>JACCHZ010000022.1:5084166-5748333 GCA_018907045.1 Wiebesia pumilae
AATTTTAAATCTGTAAAGTAATTATTATAAATGAAAACTATTAGATGATTATTGAGACTATATATTAGCAAGATTTATGGAAATAATTAAATTATTACGAAATACGTGTGCTAGAAAAGCGATCGAGAATAAACTGAAATTGTTATTGTTAAAATTATTATAAAATCAGAGTCGCAGTTGATTTTGTCATTGAGGATTGAAATAGAATTGTTTATAAATTTGAAGAAATGTAATTTGTGTGGATATGTGGGTGTCAGTGCGAATGTGCAAGTAAACACCTAAGTTATAGATATCAAAATATTTAATTATGTATGTACATATATAGATAAACATTATGTACACAGAAAAAATAACAATGAAGAAACAAAAAGTCTTTTATATAATAATCGTTTAAAAAAACTATGAAAGTTAAGTAAGAAATAAAAAATGGAAGAACGAGAAACAGAAGGCTTTACTAGAGTACAGTTTTAACGCTACATTACTTTTAGATGGCAAAATAGAATTTATAAACGTTATAACTTTTTCTATACAATAGGAAGGGAAGCACGAAATAAAATAAATTTCTTTTATCATTAATTACAAATAAAGTCGCGCCAAAGAAAAATTTCGAGTTATTCTTTCCGAAATTACTACATGTTTCAAGATCACTATGGTATATTTCATTCATCGTAAAAGTTAATGTGAAAATTCATTAGCCAATACAAATATATATATATATATATATATCATTAATGACGATTAAAATTATTTAAACAAATTTTTTGAAATAAGTCTGCATATTGCACGAAAACAATTATGACGTAGCTTATTGTGTACATACGTAAATAATATATGATGTTAAATAAATTTTACAAAATAACTTCATAGTCCTTGTTGGTTTATTATTTATATCTGTTTACGATCGAAGAGTAAAAGCAAGATTAGACTTGAAAAATTTTGAAATCGGACCCAAATCTAATATATTATGGGACTTTAATTGCAAAACGTCATTTTTCGATTTGAATAATAACGAATATGAAACCGTTATCTATATTTATTAGGCGATAAAATTTTAATATCGAGTTAATTATTATGCCTGATCGTGGTTTTTATTAATTAACATTATAGAGTTTTAGCATATAAGGATGATTGAAACGCTAATGACCGTTATGAAATATTAAATTGCTCAACGCCAGCTCTCTTAAGCGTATGTAATAATCAAAACGAGTGGCTATAAACATGAATTCTTTCATTATGTAAGTATTAATAAAAAGTAAATTTTCATGCGTATAGAGTAATATTTAAAAAATTGTCACTGACAAGAATGAAAGAGATTGTTAACGAAACATTTTTCGAGTTTAAGATTATAAAATTTCTTATTAATTACAAATAATAATAAAGCTAACTATTAGTGCCTATTAATTAAGCAAATTCATTGATTGCACATTATCGTTTGATAAACCTTTGTCAATTTCGCAAGAAGAATGTCGATAAAAGTTTACCGAAGGCATATGTGTTAATTAAATTATCCTATATAATTTATCATTGGACAAATAAAAAAAATACACAAAAATAATGTAAACGCAGATTGAATGTATCTTAGGATATTATATAGTTTAAATTACGATATAAAATTTGTATTAGTGTTTATCGGGGTACCTTAATATAACGAACGTCATTCGGGAAAATTTAATTTTTAATTCGACTTTAATAATGAAAACCATTCTTGTCCTTCTGAAGGATGTTTAAGCGATTTAATTCTACAGTTTGTTAAGTTTTCAATGAAAAAACTAGAGCAATTAGCAATGAAAGAAAACCATTCGTTAATTATTAAGAAACGAGTTTTTAACGTATACAATTTTTGTTATAACGCAAGTCTGCCATTAAAGGCTTGTGCGATAAGGTTCTTTATGACATAAACAAGATGAAATTTTACTGATATTCATGGTATCTTGTAAAACATTTGTAATTCAACGTGATCTGTGCGCCTTACGTTCAAAAAATTTGAATGTAACTTATTTGTTAGCCTTGTAAAAATTCATTCTACGATTTTTATTCGAGAAATTATAAATATATTTGTGTTACTACAAATACTACAAATTGAACTTTTTGTGTTTATTTATTCAGCACCTTATCATATCCTCAAATTTATCGGTATAATATTCGGATTTGAAATAATTTAGTAGGAGACGTAAGCGATAATTAAAATTTTAAGTTCCATTCAATGTTCAAGAATCTTCGAGCAAATGTTTTTGAAAAAAAAAATCGATAAAGGCAAAGAATATAAACAAATTAATGCGACTTTTGTATCTAACATTTTTAAGTGCTTATCACGTATTAAGAATTTTATCCAATTCCAGTCGAAATCCACGACTAATGATAATCATTAATGGACTCACGAGATTGGTCTCCTCTAAACAATCAATTATATTAATAGCGCAGAGTGGAATGAAAGTTTTCCGTGATAACGTTCACTTATCTCTAGTGTAAGGCAATGCACCATTATCATAATAATTATTTTTGATTATCGACACATACGTTTGAAATTAATTGAACAAGTTTTCAAATTAAAGCAGCAACTAACGCTACGAGGGATGAATTTTTATTAGCTGGATATAAATAAAAGCTAAATAAACTGTTTAAGCACCATTGATAAGTTTGCAGAACTCTTGAAATGACGAAAGTCCAATTCACCCGACATCCGCGGTAAAGCCAATGAAAAAGTCCGCGTAAGGGTTGCATTAATGTACTTTAAATAAATGGTCAAAGCGGCTTTCCATGCGGCGGTAATCCGACGAGGAAGCGACTCTCGAAGCCACCAAAACGGTTCCAAACCAACAAGATTACGACTCGAACGACTTGTTGTTTCGACTTGGATGTTATCGGATTTCCAATGAGGGTGCAAAAGCCGTCCTTGAACGTAGAGGCTGTTTTCGCTCGTTTAGCACGTGCCAGAAGAGGCGGCAATCAGTGAAACAGACACATCCTCGGTAAAGAAGCTCACCGATGCGTTCATATGCAACCCGGGATGGTTACTCTGCGATGGTTACGCAGATATTCTTGGGTTACGTCAACCGGCATTTGCCGCGACGATGTAAATACGTGCAAGTATTGATTCGTATCTAAGGGTAATACAAAGTGTGACTGTCAATTCGAATGACTCCGATTATGTCCATTCTTATCGGAATACGGACCATCATAACAATCCATGCGAGATGCATAATCATAATAATCAATGGATATCTGCTATTTCACAAAGAACTTTATAACGGATACAGCGGTGAAACTTCCATCGCTCTCCGTCTGGTTGCTGCTTTGCCTATCGGTTCTCGTGGCACACACTGCCACGGCTATTATCAGCATTATTATCATCATCGATACCTCGAGCAACTTGGAAAATGAAGAGGCTTCCATCCGAACTGAATGTTAGCGCTCGTGGAAATTTGGTGACACGAGGAAAAGGAAAGACACGGCGCCTTTGGCCGCCTGGTGGCTAATCAACAACCCTACCTCGATAAAAACACTAGTGACACCTACGGCCTTGTACGGAAAAACATTATCAACGTTATTACCTGCGCACTGGCATAATATTCCAGATCCGAGGCTGAGCTATGCACAGCGGCTCGGTGCGAGCGTAACAAAAATAACTCGTGTGCGCACATTGTAAACAAGTTACTTGCCGCATGCGCGATGTCGGGAGGGAGTGGAATGAAAAAAAAAGAAAAAAAAAATGCGAGGAACCTGTTATTTGACGGCTGCGCGTCCGACACAACGTAATAGCGCGGCGAGCAACGCTACAAAATAAACGTGCCAGCGGTATTATCGCTCATTTTTACGTAATAAATGCCGTATAACGCCGTGAAAATGTCACGATAGAATTATTACTACACTCTTATGCGAGCCACTTTTCGCTACAAAGCAAAGATGAGAGGCATTTTGATATTTGATCACTTGAACGATGTTCTGTTTACCAAGTGTAACAAGAAGTTCGCGAGCCATATTCAAAAATTGGCCAAATTGCAGGGACTGATCACCGAAAATAAAGTAGGTTAATCATGTGGTGGCACGACAAATGTAAATTACAAGTCGCTCACTTTCAAATGATTCAGTTTACATGAATTCGCTCTTTTCTTCCGAGTTTAAATGTCATTACGAGTTAACAGTTATTTTATAAATCTGTCGTTGAATCATTAGTTGGCATAACTATGACAAGTATTATAACAAATTGAAAAACGTTCAGTTATTTATAATAATAATAATTTTTAAATAAATGTGAAAATTCATTTGATAAAAAGATTATACAATCTTATAATGCGTGCTTTTGTAGTCTGATTTATTTACATGAATAACTTGATGTATTTTTTAGAATGAAAATAATTCACCGAACTTTAAACCTAGTCCAAATATTATCATGCAATTATTTTCACCAATTGTCACATCGCAGCATATCATGGCATCGCAATTTGGTAACACATACACATCGATGAAGTGCCACGATGGCACAAATATGGTATTCGATGAGTTTATGGGATATATGTTTATTTATATCTCCGATGAAGAGAAAACGCTAATGCGAAGAACCTTAGGTGTATGCATCTCTATTGTAAGGTATCTCTGTGGTCCAGATGTTTCCCTGTGAGTCAGAATATTTATTGATATGTACAATTTATGCGTATGTAGTAATAATATTGAAAACTATTAATTTATTTAGATTAAAAACAAGCAAACAGAAAGTCCAAATGGTTTCCTTTCTTTTGGATGCATGGAATGACTTGAGGGCATCTGAACAAAACATTGTGACCGAAGCAGTTGAGCAACTATCAGTAAACACTGATTTGGCATCGGCAACGCTAAGAGTATTGAGCGATGCAGCTGACAAATTAAAAGCTCAATCAGAGTTTTCAAATGTACATGTTTTGGTACTAGTTGAACATAAATTTCTATCTCTTTTTTCCAGCAAAAATGCTCAGGATTTATTGGCATCGGATATTATGTTGATGATTCTTTTGTGTCATGTAGCTAATAAGAATAAAAATGGAGAATACAACCTTTCCGAAAAAGATACCAAAGAAGAACACATACTTTTATTTCAAAATAGTTCGATGAATAAAGAAGCCAAATCTCACGGAAATTTTGGTAAACTGTCCAATCCTACATCTGAAGATATAAATAATTTGTTCGGTATGTAAAAATTAGAAGTTAAATTAATAATTACTAATTTGTTTTCAACTTTGTAGAAGGATCAAGAGATTCATCCATAAGCGAAGACTTATGTTTGTACACTCTTGATGGATTCTATAGTCAGGTGGTACTTCTTGGTTCCGAAGTAACTGGTTACACGACCAATGCCGTTCACATATCCGAATTATCCGAGGGAATAAATTTAGTAACAATAGTAGAAATGACAAATCTGGCTATTTCATCCGGATTATACGATAGCTTTTACCATTTAAATATAATAAATGGACTTCAGTTACAAAGAGACTTTGATGAACTAAGACCAGCATTCGATAATTTAGAAGTAGCGATTAAAAAAACCTTAGATGGTATAAAGAAAAATAGAGCAAATGTTAGTAATGAGGTGGACATGTGCCAAAGGCGACTTCAAGTCAAATGGGAATTTGTTAGGAAGAAATATACAGAACTTTTGAAATCTAGGGATCCAGAATCAATTTTACAAATAGAGTCAAACACAAATAATTTTGTTGATGCCTTGAAAGAGTTATTCCGAATGACTTGTCTTAACAAAAATTTTATCAAACAAGGCATGGATGTGATAATGACTGTTAGTCGATTAGTTTGTCATAAGTTAAACGATTTCAACGATTTCCTCAAAGTCAAGGCTTTAAAGAACTTCACTATTGGATCATATCCTTTTTCTTATACTAATTAAATATGTGCAAAAAAGATAAGCTTTTATTATTAAAACAAAAAATGTCAATGTTTTATTAAACATGTTCATTTATCAATTTTACGAAGGAAATTATGTATAAGACATAATATTCTTCATACCTCTGATTTAAAAGCGTCAAAAAATTAAGAACATTTTTAATAAACCTTATATCACTTGATAAGTAGTTATGCATAATATAGTAATTGCTTATAATTTCAACATATTAGTAATATAAATTGAAATAACTCTCTCTCTCTCTCTCTCTCTCTCTCTCTATTGAAAACTAAACTTATGCATAAATAATAATTAGTGGTTAAAAGAATTTTCAATAAGAAAAGTATTATTTCTTGAATGTTAAGAAATGAATATGAAATTCTTTTAGAAAATAAATTTTGCTTTTTGTAAATATGTACTGTTGCATAAATTGCTTTAGAGTATCTGTCCTTAATGCTTGAATTTGCATTCACGAGAACTTCCCTAACCATCAACAAATATCTCGAAGAATTTCCGGGACTGGTGCATTTTATATACATTGACAGAATAACTCATAGATTGATTGCTCCTACAATTGATTTTACGAATCCTGAAACACTAGCATTAACAACAAAAAAGGTAAAAATTTATTTGTTTTAATTGTGAGTTATTTATTTCTTTTTTAATATTCAATGAAATTATTGAAATTTTTTACAAATGCATCACAAAAATAAATTGTAATGCTGTAAGTAAATACATATATTTATAGACTTTTTAATTTCATAACGATAAATGTATTTCTTTTTAATGTTCAAAGACAAATGTTATATTGTTATTATAACCCAAAAATCGAAAAAGAAAAATATAAATAATTTACTTAGATATGGACAATGGTCGAACAGAGCAGAATACACCTTCAGGAAGGTCATATGTCCGTAATGTGGAAAGATACAACCTTTAACTATGCTTACTTCTTGTGGTTTGAAGATAGTTCAGTATGTAGATCATTATAATTATAATACAAATAGTAAACCATCCACAGCAATAATGTTGTATTAATATCTTGCCTTGCAGGGATCTCCATTGAAATGTAAGACATATTTCAACCACATGTTAAAGAATTTTCCAGTGCCTGGTATTTTCTGTGGAGATTATTACAGGTTTGTATTATTATAAATAATATTTGTTAAATTTTATTACTAAAAGTTAGATCAACATATGTCGGAACGAGTCAACGCTTTCTTTGCTTTAATTTACCTCGAACTCGCACCGGTAGAACTGTCAAATAAAATGGAGGGGAGAGAATCTTATGGATTAAGCAAGAAATCAAATTTAGAGTTTTTCAAAAAAATATATAAAATTATACTTTTTATTTATTCTCGCGCATATGATCCGTATATAATGTATCAAATTTAAAGTAAAATTTTGCGAATAAGATACAGTGCTGTATGGGACAGAAAAAGAGAGAATGAAAGAGAGAGAATAAGAATATATGTGTTGTAAAGGCTTACTCCTCTTATCTTGAGTTTCCTAAAAGTCCACAAGTAGCAAACGTGTAGGTAGACTTTGAAGGTAAGGTCCAGCCTCGTAATCCTGACCCATGAAAAAGTCCCCGAGGAACTGATTGATTTTATTCCTTGGCTTCGGAGATAGTGTTTTTGGATCTTTGTAGGTGCCTCTAATTGTTTCCTTAATCTTTCTCCAAGAATATGACACCACCTCTTCTTTCTTTCGCGATTCGCCAAAGAAAAATTATCATTTGCCTTGCGAACCCTTTTATACCAACATCTCTTGCGCTTCTTTTCAAAAATTCGGCTGAATTCTATTTCGATTATTTAAATAATCTCTAATTTTTAAGTTCTTAATTGTGCACGGTTCATATCGTCTCGCATATTGCATCTGACGTTACCAATTCTTCCAAAATTTTTAGACGCAATCGTGTTGACGGTAAACTATTTGTCCAGTTACGAAATCTCCCTTTAGAATTTCAAACGCAATGATGTATATTTTACATTATATTATTCATATGTTGCCTATGTCATTGAACAGTTTTCATTAAGATCAAGATGAATTTTATAACTAAAGAAATTACTTAATGAGTAATGAAGTAAATACTTCAATATAATCTATTATTAATATACATATATATATAATAAAATAAATGAGCTCAATATGCTAACTTCTACGAAAGTCTGGCTCGACATAACACCCTTAATATCTCAGGAATAGCGTCAATCAACGATTCTAAATATAATATCATACGTATTTCAAAATACTGAAGGAGCAACATTTATATTAGACTTCAAAATGTTGTAAAATACTACTGCATTAAGTTTCTGAATATCATGTTACATGGCATCTATATATACGTTTAGAAAGTGTATCTGATCACCATTCTGTGATACCTGAAAATATTTCCTTTGTTACAGATAACTATGATTTTTGTAATCTCATAAAACAATAGCTCCAATAGTTACCAACAAAAGTTTATTACCTAATATACATTATATTTTGATATGTATTACTAAAACTATTCGACTAGTATGTAATAGATTAATTGAATCTATCAAAGAATACTATACTAATGTAAAAAAATACTCTACTTAAAGGCTTTTGCAAGAGTTCTTATGTACTATCAACGAAATAGTACGTAGGTATTACAGGTTTAAAGATAACAATACCCTTGCTACACTATCGAAAGGCATGGTTTAGGGAATTTCATAAAAGACAGTTAGATACCGCATTTCTACTTACAACTTTAGTATTTTAATTTCAATTGCAAATTTGAAATTTTTACAGAAAGAAAAAAATGTTACAAATATATATTCAGATACTTTGTACTTAAAAGATTATATAATTTCATATTTCTTAGCAAATTTATTAGATATGCTTTTATAGAGACAAAAATATCGCAAGGCATAGCTGTAGATAAATTTATATTTATCTACTTTAAAAATTTTCTGTGAAGAATTAGAAGTATGTAAACAAAATAATATTATTGCTTATCTGATGCTCTATTGCTATTCAGAATATCCAATACTATTGACGGTATGCCTTGTATTTATCATGGTGTAGATTCATTTAATGGGTTTAAAATAAACTCAAAAGAAGATTACATACTGATTTCATACAGTTGCGACACATTTAGAATCTTATCGATTGTTTGATATAAAATTAAATAAAAATAAAAGTTAAAAAGGTTCGTGATTCTATGATTAGGCGATTCGATTTTTCTGAAGATGTAATTCCATTGTTATAGAATAAATCATGAATTTTGTACAATATTGTACAAAATCTCTAATTCAAATGTTCTAAAGATATATTAGGACACTATCATATCACTGTCTAAGGTATGTGAGTCATTTCATTTGTTACGAATTCAAAACAACAAAATAATTTGAGTTGTGTCGTAGTCTTCGGTGACAGCTTAAATGGAACATCAATTTTCATTTTTCAACATTTCTAAAGAATTTGAAAATATTAACTTTGATAATATTAAAAATAGTCTGTATATACCATTAATAACGGAATAGCAATTAAATTAAGTAAAGAAAAAAAGTTCAACAAAAAAGACTATATTAAACAAACATTAGTTAAAATAATTATTTTAATTATATATTATAATATTATATTAATATAAATATAAGTTACGATTTTAAAAATAAACAATAACATTTTTCTTGAACAAGAATACGAAACGATCAAATATTTCCTTTGAAAATAAAAACTATCTATAAAAATGAAGAAGTAAATAAAAATTGGCTGTTGGACATTATTTAAATTTGAGAATCAGAATAATATAATGTAAATATACAGAAGGCTCTTTACCATATTACGCATATAAAAATACAATTATTTTCTAGTTAAACCTTATTGGTCAAATAGTAATGAGTAACAGATAACGATTATTATTAATTTTACGTTAATTTATATAGGCATATTGAAAATAAAATTGGTCAGAGAACTATGCAATAATCTAATAACAATGACCAATACGTTTCTAAATTTGAATAAGGGTTAGAAAAATTAGTTTTTACGTGAATATACATAAATTTTATATAAATATAAATTTGAGTTTTATTATTTATTAATAATATATTGGACAATATTTACTTTCTAAATAATATAAAAAGTAAAATTAATTATTCATATTAATAAAGTGAACTACATTTTACGTCTTTAAACCAAGAAAAATTAATAAATAAATATTTTTAAATAAATCATGTGTTGATTAAAATTTACTCAATACAAATCTTTAGATACGAACGTTGAAAAATAATTAATTAATGATGCATATTTTAGGATGCTTCAAGTAAAAAAATTTAATTAGTATGAACTAAGCTTTTGAAGGGCTTGAATTTTATTAAATTTGTTTTAGTAGATAATTCAATGCTTTGAAAATGAAATGAAACTTCAGATATTGTTTAATTCTTTTTTTGAAATATTCACATACAATTTTGTATAAATGTTGTATTTATTTGATATAATTAATCAACACATTTTACTATGAAAATTTCCAAAAAAACTACTTTTTCCGAAACATGTGTATTAATTAATTTTTTTTTTAATCTACTTATATTAAAAATGTTTCTGATTTTATCAGTATTGTTATTAATGTTAATTTTCAATCTCAAGGCGAAGAGCAAGAATTTTTTTGTTTATCTTTATCATTGTATATGTAGAAATCTCAATTCGTAAAGACGCGATTTCCTTATGAATTATTGTAGTAGGTCTGCTATTGCGCACTCGAGCTGTTCATGAAGCTTCTGTTAATATCGATCTTAACTCGAGTACTGATAAAATAACAATTATGATTGATATGGCATCTCTTAAGTCATAAATTTTGATTTTTGTTGCAGAAAACTAGCGGACGCCTATTTTCCTAAGCTTTCGCCAAACAAGATCAGAATCTACGAACTGTACTGCGTGCATCTGGGCTTGGCCACATCCTCCTGCGTACTCGAACACTCACGGCGTCTTGCGGCGACGATCTGGGAGGTCACCGGCCTGCCGAACAATCCCGCAGATTTACTTTAAAAAATATATGCTAATGTCCATATATACATACATATACATATACATATCCTTTTGCGGCGCAGAAGGTCACTTTTACATTCGACACTTGGGAAAAACAGCGTATATTATATACGCGGATTAAATGCAAGAACCCGGTGGCCTGTTCGAACGCTTAAACTACGATTTACGTATGAAACTATTTCTCTAGGAACTGACTATCTACAATCCATTCCGCAATAAAGTTTCGTCTTTGTAGACGGAATTGTACGAAAATGATTTAAATAAGAAAGAACGAAAAGCATTACATGCTCTTTCATTGTTCTGCCCCTTCGTAAAATCGTACACCTTGTTTTCGAAACGTAGTCGAAGAACGAGATCTTTTGGCGAGTTATAATCTCTGCTCAAATATCTATAACAGGCTCATCCATCGCCGTCTCTTTCAACCGGCGGAAAGTAAACTTCTCGTAGGAATCTTTACTTTGTTCCGTCCCTGAAGCTCCACCAGCTAAGGATCAGTGTGCTCGTGGTCCGGCGACTTCTTAAACCAACTGTCACCACTGCTCGACACTATTGACTTTTGTCGCTGCTTCTGACTCGACAACGTCCTATTGCGCTCGGATGGACTACTGTCCTTCAACAACTTCGAGGGTTCTTGGTACTGATGGAGTTCGTAGTAATCATCTCTCTGGTCGTTATCGCTGTCCAGCATTGGAGGTTTCGGCAAAGGCTTTGCACTGCTACTCGCTGCCGCGTAACTCTGCAAACAAAAGCTTTGATTAACAATAGATAATGACATACTTTCTTATGAGTCTTTCTTATTGCTTTGCACTGGCGCAAATTTACAGAAAAAAAACAGTGTTCTTATAAAACAAATAGAATAATTTAAAAATTTCGAAAACATTGCGTAATATACCCTTTATTCTTAGGCGAATATTTATAACCTCGTATCCAATAAATACCATTTATTGAAAAAAAAACATTTAAAAAGACAAATTCTACACGAAGCTTCTTAGAATTAAATCCAATTTTCGTTTCTAATACAAAGATATTTTTGACTTGTATTTGTCAGAAAAATCATTATTTTGTCAATTGTAATACATTGTAATAACATATCAGTGAATTCAGTAAAAATTATCAATAAATCAAATTACTTTCAGTAATACTGTCAAGATTATTTCTTCAAACTTCGTAGATATCTTAGAATTATGTTAAATGCTAACATGGATCAAAAAGTTTCATGTAAATGAAAAGCTTAGTTGATTGGTGATTAAATGAATTCTATAAATTATGTACAAAAATATATATGAATATATTATGTATGAAAATAATCATAACATAACTGTGGAAAGTAGATAGATATACTTTAATGTATCTGCTTTATAACAGATTTATTACAGAATCTAAATAAATATTTTTCGTAAAATTTGAATTTAAGAGTTTCAATTTTTTATTTTATTTTTTACTTTTCATGAAAAATTTTTTTTTTTGGTTTTATTTTATTTTATTTTTTTTTTTTTAGAAAATTGTTTAATGAAAATAAGTAAACTTTTAAAAATATCAAATAGTATATTAGAATAAATATTTTTATTTTCAATATTTTATAGAATAGAATATTTTTTAATACTTCTATCAACATTGGCAGTGCATTCTCTAATGGAAGTATTAAGTTATTTAACTTTATTTTTATTACAATATAATAAATGCTATATTATAATTTATATTATTATTTATATACTTGTTTTACATGGATTTAAACAAAAATTTATCGACAGTTATGCTCATAAAAATTACTTATAAATTTTAAAGGCAAACAAAAATAATTATTTTTAGACTTCTTAAAACACATTAGAAGTATTTTGAAGATTTTTATAATTCTTCTTCTTATGGGTAGATGGAAAAATTGTACAAATAAAATTAATGTTAAGGCTTATGTTTGATATTATAATAAAATATTACTATTAAACAAAACAATTTTGAAGTACCTTTGGTGGCTCATTTAATTCAAGCAAATTCGAAGATTTTGGTAATAATTCATTGCCTGATTCAGTTTCAGCTTCTATTTTATGTACTCTACTAATTAATTTCTCAAATTCTCCTGCAAATTTAATTTGTCGAAGTTCATGGAGTTCCAGTTCCAATTTTGATATTAACTGATCATATTTAGATACTTCTGAAATTAATTTTTCTAGATAATGTTCAGCAGCTTTTTGTATCAATGCCACAGACTGAACACCTGATGTACAGATTAAATTACTCCTACAAATGACATAATTACTTAAATAAGATTAAACATAGCGTTTAAAAAATTTCTTTAAAAGTTTCTTTACTTCACAGAATCATATATTAAATCAAAAGCATCAGATTTGCATGAAGAAGATGTTGGTATAGGCTTATAATCGGAACCATCTGGTTGTGTTGCATCAGCTCCTAAATTATTTATCTTCAATGATACTGGTATCAACTTGTAACTTCTATTAACAAAAATGATAGAAAATTATTAAAACAATTGATTTTACATATTAATAGAAACAAATTTTTAACATAAAACTGAAATTTAGGTTTTGTAATAAATATCATTAAAATCTATATAGTAAAAATTACTGGAACATTTATCAAGTAATATTATTGTATTGTTAATAATCATTTGTTCAAACGCTTTTTACTATTAATCTATTACAATAAGTATGTAGTTAAAAAGATATAAGACTATACTTCAAAGTTAAATATAATAAAAAGATAAATCCTTATAGCACTATAAAAACCATTTCAGAATATTATTTTACAAGTAATCTGCAAATTCTTAAAATGAATATTTTTACAATTTTATTAGCATTTACATTCGGATGCTTTCATGAATAAATCTTATGTCAAAGACAATTTTTATTCTTTATTTTATTCTTTATTTTTATTCTTAAAATCCAATGAAAACATGTTTAAAATATTTTCTCTTTTTCAACAAATACTATCAAATTATAATCCAAATACAAATGAAACATATAATAACAGAAAATATAAACAATATACAAAATTAAAACTTTTATTTTTAATTCTTATATTAACCTTTCTATTTTCTGATATCGTAGCAGAAGATGTTTAAATTTGTGTGTACCCCCTATTTCTGATACTGAAGAGTTTAAAAGACAAAATACAAAATTTTCTTTTGTTTGTAACAATTTGTTTATGTTTGAGAAAAACGTTGATAATTCACAATGTAAATTTCTATCTCGAAATGATATTTTAATCGGATATTCTTGACGATAATGAAACCATCCAACAACTTTCTTAATATCATCTTTTAAAAAACTCTTTAAAATTTCTTCATCGATTTGTCCAATAGTGTTAAAAAATGGCTTACTGATTGGGTAACGTTCCACACATTTTATATCTGAAAATATACTATAATAACTTTATTTATTACACAAATATTACAATTGAACCAATCACTTTTAAAATTATTTATCTTAATTTTCGTAACTAATTTGTATACTTTCAATAACTTTAAAGTTCTAAAATATTGAATTTTTTCTCATAGAAAATACTTATAAAAGAAAACTTGTGTTTTTTTCTTTAAAAATAATTGATTCAAATAATTTTAATATTAAAAACTCACTTATGTATTGTTTAATATTTTCAATATCTCTATCAGAATCCGTAACTTTTTTAGTGACATATTTAACTATTTCTCCTAGTAGAAAACCAATCTGGAATAGCAAAATAATTTAAAAAGAAATAAAGGTATTGAAGCATATAATAATTATTTTCTAAAAAATTTAGAAAGAAATATACGTGTATATTAATAAAATATGAAAAATTAGAAACAAAATTAGTATCTAAAACATAATTTATCAAGTTATGAGCGTAACGTCTTTCAAGAATTCTGCTACATTTAAAAGTAGAATTGTATAAAAAATAAAGCAAACGTAAAAAGGACTTTTGTGACAAAATGATCGAATAAAATCCTTGGAATTACACTAAAATGTGAGGTTAGTTTTAACCTATACAGCATACGACATACAACTGTCAGAATTAAAGTATTAGGAAAGTATAAAAATAAAATCAGAGAATATGAGAAAGCGTATCTCTTACTTGGTCATGGAACCGGCTGTTTTCGTACAGCAACAAAGACAGCGCTGGTCCCGAAATTGTAACGAGCAGATCATCGTCAGCCATGTTAACGATTCACAAAAGTGATAAAGACCAACGGTAAATTTTCGAGGAACAAGTTTTTTGCGTGAAATATATCACCGAACTCTGATGGATTTCGTAGGGGATGCGCCAATTATAGGAAGATAGGCTCGATACGTGGTAGTGGTATTTTTGCATAGTTTTGCGAAAACTTGAGAAACGAATGTACACACCACACGAGTCCGTGCGTTCGATTACAAAATTCGTAATGGACAACACTATAGGTATATATTTCGTTGCAAAGCGATGACAATGTGGACCGGCACGCGCACGCGCACTTCCTCAATACTGTAGGCCTGCCAACCACGTGTATTGTAAACAAAACTCTAAGTAACTCGTAAGTAACGACGTGATCGTAATTGCTCCTCGTTTAATTATCCGAGAACACAATCTTCGAAAATCATGATGTAACGCAGAGACCATATTAACAAAGAAACATCTATATACACGATTTAAACATGTATTTTTCTCTGTCCTTTTTTATACAATCATTTTGAATCTACATTGATACAGCGAATGCGTAATTGCGTTTCCCGATTACCCGTGATTATAATGGGAAGAGGAAGGGGCGGGTAATTCGCTTGCGCTTGTTGATATTCCGGGGCCCTGAGTCACGCGATTCTTCACGTCTTGTTAACGTTACCGAACATTATTATCTATGAAAATGCGTACCAGTTCGAGGCAACGAATCACGTTAAATTTTTCCTTCGCGGCTTCGTTCTGCGTTCACGGGTATCCGTGTAGTTTTTCATAAATCAATTGCGCGCTCGTCAGAACTTTACAAATGTTTTATTTTAGTATCAATATTCACAAGCTGCACCCTAGTAGCTGCACCCCATCGTTCGAGTATATAGAATTTAACTAGAACTTTATCCAATTTATGCGGATGAGTAGTGGAAGAATTAGTTCAAGATACCCACTCTCCGAGTTTGCATAATCGCGGATAATGATGATATCACTGGATTACTTTACGAGGAAAGGATTCGTCGCGATAACTTTAATAATACGTTTATTTTCTCACGATACTTACAATTATGTTCCACTGATTTTTTCACAGGTGAACGTTCTCGTACAACTGCCTCTCACGAAGGGAGACTAAACTTCCTCGTCCACCTACGCGATTCAATGTCCCATCGTTTTCACGCGCAATGCGCTATAACAACGTGGAATACGTTTTACAAAGTAATGATAAATTTGATAAAACAACCGTCAAATGTACGTGCTACTTAATAATTCTCGCGACTATTTATAACTGCTACTTTTGAGGAAAGTATAGCTCGCAAACAACTCGTATTCTCTCTCTAACTACAACCCCGCAATATTTAACTTTCACTGCCACGTATGTAATAATTGTTGCAGACCACGTATAACTCGATTAAACATACAATGTTCGAGTCTGATAGAATGAAAGTACGTAATTTCGATTATTTTTTAGATTTTCGAATAAATACACTTTGTTTATCAAATATTAAATTTACAGTGTAAGTCCTTTTATTAAAATTTAAATGACAATTTACTGTAACGTTACTTCATACTTTTATCATCGTATTCACTTACACGTGCGCGTCTGTTGATAATAGATTAAAATAATTATAAATGTAATTTTCACTATAAAGAACTTTAATGTACCTATAAAAACGTCTAATATAGAAGAAATCTTGTATAAAAATAGGTATCCCTAGCTCTTGAAACATTTTTATTTTTTATGAAATGATTAAAGTATTCTAAAATAACGTAGTTTTCAAATTTATTAGGACGACTACTTTTTAGGAAGAGGAGAGTAATTGAGTATTTTTGTTCAATGTTTCTAGATTAAAATTAGAAATATTTTTTGAAATTTTTATAATTCATAAGTTCATTTTAAAAGTTTCTTTAATTTTTACTAATTAGTATAACAGTTGGTATTAGCAGTCAGAATAGTTAGTAATAATTAGTATTTGTAACATTTGTTTGTATGTCAGGTTATCTAATAACCATCGCTCATTTTCAGCTTCGTTACAGGCATCAAAGAGTTTGTATGTTGTGTGCCTTCGTTACAGTCAACTTGGAAACTGAATTCAAACAAGAGGAAAATTATTTAATAAAATTATTTTAAAATATTCGAATAAACATTTTTTAAATATAAAGTAAATAATTTTGTAAGTAAATAACTCAGAATTGTATTTAATAATAATTGAGTATATATAATAGCGTAATCGAAAATTCAAAATCAAGAGGTCAATCAGTATATTAAATCGAAATTTCGAAAGAAACGTGATTTGTTTTGCAGTTTTACTTGTCAGCGACGTTTATTAAAATCTTCGTCTTGATTAAAAGGAAAGAACGACATTAAGAAGGAAAGGGAGAGAAAAATATTAACATTTTTATACGATCATTCATTCCTCGGAAATGAAAACGTATTCTCTTAAGTTCTCTGGTAATAATCACAAATTCCTTCTTGACATCAATGGTAAATCATTGTGCTTATACCAAGCCAACTTGTCTGTCCTACTTAACGTCTACATACGAATTTATCTTGTCGTAAGCATACATATTCTACTTCATTTTTCAAAACTAGTTAATGAAATGTAATACCGAATAAAATGCAGATCAATAAATGAAGTCAACATTCTAATCATATTCTAAAGAAATAAGAGTGTATTATAAAGTGGAGAACTTATGCTAAAAAGGCTTAAAGTTTTAAAGAAAAATTTTATTGCAAGAAGAAAAAACTTAGCATTTTCGTATATTTCGTTAAATAACAAGAATTTACAATAAATGTTTTATTGTATGTATTTTATGTACAATTTTTTTTTTTTTTTTTTTTATTAAACGCGTGCGATCTAGCTTTTTTTTAAGTATATTACTGTTGATAATTAGAATGCGAATAAAAGCATATTCGCATTTCTGTCGCGTTCTATATCCAACGGTTATCGGATGTCGTGAAAGTAACGGCATAACGACATTTAATACGTAATACCAATGCGAATTGCGCAAAATATGCGCAACAAATCGCGCCCGAAATTTCGCACAAGGAAAAAAGAGTCTAAATCATGCTCCACGCAAACTATCAGACTCAATCTCCTCCGACCATCCAGCATCCCTGGATTTCACGGAGAAGCTAAATCCTTCCGAGAGTAATTGGAACTTTCACAGTCAGTCGCTGTGAATCAGTCTTGCTGATTGCTGATAAACGTCGTAATTATAATCAGTCTTCGGATATGCAGAGTTGACTTGCTGTAGCGTGGAAGCCAGTTAAATAAACGCATCATCTAGGGTTTCGATAAATTACAGTTTTAATTATACGACAAGTCTTGGTCTTTGTGCAACTTCTTTCACTAAGTAAATATTTGTACGGACGTCCGTTGTTTATAAAAATTTGCATTATTTATTGTTTGATTCACACCCCGATCCTTGATTCGATTTAGAACTGTCAGGACCGCTGCAAAATAATTTTTAAATACTTCGCTATAAATTTTGCACGAGATTTGAATTTTCAATGCTAAATCTGTATTATTAAACTAAACAGATTTTAATGAGAATTAAAACTGTTTCAAAAATTATCTTACAAAAACATTGATGTGCTACAACTTGAATATCGTTACTTACGATGTATTCACTCTTAATAGCAAATAATCCATCAATGTTTTGTCATTGCAATTATTCACACGTAATGAATGTCTGATGGATAATGCAAGCGAATAATAAACTTATGCTCGTAGAAGTAAAGCGCAAGTTCAACAGAACGAATTTAACTGTTTAAGCATCTTGAAATTCCTGCCAAAGTTTCATTAGTTCGAAAATAATTAATTTATTAAATTCACAATGCGTTTATTTTGTATTGCATCAACAAGACCGGAGAGTTAGAATAATTTTTTCTCGTTGAGTTGTGCTCTTTTAATAACAAATATAAATTCGATGATTTCGAAGAGCTCTTTTGAAGTTAATAATAAGTATACATATTGTTCTTACTCAAGGTCTTACTACCTTGTTAAAATCACAACCGTCTATTTTAAACCTCGTTTTCATCAACTGCTTCTTGGCCTCAAAATATAAATTGTCTTTAAAAAGCTGATTGCCACGCAACACTCGTGATATTTAATAACTCAACGTACGAATTCATTTACAGATAAATTGTCAATGTATAATTTTGTACGTTATTCAATGGATCGTACTATTTTAAATTTGTTTCTCTCGTTCCTTATACGATCGGAAAATTAGTCATTCGTTTAACCGTTGATTCGAATCTTGAATACCGAATCAGCGGCGATGGCAATTGTAATTGGCTTCATAAATTTGTTGTACTACAATAATCTTTGAAGAAGAAGAAGAAGAAGAAGAAGAAAAAGAAGAAGAAGAAGAAGAAGAAGCACGAAATGCTTTTCCGACTAATAGCCTTGAAATTTGTACATTTAGAACATTGTCGATGTTAATTGCGATTGTTGCACGTTCGCTTGACGTGCTAAAAATATAATGTATCTTTTCGAATTTATAATAAACCATCGTTAATGAGAGCTATTTTAAAAATGTTTTCAAATATTAATATTTTTCAAAGATCGCCGATAACACATTTTGTCTTGACAAAACGTCATGTGTAAAAGACAAATGCCAATAGTTTATATTTTGAGAATTGAGCTGATTTCGAAAAACTTCACTCGAGGAATTTAGCAGTAGAATTTATTGTTTTAATGTATGATCAGGCTATGCACTGGTTCTAAATTTTCAATTGCGATACCTATAAGTGAAGAATTGTTCTTAATGCATATAATACGAACTTGTTTGTAACCGATGAAAGTGTCGAAAACTGAGTTTTTGACTTCCGAAATTTTTTT
Organism: Wiebesia pumilae; assembly: GCA_018907045.1. Classification (NCBI taxonomy): domain Eukaryota; kingdom Metazoa; phylum Arthropoda; class Insecta; order Hymenoptera; family Agaonidae; genus Wiebesia; species Wiebesia pumilae. The sequence continues at coordinate 5,104,024 of JACCHZ010000022.1, forward strand.
ATGTCACTACGTGGGTAAATATTGATTTTATCGTAATTCGAATTGCAGAATATAAAACATAATACCGACGTCGAATTCATCCTTAAAAATTTGACAATGTTTTTCTAATAACTTTGAATGTATTATAAATTATTCGTAGAATTGATAGTTCTACATCAAAAGTCACGTAGAAAAGGTTTATGTGTAATTTATGCGCAAATACGAAATCGTATAGATAATTGTAAATATCAAGTTCACATCTGCGTAATCCAATGATCTCCAAAGTTTTGTATTTTATTTGAACAAAAATATGTTAATTTTACGTTGCTATTAATATTCAGTAATCGTATTTAATACATTACGTCGCTAGATACGTGGATCTATTCCGATGTTAAAAATACGCAAATCGTACGAAGTTCTAGAAATATTTGATAGCGTGCTTTAGAAATCAAGGGCTAGGAAAGTGATGCAGAGTTCGTTAAGGATCCCTAAAAGTGCGGAAGAAGATGAATGAGAAGCTACATCGAGTAGCTGTTTCTCTCTCTTCAGCTCGAGGGAAGATCTTTTCCGAGAGATCGAGTCTGCCTCGGAGCGCAACGAGGACGGGAAAATCTGAAAAAAGAGGCCACATTATCGGACGAGTTCCTCTGCGCGACGTCCGACGACGTCGGACAAATAAGAAAAAGGGCGGAGGTATATTAGAGCCGCGGAATCGTGCCACGGAGAAGTGGGAGCACCTGGACAAGCCCGTAAGTCCAAAGTGTGGGTGACGAAGGGTTCGTCCGCGTTACGATGCATAACGACTCCGAGCTTCTGCGGCGACTTGTGACCTTCGAACTGGTGATCGCGGCGATGTGAAACGCCGGAGAATTTCAAATTTGTTAGCTACGTAAAGAGTGAGAATTTTTGAGTTGTTGCGATTGCAAAAGTTCTTTTCAAGATACAATATAGATCGAATAGATGATCATTTCTCTCTTAGATAATGCGCGTCGAATGCACGTCTGTTTGACATTATGCAAGAAATCATTTTGAATAAAATTTTCTAAGTTGTTCAGCCTTGACTGGGTATTTTTCCGTGAGTTTTAAGGAAGTTTGATTTTAACTTTGGAATTGCGAAGAACGGAAGTACAATCAAATGTACTTAAAAGGCCAAAAAGATGCGTAATCGCGTAGGAACAGTATGGCACTTTTTGAAAGTTTAGTCAGGAATCACTGTCTCTACAATTTTCAGCTATTTAGTATTTTCCAAATTTTTCATTAGAATAAGTTAGTAAAGCCCAGTTCTCGCTCGATATTTTAATCTCAATAACGTCCATTAATTGTATTTATTAAAAAACTCGCTAGATATTTTTGATCCTGACTGTGGACAGTGTTTTTGTGGCCGTTTATCTTCGTATATTCGCTAGTTAAACAACGAGCAGATAAATCTGTGTTATTGTACAAATAGATTAATAAATCTAAAAACTTATCGTAAAGTTACGTTTCATTCCTATCGTGGCTTGGGATGGAAAGCATGGATAAATAAAGTCATCTATTATGAAATAGACTCTTCCGTACTTATAGCATTTGTCAATGTCGATTGGGCGAAATCAATTTAAAGAAAAAATTACCATAAAAATGATAGTTAAACAGCAATAGGACGACAAGGAATTCGTCAGGAATATAAGATATACAAAATATAAAATATATTTGGAAAATTAAAATAGGAGTTTGATGAGACTTCGACAATGCTTTATTTTTATAGATAATTTAATTGCGCAAGTTGCATTAATTTTTAAAACTCTATAAACAAAAATTTTGAAAAATGTTATACTGCTCGAGCTGCAGAAAAGTTTTTCCAATGACCGAAATATTATAGACCATGTATGATTATTATTTCACATTTCATTCATTCTAAATAAGACGTACCTATTTCATTTCGAAAACTACTTGGATCTAGAAATATCACTCAATCATACTTTTTAATAAATACTGACGTATATAATCGTGTAATATTGAATTTAATTTACAACGTTTTCTTAATAAGATTGATTGATACTTGAATTTATTTATATTCGTTAAATTCGTTTAATCTATAACTTTTTCCTAAAATTTGATCTTCAATAATGATTTTTTCTACGGAAAAACTATTAATTGAAATACATATTATGGAAATTAATTCTTAAGACGCCTTACGTTAGTGCACAATACTTAACAATTAAAGCAGATCAGAAATCGGGAGATGATGCCGCAAATAAATGGTGTCGTAAGTACAATTTGTAGATTTTCTGCGGATCATTAAAATTCGCTTTAAATTTTAATTATCTTCATTACTGGATATGAAGTCTAAGCTATATCAATTGTCTCTATACTCGTTTTCTGTAAAATGCCAATCTCAGGTTATACTACTGAACCTTCCATGTGCACTTGAAAATTAGCATTATTTAAATGTACACGAGCACTTAGAGAGTAAAGAAAGGGATTTTAATTAATTAGGTAGTGTATCAAATGAAGATTTTGGAAATTTATTTGACAATATTGTGCTTGAAATGGCTAAAATTAAATACTTGGCACATCTTAAAACTGAAAATTTATTGTACATTAGACGTAGAATTATTCATAATTTGACTGAAGATTTTCCTTTGATTCATTTTATTATCATATATTTTTATTTAATTACAGATAAATAGATAAATTTTCAAAATTTCCCATTCATACTGATGCCATCAATCGCTGTATTCTAAATTTCTAGTTCCAGTGAATTGCAGAGGGTGAATCGAGCGAGGAAAATATAATACACTGTTATAGAATTTCAAATGAATAAAATATCGGTATTCAATTTGATAGAAGAGAACGTTTTTGCAGCAATACTATCAATAAGATCTATCCTATTCGAAAATAGAATCTTGAGTATTCGATTGGCAGTCGAAAATCGTCGAATCGGACACGATTCGACGATCCTAAATTAAATTGATTGTTTCTGCATCTAAATGCTCGTCGTATTTACTTACGTTATCCTACGCTTTTCTTGATCCTCTTCTAACTTCCTGGCCTCGTCACTCGAACGACCGACTTTATTATATGAACTATAATATTTTACATTAAACATAATCATTAAACGTACGTTACATTAAACGTACTGGTTCTTTTGACATATATATGTATATACACGCACGCTATGGTACACTTGAAAAATCCTGCTTTTTTTTCTTCAACTACCTAAGACTTTAGTTGCTGTTTCAGTTTTTTTTCGTTAGAACTGAAGTTCGGTTCATTTCTTCACTTTTGCGATTCGATACGTATTAGTATAATGATAGCCTTCTTAAACATTTTATACCAATTAATATGATAAACTTTACTTTTCGAAATGACAAATGCTGACTCAGTAAATGTAATTATCGCTACCGAAATTATTAAGAGTACGAGTACAATTTTGTTTATGTAAATTTATAATAATCGCTTACAAGCGATGCATTGCAATTTCTAATTACCGACAATCTGGGAAGTATTATCTATAGAGTATTAAAATATTATCATCGTTAGTTATTGAGAAAATAAATCATGCGAAAGAAATTTATCTATAAAGAAGCCTTGCGTTATTGTCTTGATATAGTACTGAAATTTCAAATTTCTTGCATGGATTGAAAAATAATAAGTGAAAAATAACGTACGCGTACCGTTAAAGAAATATTCTTTTATAAATAATAAGGGAAACACGAGATCGTTGTTTGTACGATTTATTAAGAAAAGTAGCACTTGAAAACTTGCGCAAAATAATAATTCTCGAAAGTTACATTTAACAAAATATTTTGTGAAAATAATATTTGAATCGTATTTGAAAACTAGACGGATCGTATATGCTTTCATATTTTCTGTAGTGCCTCAAATGTTTAAAGTTATTAAAGAAATACAATTTTCTAAGAAATTTTCTGATATTAAATTTTAAACTTTAATAAAATTTAAACATTACGTTAAAATAAATGACATACGTTCAGATTTGTCGAAGTTCTAAAATCCAAAGTAATAATGCAGTTAGTAATAATGCCTTTCGATCGGTATTAAAAATCCAAAGGTGAATAACATCGAGGTCAGTGCTGTACTTTTGACTATGCAGTTTGGCAACGAGACACGATGGTTATTATTGGTGTTAGTATTCGTGGTGTAGGATGATAGTTGCCAAAGAGCCTCAAACCGATCATTCAATTAAATCGATCATTCGAACCCTTTTACCGATGAACACAGATATCCGAAGCCGTCACTTCTATAAGCAATTTAAAACGAGAGAAATATCGTTAACGGTTGCATAATCGCAGTGCGCCACTAACATACCGTTTTACTTTTAGTCGAATAAGACAATGAGTTTCATAAAGTTTGTAAATGATTTTATTTTCCTTGAATTTTAAGTTGTCGACATACTTGTTTCTCTGTGTGTTAAATGATAATCATCTCCTAGAATTCAAATGAGAAATTTTAATTTCTCCAAGTTGTTCGCACAATCCATCGTATTATTTAAATAGCAAAAGTCCATCGAAATTATAAGACATATACATGAATATATTGGTATTTGTTACAAGAGAATGCAAAATAAAAAATACGTTTATGTACTTGTCAATATATCGCTATTCAAGTCATCGATTAATTATCTGCTAGTTAAGGATCTACGTACATGCATTATCAGCTTCATCTCAATCCATAACTTATTCAGCGTGTCCAAATTCTTGTGGCAGTTCAATGCAAATGACCTTCTCAACTTTAATACTAAAACACGTGTAAGTAATGAATTCGAAGGCAAACGTAAGGCATCAATAGCGAAACAAAGGATTGAAGTGGATGAGTTTTAAAATTAATGAAAGAAAGATACAGTCCCGCAATCGATAGGACAAAAGTAGCTTCATTCGCATCACACCTGAACTAAAAAAGAGATTACCGCAATAGTCTGAATTAAGTTTGGATTAAAATTTATAGCACAACATGTTACAAAATGCAAAATGGCGTTGCGTATTATAAAATGCATTATGTGAATAGGCAATTCTACACGCGACAATGTATGAAATAAAAATTATTTATTTTGACTTTAGTTACTAACGAGTTAGTTCAAAATAAAATGATTTGTTACAGTACTCGAAAATCATATGTAGATTCATTTTAGATTATAGTAAGAATAAACATCGGCATTCAATTATAAACTTGTTGCCAACTGGTAGTTCAAATTGTATTTAACAAGTAAATTATTGAAGATGTATATTTTTTTAAAAGAAAGAAGAAGAAGAAAAACTGAACGTCGTATGCCATAAAATGAAAATTCAGTTAATAATAATGTAACGCGTTTATTTAAATTGACAAGCGAAAAATGTACACATACAATTTAATGCTATAATTTCCTTTACACGTTGTTTATCGGCAACGAGCTTTTAAGTTATCTAGATATAAATTAATTATAATGGACAGTATAATGTCTCGAATTCGTTGTAAAGATACATTGATCTGATAAAGAAATGAGTGTATAAAAGGGAGTTGCACAAATGTATAAATTTTGAAAAGTGTGCAAATATTTTGCAAGAGTGTGAAAAGTACGCATTAGAAATTACGCAAATTAATTTGCACTGGCTCAAATGCATTTGTGCTTCTCTTATGTACTCGGTACGCGGTCGTTTTAGCTATTATCCAGCTAAAATCGGCTCTGATTATCGGAAAGAAGAGTAAGAAGGATTTGTTACTGAATAAGGCACGTCAGTGGTGCATTGACTTTTTAATTTTTAATTTTCGAAAAAAATTAAAACCTTCCCAAATTTGTATTAAGATGTAACATTCTTATACAATTTGTTGATTCTGTATTTACTCTTCCTTAAACGTATTCGAAACCTTAATCAGTTCATAATATAAATATGTTTTTCAAAAATTCATACTTTTTACGGGGACAGAGAGTATGAATTAATGACGTTTATGTAAAACTGAGATTTTTTACCGTTTAAACAGAACGTTAATGAATTGACACGAATGATAAGTGCAAAATATTACTTTTTTGGCATCAGCGAAAAATCTTCCATTATTCGTCAAAATTTCCAATAAATCTTTGACAATTTTATAGATGTAATTTTATAAGTTTATAATCATATAATTTTCAAGGGAAGAAAGAGATAATTATTGACAGTTACGTACACGTCTATAAAGTAAAGTATAATGTTCCTTATACTTGACTAAGTTATTCATTGGTATTCGCTCTTTTTAATTTAAACTTGGTTATTTTAACATTCTAGTATATCTTCAGTGTTAATATTTTTATGAGATAAATTAAAAAATCAATCTATTGTGTCAACATACGAACGTTAAGAAAACTGTATCACAATTGTACTATAACGAGTGTATCAAATTAAATCATTCGTTCAATGCACCTGTTGAATCGAACAATAAAATATTAAATAAAAAAATAAATACTCAAAAAATACATTATTCGGTCAGAGTTTCTATGCATCAACAATGCATTTTTGCATGATAAAGTCGTAATTGATAGCGTTTTGAAAGTTGGATCGATTGGTACATGCAATTACACAATCACGGAGTTCAATGCCGATCCGGGAAAACGAACTCGACGAATCTATTAAGACATTAATTTCGATTTTGTAATCGACAAGTATATGTGAAAATTATTCATTGGAATGAGCATGTCATTTTTGTGTATTCCAACATTCTTACATCTACCTCGGTACAAAACTGCAGATTATAAACAGATAACACCTAAATTGAATATAAACACGAATGGAAGTTATTGTGAATTATTGTGAATTATTTCTGGGAATGATTTTGTTAGCTAATAAAAATGTACGGATGAATAACAAAGGATCGTAATTTACATACTCGATATAAATTTTACATTATTATTAATCCATAAATTTACCATCGAATAATGTGTTGATGCGACTTTATTAGCTCTCATTAATATAAAGAAATATCGATTAAACTAAAACTCACGATTAAACATAACGCAAGGAAATTGTTTTCTTAATGAAAAATAAACTCTGATCTTATTTACTCCGTAAAAGAAATTATACGTGTTACATTTTTAATAATCACCAGTACACTATCTTTGGCCTTCTTAAGAAAAACATATCAGAATATTTCTTTTTATTATAGATACAAGAATCGTCTTTGTAATTCTTGAATTGATCATTGGCCCTTACAAGTGATTGTTCATTGAAAGATATGTTTTAATGATACTTCAAAGATACGATAGCTGAGTAATTGATTTATAGAATGACGCCATCGGATCCTTTCTCTTATGAGCTCAAGATAATCAAATCAAGCGAAAGCCTTTATTCCCCTTAGACTTTCTGCTCGTACATCAATTAATTTCCAAAGAAAGTGCTTCCGGCTCCAGTGGTCGGACACATCGAATCCTCAACTACAACTACATCATCTACAAAAGATTGCATCCATTGGCTTTAGATTAGCTCGCGTAACATTTTCCTCAAAATTACCCTTGCGCTTGTTTCAACGTTGGAAACAGCAAGCATGAACAATACGAATGCTCGAGTAAATTTTATCTAATTTTATCGCAGGGAGAAGCAGTCGTACGACGGGAAGAAGAAAGACTCTTTGCGCGATCGGATTGCGATTATGCCATACCGTCCTTTGCGCCATTTCTTGAGCGTCGGTTATAGGGGATGTGATAAGATATCCGGTCAGAGGTCGAGAAATAACATGATTAATGTCTAACAGTTGTAGAGATTCGATATGTATGGGTGCGAAGGCATATAACATTTGTGCTAGTTGCTAAGATTTGATGATTTTTCCAGGCAGTCAGGCAACTATTTATTATTGTCCATTGATTCAAGGACTTTAAATAAATACTCATTAGTCTCTTTTTTCCTAATTTTTCGAAAGCAATGAACGATCCTCGCCTTTACTTTTGTAAACTACTCTGTGCAATTAAGCCATTTACAATAATACACGCTTCGTTATTGTAACTCCATCGGCGGCACAATATTTTTGCGTGCTTTCTCTTTTACGATAATTACAGTTGAAAGACGTTTACTTGAATATCTTCTGAAATTTCCATATTGTAATGTTCATATGAAAATTCCAATATTTTTACATAATTAATAATTAATAATAATAATTAGACCGACAGTTATAAGTTTAATATTTAATCGGAATTCTAACGATTTAATTCTTTCAGTTCGAACAAAGGAGAGTATTAAGGTTTCCCGCTATTTAGAAATATATAATAGACGAGTACATAAAACCCGTTGACAAAAATATAACTTGCAGGCTTATTATCCGAAAATGTTTGTCACAATCAGACTTTATTTTTTCTAAACAATACTCCGTACACTTGCATCGATGTTTATCCGCACACCGCAGTTTTCAATGAGTTTTTGAATTAATATAATAATAAATAGCGAACAAAGTGCAAACGTATCTAAGTAAAAATATCTAAATAACACTAAACACGATTAGCGAAATACGATTGAAATAACTATTTCTTAAACAAAGTGATATATTTATTATCCGCCTATTCTGAAATGTTAGATTGTAATTTTTGCGGTAACTTAATAACTTTCAAGAGGAGCGGCTGAGCATGAATACGAACCACTACGAAGTGGAATAACTAAATGCGACATAAGTTTCTAAATATCTTGCAGTTACAAACAATGAGATTACGACACAATTGACACATAAAACAAGAAAATGTATTTACGAGAATTAGAAATGGACGGGAAGCTCGAGAAATAAAATCAAATTAAAAATGAAAGCACTTGATTTATGATTAATTTTATTCAACGTCTCGTCGCATGCTGCAGATATGGGGCTGATTCGCAAAATAACAGGGCCTTGAAATTGGGTTGCATAAACTTCTTCAACCACTGTTGCACTGTTCGAGGCTTTAAATCAAGAAAAAATGAGTCTTTCCGCAAGAGTACGTGATTTACGATTTTAGCACTTTCATTTAATAGACGTCCAATAAATTGGCTTATCGGGACTTTTACCCTTTAGTTTACTTACAGTACAAGAACCGACACGATAAACGTTGCAAGTCCTCGCAACATTCGTACACGTGGAATGAATAAAAAATTGCTTATCTTTGGACTCGACCAGTTTCAAAAGCGCGAATCGCAGCCTCGAGAACGATTGAAATCCACGATGTCGCATAAGAATGCAAAACTCGCGGTCGATCTCACGAGCCCCGCTACGAACATTCATATTTTCGATCCTCGACTCTAGATACCGACGCCAGAATCACCGCCTCTCTCCTTCATCTCTGTTTTTTCCGTTTTACGAGACATCGCTAAAGTTTGAGGTTATCGCGTGGTCGCGTGAAAGATGATTAAAGAATCGGAACGCTCTCAATCGCCAGAGCAAGAAATGAGGTGAGGGTTGACGGACAGACGCAATACACGGACGATTCGCGATGAATCGATGACCAATCGATTTATTGACGAAATTAGCGGGTTTCTTTACGAGCCAGCCACGGATAAGCAGCGATGTTGATGTTCCCCTTCGGCGTAGTTGCGATTGCTGAGATTCGTATGTGGCCAACGAGGCGCGAGGTACGATGCTCCGACCGTTTGTTTTGCGTCAAATATGTCGTTTTACGAGCCTTAGACAGACTTGATTAAAGGCTTTACGTTTATAACTGTCGTGTCAATAATCAACTTTATTGTCGGAATACAATGGAAAAATGTACGTTTTTAAATACGCACTTCGTATTCGAAATTCGAGCCGATAGTATTTAGAGACATTGTAACATTATTATCAATGATTCATTCAAAATGTAAGATATCCAATTTTGAATTTGAAAAAAGTGCGAATAAAAACCGTGAATAAAATTAGCGAGCGTTTGGAAACTCTTTTTTCTGCAACTGTTTAAAGCACTGCTGTGCCTTAAGTGCAAACGGTTATTTAAATCACGAAATGTACTAATATTTTGCCTTCTTGTACAATTCTATCGTATTTGTTAAATAGGTGAAACGAGTGTTACGTATATAAGTCTCTACTGCAGATTAAATAGCAATTAACTGGTACTCTTTTCTAGGTAGAAAAAAATTAAGACAATGTAAGTGGGTCTTACAGCAGATCAATGTACAATATTGTCAAAATAAATGACTTGTAATTTTCAATTTATCAAGTTGTCAATTTAAAGTATCGCTATTAATCGGTTTCCAAAGCGATGCAAGCAATCGAGGCTTACGAAATTTCATGATAATTTGGCATCCAACGAGCAGAGCAGTGTCACTATTCGGATGCGCTGATAAAAGTTGTAAAATTGCAATATATCCGAATGAACACCGAGCGTTTATTTTGCATGATAAAAGCCACGAGCGATCAAGGAATACGTGGAGAAAATTAAAGCGCCTAATTAGCAAGAAAATCTCTCTCTCTCTCTCTCGGAGAGCGAGAGAGTAAAGAAATGAAAAAGAAGGAGTCACAAGTGTAAGATACGAGGATGTTTCTGCTCAACATTAATATGTGTACACCAAGATCGTCCGAAAGTGTTAATAATAATTAAGTTGTTACGCAAGAGCCGTGGCACTTTGTTCGACCAGGGAAATATTGTAATTCGGCCTCGAACGGCCTTTAAGCCTCGAGCCCGTCGCGAGCAGCCAAGTTTACGCAGCAATGAAACGACATCGCATCACAATCGTACAATCGCTCCCAAGCGCAAAGCTCGTTCATCTACCGAAAAAAAAAAGGAAAAAAGAGCACCAAGAAAACAGCAGCGAAGAATCTCGGGCTCCACCGTCGTACCGTCGACGCCTTTTTGCTCTCCCCCACACAGCGACGTCGGCGACGCGGCTTCGAACACCGGCTGAGTTTAACTTCGGTCACCGGCTGCCGATCAGACGCTTTACATCGCTCGCCAACGCGACTCGCGCGTGCCTACGCTTCTCCGTGCTCCGTCAGCCGAGGTGCTACGCCATCGCCCGGACGACGACCACCGGACGACATGCCAACCGCGGTGAGCAGCTTAAAGGGATCCAGGCCGGACGATCTCGTGAGTCTCTTTATCCTTTTTGCGCCAATTTTCGAGCTTTTCCGATCTGACAACCGGCCCGAGTGAACTCCTCCGTCGGAGGCAATGTGGAACGACGGCCCGTCGCTTCGACGGAACGCCAACTTCCTCGTCCTCTGGAATGCGTTCTCTTGCGAATAACTTCTTTCAGACACTTCGCATTTGTCGAATGAATGTCGCATTTGTCGTGCACTTGATCCGATTGTGTAAACTGGTGACTTAGCCATGATTCGGTTAATCGTAAGGGTTACCTACGTTTGTCGTTTGTTTTTTGCATCGATTATGTTGGTCCTTAAGGGGACTTTAACCCCACACGCGCACGGAGACCTTTCGGTAATTTATATAATAATCGCTTGATTAGCTCTAACTTATTCTTGGAAGGCACGCACTTATCTTTCTTCGAAATTTCATAATCGCTTGTGCTTTGAATTTCATTTAATTTAGTTCGCGTAATTTTGAGAACTGAAAATGTGATAGAGAAAGATAGAGTCGATCTTTGTTATATTGTGGATATCACTATTATCTATCTATATTTATTGTGTCTTTAAGCATTTTCAGTACTTTGCCGTTCACTCGGAGATAAAAGAGAATGAATTCCAATTATTCTTCTGACCTCTGTAGAAAGATTTTCTCACTTGTCTGAATACATAATTATATCATAAAATTTAGTACATGGATTTTAATTTATTCGAGGCAATTATCTTCCACTGACTTACCGCTACGTATTCAAATACGTCTTGCGTTGTTTCACCTGTTTATAAATAAAGATTAAGTGTACAAGACCCAAACGCGAACATTACTAAAACTTTATACCGATTTCTATAAAATGCTCGATTCTTTCGATCGTGATAATTTGGAAGTAATTATCTTAGCAAGTAAATGAAATTTTCTGCTAGAAACTGACAATGTCGTACTTTTATTCGAACAATACTAATGACATGTATCGAGCAAAGTACCCACGCATTCCACGTGTTTTTACAACTTCGATCTCCCGACAACTTTCATTTTTGCCTGTACGTCTACATGTATATCACATGGTAATGAATAATTCAGACTCTCCTCTATAAAGTTGGAGAATCGCGTGCAGCAGAATTTAAAATTCTAATGCAAATAAAAGAAACAAAAAAGAACGCATTTCTTTTAAAATACCAATGTATTGGAGCCTTAAGAACAAGCGCTGTTGTACCCACGTATTATACGAGGAAAAAACATTGAGTGGTAAGATTATTATTTACAATTCAATTGTTATAAAGCGGATGAAAATTACGATGGACCTTTGATGGGATTAAGAATAATCACGGACCATTACATTAACTGTAGACTTCAAAAAGAAGGAACGCAACGTATAATTACACTGAATTTCCATGTGAAGAATGAACTTTACGCGTATCATTGATCAATTATAATTTTTTAATAAAATATTTATACAAATATTTTGAGTATCTCCTTGCAAATGTTGCTAATGTCTGTAGGTAGTAGGAAAGTAGACCTAAACACAAGGATTAATGTCGCATAAATGACAAATTGTGTTAGAGTCACACGAGAAGGAACGATTATAAATTTGAAATAAATTTCTACTTTACGTTCCTTTATTCAAGTTACGAAGCACAGTGCTTCGTAAATTTAATTTTATTTTTAAAAATAGGTAAATTTCAAAAGCCCAAAAGCCCACTCAATGCTTGAAGACAAGATTTCAAGACAAGGACGGAATATAAACACACGCGAAAGTATCGCGTGGATTGTGTCTGTGAATTCGCGCACGTGTTTGATACCAAAAGACGCAACTTTTTTCCTTTGCTCATTATACATATATTATTCTGCATGATTATTTAAATTTAATTCTCTCGCCTGTACCAAATACGTTATACGTTTCATGAAAATTACAAAAATTTCTCCGAGTATTTACACAATTGTTTATGACTTTTAGACTCAATGTCTTTGTTTTTTCAAATAACTAAATCCTGAAGTAAAGTATACGCAACGAACCTAGTTTTAAAATAAAACTATTTATATATAATATACAATATTATCCTGTTTAATGCTTTCGTTTAACAACTTAGTACAAATTTACTATTACTTACTATTACCTACTCCTTCTAAACTTCAGATATATTAACAAAAATAAATAAACCAAATAAACAAACGACCACAGTTGTAAATAGATGGAATATACTTGCTATGTCTTGCTATATCCAGAAAAACCACATTTTTCATAATTTGTCTCAATTGACATAAAGAAACTATTTATACTCATTTATTGTTATTAGACTTCGTCAATTATTGTGAAGAAGAATGTTAATTATTATTTCTTTTAAAAATATTTTACGAGATAGAATTGAAATTCGGTAAAAATCTAATTTATTATTGTTACTTCAAAAGAAACGGGGTTCCATCTTATAGTAATAAGTCTACTAAAAAAATTGTCTTATTAAATTTGGATTTACTTTCTATGTCTAAACAGTAATTCTCGTTAAATACAACAATTATAAAACGATAAATTAAATATATTAAGCACATTGGAAAAACAGCCTTAAAAATCTTGCTGCGTATTTTAAAAATTAATGTTTAATTACGTAAGTGTTATTGCAGACAAATTTCTATTTTATGCACATGAAAGTTGTTGAAGCTTATCATAAATTTTGCGTAATATTTATACAAATTATTTACAAAACCTCTTCAATGACATGGAGTCGTAATGTAAATGTACAATACATAAATAATGATACATAACATAAATAACGAAAAACTTCCTAAAATGTACGCGTTATCAACTTTTATTCTAGAGTTGTAACGTTATTTGCTTGTTAAATATTATACGCATGGGATGAGATTCTTTCTATTTATATCATGTTTTCATTACTAAAAAGCAATACTCTTATAAATAGAAATTTATTTGAGAGACTATTCCGAATATATTTAGCAGTATTACTTCTAATATTACTAGATTACTTTGAAATTCAAAAATTTATCATTTAAATAGTATTAGTCATGCTGTACTTTCCTTTCGATAAAAGCAGTCTACGATATAAGTGAACAAGTATGCGTGTACTCCCCCCCCCGCCCCACTCTTTAAATCTTGTACCATATTTCCGCCTTTTTCCTGTTATAACCAAAATCTTATTAATTTCTTATAATGAAATTCTGTAATTTTCTCTTTCATTTTCCATAATTTATTACGAGCCATACTCCTTTTAATTTATGTGACCTTAGTTATACACGCAATAAAAATATTAAACGACGAAATAAGAATATCACTCTTTTTTATTTGCTTTGGAATCAAGTACGAAAATTTATTTTCAAAAACTTTAAATATGCTTGTTTCATATCGTTAATCGTTTATTTTACGCATTTGTATGAATGAAACTACCACTAGCATTATCATTAAATAAATTTAAGCTCATACGTTGCCTTGCGATAACCAAAATTTATAGGTACTATCAAAAGAATAATGTACACTTTATACATGTAGTCCGTTCCCAACTTTTGTTTATTTCACTTGTAATAAATGTCATTGATGTTGTATTTTCTATCAAAAGTTTATATTATTTCCAACTAATTCTCAACAGCCTTTAAAATATATCATTTAAAAGAGATTCACCATTCATGAAATACACTATACTTAACACATTCAAAAATCATATTGCATAAGAGCATGTCATCTTTTTTAATCTGATGTATACATTGAATCATTTTGATGTATTACGTTTTATTTGTTTTAATGTCTACCACAAAAATATAATCATGTTGCTTCAGTTAACTTTCTGGTACTTTTGTTTGAATTACAATTCAATTGTTTTGCCAAAGTTAATTTTACTCGATAAAATTACAGGTCTTGCTCAAATTAAGAAAAAATTTATTTACGTACAAACACTTGACCACTTGTCGATGTTTTTGTCGAGTCTAGCTTAATTTTCTACATTATGTTTACAGAAGAGCTAATTTTAAAAAAATTACAATAAATCAAAAGCTTGTATCCACGATTATGCGATAAATATAGATAATAAATTTAACATGTAAATCATTTTCGATTGAGTTTTATCTGAATAGTATTATATCTGAAATAGAACTGCTCGATACGCCTATAGTAAATAAATAGACAAAATATTAAAACAACAATATCCATCTATAGGCGTTTTCATGTTTCGAAATTACTTTCTGTAATAACACTATACATTGCAAACTAAGCTACAAGAGGAATTTATGATAAATCACAATTTTAAAGTCGTTGCAAATACTTCACATTTCTTGTTACCAGGAAAATGTTGAAATTAAATTAGAAATTAGTGTCTTACCATTTATTATGCATTATTACAATATATTTTAGTTGAGTATAATAAAAACTATAAAATTTTGTTTAATACACAAGGATTAATGTGATAATTTCGAAGTTTAAAATGCCTTTACAGATTAAATTTTACAGCCTAAAGCAATATCCCACATTTGCAATTACTTACTGATGCAGTCACCTTAATCATCGAATAAGAATTATTATTCTTATTAACAAAATCATAATTTTGTTCCCTGGGTGATTTGAAAACAGCCGAACATCCGTTATAGCGTAAATTTCTATGACTAAAGTTATAAGGAAATAAACGTAGGATTTTTTTTATCAGTCTATACGTGTACATCATTTACCCGATCTTGGACTATTATTAAGTATTCAAGTTTCTAAAGGCTTTATTTGCATAATATTTTGTGACGTTAAACAGAAATATGAAAAATTTATATGAAATAAATTTTCTTTTTAATCATACTAGGTATTACATGGTTTCAAATGAAAAATTACGAAAACGTAACAAATATGTTTGATAATATATTTGTTCTGGACGTATTCCGTTGAAGAAATTCTAGATGATATCTTATATTTTATTATTCTAATATATCTAATAAATCGATTGCTAATGAAGTTTTTAAAAATTTTGTTGACACGAGCAGCATATGTAAATTAAAACGACATAAGAAATTCATTTCGATTATGAAATTATAAAATTATTGCTTCTCTGAAAATATACTTATTTGACGTAAGAATAAATTTAGATATACATAATTCATTTTTATATTTCTTTAAATACTGTCGCACATAAAAGTGGAATATATTTTGAAAAAATATTATTTTAGAAACTTGCTCATTATCAAGAATTAATATGTATTTCTGGAGAAACCGGATCCCATTATTGTAATTCAAAAGAATCATTTCTCATGAAGAATTAGCAATAGATTTTAAGAAGCCCTTAGTATCCAAAATAAAGGACAACTACTGGTTTGCGTTTCGACATATAGACGCACAATGTAACTTCGGATTTAAGTTTAATACGAGGCATATAAATCAGATAATTTTTTCTGAAGCTCATTTGAATGCACCAGAATGAATTCAAACTTAACCTACGCTGTACTATATTTAGCTCCTGGAGTTCTCCAACTCTTATTATTTTATTTTCTTCTCTTTCGATGTTTTACGACACGCGCAATTAAAGGGATTTCCTTAAAGAAAATTCACCAATTGTTCACAATTTTATTGGTAAAAAGCGTAAAGCTACAAAAATATGAATTGTCATTATTAATTGCCATTATTAATCTAGATTTAAATTTACCTATGATAAATTATTTCGTTGGTTTTAATGGAGAAAATTCATTAAAGCCAGGAATTAACAAATTTGTTAATTTGTTAATTAAATTAAATATTAAATTAACATTCTAAATGCACCTTATTATAATTAATGGTCACATTTTACATGATCTTCAAGATTTTCAGAAAATCTGACACATTCTTTTATAATTCCATATAGTATTTGATAATTTATGAGTGGATTGGATTACTCTATCAAAGATAAAGACGAGAATGAAAATATTATGTAGAGCTTGTGGTCATTCAAAAATTCTAAATTTCAAAAATAAAATGAAATTATTGATTCAAAAATAAATTCAAATTTGAAAGAATGAGCATTTGAAATATTAAGTATTCTTTATTACATAAAATTATACTATCCGCTTGAATTTGCACAAGTATTTAAATTTTAATGATTATCTGTGGTAAGTATACTTTATAGTTATATTTCGTAGATAAGACTTTACTTATCTTGAATATTTACTCATATAACTAGTCCATATTATATTAAACTTCCCAAGAACATCATTTTTTTTTCAAATGTAAGAGAGTAGTCAAATATTTGTTCAATATTCAATTGATGGAGCACGTGATGTAAAAAACAAAAGTTTGAAATTACATGAATACTAAGTTCTTAAATTTGGAAATTCATGATTTACAAAAAACAATGCATCTTATACCACATATATACCAAGTAAATATTTTGTTTTTCATTATTTGCTTTATAAGGAGATTTAAATTAATAAGTGCTTTTTCATTCAGTTGAAAATTTTTATGAAAAATGTTTCTTTTAATATTGACAAGTGGTATTTAATTCTCCGTATAGTAAATTTGTCGAAAATAAGCCGATAACATAGTTAACTAGAATTTATAATGTTCTACTGTGTGTAGGTCAGACAATGTAGGTAATTAACAACATATTAACAACAGAATAAGAGGTTGTTAATGAAATTCTTAATACACTCGTTAAAAATTTCGAAAACATTAAATTAAATAAGTTAAAAGAATTCCATACATTTAACTTGAAATAAAAATAATGAATAATAATCAAAATAACATACAAAAGTATATATTTGTCGTAAAAATGGAGTATCAGTGGATTATAAAAGAATTACGAAATGAAAGTAAACTCCATTGTAAACTACATCGATTAAAAAATTTTATTTTAAAATTCACCCCTGCACGTACATTAATAAGTGCAAGTTAAAATATTCTTACGAAAGCAAATTGTAAAATTAATAAAATTAGGCCTTTTTAAGGGTGTTTCTTTACCTTTTTATATGCAATTGAATATGTAACGTCTCAACAAATAAAGAATAAATAATGTTCAAGTTTGTTAAACTATTAGATTTTAGATATCGTTTAAACCATTTGAATCTAATAATTTTATTAATTGGAAGAATAGTGTCCCAAGTACTTCCATATAGACTCTTTACTTATAAATTTAATAATATTCTTTTTTGATAAAATTAATATTTTATTTTCAATAATAAAATGAAATACTTCTGAAATTATGATTTTATAACCAAGCTATATAATGAATAAAGGATAAAATCTTATGACTTTTGCCTATAAAGTATAATATAAGTATAAGAGCAGTATTAAACCGTTTAAAATTGGTAAGTTAAAAAAAAATCTAAATAAAAATCTAAAACCTTAAAACTAATTTTTTAATATTTTAATATAAATTTGAAAAAATTTATTATATTTAAATTACATCACCTGTATTGTGTAATAATAAAAAACGTACAATTGAATACAATACGAAAAAGAATCCTTATCCCCTTATTTATGAAAGTCGTAGTTAATATAATTTGTATAATAATCATTTTTAAGAAACAAATAATTATTAAATAGCTGTATATTTGTATTAATACCTATTCAAAAAGATGTAAATGTATGTGTAAATAGATATAATGAAAATATATAGGATAATTGTAATAAAAAAATTTCAACTTATTTGGAATAGAATCGACAATGTAAAACTGTGCATTTTTCGTGTACACGCTCACACATATATTGAATTCGAAAATCTTAAAAAGTTTCAAATAATAAAAGTCGGATGATATGCGAGGCAGAATTGTTTGGAAAGTTTACGATTTTTGATTGTACTTTTTGCTTTAGTATTTCACTTTCGAACTTAACAAATTTTAGATGGATTAAAGTAAATTGAATTCAGGTCTTTCAATTGGTTGTATTCAATTATAATTACCACATTATTAGTTACAATCGTTGTGAAAGTGATTTTGTACTTCGCAAAACGCGATATATCATTTCTGTAATTTTGTAATTATTACGTAATAATTACAACGTAATTCAGTCACAGAATTTACCAAGTACATCAAATATATCAAAAATCGACTTGAAACTATGTTTATGCAAAATTTTCAATAATCTAAGCATCATTATTTCGGATTAAATTACTAGTAATTCATACCCATACCTTGAGACCATATTTAACTGGAGATTAATTCAAGATCAGTACAACAACTGTAGAGTGTAACTGGAGCAATAGAGCAGACTAGATAAATTTTAATGAGCTACGCAATTTTAATAACCGCATTTGTGCGTTTGTGTCGTTATGAACTGACTAAAGAATAGGCCTCGGATACTAAAGCCATTATCAATTAAATTGCTTTAGCTTGAGAAATAGTCGAAAATTCGTAAGGAACATTCGTTGTTGCAAAGAGATTTTCGTACCTCACTGTTAAAATTAATTTAATAAGTCCAGAAAAGCGTCCCAATATTTCCATTCATTACCTACTCGACATTTCGTAGATTGTTTCATTTACACGAATTACGCAAATTTTGAAGACATCGAGAAAAAAGAATGAACTACATAGATGAATCATAACTCCCGTGTAATGTTGTATTAAGATTTCAACATAAAACATGCTTACTAGTACATCACGTTTTTAAACTAAGAAACACGTGCAACGCCGGTATCATATCACGTTTGTATGATTTTTTTTCTCTTCCTATCTAATATCTATCTGTTATCGCTTTATCTGTTGCATGCTATTTGAAACTCGTCGTTACTCAAGTTCTACAACGATAGAAAATTTTCCTATAAATGATTAATGCAAAGATTTTTACCTAATCGTGTTTTGGCCTTTACATTATTTATAACTCTGAGTATCTTGCGAGGAAATACAAAAGTTTTGGATAACTGTATTATCATTCGATCTATTTAATACACGATTCATTTAAATATTCAAATTTAACGCTTGGAACAAAGGACACTTCTAAGTATCCGCATATCTATTCTAACGGTTTTGTGAAAATAATAAAAAGTATTCGACAAAGTATTCTAAATTTCTTATAATAATAAGAAATTCAATTATAAATGCAACGAATATTAAAAAAACGTACACCAACAAAAATCAACATTCATATTGTACTTTAACAAACGATGTTCGGTCTTTAGGTATAATAATCACTATAATAACAAACTTTTTGAGATCGATGTGCATTCAGTCGACAGAAACGTTAAAGACTCTTGGATTATTCAAATACAATGTGCAAAGAATGTCTAATGATGCAAACACAGTACAACATTGATCTTTTATAGCTAATAAATACTATTTTACCACAAGGCTCTATTTTTAATACTGTAATCAATAATATCGCAGCTGTTAAGAATTCTCTTGAAATTTTAGCACATTATTATATAAAATCACGCTTTAGAACTTGATACTTCGTTAGTCCGTAATATTATTCTTACTCTTCGTTTTGCAGAAAGAAAAATAAACACGTCTATTTTTCAAAGAACGATTATTATTCTTGGAGAATGTAATTACGAAGAAGCTGATTCATTATGTACAGCGATTAATAATAATATCAACTCAACAATATCGGATAAAAGTGTTGCACACGAATACATTTTTCGACAAGTGTATTTGGAGAGAATTTATGCTTATCTATATTCTTAATATCACGTAGTACTAAGTTATTAAAGTAAAAAAAATTTCCAACCGAATAGATTGATTTTCCGTCATACGAAGTAAATTTTAATAAAATTTCATTGGAATTCCATTCTGAATTTATCCTTTTACACGGAATGCTAATAATATTGCAAATTTCGCTAGTAATTTTACTCGCTTAATAAACTACTTAGCGATGATAGTGTCATATATTTTGTGGTTGATTAATTCAAAGCAAATTATGTTATTACGTCAATTCTTTTACGTGCACTTTTCAAAGCCTATACGATGATAAGTTTTACTAAAAAACTTACTTCTCGTTAGTAAATTTATGTTTGCAAAATAGTTTTATGCTTTACATCGTGAAATACATGAACATTTATCCGCATCACTTAATTTCATTATGAAACTCTTGTACTTGCGTTGTTGGCGAAGTGATCAAAGCGACACGCAAGCGCAGATTTATACGCAGATTTATACGCAGATTTATACGCAGATTTCTGCTTAAATGCACGCCGATAGAATAGCGTGCCCTCGTTTTAGTAGTCATGAATTTTTGACGTTTAAATGAAAATCCTTTGAAAAATATACGTAAAAAGAAAAGTGGCGAGATGAGAATCCGATGGTAAACTGCTGCCGTGTGTTGAGAAAAGCAGAAGCTTCGAGAAGTTTTGCGATCGGGCGCGCGTTAACGTCTTAGCTGGAGTTTAGCGTCGGAGAGAGTTTATATCGTGAAAAATATATTTGTTATTCGCCGAGGAGGAAGAGGCGAAGCCAGAAGTCGATATGAGCTTATAAGCGTACGTGTACCGAAGCACGTGAAGCAGCCGACGAATTTCTTACGTCAGCGACGGTGATTTGTTTGACGGACGCGAAACGGGGATCTTTAATGCGCGTGCGCCATAATACGACGGTTACAAGATGCGCGAATGCCGGTCGAACAGACAAAAAGTCGAACTTTGTTTTGAATTTTTTTCACGAATCGTTCTTCTGTTTGTGGGTCGATTTCAAAATTTGTATATGTGGCACAAACAGTTAGACGAGAAATCGTAACGACGTTACGCAAAACCGGCAAGGAAACATAGACGAGTAATCGACGATTGTAAGTACAAGCACCTCCCGAATAAAGCAAAAGTACAACTGTTTCTTGTATGATGTGTGATAATGATGCTGGTCAAATTATTTAAAGTGGATTCCAAAGGTAAATCGCTTTCTTAAGGATTACGTGGAAAGTAAGCTTTACTACTCTGGAAACTCTAAAATAAAGTACCACGTAAACTGTAAGTATTTCTAATAAATTTTTATTACGATAAAAATTGCTGGAATCGTGTAGATATCGATATAAAGTGTTTATTACGCGAGTATGTTTTGATTAAAGAAATTTTCTTTTACGATAATTCATTTCGGGTATTTAGAAATGTATGAACATTTGTTCAACTTGAAATTAACCATGCAATGTAAAATAAAAACTTAACTTCATTAATCGGTTAATAACGTAAGAAGCTTTCGATAAATTGTTCATTATTATGAATTTAACATTCTCATGCGGTACATATTTTCACAAGTCTTTATTTCAGCAATACGTGTAGAAGAATGCAATTAATTTGAGAAAAACGAAAATTGTATTTTTCTAAGCGATACCCATTATGCTATTTCTTAAAATATTATAATCTAGCATTCCTTTGGAATTGTAAATTGGAAAAATCCAATTTCGTACAAAACACTTATATTGTTCCAATAAATGTTTGAATAATTCGCTAGATTTCAGTCTTTAATCTTTAAAAAAATCTCATTCGGTAAATATCCGAAAACAGTAATCTATATATCTCATTAAAAGTTTCCATTGCTTTTTCAATGAAATTTGTTTTGAAATGAAACTTCATGCATTATTAAATGTTAATAGATGTAAGCCTCGATATTACAATACGATATCGCAGTACGATATCGCTATACGATTACGACGAATGTAATTTGCGAGAAGAAACTTTTATTTTCTAATGCATTTAGAAATGATAAACGAGAAAAATAAAATAATAAGTGCAGACTGTCTGTCTTAAAAATCAGTTTTATCGATCGATTAATTATACACGTGTGCATAAGAGATCGCACGATCACGCCCGCCTACTTTTCATTTTTAAACAATAGAATATTACGAAGGCATTGTAAATACGCATCTACTCAATGCGATATAATTCATAAAATTTCTATAGAGCCTCTTTTACACATCAAAGAAGTAATAATGTTGACCATTGTTTTATCAGACAAGTTTGACTGGCTTGTGAAACAATAAGAAATATCTCAAGAAGTTTTCATAAATAAAAGAATACGACAGGCAGTCCATTTTATGTTCTACGGAGGCATTATTGGAGCTCGTTCACTTGTTTGTCAAGCGTCAATGTACTTCTAGAAACTGTAGCGTTGACCGATGGATAATTTAACTCCGGTAAACAATTAAGGTAACAATAAATATTTCAAACGCCGTCTAGGTCCCAGCCTAGACCCGGAGAAATTTTGTCCGCGCATACCTGAGACGACGACGAATAAATACTCGGACACATCATCGATTTCATCTTTTCATCTTTTCATCTCTTTATGAAGAATGAAAAAGGAAAAAGCATTTGAAAACCGCCTTGTGCTTCGTTTAAAAACACGTAGAAAAATCTAAATCCGCGCGCGTTAACAATAGTCCGCTTATCACAGCGAGTGTCGCAGCGACTGTCGAAGCCTCTTCGAGGATGCCTGTAACACTAAACGAATCTTCAATTGTCCCGTTTTATCGTCACTGATCTCAAAATATCGTTTCACTTCAAGTAGCGATCCACTTGACGGGCGATTGAAAGAAAGGACTGTTTTTTAGACACATCATCGTACAGTGCTATCGTCGGTTACTTTCCACTGAAATTTATCAAAGCAAACCTTTTGTTACCTAGTTAGTAATTATGTGAAACTCTTTTCTCGATATTTGAAAAAGTTATAGGTTGCTTGGTTATGAGTGTTTAAAGAAAAATTTACCTTAACATTTTTTTTAAACCCAACTTGCGCTTAATGAGACATAATAAAAGGAATCAATCGCGTTTATTAGTTTACGTTGTCAATAATTACTTCTGATTTTGACCTACAATTTCTCAATACAAACCGCATAGTTATAAAGTAAATTTTCAATACTACTATAATACGTTAAGTTAATAATTTCCTCCTCGAGTATGAAATATTTCCACTTACATACATAATTTGTTTTCTTTATTATTCTGAATGTAATAAAGGCACATGTATATATAATAATAAGAAATACAAAATATAATATAAAATATAATATAAAAGAACGGTATATATAACGGTATATATATGTATTAATTCTATTATTTGCAGCAGCAATCAATCTTTTACAATTACACCATGAAAATTTATACTTGTTTCTTACAATATGAAATCTATGTAGGATTGATCGTAATTCAAATTAATAAAAACTTTTATAACGAAGACATTGATAGCCTTTTCATTTACAACATTTCGAGAATTAAAAGATTATGCAAATATAATTATTTGATTATCAAAATGCTTAGATGTCGTTCAAAGATGATTGATTGATTAGGATTTGTCAATCCACTACGCGCAGGCCATAAATGTATGTATTGCTATCCAACAATCACAAAGGTATGCAAGCAAAAAGAAATTCTAGTTAACAATGAAAAATCTTACCGCTGTACAATATAGATAAAATATATCTTAATTTTTTCTCTCTTAAAGTATCGCTTTTCTCATATTATCTTTTATCGTTTCTATTATATGTCAATTATTATCTCTAAAGCAATTTATTTGATTAATTTCTGAATTTAGATTATTTTTATATTTACAATATTTATAAATATTTACAGTATTTCATAATGTATAATATACATCATTTATAATTTCATGGATTTTACGTGTTAATATGAGCAAAACAGCTTTTAATTTAATTATATAAATTTTTACTATTGTAAAAAATAAAAAGTTCACAGATTAAAGTATTAGCCAATGTATTACGTGCATGATTTTAAATGAAATAAGCTAAAGTTTTTATAACTTTGATGGAATAAATAGTTCGATACTCGTTGGAATTTATAATTTTTATATTTGTCTCTCCTTCGTAACGTGCGAAGTATTGTTTTTCAAATTATTACATTTTCAGCATCACAATTGTTTGTGTAGAAATGCTCAACGTCATATTCACTTCTTGTGTAGTACCGAAGATCTTCTAATATTTGGGCGCTTTTTTTTTTTTAGAATAAAAAATTACAGATGGAATAATATAATTGTAAAATAAAATACATAATTTCGAAGTTTACAACAAATTTATAACGTACAAATAACGAATATTTCCATAATTAGATCCTTGATTAGATTTTGTCACAAACGAAGATATCGCAACGCAATCAATAATATTTTTTGAAATAATTTCACTTTCGACAAATACAAATCATGGAACAAAATTCCTAGAAATTTAGTTAGATGCATTAGTTTCTACTTTAATATTTTTGTAATAGTTAGGTTTATAAATTTATAAATTTATAAATTATACTTGCGTAATTACTTATGTTTATCCCACAAAAACAATAAACATTCAAGTTGTGAATAAAATCTATTTATTTCTTTAGATAAATTTATTTAGTCTTAAAATATATTAAAATTTAGTGCAGCGCATTGATTAGTATATATCGTATAAAGTTATTCGGTATTGCGTTATAATTGATAAAATATATTGATTTAGAAAAGTTTAAAATTAAAAATGAAGAGTTTCAAAATATTACGATCGCACATTTTAAATTCAATAAAATTCTACTAAATTTAATTGAACGCGCTGTAAATTCATAAAATAAGCCCTCCAAGCGTGACATATTGTTTTAAAATATTAATGGCTAAAATCTATGAAACAATTACATAACACGAAACATCGTATAATCTCTCGAGTAAAAATCCCCTTGCACATACTTCCTTTACTGCATAATCGTACACCACGATATTCTTATCTATTGTACATTACATATTAATATTTAAGCGACGTTTGAAATTAAAACTACACTCTCTGCATTTATAAGTAAAGTTAATGCAAGGGCATAGCTTGCCTACGAAGCTTTTTATAACTGCACGTGAAATACTTTTATTTTCTGTCTCGGTTTAAAAATCGGATCAGGTCTCGACGACTTACTTTTTTGCCATACGTCACTATCATAGAAAATTATTTCGGGACGAATTCGCACAGACGTATCGGCTGCTCAAATTGCCGACGTGCGACTGTTCGCGTTTTAAAAAAGTCCAATTGCGTAAGGCACTTTCGTCGTGGCCCAGAAAAAGCTGGACCGGGCGCACGTGATCCTCGGCACGTCGTCATCCGAGAACCACTGTAGAACTAGAAGGCGCACTTTTTCTTAAAACTCGCGGTTCTCGGTAATGGAGCGATTTTGGTTTTTTTTTTTAGCGGGGAGATTTGCCCTTTTTTAAGGGATGAAGGAGCGAGGCGTTGCACTAAATGACAACGACAAATATCGAGAACGACGCGTGGCGCTGCAATTCTTGATCTAAAAGTCTCAGGACGCTGAGACTCGCGCTCATTTTATCCGAGATCGCACTTGAAAATATACCGTTAGATTTTAACTAACGTTGTTAAAATGTTGAATTTTAATCATGTATTTCATGTATTCGATGAAATACATGATTCTAACTAACTACCGTTAGATAACTAGATTTTAGCTAAATAGGAATAGACAGTTTTTCGGGGTATTAAGTGGACGTGAGTTTCTTTAAAATACATGGGTATAGAATGGGTCGAGATTATTTTTGAAGTATACGTACGAAAAAGGAGGTCAAACGAATTTCATTAGAAGCCCAAAAAATGGAGCGGGAGACGAATGCGTTGACCTTTGTCAGTCCAATTATAACCAGTCGCTTGACTCGTGGATGATCGGGAAGAAAAAGGGCGCGGCTCTGGCAGACTGGCGATAATTTGGTTAGCAAACCGGTTGGGCACATACATATAGATTTCCCATCTACTGCGATTTGTCGGCTTTGCGAGGATCGCACGATTGGCCGAGCAAAAATAGTACAAGATCTTTCTTGTTCATTTTTTCAATCGCTCTCTACCACTTTTTGTTATTTATTTAGCGGAAATCCTACGTTTTCCTTAATCTGCGCTACTGGAGACGGAATTCATATTTTTTAATGCACTTGTAGATTAGCTTGGAAACGTTCAGTTTTGAAATAGTTGGAATTTTATGGCGCCAGGTAGAGCTTTTAAAATTTCAATATTTGTAAATTTGTAAATCTCGAGTGATTGAATCGAGGTTTTCGCTTTAAAAACAATTTTAAACGATTGAGATAAGTTGTTGTTTGATTTTTTTTTTTTTTTTTTTTTTTTTTTTTTTTTTTTTTTTTTTTTTTTTATAACGCAGAAGCTAAATTCAATTACGTTGACTTTCTATTGATCGTGCCTTATAAACCATTTAGAATATTTGTCCATAAATATGGTAGTTATCGCCAATACTCGTTATATTACGGAGATTTTTCGAAGGCATGAACAAATTTTCTATCTTGAAGAAATAATATCTCGTAAATTCTATATCTTTTAAGCGTTTCATTTACATGTTGTTGCAAATACTTTAATGCTCGAAGCGCATAAGGTTTTTTAAATTTAGCTTGTAAATTGCGCTTCTTCGGCATGTGCTGTTGTGAATGTCAGAATAGGAATTACATTATTCTATTGTAGTCCATCTAATCAAAAATTGAATCGATAAAGTTTTAATAATAAACGATAATACTTTACAAACGTTTTACGTTTAATAATTAAAAATGCTTATATTTAAAATCCTAATTTAATCCAGTTACTATATATACATATATTGCAATGGAATTTACTTTCAAATGTACAGAGTGCAATAATTTTGCAGTAAAACTAATACAAATTATACATGTGAGAGTTATCGTAAAAGTCAATTAACATTGATATGTATCTTTACAAGTAGAAATTTACTTAAATAATTTCATTGTCATTTACAATCTTCTCTTAATATACATATATTACTTGGCAATATTTTAATCCTAATATTTAAAATACTTACGTTCTGGTATACGTAAGTGTTGGAATAATTTATGTTTCTGCTCTTGTTACACCTACAAATAAAAATACGGGATTTTGTAATAATGGGTGTATTGAAGAAGAAATTATAGGTTTAAGAATGTTTTCGTTATTAAGTCCCTGTGTGTGACTGGCCTCGTAAAAATTCCATAAATAACGTTAACTGCTATAATCTTCTTAAATGCTCCTTCTATGCTTAAAAAAACCAAGGGAAAAAACATGAGAGTCACATTCAATGACCAATACTGTATGTAGCTTCTACAAAATGTAAGAAAGGCAATTTTAGTGTACTTTTAACAGGTATGTAAAAAGTAAAAATAGTACAGTGATTCAAACAAAATTATTTTTAATTTTAACTTTAACTTTTAAGGTAAGGAAAAAGTTTTTAGTACCTCATTGCCGTTGATCTGATATTCAATCAAATTTCCTCACTTGTAGTACCTTTGAAACGAGTATGTGAAATATTATAAATATACAGCCACAGTTAGAATTAATTAGAATTAGTGTTCCTTATTCTTCCAGTTATACAAGTATGAACTTTAATAATTTCGGGATTGGCTAGAATAAAAACGTCAATATAAAGATAAAAATAAAAATGATATTTATACATTTTACAAAATGTTCTAAAATACGTACTCGAGGATTCAGTAATTATAATTTGACAGTCGTGATATTAAAATCAAGTATATCGATAAAAGTCGTTGAAGTTTCGTTGTATTTTTGAATTTCAACGAACGTATTTCATCGTGTATTTCAACTATTCACTGGCAATATTTGAAGATATTTCCATTGTAATATTTAATTGAAATAAGCGTTTAAAACGAAATGTGACAGATTTAGTATGTCCATGCAAAAGAACGACAGAACGAAGAAATACGCAAAATAGCGAATAAAGGAACTGTAGGGAACCGCAAGAAATGCAATAATTAAAATTTTATAAATAAAAATCAACAGCAGCTTATTATTATGGATACCATTAATAATCAATGTGTATGAATTCGTAATATGCAATTGCAAAAACATAGTTTCTCTTATTACATCTACTTGATTTCTAAGAATCATTGTAAAAATTATATTTTTTATATCACCCGTTTTGTAATCCGAATATTAATATTGCTCAATGTCATCTGCTTCGTACAATAGTCCCGTATTGAGAATTTCTCAGTACTCGCGGCACACGCGCAAATAGTAGCTTAGGTTTCCGGTTTTATTCAAGTCGCAATTATTGCAGTCGCTATCTCGAAAGTACACGTAAAAGAGAATCATTTTAAAAGCTCGCGCAACTTTCATTTGCTACGCCAAGGTTCCCGTCGCAAAATCAATCATCCCCTGAATTTGTCGTGAATTGTTCGTCAGTTACCGTATGATCCCTCGACGGTTCGTCGCGACCCTTTCTCGAGTAATCAAGAAGAAGCTACGAGTCTATAAATTTATATAAGCTTATAAATTCTATAAACTCGACGTCAGGGCCTAGAAATGTCGTCTTACGCATACGTATACGTATACGCATATATGAAAGTGTACTAATGGGAGGAAAGTAAGAGGTAGCGACAAGTAAGTTTGAAATAGTGTCGTGAATAAAGGGGTGGGGGAGACCTTGTATTAGACTTGGAGTCTTCGAGGTCAGATGAGGCGTCGATGCCGAGCCTCTAACTCCGACCAATCACGGTGTCTCTTTTTTCCATGCTCGGAGGCTATTGTTATGTGCACAGATGACACGTCACTCAAAGCATTTCTCTCTCTCTCTCTCTCTCTCACTCTCTCTCTCTCTCTCTCTCTCTCTCTCTATATATATATATATATATATATAATGCTTTCAAAATACTTTCCATTCGTCGATGATGCGAGTTCAAACTATTGGCTATTAAAGTACGCTCGTGCATTAAAACAGAACTGATATAAACGGACGTTACTTTTATCCTCGAGAGTTCTTGTTTTCTGTATTTATGCCTGTACATACTTTTAATAGTTCGAAAGAATGGAGTTATAAATATTTCAATTTGACTCGTTAAAATTGAAACGAATTGATTTACAGGAGTTGAAAATACGTATTTAATTAACGATCACATTTTTACAGTCTACGTTGTTTCGTCTCTCCATTGATATTATTGCCGTAATAAAAAGTTATAATGTAAATACAAGGCGAGACTTAACTATTAGTATTTATCACGCGTTTGATGTATTTATTTTATTAGGTCGTTTAATGGTGTACAGGAGAAGGAATATAAAATCTTGGCATCCTGATGCTTGTACAGGCGTTTGATTAAGAAACGCGTCGCTTAAAAGCGAATAAAATTAGCCCAAAAATTGACAAAGCCTTACGTATAACGTTAAATACGAACTTTATATTTATATTCGACTCGCCTAATCGGCTGTAATTGATTTTAAGATAAAATCGCTCACTCCTACACATGGAAGTAAATGGCGATGTAAATCGTCAGTACGAGTATGATAATATCCCTTTTAATCTATACTTTAAAATACGATTAGAAATGCATTTCAACCTTAAATTTTATTATTAAATTGTTTTATTGGATTACGCACTGGCAAAGTATAAAAATAAAACTTGCTACATTGAATGCGGCAAATGGATTTCGTCGCTTGCTCGCGCTTTTATTAAAACTCACCGTCCAAGTACGGGTGAGGAGACGAATTAACAAAAAAATCTGTTAAAAAAATTCTAACAACTTATATATTCGAAGTCGATTGTTCTTCTTAAGTAGCCGAAGTTCGAGTATCTTTCGATAAAAGCAATTTCCGAAAATTCTAGCTTTCTCACGTTCCGGACTAAGATCCTCGACGATTCACGTGCCGATTATCCGATTTCTCGTTGAAGCTTCGCATTATCTTATTTGCTTTCGTGTAATCACAGATTTAATTGTTCCGCTAAATCAACGAGCGATTTAATATTTACACAACGATACAATTACGGGGATTATCTATTCCCAATTAAATTTCAGCTCGTGATTTCAGATATATAAATAACTTTCACTTAAATTTGCAATAGGAATGTTTTTACGTAAGCGTAGAGTAAAAATTAAGTCTTTTGTGTAAAAGTGCGACGACAAAAATATGATCGACGTACATAAAAATTGACTATTCTATAAGAAAAGTAATAACTAAAACGAATGTAAATCGTTGCAATCGATAAGTTTAATTTCAATGTGAAACTAACTAAATAGACCAGTGCGATTCGTAAAAGGCTTATTTATCAAAATAGCATTTACTTTTATTTCTTCAAATTTGTTCTTCTCCTACAATTTCCATTAAAACTATCTAATCTAAATAGGTCGCACGCACTTACGGTGAACTTACGTATTGACCTTTACTATTACCATAGCCTTTTTTGCTTGGTAAATCCTATCAGCAGCTTCGACACAACATATCTGAGAGAAAAAGAGAAGAAAGCAAACGATCCGAGTTAGAAAGGCTTCTTAGAAGAGTGTCGCTGCTTCATTTTGTTGAGTGTGTATTTTATGCCTTGTTGTTAAAACATCAATAACGCGGATGATTTAGCCCTCGTTGAATAATTTTATTTGTTATTTCAACCATCTGAACTTTTTATCAGAAAAATTCAGCCTCGTTGTTGCTTTAACGAAGCGTGACACAACAAATTTACACCAACAAATCAACTGTAAAATAAGCTGTAAAGAAATTAAAATTACCGAATGTATAATTAACAATCTCTACTGTGCACAACAAACTTTTTAATAAACATTCCATTACTTTCTCAGAATTTCGAGGGACTCTCCGATAAATATTGTAAATTTTCTTATCGAATTTATCTCTATGCAACGCACTGACTTTGAAAGTTATTTCAACGCAAGTAACAATTATCATAATAAGCTTGTAGTAACAATTATTTGCACTGGTAAATAACACTTTTATCGATATATTTCTACGAATATAAACTGCAGTTTAGTTGATTTCAAGAAAACTTATAAAGAGATCATCCTTGATAATTTCTGCCCTCTCAATGACACTCAAATTACAAGTAATTCTACAATATTTATTTATCTCTTTTCGGATTCAGAATAGTCATTTCCTTTTCTCGACTCGTAGTAAGATAAAGTATGAGATAAAGCAAGATAACGCCAGAGTTTCATTAAAGAGAATAGGACTAATGTTTATTTATTTAAATTCAAATAAAATAAATCGCAGATATATTCGTGTCTGAGAAAGATGACGGTTGGATTAAGTAGAAATTTATCTTGAAAGCTATTTTTCCATACTGAAAAAATACAAGTTTTAAAATGGCTTCTTCTTCTTGTCCTATTTATAATTTAAAAATATAATAAATCAAATCTAACGATGAAAATAAAACTGCGTCTTTCAATTAATATCTTCCGGGATGCCTTACTTAAACAATGCAAACAAGTTTAAAATGACATTTATTAAAAAAATGATGTTGCATCAGTCTCGCGTTGTACTTGTAGTCAAGAATTTTTACTCGGTATTTATTTTTTTTGTGAAATTAATGAATGTTTCTAATTTTATTGAAATTTTTACCAATAATGAATTAATATCGATCGTTTATATCACTTTGCGTTAAATATGAATTATTTCTAATTTTATTTATAAATTTTTAATGTTCATTAAATATTCTAATTCTAAATCACAAATCATATAAATATAATTAATCTAAACTATCGCCAATAGACAATCTAGTGCGTGTGCGTGTGCGTGTGCGTGTGCGTGTGCGTGCGTGCGTGCGTGTGAAAAACAATATTTTGTTTAACTGTTCTTTAAATAAATCTGAGAATTGAAGTAAAACCTCTGAAATTTGTATTTTTTCAATTAGAAATAATTTTAACCAGAGATTTGTTTATTTTTATTATATTTATAAAATAAGAGCTTAATTATTTTTTCTTCTATACTTAAAAGACAACTTACGTAGATGAAAATTATCCATGTACTCAGGCTTGAGTAAAGCTTCAGTTTAATTATAGTTTTCATTTATGATTATTGGTGTATTTTAAATTATTTTTTCAAAAATTTTTCTAAACATCTTACAATATCGTAGAGCGTTTTACGCACAGGAGCGACATATTCTGATGCAATATATTCGAGATTTGACTTTCTCATTCCACTACAGTACCTTGTTACTAGACGTTCAATTTTCCAATGTACAGTTAATATGTTAAAAAATTATACAATGTAAAGAAATATATCCACAGTACTGTTATAAAACGAGTGCCTCATATTTTGAATAGTAATACGAAACAGTGCATTGAAATATATTTATAAAATTATCAAACAGTAAACATTTTTATTTTTAACTTGTAATTATTCTTTGTTTAATTATTTGTTTATTTTCAGATTCGGATACAAAATTGAGATAAATAATTTAAAAATAAAAAATTAATAAATAGATGATATATTTGGTTTCGGGGTGAGTTAAATAAAAATTTAAAATCGATAATCATAATACTTTAATAGAACATTTAGTTATATTTTTAAATAAATATTTTCATAAATATATTCACGTATTTTCTTAACAGTATAAAAAAAATTACATTTGCGTTGTTTTTTAATTGTTCGCAAATTTTTTTTCAACTTGGTCAGGGGAAACATTTAAATAAAATATGGTTGATTTCTTAATTTTCTGTTGTAAATGTTAACTATAATTACTCACCAATCATTTGATACATAATTTTCATAGAAATTCAAATTGGCTTTCTGTTCACATGTATGTTTATCCATGAAGAGCGTTGATTAAAAATCAAGAAGATGATAAAATGGGCTTTTTTTATAAATCATCATCATCATCATCATCATATAAGTACTATTGTGATACTTTATGATATATTACAATTCAGAAAATATGAAATAACAATATCGTCTTTTTCAATCGCACTTATAATACATTATATGTAATATATTTTAAATGTCAATAAGCTTAATTGACATAATCCCTAATAATTCTGTGCTACGTGCTTGAATAAGAAACAAATTAACGTCGCGTAATCTCTTTTAAAATGGCGAAACATTCGTCATCAAAGCCGGGATACACAATATTTCGTAAATAGAAGGCACAAACTCGACAGATAATCAGTGACAGTACTTATCTAGTTCTATTTATGCAACAAGGAGGAATAAAGCGTGCCGATTGTAACCGACAGTACACTAAGCGTCCCAAATGAAATGTTCCAGAATATCCCAATCGATGACACGTTTATTTTAAGGGGCTTTCTCATTCACGAAGACAACTCTCACGTTTCCAACGCAATCGTATTACGGGTCTTTTAACGAAATGCGAAAAGTTGTAAAAATGCAGAAGCCCTTTGTCTTGACATCCAAGATGTCAACGTTTCTCAACCGTCCGAAGGCGTGAGAAAATCCGGGCGTCAGCCCTTCGCAAAGGACGAGTTTTCGCTGGCTTTCGTAAATTCGTGCTCTGCTGACGTAACAGCAGAGCACGAATTTTCTCGCGGTGCCAGAACGTATATTCGGTCTGACCTCTACTTGTCCTTGGGCGGGAGGTTAATCGAGCTTCCGCGCGCTGATCCCTTTGTCTTATACACCCCCCTGGCCCTTAACTTCACGGCCGACGAAGCCGTCGATGCCCGAATTATAAATTTCTCGGTACGATTTGTTCTTTGTTAGCTACGGCTCGATAAGAATAACGAGGCCTTTCCGATGGAGTAACAGTACCACCGATTATGATATATTCTGGTATTTAAAGATTTGATAAAAAATTTATAATCCTTTGTAAGTACGACTGGTATAGATAAACTTGGCGCGTTTGTAGGTGGATCACAAGACGATTTGATCCGTTTAATGAATATTTCAAAGGAAATTACTTCGCAACGATATATGGCAATATATATCGAACAACAACGCGTTACTCCCGAGCTTATAATCAATAGTTGTATAATACTGATATTCATATCGAGCTCATTTATTGTATCAATAAGCGATCGTTTTTCATTGCAAGTTTTAGAGTTTAGAGAAAAGTTTCAAAATTATTTTCAACCTTCTTAAAACTATTCTCTGTGTTCGTAACTTTATCAAACTACAAATAATATGCAAATTCGTACTTTCTTTTCTTATTAATTCATACCCTTATTATTTGTATCCCGGAAATGTCCCGAATACAAAAAGTCTATCACTTCTGAAAGTGAAAAGGCGTAATGAAATTTTCAACGCTAACGCGTACTTGCAATGTGTATTGCGAGAAAATATTCGCACAAGTAAATATATAATATTTCAAGCATAAGTTTCGACTATTTTTTATCGTAATCTTAATAATTATCCATTTTGTTGAGAATTTCATAAATGTCGAGGTAAAAAGTTTTTGGTACTCGCGTAAAAATGTCACCTTGTTAATTAGATAGGATTTCAAGCCATAAATTTCAACCATTACTATAATATAAAATAACGTATATGATATATAATGTCCGCAACGTAAGTTTATGCAAACGAAGTATTAAAAGTACCATTATTCGTAGAAATTAACGAGAATTACCAATATTTGAAAGTGACGATAATTTCAAAAGTGATTATGTCGTTTTATTTTCAACCTCAGATTCTTATTACTACTACTATTACTACTACTAAACGTACATGCCTACTCACAGATTTTCTCCGTCTCTCAATAATAATATACTAGAAATGATAGTTCACGGATATAAATCCACTAGCTTAAAATAAATTATCGTTATTAAAAATATATACAAATGTCTATTTTTAATGCCTATTTAAGATCTAATATTCTCGTGGTGGTTACATTCGGAGTGACGAGGCACAAAATATCTCTTCAAACGGTGTAGACAATGGGCAAATAAAACAAGATTTCTTTACGAGGCCTTTGCGTCTAACGTTCAATATTTACAGCAAGATTACAATAATACCGTCGTGAAATTTATCGTACTCAACATATTTTCTAACTTTTCTTTCAATGCCATTAGCTCGACTCGCAGAGTCGCGCGTTCGCTCTCGTCCGCTGCTCGCGTAACCCAATTTTCGTTCGCTTATTGCATTACGACAAATAAAGAAATCCCCGCACGTGAGAGCTCGCGACGCTTCTCTTGTCTCGCATTGTTTTGTCGTATCGGACTCGCCGCAAATAGCGATGCAACTCGAGAAGCGAAAAGAAAAAAGTGAAATCGAAAAATTCCGCGCGTCTATCGATACGTCTACGTAATTTAGCCCCGGCGGCAATGAAACGCTCGTCGTGCACTTTACGATCGTGTGCACGCGCGACGATCCTCCTCCCACCGCTGTGACGTGCCTCCGATGGATCCGGGGACACTTCCCCTCTTTCCCTCGTTTCGCGCCCAACATTACGATCGAGCCTCCACGAGCGTAAAAGCCGGCGGACGTTTTTTCCTCGCTTCATCCACGAATATACTACTTCCGACCCCCTTTGCCGCGTCAAATCGCGCATGCGCCTTTTCCCGCTCTCTCTCTCTCTCTCTCTCTCTCTTGCTCTCGCTGTCGCTCTCGCTCGCCTCCGCGCTTTCTCCCGTCCTTCGATTCCCATCGTTCCCCGTCCGATCGCACGCACACTTGTACACCTGAGACTAGTCCCGAGCGCACCTACGAACTACCGCACAGCTGCACTTTTTCTCTCTCTGCGAACGCGCATTATCACTACTTAAGTCTGATTCTAGGTGTACTTATGATGATTCACTGCTACTACTAACTCTAGTGGCCATTTATGCACTTGTGTGCGGACTCGTTCTACTAGTCGCTTTCCGTACGTCCACAGTCTCATCGCAACCATCGTCGTGCTGCGCACATACATCATCGACGCAACTATTTTTATTCCCATCGCTCTTATCGCCATCATCGCTCTCGTTCTACTGTTCTTCCGCGCACGTTTTCCCGCACGTTTCAACCGTCCTCCTCACCTTGTTCTTTCGGTTTTCGAGGAGGGCACGAGGGGTCACAACTAGGGATGTCCACAAGCACCCATTCATACGGCATTTCAACGCAGGAAGGGAAGAAGCTGAGAAAATTACGCGCAGTTACGGGCCGAAACTACTAGCTTTTATTCACATTATCATTTAGCCAAGCTGTGAACAGCAGCAGCGTTTCGCGTGACTTTTTGCGTTAAGGCGTTACGATTCGCGTTACGATTCGCGTCCTTCCAAAGTTCCTCCAAAGTCTTCGACAAGAATTTACGAGTTTATTCGGAGTCCAGGTGAAAGAAAAACCAAGCTTTTGCCGTGATACGTGGCTAATAGCTCAAACGACCTTGGATTCTTATGGTTGGGGCGCGTTAAGGGCACGCGAGTTAGGATAAAGAAACGAGGGCGAAACAAGTAGGCGCGAACCCTAAGTAAGTGCCACGGGACGTCGAACCTTCGAAAAACGTATTTCGAAGGAGGGCGGATTTGCCTTTCGTCGTCTCTCGCCCCCTTCCTCGAGAAAAGCCGAGATGACCGTTGCTTAGGAACGCCGCCTGCACCCGGAACGCTCAACAAGTCGAGTCCCCGTCGTGGGTCAGGGTGGGGTGGGGTGGGGTGGGATTGGTTGGGAGGCTCGGCAAAAGCATAGGGACCGCGCGTCGGCCGCTTTTCCCCAGGAAAAATATCGATCCCGGGATTGTCGTACGTGGCCCACGTCACCCGAGCGCCGCGCGATCCGCGGACACGCGCTTCTGGCCTTCGGTGCGCAGAATCGAGAATCCAGCGCGCGAGATAGTCGCACTGCCCCCGGGTCAACGCGCCTGTGCGCGCACACGGACGCGACGCCGTCGCCCCTCCCCCGGACGGCGGCCTCTCGCACGACCGACGGCAGGCGCCGCCTCGTGGGCTCGCCGCAGTCGCGATATAAAGATGGAGCCGCGAGGATGCGAACGGTACATACCCACGGGAGACCTGCTCGCGCGCAGGAGACGCTTCTTGCAAGGGAGTCCGGAGGCAGGAGCAAGGATGAAGGTGACCCGGAGTCTCTGCACGAGCGACCTGATAAAGCCGGAGGTGAGCGCGGCTGGCCCGCGGTGGCCTCGGTCGGTAACGGAGTGACAGGCGCCGCGACGCCACGTGACCGCCGTCCCTTTTCCCGGAACGGCGCCGGAAGAGGGAACGAGCACGTGGCAGCCGCGGCGAAGGTCGGGGATACCCCGGGAGGCGCTTCTGCGGGGAATCGATTTTCTCTCGAGTGCGGCCGCTGTTGTTGTTGCTGCAGTTGTGTGTCAGTGTCCTCGGAATATGCATCGACTGCGCGAATGAGCGATCGACCACTGGGAAACGACGACTCAGGTTGTTGCATTATAGCTTAACTCGCTTAACGCGTTACTTCTTTCTCGAGTAACGGAGTTTAACGAGAGAAAGAAATGTGCATTTTTTCTCCTTCGAGGGTTTCCCCTTCGCCCAGCTCGATCAGGGACGCGGTGAATTATCTATCAACTGTACCGCCAACTTCACTTGTGCAAATCGATGTGTGCGAAAGGCTGCCCTTTTTTTTTATATTTCGCTTTCCATTGCTTTCCATTGCTGTCCATTGCTGTCCATTGCTGTCCATTGCTGTCCATTGCTGTCCATTGCTGTCCTCGAACGAGGCTGTTTATTGTTGAATAGCCGGTGAAATTGATTTGTGAATTGAAAGAGCAAGTGCAATCGAGTTTGCGGTTTCGACATTAAATTTCACTTTATGCACGCAAACTGCACATATCTTGATGAATGGGCACTAATTACGTATTTTTATCAGTTGTTATTGTTTAACCGTTTAACGAAGGGCACGACGTTGTAAACTTAATTGTTCCAGTTCTTAAAAGCAGAGCGAGCTAATTATCGGGTAATAGTAGCCGATGCACGCGTTTTACGGAAAAATATTGCCTTTCTTGCGAATTGCACTTTATTCGATAGTACGATAGAAGACGAACAACATTTCTTTTACGCGAATCCTTGATCATCTCGAACGCATGATTTTAGCGCCTGATGACTGACAGATGAAAATCCTTTATAGGAGCGCATTATACTTCTCGTCTTCCATTAAAATTTCACACCTACGAGAACTTGGAAGCCCGTGGACAAATGCGCACTCGATTACCTCGCAAAGTTCATCGATTCTTTGAGAACTCGATTTATTGCGAGGTATTTTTTCGTTAATAAACCAACGAGCGGCGAATAAATTGCAGTGAAACTCAGCTGCTTAGTGGGAGAAGTGGCTACCGAATACCGAATATCGGTCGGTACACGTTAAAATGACTAGGACGACGACGACGACGACGACGAGGAGGAGGACGTCATTGTCGGACGTCACGCGTAATCGTTCGTTCGAAGACCTCGGATGTTTACGCTAGATGCTGGAGGAGACCTTAACCTTGAGTTCCGCGACTCCGAAGCTAATCGTTAAAAAGCGGTCGTGGTATCTGGAGAATGAGATGTTCGACCGAACGCCGATGTCGACGAATTAGAGGAACCGGTGGTGTCTGCTTTTCTTCCTTTTTCCCATCGATGACCAGGTTAGATTAGTCCACTTGGCCAAACGATTCGTTGAGTCTCGTAATCGTAGATCGCGAGTTGCCGTCCTTTCAATTATCAGCCGTTAATGGAGTTTCCGGTTGTGTTTTCTTGATCCCGAGTCGATGGTATTTTTTCGGCACCTTTTCGGCACCTTCTTAACGCGCAAGATCGAATGGGTTGAAATTACCGAGAAAATATAACCGTGTAGGTATTTTTAGTGTTTCAATTCTACGTACTCTATTAGAAATACCATCGAATCCGAAATTCTTTCCTCTTGAAATATTTAAGAACGATCTATTAATAGAACAATCGGACTTTTATTATTATTTCATGTATACTGCTTTTAAATGATGTACGTTGAGCAAGCTGTTAACAAAATCCTTGAAACGCTGTGGGAGCCGGGTTTTACCAACATTAACAGATGCAAAGTAGATAAAACGTAATTTCGTAATTTCGTAATTTTTTATGGGTAAAACATAAATTTCTACGCACTTTTATCTGAGATAAAGTACTTCCAAGGTTATATAGGCCACATGATGTAGTAGCATGTTGTTCTACCTTACCGACGCGACGATTTTCTCTTCTTCAAATTTTTTATATACAATTACGCCGCTCGTTTGCAAAATTTTTTCATTTTTTTGTCCCGCGAAGATATTAAAGCGGCTCATGATTTAGCATCGAGTGCCCAGAGCGTCCTAAATTGCCGTATTCTTTAGACTACGCGTTCTGAAGTTGGCATATTACCGTATCGATTCGCTAATATTACGAATTTTATGGGAGATTCTTTAGAAAAACGAGAAATTTGGCAGGCAGAAAGTTGGGAAAAGTGCGTTGCATTTAGAAAGATGCACGAACGCCAATCGAAGGTGGAACGAGTCGGTGATTAAGTACCGAAAGACGATTGATTAGTCCTCGTTGAAGACTCGAGCTGTCGGCGACTGCGGAAACGTCAGAGGCGATACATTGGAGATGTACAGCAGTAGATTCGCGGTCAGTAACATTGCGTCACGCCTACGGAGGAGATAAAAAGGTCGAATTCGATCTAGCGTTATCGGGATCCGGCAATAGCGCAAAAATACGGAAGAGCGTCGCGCTCGTACTGATGACGCACACAGCAAGGGGCGGGAGGAGGAGAAAACGTTACACAATATTCGAGGAGAGATCGATAACGGCCGACTGGGATGCGCTGCGACGTCGTCTTTCGCTGGGGAGTTTCGAATACCCAGGATTGCGAGAGATTCGAGCCTTCGCGAGGAAGACATTCCTGGTCGCGCTTTTATAAATCATCGAATGACCAGTTTGGAAGTGACGTTAACGTGTCGCCAAATTATTTCATTTCGAGTGGGCGTACGCGGGTTAGCTGTTGTCTCTAGGAGTAATCTAGGAGTAATCTAGGAGTAATCTAGGAGTAATCTAGGAGTAATCTAGGAGTAATCTAGGAGTAATCTAGGAGTAATCTAGGAGTTATCTAGGAGTAATCTAGGAGTTATCTAGGAGTTATCTGTGACCTTACGTATATCCTTCTGTTTGATTCTTACTGGGTGATAAAATGACTAAATACTTAAATATCGAAATACTTCTTCCCCAACTCTGGATTTGAATTAAAAGTTTTTTACTAACTGATTTCCTTAAACTCGGCTTACAATTTGTTTTGATTATAAATCATTTTGAATGTTTTACAATTTGCCAGTTATCTATTTCAACCAAAACAAATGTACATGTTTGTACACAAATATCTAGCCTAATAGCGTAATAAATAAAATATATTCAAATCGATAGAGAAAGTATTGAATAAATTACGTCATCCTAGCAGTCATGAAAAATTACTTTGAACTTTGGGGAAAAAGTTTTATTTGTATAATGGTATCTGTATGTGCAGGGGAGAATCTAATTTCGGATA
The DNA here is from genome assembly GCA_018907045.1 of Wiebesia pumilae. NCBI lineage: Eukaryota > Metazoa > Arthropoda > Insecta > Hymenoptera > Agaonidae > Wiebesia > Wiebesia pumilae. Next base: position 5,144,946 of record JACCHZ010000022.1, read on the forward strand.
GATTACAAATTTCTATTCGCCTAGGTATAATTGCGCGAGAGTGAAAGCTACGTATTTATAGACAAGCCAAATGCCGAATAATTCGTTCTAATTACAAAAGCTTTAATTTGTGCAAAACTCAAAGCAAAGCTTTAGCTCACTTTGGTAGTAATAGTTTCGTAAAAATGATTAAAACGCTCATTATCTGCTTTTACAAAACCGCGCATCGCTTAACCGATATAATTCAGTTGTTCTCGTTAATTCACTCATTTGCTACTTACATAAGAGAGACGGTTATTTTAATTTTTAATTTTGGAATTTCTTAACATTTCCAAACGAAATATTGGACAAATAAATGTGTCAAAAACGAACAAGAATTTCAACGTTAGAAAAATATTTATAAATACTATTTGAACCACTTATGCAGTGACAATTTCCTCCTAAAAATGAAATAATCTAGCTTTGAAAAAAATTAAATGCCAAAGATTACAGTATTCATAGGATGTAAATGCTTCGATCGTAGGCTCGGAACTTTTCTTTCTTTTAAAGCTGGAAAAATGCACGAATCGTAAATCGAGTGTAATTATTATCTCCAAAGAACTTGTTCTCCTACATTTCTAAACGAGTCTTCTATTTTCTACAATCAAGAGTATAGATAGATGCAAACATACAAAGAAGAAAAAAATACGTTCACGCGCACACTTGCGATTACGCTCGTGTACGAAGCAATTTGATGGTCGTTAAATTTATCAGTCGTCGCATTCAAATACCGAAGAATTAATATAAGAAACAATGCAAATAGTTGAATATGAAATATGTTATAATTGCGTTAGTCTCGTTACGCGATAACTAATTAATTACCGGTATTCGAGAAAATCTAAAGACCGTGTATGTATCATTACATTATATTCTTAACAATTCGCACTTGGGAGATTTATTCAACAGCGCACGTTGCCTGAAATAATTTAAATCCAGTGCACGTGTTAGCACCAGATAATTATGACATCGTAGATTTCCTTCTGTCTCCATGACAGATAACAAAGGTGTTTACCAAAAACACTTCCAACGCAAACTCCCCTCTCGACGCAATTTTTCATTCTCCTCGTATGAGAGCAAACTTAATGCACGATAAAATTCTTTATTGTACATTGCAATGATCGAATTTTTCGGTTGATAAAAGGCCAGTTATACCGCGTTACAACAATAATTCGCTGTAGTCAATAAAGCTACTACTACAGTCGCAATAAATGAGTGCCTTATCGAGTCAGCTGCAATTATCGCGAGAGTCGCGCAAATACATGCATTCCATGCTTGAGTCATGCGCAATTGTTACATGTACATGTACGAAAGCCTGAAAAGTGTACGCCACCTATTAAGAGGATCTTCTCAACTCGCAGCCGTTTGTTCGACGTGTTTCATTTTTATTTTTACGTTATTCGTCCCTTCGCGAGTGATCTTACATAACTGCGATCGATATAAGATGACCGAGAGTCTCTGCCACGTCGTTTTTATAATTCACCTGATCCGTTTCCTAGAACTAGGCGTACGGTTAGCAATTTATTAAAAACGCTCTTATTCTACGTCACTTGTGCGGGTCTGCTTTTACTAGGAACATTATTAAGTATTCGAGGAATACACACGTAGTGAAAAGTTTTGCAAAATTTATGTTTTTCCGTACATTTGGCTCTTGCTATAATATCATTCTAATCTATTGCTAATTATTTCGTGTGAAATGAAATAGCTGATTACAGACGAGGTAGAATTGCAGTACCCAAGTACATACTTATCAGATCAATACTGATTCATGACTGAAGTGCAGCAGCACTTATGCGTTCTCTATGATGCAATATCGCGTGACAATGCACTCAATTCTTAATAGATTTGATAAATCGGTCTCGCGCATATTCCTCAAATAATCCGAAAAATTCCAAAGTAAACGTGAAACATAATTTCCCTTAAATAAGTAGCACCGTAGTACATTGGATATTATTGGATGTTATTATATCCAGTGAAAAGGAGTTTTATTCGGTCAGAGGAAAACTTTCGATGTACCATAAATGTCCGACTCATTAACCAAAGGAAATTATACGAAAGACGTCGAAACCTCGAGCGTAGAGCACAGCATGGAGCACAGCATGGAGCACAGCATGGAGCACAGCATGGAGCACAGCAAGTCACTGATAAGCATCGCGAAGACGAGAAGCGAGTGCCGCGATAGCGAGAATTAACGTAGAGCAAGTCAAGTATCCCGAGTGCAATATTCGGAGACTCGCATGACGCGTATTGCTTGAGCTCTCGTATACGCTTCACGAGTGGAGGAGACGCGACGTGGACTCGCGGTATTGCACTCTTGGAGGCGTCTCCATTCATACGTCGTCGCGCCTCGATATTGGTCGACTTGCGGGTGTGTCGCCTCGACGCCTGACGTCACACCTGGCGAATCGATCGGAGCCGCCGAATTCTAATTTCCCGCGCTAAAAGCGCTAAAATCACTCCCCGGCTAAACCGGTATTTATTACGTTGGATTAATTGGATCGAGGGCGAACGCCTATTACTGGAAAATCAAAGATGGAAATTGCTGATAAAGAAATAAAGAGCTGCGCACGTTGTGTATTTGATCTTCGCAAGAAACAGTTAAGAAAAGAGTTGCGCACGTGGGGCTGCATAAATAAAGTTTCTCAATCAAAAGCTTCTGCTTTATTCAATAGTAGTACCGGTAATAGTACCAATAATATGTTCGAAGCGACGGATGATTCGAGACGAAATTTTCCACCCTGTATCTTCAGCTAATGCTTGGCTCCTTCTTTAGAACAAACACCATCGGACAAAATCATTATTATTTTTAAAAAATAACCTCTCGTTGGAGAGGCACATTTAAGAAAATTCAAAATCGCTCGGTTCTTTTAAAAAATCAGTTGCGCGCGTTTAAGGAAACTTCTTTGCCAAATAATTAATTTTAATCCGATGATTCGAAAATATGATACGCAGATAATTACGCAGATAATTCGTTAACGATAATGAAACTTGTATAACGGCACTTTTATTAACAGTATCGTACCGCCGAGAAAGCGTAAAAATAAAAAATCAGGCTCGATCGCAGATCCGTAAATTCTGTAGATAAACAAGCGAGTTATTTTTAAAATGCTTTTTTAATTGTCATTGTAATTAGAAGTGCTAGTCACGCGGGAACTAATGACTTTGGTGATTGTTCGTGTGACTTTTCTCGGTGGCAATTTAATGATGAATGCATTCAAGCTTCACTTTTACTCTTCGATCTATCAACAGCGTTATCCAATTGCTATTGTTTTAATCGAAAAATATTATTCTTAGGGAAAAAATGTAGCATTTTCATAGTAACTGCAACAGAGAGGAATGTATTTCCATAAGAAGGACTAGTATTGTTTATTTTTTATGATTTTAATGTCATTGTAAAGTAATTAATAAACATTTACTTCTCAAACATATATTATCATTTATTTTTTAATTCTTTTTTAATGGTATTTTCTTATCCGTAAAATTTTTGTATAATGAATGAATAAATTTGAATAAGCTTTTGCGGAGTTAACAGGTTTTAAAATGTCCAACGACCTCGACAAAAATGTTGTTGGCCTTTGAAATCAATTTGTTTTGCTCTCTATTTTCTCTTCCTCTCTTTTTTCGGAGAAAGTATGAATATAATCCGTATCAATATAAGCATACGATTGATCAATTACAAAATTCTACGGCACCGTGACATATGAATATAGCAATAATAATCAGTTTATTCTGATTAATGTTTTTAATATTCATCACATTTTCTTATTTTTGCATTTACTACATATTACTTCAGATTTGATTAAAATTTATTACTTGGATGTAGCTTAGGCATATTTTTGAATAGTAACAAACTAAAAGATTGAAATATTCGAATGAAATGTTCCATTCAAATGGAATTATAAATAACGTATTATATTATCATTAACACGATGAAATTGACACGTCTTCGAATATAATATATTCTGATTCTTTTATTAAATGAAGTTTTATTATGTTATTACCGATGTAAGGAAGATTGATACACGTGTAATTGTTAATGTCTAATCTATTATTTACGATGATTCAATAAACATTGTCTCTGGCGCTCGATAGAGCTTAACAAATTAATTTATTATAATAAGTATCCACAGTTCCGATTAACTCTCAACTGCTAAATCTGAAATAAAAATTCAAGAATTAGCAAGTTCTCGTCAAATAGTTAAAGAATCGCAAATTAAATTAAAGTTAAATTATCTCAGTTTTTTCATGCTGCCTTCTAATGATAAGCGATTATAAATCTAACAAAAGAAATCTTCGACGAAAACACATGAAATTCGCACCAATACATAATTAAACTAAATTTAATACAACCATTGGAACATTGAGTAAAGGTAAAAAATTTTTAATTATTTTATCAGTGCGAGTAAACGTCTGCACTGCTCGTTACATTCAATAGATGAAATCACATTTTCGATCGGAGATTTTCACGCTTTGAATTATAAAACAGATTTTACAGATTTTTCGTGATAGTGAAACATATCATTAAGCTCTTCAATAATATAGAGATCTTCTAACGATTATCTCATTTTATCGCGTTAGACAATCGGTGACCAACTTTACAGACTTTTAAAAAATCGGTCGAAAGTCAACTAAGCAGTTGTTAATCTTCGGCTCTAAGCTTTCATTTCATATCGCAGTGGCAGTGGGAGATTTTCTTTATTGCTCTCCCTGATGATCGATTACTACAAAATCCTGGGGATCAAGGATTTGGTCGCTCGTCGCTAGTCGTACGACTTCGAGTAAAAAATCAGCGATTCAAGGTCGCAAAAAATCGCGCACGCACTTACGTGGCTTATCGACCTGGACACCTTTCGCGTTGACCCAAATCCTCGATCATCGCCCCTCGTCAAACATTTTACCGAATAACGGCATTGCACGCCACGGTATTTCTCCGTATTTCTTCCGTGCAGACTAATCGATGCTCTTCCGATTGCCATTTCGGGAATTCCTCTTGCCACGAGAGAACAGCGACCGAGTGTACATTCCTTAATTTTTGAACGAACGTATCGACTGTGCCTTCGTGCAGACTTACTAATTTTCAGAATTTTCCTGACCGATCGAATGAGGAATTGAATTCCCTTGGGTTTAAGATTTGACGTATCTTACGGTCTGTTGAGAATGTCACGTGCTAAATTTGAAAATGCTATAAATGTTTAAGAAAAACTAGTGTTTCGTAAATAATTTTCTAAATCATTCATAATCATTGATAATCGGCCATAGTTTCGTATCGACGTATTGTCGATGAATGGCTTAAATATTTTATTTGTTAATGTTTGTTGAAAGAAAAAGTCTTTAGTAATTCATAACATTGATAAAGATCCGAATGGACTAGAATATCATAATATACGTTGTATATTTTCCGTTTTTGCTTCGATTCACGTTCGTACATTCTAACGAAAGCATTTTAGCTCGATTTTATTGATTAAGTATATTATATCTATAAATATAACGCTAGAGACATATTTTAATTGTATAAAAAAATATATGGATACACGATTGACTTTTTTTTGAAAAAGAAAAAAATAGTGTGTGTGTGTGTGTGTGTGTGCACATAAATCGAATAAATGATACGAAAATCCTTCAGTGATTAATTGTAATATCTTTTATTATACTCTTAGGTACTTATATTATAATTAACATTCTTTGAGGCTAATCAGTTACAAGGAGTGGTATGCGGAATATAATATAATGTCATGCTTTATATTTATTTAAATGATAGTAAGAACAAAAAAATCTTTTTTTTAATAGTGGAAATATGCGAATGACTATTATAAGATAAGAAGTAATAGATAATTTTTTATTTAATCTTACTAATTTTACTAGAATGTAGAGAGTTTAGAAATAATAAACGATGCAATCTAGTAAGTATCTAGTTTTTTCCTTAGGGGCGGTATTAACTCAGGTACCCATTTCAAAAACTTTTTCATAAAATAATGAAAGCATTCATTTTTCATTCGCTGCGAGCTGCAACTACTTACAGTTTACTAATTTTTAGATTATTGTCGTTTATTAATTAGAGTGTACGTCATTTATTTAAAAAAGCGAAACTTTACTGGCAAATTATTTTCATATCAAAGTATTAATTTAATTTTTTGAAAAATACAGTTCTACAAACGGGACAACGAACCAAACCACGAATACTTGGATAGAAAGATCGTTTGAAGAAATGGTAAATCTCAACTACGTTTTAAGTGAAATTTGGTGAATTCGCTTTGTAATTCGCTATACGTTTTAAGAAAACTATACTTGGCTTAAGTAAATATGCGAACACGATTCCATAAAGGCGACAGGTGCGATAAACTTGAGTGTCAACTATAAAAAGCAGCAAATATACATGTACACATGAATCAATACACCACAGCTCATAGTCGGGAACTTCATGCACGTGTTGAAATATACGGATTAATTATATGTATATTTACTATATCTCGAGACAAAGACGTTACTATTTTTTCTATTGTTTACTAGTTTTTGCCCTTAAACGATGATTTCCCGATATATATATATATATATACACAATTGTCTGCAATCGATGCGTCGTTACACCGGTGAAACGCGGTTAATTAATTCAAATTAATGAAACGAACAAAATGACCGATAGTGATACGTGCTTCGTTACTTGACACCGATACGACATTTTATTTCCTGTGAAGTACTTTCACTTCTCGGGATCAATTGCACAATTCTGTTTGGGCTTACGACATTAGTTCGTTACAATTTCGAATGGTGTGGTATTGAATCCGAATGTTTTTACGAAGAGGTATGCAGGCTTCGACTCCATTAAGTATTTAGATTATTATTTGTCTGTAAACTATAACTTATTAAATATTCCAATGTTCAAAAATTAATTTTGGTAGTTACACATTCCATTAATACGATTTAAAGCAGCATTCCAGAACTTATATTTTAATTAAATTGTACTTGCCCGAAGATCTTTCTAGTTGAGTAAGTATCGATATATCAAGTCTTCAATTCAGCAAGTACTTTGAAGAAAAAACTTTCAGATTCGCTTGACCTAGCTTATTTCCTTTCAAGTCATGCGCGCTACGTTGTTACAATAGTTTCGTAACCATGAATGATATAATAAGGGAACAACAGAAAGAGACGTAATGTATATTTGGTAAAATGATATATCTTCCGTGATTTTTCTACAATCATTGCGCTAATAGGAAACTAATTAAACAACTTAAATTATCAAATCATCAAATCATCAACCACCGATGTAATATTTAGATGAAATTATTTTTATAATTAGACAAAATACTGGTACCGAAAATTAGGCAAAACTGAATACCTTAAATTTTTGCATTATTGTTTTAAAAAAATTACAATGTTAGCGCATAAGTGTTAAGTAATGCTTGCCAGAATCGATCATCATCCTACGTATAATACATCAACTTTAGATACAAGTTTTTGACAAATTTCTTGTTTCTAGTTCTTTTTGTCGAAGAGTTCTTTTAACAGGGTACGCGGAAACTTATAATGGTTAACTCATTCGTCTTACAGTAATGCGTAAATTGAAATAATGTTGACATAAGCCTATAAAAGGTATACTCTCTTTATCTTTTTGTATTTTCTACAATAATGTTTTTAAAAGTCTATAAATTTCACATCGTATCGCCTTATTCCTTCTTATTTCATTTTATTAGTTTGAAACATTATTTACGTTCTCCAATTGCACGAAACGTTCGTCGCTCGATCTGATCGTGTCTCGATGTCTTCAGGTTCTCGCGGAACTTTCCGTGAATCCTCGTGCGTATTACCGACGGGAGGATTGATCATCTAGGACTCATAGAGCTTCCGAGACATGCGATAAACACGCATCAAATCACGGAGATTGTTAAAATTAATAGAAATGAATAAAATCACGTTGTTTATTAGATAAAATAAATCGCTTGTCATTGATAAAATGCTTATAGGCGCATATGATTGCACTCTTGTTGTTTGTTGTTAGTAAAACTCTCTCCTGCACATTTACGACTTTACTTAGAAGAATTAATATGCTATCTATGGGTATCTAACAAAATTCTTCGAAAATGCAATAATCATATTTTAGTTTGATAAAAATACTATTCCAAATCACTTTCGTAACTCAAAATATTCCATAGATACAAAAACTCGTGCCAGTCTTTTAAAAGATCCAGTCAACCGATTATGAGCCAGCAAATGATAAAAAGTCTACTCGGCAAATGATTTTTGGGTTTGTGTAAATACATGGAAAGCATTCGATCTATTTAATATGAACCGCCTCGATTATTGTAATTTATAGGTGCATATTATTTTTGTAATATATTCCTTTAGTTACTCTCTTTTGTTTGTAGTTTGTATTATATTAAAACTTCGAGGTTGTCCTACGTGGCATCGATGTAATAAAATTAATTTAAACCTCGAATATATGATCCGAATATGATGTTCACTAAATGTAATTGAAATAATTAAAGTGATATAATTCTTCAGCAGAAAATGCAAATTGTCAATTAAGTTCAAAATTGTAAAAACAAATTTTTAGGAAAGGAATATTGTTATTAGAGCTACTGTATTCATGTAAATTACAATTTTTCTTCGATATAATATTATCGTTTTTATAGTATTTTAATCTAAGTTCATTGGCTATCAAATTATCTTATCTGGGTTATAATAAATGCTAAAATTCTTTTATTATTTACCTTTAGAAAAATTTTAGTGTTTTGAAAATATTAAAAAAAATTATAACAATTAAACATTGATTTTAAATATAACAATAGGTATGGCTATTCGTGATAAATTTTCAACTAATTACATTATTATCGTATGAAATTACTGATAATCTGATCTAATTTATTATGCATTAATTTTTGGTAATATGTAAGTAATCCAGTAGGTTAAAATAATGTAAAGTATTTAATTAATTAATCGATCAGAGGGAATCAAACATCGTATATCTCAGTAATAATACTGTACACGTGTATATTGTTTTACATTGTGTACATGCTCTATTTATATTTTAGTATTTAAAAAGAAGTGAAAAAGAAAACATATTTCATTTATTGAGGAAATAGTATATATAAAATTTAAAAAATATTATTTTTAGAAGAAAATTATATGCCTTTTAAAAAGTCAATCCGGTGCTAATTTTATAATTAAAAATTACGTTATGCGTTGGTCTTGTTAAAATATGTGTATAGTTTGAGGGTGTAAAAATGAACTCACCTTCATGAATTTATTTAAAAATTAATATAATCAATCAAACTAAATTTATGATCTTAACTTCAAGCTTATGTATATTATTTCTATAACGGTATAAATTATATTAAGGAATCATAAATTTTCAATAAAAGCACTTTAATGTTATTTTTCTAAAGATGACATAACATCAGCTCTCAGAGTGATTTAATATCGAAAGCTCAAAATGTTGTTTAATGTAAGTTATAACGGCGACCAATTGAATTACAACAATTGAAAAAAAATTAATAATAGTACTTCGAAAAGGAAATTAAAATTTTGTAAAGAAAAATTGCTTGTTTCTTTTCTCCATAAAAATTATTCATTTTTCAAATCAAATTTTAAAGTATTAAAAAAGACATGTCATTATGAATTTAAAAAGTACTTTTACAGTACTTGAAGAGTATAACTTCGCATATTAATCTAATATAAATAAAATGCAATAAATTCTCTGCAAAGCAAAAAATACAGATTCGCATGATTTAAATAGTTATTACCATAAACAACTAAATTTCAGCATTCATTGAAGATTCAATTAAAGTTCTTATTATAAACTGAATTACATTCATTAATGAAAATTATGGCGGATAAATAATGACTTGGAAGCGTATAAAGGTGAAACTCTAGCGAAAAATAGAATATTTCTAAAATTGAAATTTCTTTTCTTTTGTTAATAAAAGTTTTGTAGCAAAAGACAATAGAAACAATTGTCATATAAAATGAGTGAAATCATAATTTTCCTTTAAAAACATCTTTAAAAATACTCCTTATTAAGAGATGAACTATTAAAAATATTTAGACTTGAAAAATTCTTCTATTCTACAAAATATTATAAATATTAATCACGAATCACTACTAATGAGGTAAAAATTTGTTTTTATTATAAATGAAAAGAAGTTGCGTCACTTATGAGTACATATAGTAGGCCGCCCTCCAACAATAATCATATCGGGTAATAATTTTATGCAAATATCAGTGTCCACTTAGGTAATATTATACAGTTACATTGTATGAACGAGTTTTTAATATACGTATCATATATGTACATATGGGCATATGCGTTCACGCACACGCGTTTAAAACAATTTTGCTTTTCGAATTGCATAACTTTTTATAAATTAATTTTATTAACAAATCATTAATTTTGAAGAAACCCAATTGTTTATAACAAATTACATCTTTAGTATAGCAATATGTTTTTGGTCGAGTTTCAATGATGCAAACTTCAAACACACGATAGACAAGCGTTGGATTATTTTTATTCAAATTCTTTTACTATTATCAATAACTTCATCCATTAACATTAATTCATCAAATCGCTGCCTGACAATATCTTATAAATTGCTTTTATTACCAAGATGAATTTGTGATGAACACAAGGATTGCTAGTTAATTTTGTTGCGAATAGTCAAAATGATATTGAGTGTAATTGAAATTACCCAAACATTGATCTTTTTGTCACTCTCCATTCGTAATGTCGAACACGAATGTCATTAATTGGCTTATTAAAGGATTTTCTAGTACTTTTAATTATTTTTCCGAAGAATGAAATATTACTGCCTAGGTAAATTATGAATTTTGTATCAAATCATCACTCATTTCACTTAATCGCCTACTTCTCTAAATCTTTATTCTACCATTCATTAAATGTTAATAAATTCATGACAAACGCGTTTGCGGACAAATGCAATGCTGCATAAGTATCATTATTCCATTTGACTAGCAATAACGTAATCGCGCACGTTTATTTCACTACCTTATCGCACGAAAAGAATAATTTTATCGTACAATTGGTCATAACCCTAATGAAAATTTGAAAAATTTTAACTTAGCTTCGATTTTAAAACTGCCTTGCAGAAAACTTCCTCTGCATTATTAAAGTAATTACTATATTTTATTAGTGTCTGCGCTCGCAGGTATACACATACGCGGATGGAATTGAAATATTAATTTCCTAATGAAATTAAATTTCCAATAATATCTGAATACGTTATTATTATTATTTTGTAATTGTAAAATTTTTTATCATTATAGATCAATGCATTTATCATATTAAATTTGTAATTAAAATTAAATTTTTAAAACTTTTTACTATCGTTTGAGAAAAGAGTTACAAAAAGTATTATATATTTATAATTTTAAAGAAAAAGCAATTTGAATCTGTTATGTAATCATTGTTACATTGTGTAAAGATATAAAACTGATTTGAACAAAAAATATTAATAGTATAAATAGAAATATCAGTGCAACAGTAGTACGTTTATGCATTAATATCATTTGTTAGCTATATTAATCGTTTACAATGCTACTATCATTTGATCTTTTAAGTTCTAAGTTTCTGTTTAGTATGGAAATTAATGCTGAGTTCATCTCAAACTTCATATATAAGTAAAATTCTTGAATATCATGAATAATTATTCGTGATTATAACAGTGAAAATGCATTAAAAAAAAAAAAGAGGACGGCTTGAATAAACGTGTGCAGATTTTGTCAAATATTATAACTTAAAAATTAGAAAGGATTATGCATCAGTTTTGCTCAACGACTTCGACTTCCCAGTGAACAGTGAAACTGCACAACAAAGTTTGTTTATTTGTTGAGTCAGCGGGTGTTTATTTACTAGTGTACTTTCGTTGCGCGATAACGCGGGAGCGATCAACAATTTTGAAACAAAAAGCGATGATCGACCCAATACGAGGAAGTCAGACACGTTCGAGGATCTCTGTACTTTTTTTCGTATTCTTTGGACGCTAGATGGCATGCGAGTAGATCTTGATAAGATCATTGCGCGGAATCTTGCAAAGTAGCTAATACGACGAGTTTAAAAGCCATTGGTTAATTCTAAAAGATAATTCAATTATCAGTTTCACCATTGAAGTGATAAGGATGAAGCGTGAATTATGTCTAAGTAGATAATGAATGAGTAATCCACAAAATGTTGAGATGCTTGCTTTTACAATTTTGTTTCAAGTGACTTATGATAATGTAATAAAATAAAATTAATTTTTAATTTTTAGTTTTTGTTTTTAAGATTTTTAGTTTAAGCTTAAATTGAAGTTTAGATAATAAAAAGCAAGACAATTAAAAGCTTTATTGTATTAAACTTAAAAAATTTTTAGGTAAATAACTAACATCCGAAGATTAATTGTATTATCGTAAACGTTATAAAATTTCTTGTTTATTATAACTGAACAAACGGTATTCGATACAAAGTTGTCTATCTTATGCTTATTGAGCTAGAAAATTGAAGAAAACGCGATAAAAATGTATGAATTTGACAAAAGCCACTTTTTTACCGGAATATGTAATATTTACATACTTAATGCCAATAGTTTCCTGCTACTGTATAATGAATAAATAAGCTAAATGACTTATTTTAATTAATACGAATCTGAAAGTCTGAATTTTTAAGAAATCCATTAATAGTACTTCTAATCATTCTCTGTCGCGTACTTAATACACGAAAGCACTTGGGTAGCTCATGATTTTCTGTTTGAAAACGATATTCTATATAATTAATAAAGTATTTTATTAAAATTCTATATCGGAAGAATAACTAAAAAATCCAATTTTACTTTTGACATTTATATTGCGACTACTTTAGATATGAAATGTTGATTATATTTCATGACGATTTAGCACTTGAAAAAAAAAAAAAATGTTTAATTCCCAATAATATCTGACTGAAATTTTTTTATTCTGCACCAGATTCGAGATGTATGTAGAGATCTTATACTTACGGATGAGCAGCTCCGGCTCGTCATGGAGAAGCTAACACACGAGCTCGAAAGAGGATTATCTAAAGAGACTCACAATGAGGCCATCGTCAGATGCTATACAACATACGTTCAGGATCTCCCCACAGGCATTGGTAAGTGTTTATTGCATTTAGAACGTATGCATTGTATAATACGGTCTTAACGTCAATCATGGCTGATCATCTTAAAAAAAAAATAATATACTATAAAATAACAATAAGATGATATATTACACAATAACATTTAGTTGGTAATTTTCTTTAAGCAATATGCATACTAGAGCTACAAATGAATTATCTCTATATTTTATTGAAAAATTCAGTTTTTATAATAAACAACTTTAATAAATAATTAGGGTAGTTATCAATGATGCTGCTTAAAAACTATTTATTCTCATTTTTCAAACTAAGTGGAATAATTTCTGAGAGAAAACGAACTAAGCAAATAAAGTTATAAGAGAGTTATAAACAGAGTTTTTATATATATATATATTATAAATAGAGTTATAAAGGCCATATGTTTATAAAAGTTGCACACGTACTCATGGATGACAAAAACTTGCGTTATGCTTCAGAAAAGGGGAACTTCCTGGCACTGGACTTGGGCGGGACGAACTTTCGCGTTCTCCTGATAACCCTAAATGGTCAGAGTTTCGACATGAAAAGCAAAATATACGCGATACCACAGAGTCTGATGTTGGGCACGGGCAAGCAATTATTCGATCACATCGCTCAGTGTCTGGCGCTTTTCATCAAGGATCTCAAGCTCGAAAACGAGGTCCTTCCTCTTGGTTTCACCTTCAGCTTTCCCTTGCTGCAGCAGGGCCTGACGAAGGGTTTGCTCGTTAGGTGGACCAAGGGTTTCAACTGTAGCGGCGTCGTTAACGAGGACGTCGTTGCTCTACTGGAGGAAGCTATTGCTAGGAGAAACGTGAGTGCTATCCTTTGTTCTCCTTGCATTGAAGGCGTCGATGAAAAATCGCTAAATCGTAAAACGCAACGGGGAAAGGAATTGCTGAACAATTTGTGGTATTGTGAAAGACTTTTTTACAACTGCCTCGAGTGCGATGCTTTTTAATTTTTTTCTATTAATCTTGAAACAAGTTCTGACGAAGCTATCATAACAATTAAGATATTAAATGACTAATCATTAAAATAAGTTATCCTTTAATACCATATTTTTTGAAACAATTCTCTTATGTGAATTTAATCGAAAAATATGCAATTCGACCAGTAAAGTATTTTCGTGAACGATTTAAAAATCGAGTCAAATAGATTGTGTTAAATTTAGAGCTTCCTACAAACGTCAAGTATGGTGTCCCTAAAGATTATGTAAAGATTGTTAAAAGTAATTTTTTATAACTAAATAAATTAAAAGCATATAAAGATGTATTATTTAAATTTAAACCCACAAGTTGAACAATCGTATTTATCCTAAAAACTTAACGGAGTTACTTAACGATTTGTGCTATACTTTTAAAATAATATATTTATTATAAGTTCTTTCACAACATTATTACATTTAAACACACATTACTAAAAATTCTAGTTCTTTTTCAAATCGAAACGGATTGATCGTAGTTACTATCTGAAGTCGAGTCCTTAACACTGTCAATTTTAAATTAAATGTGCTCGTAGATCTAGGTAGCAAATAATTTCCATATTTATCTTCATTGATAGAAACATTATTATATGACTTTCCCAGGTTGAAAGGTGTTTTATAATTTATTATTTTAGACTAGTTTGATTACATTAATATTTAGATTTTTCAATAATTACAAAGTGTACATTGTTGATATTGGAAGTCATTCACTCGCCTAAACATAAGCAATAATTTATTAAAAAGAAAATTTTATAAGTCATATCAGATGATTATTATAAAATAATATCAAATTATTCATGCACTCATCTGTAATCATCATTGCGGTTCCTTTTATGAAAAAAGCCCATACAATAATACGATTAAATAACAATTATTCGATAATGAAGTTAAAATTACGATAACGTTGATTTGCTTTTATCATACTTTTGACCCAATACATGGAAAATAATTTGAAAATTTTATCGTCTTATTCATCGATATCAATAAAATACATTTGAATCACGACTGTAACATGAAATTATGTATCTACATGCATTTTTTCTAGATATCTCTTTTCTAGATATTTGTCTTTCATAAGCAAATAGTTTGAACAATAAAAATTATATGTAGAATACCAAAAGTCTAACAAATATTTATCGATTAACAGGACGTTAAAATCGACGTGTGCGCAATATTAAATGACACCACTGGTACGTTGATGTCCTGTGCTTGGAAAAACAAGAACTGTCGCATTGGCCTCATTGTCGGTAAGTTTATATTATGACATTATAGGCGTATATGATCATGCTTTAGTAATGTCATGCTTACAATATTAATACACTATACAAGTAGCTTAATTAAATATGCTGTTCTTTCTATATCTTCTGTGCATTAGCTCAAGGCAATAGAAATCAAATCAAGCATGAAGAAAAAAAATATAATTTTACTTAGAATCAAATCTCTATTATTTATAGCAACGGTAGTTTTGGTTACTATAACTTGAGCGATTTTTTAACTTTTTACAATAATATTTAAAGTTACCGCGTGCATTATTTTTATAAGGATTTATAAATTATAGAGTACTGTGACTTAGATTGTATAATTGCTATACATAAAACGAAAATTTTCTTTCAAAAATAAATATAACAATTAGAAAAAGTTTCGATACACACCTGTCAATATGTATTACAATATATAGTTACTTGATATTGTTTAATTTTACGAGAGCTATTACTAACGCAATTTTATATTTTGAAATTGAAAGGCCAACTAACATCCTGAAGTTGTTAAAAGCATAGATTAATGAAAGAATTGATTTTGTCAATTGCAATTCGTCTTTATAATAGAAAATTGTACTGATAATTATATTAAATTTGCGTAACGTAGGTTTAAAAATGTTGTAATATGAGAATCAAAACGATAATGTTGTAATAAAAATATGTGTAATACACATTGAAATATCGTAAGCTATTGATAAACTATATTTAATAGATTAATTTGAAGAGTTAGCACTTTCTAATTGACATATTATAAAATGAAACCGTATTAAACAACTTGTAGGAATGATCGTGCGTCATTTGGTTCTCATGACAAAAGTTGTATTGAAAGTAGTTTTCGCCCGTAACCAATGTAACACGCAGCTATAAGTTCCAATAAAACTAATTATCCCGGAGTTGAAATATCAGTTTCACATTTCATTTTATTGTACTCTCGGTACAACGAAGTAATTTTTACTCCTAGGAAAAAGGAGGGACACAGTTTGCAACGATCGTCGGTGTTGAACTGTGTCTAGCCATCCTAAGTTCGCTAGACCATTAAGTCCTAAAAAATAGCCGTGTCTCTGCCTCCAGGAACGGGCAGTAATGCCTGCTACGTAGAGAAAACGGACAATGTGGAGTGCGCGATCCCAGGGCAATACGAGGTGCACAAGCCGTGCATGCTCATAAACACCGAGTGGGGTGCTTTTGGCGAGCTAGGCACCCTCGACTTCGTCCTCACGGAGTTCGACCGCGACATCGACGACAATTCGATCAACCCGAAAAAGCAGATATTCGAGAAGATGATTTCAGGCATGTACATGGGCGAACTCACCAGGCTGGTCCTGCAGAAGCTCACAAACGCCGGCCTCCTCTTCAACGGCAAGTGCTCGTGTGACCTCAAGAAGCGGGGCAAGTTCTTCACGAAATACGTATCCGAAATCGAGTCGTAAGTACATCGCCCGACAACAGTATCCATACTGCGAGGGCATACGTTTTGTTAATCGGGCGAATAAGTTCTCGCGTACCCGTTGATTTAGTTGACTTCAACGCTTTTTTATCGACTAAAGTGTTAACCAAGCATTGTTCTACAAGTTACTCAGTACGATTTTAGGAATATTGTATTTGTTTCTTCAGTTTCTCAAATTTTACAGAATAGACTGTAACTGTAAAGTATACAAAGTTTTTATAGCTAGTCGTTAATTTAAATAAATTAAGCGTACTTGACTTCTAGCATTTAAAAAGTGGTCGATGAAATTTCTCGAAGTCTTAATTGCTAATATACTTAAACTTTAAAATTCATGGTAAATGCACACATGTGAAAGTATTATTTTATCCAAAATTTAAGTGTCATTTTGACTGAATTGTTACAAATTATTACTTGGTAAACATTTATGATACGTACCTGAAGTAGGAGCCATTTTTGTCAAAAAGGAATTCAGAATCGACCATCCTGAATGCCGACGGTACAACGGAAAGCTTTAAAAAGGGGTTCGATCGTGGAGAGAGTAATTTACCAATTGTATTTTTTCGAATGCAGTGACCCAAAGGGAAAATACTCAAATTGTCGAGAAATACTTGCTGAGCTAGGCATCAGGAACGTAACCGACCAGGACTGCGAGAACGTGCGGTACATTTGCTCCGTGGTATCGAGGCGGGCGGCTCACTTGGCTTCGGCCGGTATAGCGACACTCCTAATAAAGATGGGCGAAAACAACGTGACGGTCGGAGTTGACGGTTCCGTGTACAGATTCCATCCTCACTTCCACGATCTGATGGTTGAAAAGATTAGCTCGTTGCAGCAGTACAAGGTGAGTGTGGATTTAGTTAACTGACTCTCTTTTACTCAAAGAAGTGTGCGAACTCGAAACTCAAAACTCATTTTAACGTATAGTCTGTGTATCGTATGAATTGATTAAAACATGTAAGGCATATGATGAATTTTGCATTAAAAAGTAAGAGCTTTAAAAGCGTTTTGTAACGCTTTGTAACGCTTTGTAATAAATACACAAAACCAAAAATGAATTTCCGAATTCCACGTAACTATCGCTGTCGATAAAACAGTATTGCCTTAAGTTATCATTTATTGATAATTACAGGCACATTATAAAATATTTTTTTTGTTTACAGTTTGATCTGATGCTCTCCGAGGATGGAAGCGGTCGCGGTGCGGCGTTAGTTGCTGCGGTAGCCTCGCAAAAGAAATGAAAATAAGTGGCAGGGCCGCTTAAAACTTACTTAAAAATTAATTTTTTAGAGTACGCGATACATATATACTATAAATAATGAATTTTGAAAGCAACTACCGACAAATTGATACATTTATGTACATAAAGCACAAAGAGCGTAGTCTAGATTAAAACTCAAACGACACCCAAACAAGAAAAATAATGAATTTGCAAAATCACACATTTTGGCTTATTTGCGCAAAGTCGTGAAGCCAGTTGGAAGCCATCGATTATTAAGTAAAAGAAAATATAAGGAACTGGTAAATACCAATGAAAAAAGATTTTATAATTGTCTGATTGTAATTATTTATCGTTTAGAAGATACATGTCGAACAATTGTTTTTTGATTCGTTTTACTGATTATTCGTTGATTCGTATATATATATTTTTTAATTGGGTCTTCCAATGATTATACCCGATGTTGCGCAAAATAAAATTCAAAAATATCCGAAGTTATATCATATATTTTGATACTTAAAAAACCTCGCATCGCTATCGTATTTTTAATATATGTATGAGCAAATTCTAATAAAAAAATAAATGCAAAGACGTAGTGCGACTCAATGTAGATCGACTTTTTTTAAATCGATTTTATTGTCATTATGTATCAAATTCGTTTTAAGAATTTGGCATCGCCGGAAGCTGAAGTACACAAGCATAATAAATTGAAGCTGAGTTGCGACTCATCAACGTTCAATGAAATACATTGTTTCTGCAAATTAATTAATTATTTTATTACGTATTATCATGGCTGTCAAATACTACTAGGTTATTTAGAGGAAGCTAAAGAGCGTTTGCGTTGATGAGGGTAAAAATATTATAGATTGTGTATGTTAATTCAGCGATCGCGTTGTCCTATGTTTTATGCTAATAGAAAAACTTCGAGACATCAATTGATTATATTATTTTTATAATTTACACATGAATTGAAGAGAAAATGATATTATTACTTTAAATGTGATAATGTTAACATGACTTCACTATCGCATCAACTAATCTACCGAATCATGTCGAGCGAAATGGTTGTTTCAGCAATCTACTATAAGACACAAGGATTTACAATGATTTAAGAACTTTATTTGCGAACTTTATTTTAAAAAAAGTACTGGAAATCCTTTGTTTGGATTTGATCGTTATCGTCACTTTTTATGTGAATGTCACAGCCATTATAAGTATAGGAAAATTACTAAAATAAAGGTTTGCATAATTTATTTTAAAGAAAACAATAAAGAGTATAAGAATGATTTTCTAGCTAATTGTGCTCAATCAGTAAAGAAACAACGTCGATGAAAAATGTTCCTCGAAACTTGGCGATCCTCGAAAGCGCGTACTTGGCAACATTAATTGAGATAAACAAAGCAAAGTAAAAGATGCCTATTTTGAAAAGTCAGCGTTAGAATACCACTGCGATAGTTGATTTATGCGTATGTGTATAGTCTATGATGTCGAAGAAAGTTGCGTATAATTTTTACACTTTTCACGAGCACTAAATTTACCATCAGCTTTATGCGATATATATATATATATAGACACAACGAAAAAACAAAGCAAAAAAAAACATTCGTGTCGGTTGGTTAAATTCTTTAATTAGTGTGTGTATTTTTATTGGTATGTATGTTTTGTTTCAATTGTGCGCGTACAAAGGAGTTGAGAATTTATAAATGCAAAAAATTAACAATGATGATAATAGTGTCATGAGATAGTAATAACAACGAGCAAATTTAAATCTGGAAATTAATTGAATCTTTTTCTTGGAATGTGAAATGAGACTCTATAAATGTATATTAATACGAGACTCCCTCTCTCCTATGATGATAATGATGATGGCGTACTGTAATATAAGCACGAACTCACGATCGTTATTTTTCCGCCTACGATAAGTAGCGTGAATCATCTGTAAGAACATGTGCAGATAAGTTGTATAGAATATAATCGTATTTTCTTGTTTTTGTTTTTTCTTTATTTTTTTTTTTTTTTGTAATTTCGAGTTAAATGCTTGAGGATATTTAGTGTCTTTTGTAACTCATCGATTTACAAATTCGAATCGAAAAAAAAAATTAATTATTTTTACCACTCTGGAGAAAAATACCCCCGGATTGGATTGAATAACTAGTTTAAGTTTTTGATCCCAGTTTGTCAAAAATCTAACGCATTTCGTTGTTCTCTGGCCACCCTCCTTAAATTAATCAGTAAATTTGCAGAATAGTCAGAATTACTCCACTCTTGTAGATCGAATTAGGCTGGAAACGGACAACCCTGGGTTCCACTTCCAACAGCTCTTTGTATATGTTATTAATTTCGGAAGTAGTCCACTAGTGATCATCCCTTGAAAGAGATCCGTGAATTGTTCAACTGAGCCTCCGCTCTCCCCAATCAGTGCCTTAATTCTAACTCTACGCTTCAACCCAATTAGTGAAATATTATTATCAAAATAACCGATACTTGAGAGTTGCAAAGCTACAGAGATATGAAGGGTTGGGAAGGGAACTTTTCTTAGCAATGTTATGTTGAGAGAGCTCTACTCCTTGTCAATGTAGTGATCCTCTATCTTCACATCCAAGAGACCCAATTTAAATAAAGTCACTACTCTAGATATTTCTAGTTCTATAACTTTAGAGATAATCTGCTCACCAGTTTGCAAGTGTAGTTCTGTGATATTCATAACTCCCTTAAAATGTGTGGCTTCTTTAGTCTGTAGAGCCTTCCGCTGTGAATCCAGATGAAGCCGTTATGGAGTGAGTTCAATCCAGGGATAATCAGGCTAGGTGACTTGAATTGGACTTTGGGCATCACATAAAAGCAGTGATCCACTCTTACATTTACTATGGATTGATGAGAAAGAGGTTGGCAAAATCTTAGTACTCTAAAAATGTGGTGGAAAAATTATTAGAAAAATATGAATCTATCTTCTTCATCTCTCTGAAGCAATTTGGCTTGATTTGAAGTGACTTGGCACCAGATAGATATCATGGGAGTGGAATTGGTGAACCGAATCGATGGTCCAGACACTCCCCGGCTGTCCCAGGAATCAAGTCAGGGATTAAAGATTCCAGGCCTTCCATTCTATCACTCAATTGGTCTGTGAGGAATTTGATTGCATTGGGCTCGTTGTCAGTTGACTTGAACCATGCCAGCATTTTGATCATGGTTCTTATTGCGGTCCTTGATTATTGAAACAAGGAGTGACTATAAGAGAATTCTCTTGTATTTTTGCTCTAACTTGAACATTAAATTTCATATGCTCTATTGGCCTGGGGGAGTATTGATTTCTACCACTTCTAATATAAATGAAGTTAAATATTTCTGTGTATGCTTTATCCTATTGAAAAAGTACCTGAGGTTTTTTATATCTAAGAGTCTAACCTGTTTGGAGAAACAATTATTAATGGAGTCTGTTTGGTTCATTCCGACAAATCTAACTAGGGAAACCACTTTGTTAAATCTAGAAAGTGTACTGAGTAATGATCCTATATGTGAGTACTCGAATAAAGTATGGAAAACTGCAGTATTGCTAGGTCTAATTTTGATCAACTTTTTGGCCAAGAGGATTTGATCTTCCCTCTGACAACATTGGAACATACTACTGAGTTGTTGATTGGTATATTGTTAGGTTTAGTCAAGAAGTCTTCAACCTTGTATCTAATGAACGCCTCTGGCAACCTGTTTATATTAAGTGCTGTTGGTTCTAATATCAACTGTAATATGGATTCATCTTCTTTGATAACAGTGTTGTATTTAACAGCTTCAACTATCAGCGATCGATACTTGTGTTCTAACTCCCAAGTCCGATTGAGAATGGAGTAGAATTCGGTCAGGATATCCTGGTGCCCAGCATATAAGAAACTGGGCAGTTAGAGAAAGGGCAGGAATCCGAAATCGGAGGATAACCAAGTGAGGGACATCATGCTTGATATTTTCTCGCCATGATCTACGGCTAAGTAAGTTGGTAAAGATTTCATAGTATGATAAACTTATTCTAAGAAGAAGATCGTGATGTTGGTCATTAAAACTAATTCCCCCATTTACTGCCGTTGTGACTATGAAGTTCATACCTGCATTGGTATCTCTCGAACCAGAGAAGGTTCTAGCTGACAGCTTGATTTCCTCTGTAACCAATACTCCTCTAAAACAATACTTACGTTGACAGCACATTAATTCCGAGGAAATCCACGTGTCTCTTCTGTTTTCAAACTCAAGCCAATCTCTTTAAATGTAAGGGCTAATTTGGATCTAATTAATTTTATCATCTTGAGCATCTGTGGCCCTTTCAGGAGTTTTACAAAGAGCACTTGATTGTCATCGGATCCAGTCAATCTATGCTCTAGATCCATGGTGAACTTTACACTTCTGATGAGAATAATTGTGATGATCGCCCAAAGCTTTTGCAGGCTCCCTGATAGCCTCGCGTGATACTCACGCAGGCCCATTCAGTCAGGAGACCAGGAAATGCTGGATGAGTATATTTGTTGGCTGATATGAGAGTGCTATCTGTAAAGATATTCATAAGATACCGGTAATATGATCTCCAAACAAATCAAAAAGGACATTGATCTTATGATAAGTGGAAGATGTAGTTCCACTGTTCCAGGTCATGATGTAATGTGACCCAGATGTAGGAATCCGTCTCAGGCAGGGTGGAGTATATTTCCATTTTTGTCGATAACTCTGCTCGAGTCAGTATCATACTCTGTTGTTTGAAGAGGAGCAAGGGGGTCTATTCAAAATTGCGCATACAACAGGAAGCCATCATTCTGCATTCAAAAGTTAGGATAGAAAATGATCGAGCCTCTGTCTTTAATTTTTTCTCCTTGACCATCAGTTGGATGATGGCTCAGAGATCAAGGATTTTCTCGGCGGAAGCTGCCGAGACCATAAAGTACCCCTTAATTTCTTTATTTTATCTCTTCAATATCACCGAGCCTAGTCTAATATTCTTAGGATAAGGTGGTTTTCTCTTCCCAATCACGTGACGGGCGTCTGGGCAAAGAGTTGTTTGATATGATCTTTATGTGGAGTGATTGCCTTGTCATCTAATTGGTTAGTGACCTGTGGGAAGTAATTGAAGGTATGATTTTGATCAAACTCTAGCTGGAACCAAGAAGAGTTGGGTATTTTATAACATTCCCTGATTGTACCAAGTTTTCCGGAT
This sequence comes from Wiebesia pumilae, assembly GCA_018907045.1. Lineage (NCBI taxonomy): Eukaryota > Metazoa > Arthropoda > Insecta > Hymenoptera > Agaonidae > Wiebesia > Wiebesia pumilae. The sequence goes on from JACCHZ010000022.1 coordinate 5,168,173, forward strand.
TCAATTAGTAATCTAGTGCGTGAATCAAGTCTCCAATTATTGATAACCTTGGAAAGCATTTTGTGTTTGTCATAATAAACTACAAAGTATTCTCTCTTGAAATTTGCTACTATGACTCTAACCTCCATTTCTAAAGTAAAAATGGAGTTTCTCGTGTCCAAACTCTTTTATCACATAGGGAATACCAACTGGTTCATGTTTCTGCAAGTATTGATGGGCTAATTTCCAGATTTTTTCTACCGATTCTTTAAGATGGGGTCTTTCTTCAATAAATGATTTCTTGACTCTATTGCCAAATGCATGATTGTTAATAAGTGGACTCAAATGTTGAAGGGATTATTAATTAATTAAAGTTTACGCAAACTCAAGTCGATAAGTAAAATGTCGACTTGTTTTCGCTTGTAAATTCAATTGAAAATTATTAAAGAAAATAATATTTTGTGCCATTAAATATGTTAGAATCAAGTAAGTCAAAGATTAAAGAAAGTTTACGTTTTAGAAATATATTACGTGGATTTTTGATAAAAAAGGAATAAGTTTACGAAGATGATTGATTTAAATTAAAGTTATTTTATTACATATAGGAAGCGAATAAATGTTTTTTTTTTTTAATCATGTTTGAAATCCTCAATTAATGTTCCCCTTTTAAACTAAGTAATTTATTATAAAGCATTAAAAAATTAATAAATTCATACTACATGTACATATATATTTTTTATCATAAATAATGAAAGTTTGAAATAGAAAATAAAATTAAATGTAAATTCGTGAATTCATTTTCTAAGTTTTCAATTGAATTTTTGAGTGATGATAAGAAAAGTTTGTTATGTATATTTTCGAAACACGATTATTTTTAAGAGTGAAACGAAACAGATTTTAACTTAAAATATATTCTTTAATTACCATCGCGAAGTAGCGAAAAATTATTGTCACCTGCATGATATATTAATAAGATTATTTTTATAACATTAAACACAGATATATTGTAATTGTAACATTACTTTTAAATTTTTAAGAGGAAAAAAATTTTGGCCCATTCGGATTATTTTGAAAAAAGGGTAAATACAGAATGCACATATTTATTTGCACGTTGATTTTGCTTACAAAATAATAAAACAAACTAGCTGGATTAGGCATTAAGTGTGAGTAGGTGCTAAAATGTAAGGATGCAAATAAACGTTATAAAAAGGTCTTTATGGGGCTAATAACATAATCCGTAAATTTCAAAATTTTTGAAATGAAATATTAGAATTCAAAGTAAATATATAAATTACGTTTCGATCGATCCAACATTTTTTTACATTCAAGAATAAATGCTGTTGAATATGTACACGTTGAAATTGGAAAATAAAAAATTGAAATCCTGTACGACTTTGTGATGATTTCTTTCTTATTTTATCTTACTATCTGCTATCTCCTTCATTTATCCTCTTCTTTCTTATTTCTGGTACTTTCTAATATTATACTTCCCTCTATCTCTCGATGGCAGCTCGTTCTCTCACGCTTCTTGTCTGTCCCGGCCCGGATGACTCGACGTCGGATCGGGTTCACATCGGAAGGAGGAGGCGTGAAGAAACGGGAGAAATAAGGTCGCGAGAATTACAGTAGGCTATTTAGTTTATTCTAGATTTAAATTATAATTATTATTCATTTGGTCAGGCATGAAGTGCCTATCTGCCATTACATACAATTTCGCTTCTCGGCGTACGGCGGACTACTTTCATTTAAGTTTTTCGGACGGGATTTACAACAAGAACGGTTTTGCACGTAACTAACTCACACTCGGCAACGGAAATTTCGACACATTTTTCTAATAAAACTTTTCTGGCGACGGTGGATTTTTTCCAGTATTGAGAACGCAACATTATTTTATATACGGAGGATACGTTTTCTGCATTATTGCGGTGTAACTCGAAGATTGGACCGTACAAAAACTGCATCCGCCAACAATTAGTTACTTTATAATTCTATCATGATCAATTCGAAGGTCGAGACGTGTAAAGGCTGCACTCGCTTGAAAACTCATCCTACAACTTACCGGTGCAACAAATGAACATTGCACTCGAAACATTTTGGGGCTCTACTTTACTTATATTCTAAAGGAGATTTTTTCTTCTATAGTTTGCCTCGCGCCGCTCAGCGGAGGGACACTTCCGTCTTTATCTCACTTGCACGGCTCACTTTTAATGTGTTCTTTATGCTATCGTGGCTTAGAGGGCGTTTCGCCCTTTTGCATTTTGCCGTTTCCTCTTACCGAGTGATAATCGCTTCTGGATTTTCGTGACGGACGTTTCCGTCGCAATTTTACTTACAATTTTATTTGGCTTCCGTTAAGTCTATTTTTGAAAAATATTAGAAAAAGGTATTACAAATATTGAACAAATTTCATATCTTACTGTGAAAATAAATTTATTAATGAGAATATATCACGTATTATTTGATAAATCAATGTAATCATTGTAGATTTTATTTAAGCTATAATTTCATAAAAAATGTCTTACGTGTATATTATTTTCTTTAAAAGGGTTTGAATTTTTGGAAGCGATTTGGATATATGTTCTTTACGAGTGCTTTTATTATTATCAGAATTTTGTTGTGAAATGTTATTGTATTACTAATTTACCTATACAATATCGGAAATTTCCAATAACTGTTGTTATAAAATAAACTCTCTGCAATATTAAGATAAATAAAATTAAAAATGTAATTTTGTAAAATAGGATAATGTAAATAAATTACTATTATTTTATCGTAATATATTTTATTATTTAAGCTAACCCTACTAGTGGCGTCTTCTATCAATTATGTTGTTTCATTTGCTTTCGATAATCTTTGAATAATATAAATGCTTAGTAGATTTACATCTACTTTCATTAAAACCACGTTCGATTAAAAATAATTTTTAACAATCAGAAAAGGTTTAGAAAATCCTTATTATTTTTAAAATACAAACATCTTTATAAAAGTAATAATGGCATGAATAATAATATATTATCCAATGAAAAATTAGCGAAGAAAATATATTGCTTTAGGAAATTAATTTTAAAGAAATTTTAATTCTGCATCCACAATATTAAATGATTAAAATATTTTTATAAAAAATATTTCTAACTGATATGTTTAGTAGTTTGTATTGATTATTTTTTCGAGGAAGAAAGTCACCTCGCTTTATAACTTTATAACGCCTTGAAAATAAAGCATGTGTTTATTATTCTATACGTGCACAGTTTCACGATCAATTTGAGTAAATTATTTCTTGAATTTGATCTAAGCTCGTGCAAGGTTGCCTAAGTATATCGTGTAAAGATGAAGTGAAACATATTGTTTTTATACCATTTTTATTAGCCGTCTGTCAGTGTGGTTGTAAGTGCACAGCCATTGAAACCGATAGCGCTCTTGGTAAACTTTTAATACCTGACGCACCTGAATATCACAATGCGACGTAATTTCATACCCATTGGGAAACACCCCGAAGAGCAGCTACTGAATTTTCTCGTCGACCATCTCGTATATTAGAAATTGAATCTCGTATTTGTCGTTAGATTTCACTCGGAAAAGCGTCCGAAACTTTACTACAATCTTCCGAATGTTCGCGTATGCACGAACGAAGTAATTTAATATTACTTAATGTATTTAACACGTACGAAACGGATTTGAATTTCAGTGAGCGAAATTGTTTATTCGATGTTTTACGTACTCGATAAATAATGCCACGCGACTCTTGCTTCTGCTCCATCATGATGAAAAGTTGATGTGTTCGTTCTCTTATTTAACGATCCTTCGCTGTCTAACGAGTTTCGTAAATGTTCGTTTCGATTAAATGCTTTATGGGCTTTCCACGATACTTTCTATTACGAGACTGACTCTATTTAATATTTGCGATAACTGTGTAACTGACGTTAATATCAGTTATTATTTTCGCAGAAGAATCTTTTAAATAGCAATCGTAACTACTTATTCGAATAATAACAACATACGTTGGCTACAATTTTCGTCAACGTATGTCTTTTGTAATGAAAAGAAGAAATTGCACATTCTATTGTACTGGACTTAACAAAATTCAAAATTTTGCTAAGAATGTTCTATCTTACCATACTATGGGAGACTCTAAGTGTGAAATTTGATTGCGTGGAAAAATGGAAATACCATGGACAGCCACCTGGTGACAAAGTCCCTTAGCTTTCATGAGTGCTGCTATCTAAGGAGCGTAAAGTGAACTATTATAGGGTTCTTGTGTATAGTTTCGTAGCTGGCGTTTTTGATGAAAACGTAATATAGTGTACGTTCAGCTACTGCTGTGGATTCACAAATTTTAATCCGTATTGACATTTGTCAAATCGTTGACAGGCGATTTTTATATTCTCAGAGATCGGATCGAAAATGCGGGTTGACTTGAGAGTTTCTTTAAGAAAGAATGCTTGTAATCGCTTCAGAGTCAAGAGAAAGTAGCGTAAAATTTTGAAAATAAAAATTTCAATCGACAAAAACATGATCAGCGGTCTGCAGATTGCTTTGAAAAATGCCATTGACGTGGTGAGTGGTTGTCAAATTCCACACTATGCATTTGGCAATTGCATAATCAGATTTTGTAAACGCTATATCATTATTTAAATGTTTTTATCATTGTTCAATCATCACGAAAAAAGAATTGTTTTATTACAGTCGCTTGTCTTGCTTATATGTATTTTTTGGTTCGTTTTTACTTTTTACTTTAATATTATTACGCATTTATCTTAGCTTTGCGTATTTTTAATCTTTGAATAGTAAATGGGTACATTTCAAGCAAATGCATTTCATCGATGTTTATGTTTTTGTTTGCGTCCAATCTGCAACAGCTACTTCCTTCTTATCCTTTATCCAACTCCATTGAAAATGATATTTCTTAATTTCTTCTAAATATCGTATAATATAATATGTAAATAATAAATCTTCTTCGTTAAAAGGGTTTTAAAATAAATTTATTTTTAAATTAGGAAATAAGACACGTCGTTGATTAAATAACTAAGTAACAACTGTACATGGCAATATATCGATTAAAAATATATCCTACTATAGCTCATACACGCATAATCTATATTTTGTAGTATTTTAACCTTCTTAACCGTTGTTAAAAAATAGTTGTTTACTCTTACAGATAGCTCCTCCAGCAACGCCGTTACAAGATTTCACATACCATTGGAAGCAGCTTATGAACTTTTATGCTAATCATTTAAGTGATTCAAAGGTATCTGTAGAAAGGACAAGTATACCAAGGCATTTGAATCACCTGTTAAGACTTTTACTCGAAGAAGAAAAAAATGGAGATGAACCTGGTCCTTGTCTGGAATATATGCTGCAACATAGATTATTGGATTTATTGGCGACTCTGGCCAGTGCTGAAACACCTCCTGGGATGAGACTAGTTTGCTTATCTTTTTTGAGAAAATTACTGACAAGGTCCAAACATCCTCTTTTACATCATGCTGCTATTTATGGATCCGTTCAAAGGCTCATAGCTATGTGTAATGGAAATCTTGCCTCTCCGATAGAGAACGAAGAAATACAATTTCTTCTGTGTCTTTGTTTTTTAGTTTGCAAGTATCCACATGTTACGAATATAGTCAATGATTCTAGTAATATACCACAAGAGAGTGGAATTTCGCACTACGACGTTGAAAAATCGGAAATTGAGAAAGTCACATACATTCCTGCTAAAAAGATGAAGAATGCAAATCCTCTATTTAAACCCTTAAACATGCAAGCCATTACTTTGGTGAATCCTGATCTATTCAAAACTGGGTAAATAAGTTATAAATAATTATCGTTTTTTTTAAGAGAACACACCCAATAATTTATTCATTGATTATTTGATGCTCAGATTACAAAGTAAATATAAATTGTTGATAAAAATATATTCTCCCTCAAATATTCTTATCATAGAAAATCTTGTTCTGATTATAATTAATGATTTCCAAAGAATATAACATTTCAGAGTTTCAAATTTTCAATGATTTCAACCAGTGTCTTTTAAATATGTTTGTTTAAATTTTTTTAAACAGTAAGCATCGATCATTTCACAGTGATTCTATCAATAAATCAAGTTCTCAGTCAGAAGAATCTCAAGAAAACAAACAATCCAAAAATATACATAATACATGTACAAGATCAAATTCCTCTTCGCAATCAAGTAGATCATCAAGGGACGTAGAAGCTGCTTCTGAATCATCAAGCCCCTTTACACAAAAACCAAATGAAAACATTCCAAATTTAGTATCTGAAATTGGAGATGATACACAAGAGAATGAAACTTTGCATAAAGTACCCGAAGAAATAGAGACTTTAACGTATGATCCAGTAGTAGCCGCACTTAATGATTTTGAGCACTTAAAGATAGATGAGAAATATTCATCTAATAATGGTGATATAAAATCAAAAAATAGTAAACACGATATTACTTTTAGTGGTTCAAGAAGTTCCGAATATTCTAAAAGTCTGCTATTAGATTCGCTAAAAAGCTATGTAAATAGTGCAGTAAGTTTTTAGATTTTAAATAACATGAATCATTTACATAAATTTAAAAATTAGTTTACCTTTAATTATAAGTTTCATTTTACATGGTTGATTATTGAGTTCTAGTCTTTATATTATTTTTCATTCTATTTTTCGAACTTCATAGCATCTGAAATTAGAAGTAAAAAAATTATTGCTTTTAATGCATCGTTAAATATATTACAATTTTAAAACAATTAGTAACAATTGTGGTTTTCAGGATAATACAATTAGGATACATGCTTGTGAAGGAATAATGGTTTTAGCTTCTTTGGACGATCCTTTTTTTGCTGAAATCGTTGCCAAAAGTGATTTATCAACTATCTTAGCCAAACGATTAGAAATTCTCTTCAATTTAATCCCTGCCCAAGTTGAACCTAATGACATTAATGATATTGAAGTCACCTGGGGTCTTGACTCACCTCCTCTTATCAATGAGAAGAAGTTCCTTGGATGTCGAAGAGTAGCTGCCTTTTTTATGTGGATGGACTTTTGTGCCCAACTTTCAAGAGAAGCTCATCCAGATGTTGCAGAGATCTTAGCTCGAACTATTAGGATTTCATTCTTTGAGAAAGTATTATCTCCTGCACTTTCAGCTCATCATGCTGTCTTAATTACAGCATTAATTACAAAATGTTTAAAAAGTATTCCATATTCTTCGTTGAGTATTGGTAAGACTAAATTGATGCCTACTTAGTAATTAGTTTATTTTATTTCAATCACATTATCAAAATTATTTTTATTATTTATGACACTTGTAGTGCTACATATAAAGTATATATTATTTGAATTCCTTTCGTATTTATACAAATTTAAAATTTATATACCTTGATAAACATTTATTGACATTACTGTTATGATAATTATATAAAATTTTAAAGAAATGGGTCGTTGGTTGGTGGGTCAGCAAAGGGATCCAGACATTCCAGACGTTTGGTGTTGTCCTGTTGTGCATAGGCTTATTGATAATTGCTTCACTGAAAGCGATGACTTAATTATAGAGACATTAAAATTATTTGAAGCAATGATTGAAAAAAGAGATGAGCATATATTACATTGTCTAGTCTTAACGTACTTAAATACCCGTGGCTATTACGATAATAGCGCAGCAGATAGTGCAATTGCTTCCTGGAGTGATGAAGAAGATGAAAGAGAACGAGAAAAGAGAAGCTCTGTAGATATTCCACAAGGAATAAACTATAGCAGAACATTGGCTCCTAGTAATATACATAGAATTTTAAATTGGTGAGATAACATAATAAAATTAAAAATTAATATTTGTTAAAATAATTTGAATTCCTTAAACTACAAAAATGAAATCAATTTTTAGAAGATTACTACATTTTTAAGAAAATAATTGTTTGAGCTTTTTATATTAGCAAATACTTTTCAATTTCAGTTTCTTGTCATTAGTACCTCGACAGTTGCAAACAGACTCGGATAGTAATTATGGACAATACATGGGAGATTGGGAGAAACAGTATTCAGCGGTTGTAAAAAATTGTGCTCTTCTTGCTTGGCCTTTAGAAGCTGTTACCATGGATGATTCTGCAAGCTCTGATTCAAGACCAGAAGCTGATAATTGTTTAAACAGATTTTATCCTGGGCCTTTTCTATCAATGCTACTAGAAAAAGTCAGTATTATTCCTAAGCAAAAGTATGAAATCAACTTGCAGTTGACAATTTTAATTTCAAAGCTGGCGTTATTGCCCCATCCATATCTTCATGAATTTCTATTGAATCCATTAATTCCATTGACACCTGGAAAGAAGAGTCTGTTTATGTGTTTACAACGAGTTGTTAAACAGCTTATGAATGAAGTTCCTAAGATATTGAATTATAAACAGCTTCTTAAAGAAACAAGGTTTCAAATGTTTAATGATTGTTGTACTGAAGAATCATCAGTTACAGAAACTAGTGCTAAGTACGATTTTTTATTGTTTTAAAAGTAGATAGCCATTATTCTATTATTTCAATTTCATTGAAGTATTCGCATAAGAATATAGCTTTTTTAGTGTTATTATTATTATATTCAGTGCAGTATTTAAGATATTTATCAGCCATAGAAGTTATTTGAAAGCAAACAAAATTTTATATTAAAATAGAAATTTATTTGATATTTTGGGTAATATGGTGTTTCTATATCAATAATCTTGAAAAAAATTTTTTTTATGTATTTAATACTACTTAAGAAAATTAATTTAAGCAAAATGCTAAAGCAACTGATGCAAACAGATATATTAAGCTAATTGTACTATTTTTTATTTAGAAAGAATTATTAAATATAATTGTAAATGATGTACTGAAATTAAATTTATTTTTAGGTCAAAGGAAGAAGACGTTTTGCTAGAAAGTGTGGTACTTACAGAGCAATTTTGCAAAGAATTAGCAGCAATTGCATATGTTAAATATCATCACTCTACATAGCAGTTATAAATAATTCTAAGAAGATTGTAAATTTAGCTGTACATAATATTATTGGTTTTATAGAATGTCAATCGTAAAAATTGAACAAAGCATGAACTTTTGCTATACATGAATATTTAACTACAAGTACAAGTTTGAATTAATAAAGATTATTACATAAGAAATTAATGTGACTTATATATTTTAAATTATTTATGTAATTTTTTAAAAATAATTAATTATGAATTAAAAAGTTTTAAACTTAAATTTTTTTTACAAATACAATCTATGTACATAAAAATAATAGTCATTTTCTTACGAAAGAAATCATCTGTAAATTTTACAGCGATTTTCATGCACAATTGCTTTAGTTGTTATTAATAAATATTTATAAAAACCTATGCATTGTTTAGTTCATTTTAATTACTCATTTAAAAATTCATTATTTATATTAATAACCATTAAAGAGGAATACACAAGAATTGAAAATACAAAAGAAAAAAAATATGTGATCACCAGATGCACTGGATAGACAATGTCTAGGTTAAAAAGAAAAAGAAAAATGTCGGATAATCATATAATAAAAACAAATGTATTTGCAGGATAAAAATTATATTTTAATTTATAATTTTCATTCCCTAGAATTTAAAAATAAAGGAATATTCTTTATAAATTTTATTTTAACTAAAAGCAGATACATAACTTCATAAATTCAATTTTTCTAAATATTCTCAAAATATTGTTAATTGCTGTAAATCTCGTTACTGATATGACTACAACTATTTACTTTTCATTTATATTTATTGTACAAGAATCTGACCGGTTAGTATCTATGTAATTTAATATACTTGCAGATCGGCATCGGTATAAATATTAATTAAATTTACTGGAATTTTAACACTTTATTTTATTGCCAAAACAAAGAACTCAGTAAATAAAGGTAATGAATTTTTAATTCTGGGATAATTTTTACTAATAAAAATGGGATAAAATGGGTAATTTTTCGATCTCCCTTTAAAATTTCCCCTTCTTCTTTAACAGCTAGAGTCGTCACTTCCTTCTCCCGCCACATTCAACACGTGATTTTTAAAGGAATCTAAAATTTTACGTTAATCGATTGGGTTATTGAAAGAGTATGAGATGTATTTAACAATGTTAATTATAAAATTGATGATACATTTTAAATCTAATAGTTACAGTTATTTATGTTTATTTATATGATCCCTACACTATTTTGGGAATAAGGACTGAACATTATTACTGTTTATCCTGTGTTTTAAAGTAAAAAATCATAATGATTTCTCCTGACCAATTAGCAGAAATAACAATTAAAATTATTTTGGGTAATGAAACTCAAAATTCTAAACTTATTAATATTAATAGTAAACATTTGTCTGCAAGAGGAGATTTGTCGTTTCAATTGGGACTTGATCATTGGAGAGGTTATATTAATACTGAATCAGATTGGTTCAAAAATTCAAAAAATATTTTATACTATTTTATACATAGATGTTTGAACAATAGATATTCCACTTTAAATAATGATCAAAATCATTGTATTTTATTAGAAATATTAAGAAAACATGTAAGTGAAATTGGTAAAAGTTTATTATCTTAATAATTAATTTTTCTGTTTTTTTTTTTCATCTCATACTTACATATTTAACATTTACTTAATTATTTAATAATTATTTACTTATAAAAATCTATTTAAAAATCAATATAGTTTCCTTTTGTTTTAAAAAAATCAAATACGATATGACTGTATTCCATACATGATAAATGTACAATTTATTTATCTTTAAACAGATATCTAATTTACAATATATTGAAAAACAAATTAAGATTTATGTGAAAAATTTCTTCTTGTTAAAGACTTTATGGTACTTATTAATGATTTTAAACAATTATATAAGTAGGCATAAATATACTAACTCTTTTAGTCTATTTTATTTTATTTTTTTTAATTAGCAGTTATGTTGATGGTAATAAAAAATTTAGAGCTTTTTTAAATATATTATAAAGATTAACTTATGCGGTTAAAACCATTTAGTTATATATTGAAATTATTAAGAATTCATTATAAGAACCGAAATAATTAAATATAGTTTTCAGATTTTTATCAATTCTTTAGAAATAAATAAAAATATATTATATTTATCTTAATTCATTTACTAATAAGTTTTTTTATTCACATTCTGTTTAATTATTACATAAAATAATTACATTAAAAATATTGACAGTTTAATTTTTTTCAAATGAAAATGAGTGAAACAATGAGTTATATTAGTGATAATTATGTATTAAAATATTACAGATAACAGAAGAACTCGAACAGATTTATAATAAAAGTAATTTAAACCTACAATTGAGATTTAATACTGCACATAACTTTGTTTTAATAAATTTCAATAGATCAGTGGTATCATGTGTTGCAATTAAATCTGCTATTGAACAGGGTTTCCAATATGGGAAAAAACAAAACTCTAAAAAGCTTTTTAAATTCAAAATTGAATTTGATGATGAATCAGAAATCACAAATTTTAGATTAAATTTACTTAAGAAAGTGTCTTTGAATCTACTAAGATTTCAGAATTATGATGTATGTAACGAAGAATGCAACAATAATTATGTTTTTACTATAAAATCTGAAGGCAGCATTGATGAAACTTATAATAGATATTTATGTGGAGTTGTCTTGAATAATAATAGAAGGAAAGAAAATATTTTGAGTAAAGATATATATTTACAAAAGAAACTTAAAAAAATTGAAGAACTAAATGCGCAAAAATGCTCTAATGCATGTATTGATAAAAACAGTATTGAAAGAGATGCTCAGAAGATTGCAAATGCTTCTGTTACTTATGAACTGCTGTCGGTAAAACGCAATAGTCCTGTAATTCTTGAAAATTCTTATAGCATTGACTATTCTATTAAAGGTATTAACAATTTTATATAATTTGCAAAGCATAATATACTACAATTTTATTATAATTAGTTTTCTTTATATAGTAGCAGCATTTATTTTATACAATGATGTTAGAATTACTGCTATATTAGACAAATATGCAAAATCAGTACAAGAGGAGAATTTTCCAGAAATCATCCCAATTGAAAAGATGGGATCATTTCATAAAATTACAGATGAAGTATGTTTTTAGTTTTTTCTTCTTGTTATTCAGAGGATAACTTATATAAATGTTTTCTAGGAATCGTGGTCTCTTATTTATAATTATATAATAAAATACCCAGACGTTCTTAGTGCAGTTGTCAAAGTTGAACCGAAACTCAACATAAATATTCAATTACTATTTTTATTCATACGTAATTTATGTCATGATTTTAGTAAATATTACAGAAAAAATAAAATTTTGATTGTAAGTGTTTATAAAAATAATTTTTAAAAATTTGACTTTTTTATATTTAATATGATTGTAGAAAGGAGGCAACACTAATGATGATATCAAAAATATAACAACGGAAAGGCTGCATATGCTAAAGGCTCTAAAAATTGTTTTAAGGAATTCATTATCTTTACTGGAGATTGATGAAGTAAAACATATGTAACCAAAGGTAGATCCATCTTTATTACATTCTATATAAAATGTATATGTAAGGTATTCATTCAGTTTAATAATATTGAAATAATCATAATATTAGATAAATAGGCCAAATAAATGTTAAAATATTAACTAATAAATATTCTTCACATTGAAAAGATTAAGTATATATTCAAAGCTGGAAAAAGGTATATATATAGTTAATTAAATACGCATAGATCTTAAATATTAATCTATCAAGTAGTTTATACATTACAAATTGAGTATAAATTGAATCTTTATAGGAATGGTATAAGTTACATATAATTATATGACTAATGTCCAGATACATCATTACATTGAAAATGAATTATAAATTAATGAATATTATCAACACAATCGAATTTCAAAGGTACATTTTAAAATGTTTTATTTATTAGAAAAATAAACTTCACAGACTATTTCATAAAAATATGATTCAAACTTTATATAATAATAAAAAAATGTCGAACGAATTATGTATAAATCATGAAAAAAAGGATTCACAAGCGAAAAAATATTAATTTTTTTAATAAGCCTAAATTTATTCTAGTCTTGATTTCTTTTAAAATAAAACATATCCTTGTCTTTAAAATATTTTGGCACAAGAATCTATAAAATTTTAATTAAACACATTTTTATTTAGAAATGGAGAAGATTCTTGTTCTATTGACGTTTGAAAATTCCAAACGTATTACTTATTTATAATTTTTAATTTAGTAATAATCGCATACTAATAACAATTGTACATAATGTTTTCATTTTTTATATTAATACAAAGTCTTATATTCATATGTTTTTGTTTACGTTTCGTGTCTTGTACTTAAATGTGAAAATCTAAAAAAATACATCAACTTGTTTATTATAACCTTATTTTAAATATGAATTCGATCAGATGAAGTAATTAAAATTATAAGAAAAAAATGTCTATCCCACAAGAGTGTTACAAAGATATCAAGAAAAGTAATTAATATTTTTGAACAATTTACTTATTTTACTTTCTAAATTTACATTGTATTATTTCTGAATTTTAAGTTGCAATATTTGCATATCCATTCAGTTAATGCTTTTGCATTCTATTTAAGTAAATTACTAATTAATAAATTTGCTTGCTTGAATGTTGAAAGCCAATGTAAATTATATGACGTTTAAAACATTTTCTATTAGATTAGCTTTTAATAATTGAGAACTTAGACTTTTATCATTTTTTTTACATATTCAATAAATACACTTTATACACAAAAATACACTTTTAATCTTGAGCGAATGTTTTTATATTTTCCCTCGTTCTTTTAGGGAACAAACTGTAAATAATTGATTTTACAGCGTATTATTTTATAGAAAATATACAGAAATTTTACTCCAGGATGTTTCAAGGTGTGCCTTTATAAGAAATGAGAGCCAATTGAAGTAATTTTTGTTTATCGTTTTTATTTTAAAGCGATTTTTCAATTGTTATTGTTGCGAGATATTTTTTAATAAGGGTTTCAAATAACGTCAAAACAATTTTATAAAGATATATTATTATTGTTGTTAATTCGTTATTAATAGATTTACTTTTTGCTGTGTGATATTTGTATTATATGTAAATGAATTTTAAGTGTCTGTTATATTTGTTTACTTTATATTTTATTATCATTGTACATCGTCGTAAATATTTATACGTAATTAGCTTATGTAATTTTTAAATCTCGTCTTTCCTATATAATACATGTACATATCAATAACGATAAGATTTATTTTTATTTACTAATGCAAATTTTTAATTTCTATAGTTTTAACGATATTTTGATACAAAGTTTATTGAATATATATGTATATATATATATATATATATATATATATATATATATATATGTGTGTATATATATATGTATGTATATATGACACTTTTGTTGTACTGATTTAAAATTATCATACGTATTTACATAAGTACCAAACGAGTACCAAAGTATTTTAAAAATGTATACATTGTCGGTGACGTAATATAATGAATATATATCAAGTGCAGGTGGTGAAAAATACATTATGTACAAAATATTTTTACATTATATAACGATCGGAAATGTAGCGAATTTCTACTGTCTCGTCTTTATTGAAAGTCAACAAAATTATAAATATACGTAAATATTATGTTTTAAATAGTAAAGTTTTTGATTAAAAAACTACTTATTTGATGTATTATAACGTAATACTATCAATAATAAAATTTTTAAAAACTTTGAAATGTGTCTTATTATCTCAAACTAATAACCCTTCGTTGAACAAGTATAAATATATCAAAAAACATATTTGCAGTTCGTCAATTAATTCAGTCATTCAAAAGCCTTGTTTGCTATAGCAAATTTATCAAAATTTAACGAATTTAAAAAGTTTATCGCGACAAAAATCTTTTACTCGCTAGTTTTGACGTAAAATTTTTGGAAAGTTAAGACGTAATTCGACGCACGTAAGAATAATTATTTTAATAATAATAGACGTACTTAAAATGTTATTTTTTAATTTTGCAAGCTCGCAAAATTTAAATTTAAATCTAAGAAATCTGATTTTACATTTTTCAGTAAAGTTTTCATCGATCCTTGAAAGGGTATGCAAGTTCTTTTACTGCTATGTTCATTTATAAATTAAAAACAGTACCTTAATTTACGTAAATGTAACTTTGTTTCGCATCATAATATTTTCATCTAATATCTTACAAAGTTTTAAATTCTGTTTTCAATAATATTTGAAACTCCATCCATTTAAATTGATATTAAATTGAAAACTCATATTTTCAATGTAGAAAATGGAGCAAAGAATTTTGAATTCGTGTCGAAACAAATACTATACATCACTTAAGGTAATAAAAAGAATAGAAAATATAACAAGAGTAGAAATATAGTTAAACGAAAAGGATCGAGTTGCTTTCGAAACTTTTAAATATAAACTTGAATATTATTTCAACAGTTCTCTTAATTAAATATCAACTATTTGATTCAATTTCACTGATTCTGAAGGCATTATGAATTATAAATTTATCGTTCTGAAAATATAAAACATTTGCGTATTAATATTTGACAAAAGGAGATTTTCTACTATAAAAGTAAAACATTTTAATTTACTCAAAATTCAATATAAAAAATTTAACAAAAGACTACATTGTTTCTTAAGAGCACTCAGAAAAGTTTAACGCAGCGATAATAGTGAACTGATTTATTGTAATTGTAAATAATTCATCCTTGTGTATAAAATGCCGGATACGGTAACGATAGACGACTTTGCCTTCATATTGAATTTGAAAAATTCAATTTCGTATTATTGCTCGAGTTCATTCGATTGTAAATTTTAATAATATATATATATATATATATATATATATATATATTATTTTACGAAATTTATGTCTTTCTAAAAATTAAATTGCGCTAACAATCTTAAATGTCGGAGAATTTTAGAACATTTAATTTTTAACAGTAATCCGTCCTCTTGTTACTAACATTAAATATAATAATTGTTTCGATTGTACGTTCATTTCAGAATTTGTAGGGCAGTTTCTTCTCGCGTGAAAGATCGTGACGGCTTATTACAATCTTCGCTAATGATTTTTTGAAGACTAAAAAATTATTTCGCAATATTTGTTGAACGCAAAGCATAATAATAAATAATACGTAATAAATGATGATAAACCACAGCAAATAATAACAAATGTATCAACTCTTCGCGTAAACGATACCTAGATTAAAAGCGATACTGCGTGAGCTCGGTTTAAAACTTGAATAAGAACACGTATTCGTTTGTAATAATAGAAAAAAAATTTGCCAAGATAACGTCACGTAAATGTGCTTTGAAATTTCAGAACTCTTAATGTACTATTTTTAGCAAGTGCTTGAATTACTCGAGCGAGCGAGTGTTCTTGTGTCAATCACGACGTATTCTCAATAGTTTATTCGATTTTGATACATTTCGTCTGTCCGATTCTCCTTTGTCTTTGACATTTGATTTACATTTTCAAAAAATCAGTTTATTTCATCGCTCGTTGCGCTACCGTTGGAAAAGCGTAATTCTGTACCGCGAAAAAATACCCGAAAATACCCGAAAATACTTGGATCGAATGCGATCGAGTAATACTGGTAGTTTTATTCACTTTTATCCGAACACGATCGCAAAAAATAATCTAGACACCCAATAAATTCGATTTACTTTAATAAGGTTTGCGAAAAGCGCATATTATCGAGCAGTTTTCACGAAAATTGTTTTCACGACTCGATGGAAGATTAAAAAAATCTTTGAACAAAGTTGTAAATCAGAAAGTTTAGGTATGGCGAGCCACCGATAATCAATTTACAATGAGTTTCACGGTTTCACAGTTTCCTACAGCCGACGAGTAATTCTACAAAATTAGGTTGGTTACTCGTTGGTAGTTTGCTCGCGTGGATGGTAATCGACGACGAGGCCGAGGAATATTAGCCATCGGTTTAACCTTGTAAGAGCAGCTACAGCAATCAGATGCCACACCTAACTCGTAAAATTGCGAAATGTCGCTGCTAGATCTCATCGTCGTCTCTGCTCCCAACGAATACGCCGGGTTCGATCCCATAAAATGTTCTCAAGTTTGTAATCGATTTCCTGGCTACTCTTATTCGTCGAATAAGTTTAGTCCCGGAAATAGGAGACGCGGTTTCATATTACGCGTGTGTTCGGATTCTATTTTCGCAATGCGTAATCCAATTAGCGTTTGTTTTGCACACAATATTAAAATATTAAGATCGGATTTTACCGTCAAAATCGTTAAAAGTACGCGACCATTGCTACCGTAGGATTTTTGGTAAACGGCTGAACTGCGTTGGTGATACTTTAGCGTTTTCAAGCGCATCGGAGCCGAATCGAGGGTAAATTTCTCAAAGTCACCCCCCAACTTACCGTACAAGGGCCGACATTTCCAGAAACTTGATTCTTCTTGATTGTATTCGACGAGGAAGAACCGCGGAAGACACGCGGAAGACACGCGGAAGAACTGCCAATTGCTAATGCAGTCCGCCTTCGGCCAATTAATAAATCAGTCGAAGGAGTCGCGCGAAAAATGTGCATTAAAAGTCAACGAGCAGCTTATATCGTTTCTATACAAGAAACAATATCAGCGCAGAAAATAAAAGCAGACGCGATAATCCTTGATAATCCAAGTCGCTGCAGCACTCGAAAGCTGTACGCGACCTAAAGTTATATTCAATTGGATATCAAAGCGAAATTACCGTCTTATTCGACGACTCTTTTTATCGGAAGCCAAGGTGTTACGTATTTCGTAATACTCGCGTGATGGAATTCTCCATTGTAAAACATTTATCGGCGTTGGCATATTGCAGAGACATTGCTGGCAAACTACATCGAAGTGGCAATTCGTAATTGCCCACTTAATTATTTTCCATCCACTGTGGTCGATAACGCTTCAGTTATTAACACGCCCCATTAGAAAAAAGAAGACAAAAACGACTCTTCTTTCCCTCCGCTCAGCGCCCCAAGCGATAAGAGCAATAATCGCATATAAGCAATAACGGAGTCCGCAGCTCCGATTTTCTCAATCACGACGCGACTCCGATCTTCCACCACGTGCTCGGGTGCTCGAGCGAACAGCTGATAAGTGCAGGAACCCACCTGACCGATTTGCTCTGCCCCTCGGCGACGTCAACCAGCTGTTTGTTTTGCCGTGGCCTCGCGTGACAGTCGCGTTCCTCGCCGGGCGTGAGAGCAACGCGAGCTCCCATTGGCTCCAGGGCTGCGATGGCTCGTGTATTCGGCCAATGGGCCTCCACGTACCGCGACTGCACTCGCCCCAAGGGACGTTTCGCATCGATAAAGGCTCCCGTCGCGCGCTCGCGTGTCTGTGCGCGTGTGCGCGTGCGTGTCGCGTGCGCGAGTCACCGCGCGAGGACTCCGTCTTCTTTTATTAATATATCGCTGCGTGCTACGCGTCGAGCGCGGGTGTGTCGATCGCGACTGTGCACACTCCCACGTGTAATCCAAGTGGTAATGGATGGGTACGTGCGGCGGCGAGTGTGGGTTATTGCGCGTATGCGCGCGGTTTATCGCGACGAGTCGATCCTTTCCTGTAATACTATCGACGCCTTACATCTTCCGCGAAGGAATCAGAGAGAGAGAGAGAGAGAGAGGCTGACAGGCGGCCGTCGGCGAAACAACAAAGAGCGACGTAATTGCGAAGATTGCGATCGCCGATGATGCAATGTCTCCTTCCTTGTTTCCTCGTTTTTTCTTCCGTTTTGTTTTCGTTTGGTACGTCACGAGAGCCGCGTGACTTTGTGCGCATTGCGTCGTTGTTTCACGCCGATGGTCGGAAATTCTCGTCACGAGTCGTCGAAGATTATGTTGCGCTTCTTTACAAATATTACTGGCGATTAATCGTACGCTGAATTAACGTAAATTGAAGTGCCTCGCAGGAGCCAAGTTTTCGCTGCTCTCTATGCGCGGCTCATCAATTATTCGCCGATCAATGACGCTCGATCCACGTGACCAAAGTTTCCAGCGAGTCTTCGTTCGCCGCAGTATTCCTAGCGAGTGTGTACGTGCCAAGTGACGTGTACGCGTGTACGCGTGTACGTGGCTACGTGTCGGCGAAACGAAGGCGACATTTGTTCTTGGAGAAGATTTTTCAATTGCGTTGTGAAAAAAAGTATCGAGTCGTAGAGCGAGTCGTAGAGCGAGTCGTAGAGCGAGTCTCGCTTGCGTTGAATTTCATTTTATTGGATTGCTGTTGATTTTCGCGTTATGCCTACTGCAAGTACAGTACCCGTAGGTGGCCGAGCGGACTTGTTGCGTTGTATATTTCTTACCTAGATAATGTTGAAGAATCGAATCGCATTCCTCGAACGGTTAATTTCAGCTGCGCACAATCCTGCGAAATACCGAGTGTCCCTTTGACATTTAAGATATTTTGTTAAAACAAAGAAAAAAGCATTTTCCATCGGAAGCTACAGCGTTCGACGATGCAGCAATATCGATATGCTCGCAACTCCATGAGAAGAAATTCGTTTAATATTAATGTCATTGAAAGAATTGCCAACGTTGGTTTAGCAACACGAAATACCGATGAATGCGAACGAGCGTATAAAAACGAGCGTATTTAGATTATATTCGAACGGGTAATTCTACGCAAAAAGTGCCAGGCGCTTTGCGTTTACGCACGTCGATTACTACGCTGCAAAAACTTTCTATAATGTACACAAGTCGGGTTTTAACGTAAAAGTTTATCACATTTTTAACGCGATTCGCTTGAGGTGCGCACAACAACGCAACTCGACTGGTGAACGTCGGCCGAAAAAATTAATCCAACAGAAAGATTAGAGATTTTGAAAAAGCTGACTTTTAAATTACCGAGTGTTAAAAATGGCAGATTTGCCGCTAGTGATCGTATGCTATTTCATTTTTAAATTCCCGTGGCTACTGAGTTTAAAACTGAACTCAACGGCTCGACGATGAAATCGACGATCTTAAGGACGATCTTACCCGTGCACAACCAAAGGGCCGAGATTTGCTAATTACGACGAAGAATAATGTCGACCTGCAGGAGACGTCGTAGGCAGAGCTGAAAATAGTTTTCGGGCGTCCGCAAGGCCGTACAATTTTCTGGAGAAGGGGAAGGGATCCCAGATATTCTAGCTAATTCGGTGATATGCATAGAGGAAACGCTCAGCTGGTTTTGCCTGGAATTGTGAAAAGGCTGGTCGATCGTTTTGAGAAAAAATGTTGAAAGTGCAGAAGGGAAGGGAGTGACTATAAGTAGTAAACGAGGCGTTAATCGATATCGTTTGTTCGTTGCTCCGCGATAAGGTTCCATTGATGAAAAACAAGCGTAAACGTAATGTCAAATCCTCGATCGGCTGATAAAATTAAAATAAAAGGCACAACGAAAGGCATCGAGTGGATAATATTTATCGAGAAAAGTCTCGAGTAAATATTTGTCGGGATGGTATGAATCGGTAGCACAAGTGTTTCTCAACGACAGAGAATTTTGTATTCCTGAATAGTCAAGTAGCAATGAGCAGTCGCTAAAATAAATCGAAGCCGAGTAAGAATGTACTTGCGTTTTCGACAAAATCGGGATAAATATTTACCGGGATTTCGCAATATAAAAGTGTTTTCAGCCCGGCAGAAGTCGGTTATTGCGGGACTTTTTATCTCAGAAAAGGATAGTTATTAAAATTGAGCGCATCCTTATAAGCCAACTCGGAAAGCAAAAAGATAAAGACAAACAAACCTTTATCCGAGACTCCTTGAAACATCGGAAACTTCACTTTGATTATTGTAGCGCGGGGATCCACCTCTAATTTTTGATGAAAATACTTTTTCCATCGCTGCTCGGCCTCGCTCGCCAACCCTTTTCTCTCCCTCTCCCCCCCCCTCTCCCCCGCCCTCTACCCCTCTCCCCCGCCACCATCTCTCTCTCTCTCTCTCTCTCTCTCTCTCAGTCTCTCTTCATCTGGAGCTCGGTCTCTTTTTATGTTCGCGGCCTCGGGAAAAATATAAAAGTGAGCGAACAAAGAGGCCGAGCGGACGCTTTTTCTCGGGAAAACGCGCGCAACGAGTGTCGATCGCGCATCGAAATTTGAAGTTAACGCGAACCAAGTTTTTCTCGACTCGCCGACTTTCACGTCGTTATTTTGTAATAAACCATGGACTTCCTTTACTTTCGCAGTTTGCTCGATACGTTGCGCAGTTGTAGTCCCGAACTTTGTCCTGCTCTCGCGCCATTTTCGATGGGAAAAACTGCGCTATTATTCGCCTTTCTTTGCCCGATTGCGATAAAATACCGTTTCCTTTATTTTCGCATATGCTTGTTCCTTCAAAACTTCCAACTTTATCGGCAGCGTCGCATTCCGATCACGGCTTTAAGATAAAATAAACCTTGCTCTTGGCGATGCTGTGCGCTCGTTACTCGTTACCGAGACGTTGTCTCGGGGACAAAATTTGAATAGCTGGCGTTAATAAGGGGAAGGGACAAATTGTTAACGACTAATGACGAGAATATCGAGCGAACGAGATTAACTGGATTTCTTCGACAATGATTTCGTCAAACGTATACTTATTCCGAACAATGCGAAAAGCAAAAGCTAGAGTCACGTGCCTAGAGTCATACGCGTCATACTCAAATTAATTTCAAGGTTCACAGCGAATATTTTTTCCCTTTTTTTATCCCGCTGCGGCATAATTCTTAATAGTAAATATATTCTTCTTTTCACCATATGGTATAAATATGTTATTAATGGCATATTCGACATTCATATTATGCATATTAATTTTTTCTGTCCTGTGCGCACCTACAGCACGTAATCATAGACTCGTACTTTTGACAAATGCACCTCTTTGTAGAAAATTCCTTTAATTTGAATCAGCGAATTGTCTCGCTCTCTGGCTGGAACTCTGTGTCTTTATGTACGTGTCTATACCTACTGCATAAACATAAACGTAAACTACGGAATAGTAGCGCGAATAGTTGCGTGAGAAAATAGAAATAAAAGACAAGCAGTCATAAAATAAAGAACCTACAAGATAAGCGGTACTTATAGTTCGAATGTATATGAAAAGAATTGCTATCACCTGTGACATAAAAACTTATAGTTGCAATAATACTAGCGAAGGTTTAAAGAAAACTATGCCTTTGCGCTTCATCGTGTGCGATTCATCTAAGAATGAATAATAATAAAATTAAAACAGCACTAGTCATAGTTCAGCAATAACACGAAAAACAAGCATAAATCTATTGTTTTTTTTTTTTTTTTTTTTTTTTTTTTTTTTTTTTTTTTTTACAAAAGTCGTATGTTTGATCGCTTATAAAATCAGAAATAAAAGTATTTTATTATTTCGGATGTGAGTTGCTTTGAATCGAAGATTTCGATCAAAATCTTCGTTTAATATCTTTGTGTTCAACTGCGCGAACAAGAAAAAAGAGTAATTAATAAAATTACAAACTTTGAGCGAAGATTTAGTCGAACGCCGGAATAAAATTTTTACAAATTTTCATCGATCGAATGTCCTTGAGAAACGTATTATTTTTAGGTTCGATGGGGAGTTCCTTTAGCAGTTTGTATTGTAAAATTGCAACTTTTTCACTTGTAAAATCCGTTGTCGTTTGTTTTCACTTTGAAACTTCAGTTGAACAACATCTTTGAAACGACGAATGAGGTAATAATCGAATATAAATCGACGTGTAACCAAAGCCTCCGTCTTTTACGTCTCTTAAATGTTGAACTACAAACAAGATTGGTAATTGTGCAAAAGATCAGTTCGGGCGCTAATCACGTTAGTGCAGAAAATCACGATATTAAGAATATTTTGGAATATTCCCACGTTATCATTGGAAATTTTAAGTGAAATGCAAGATAAGCAATTATAAGCAGAGCGCCGCTATACGAGAATTAATCATTTAATGAGAATTTAATAATTATCGAATAGACTCGCAAAGAGAACAACCAACGTTTGCCCAACTGCTTGAAAATAAATATTTTTATGAATTTTGTGCTCGAGTTGCGTTGGTGAAATACGGCGTAGAATACATTTGAAGTTGATAAAAATTTGCTCACTTCTAAAGCTTCAATTTCTCTCGATAATACTGCTCTTTATTTCCTTGAGATTTGAAACACTTCGAGTCCCGTTAGTAGTTTTGAAAAACGTTTATGCGGGCCTATTTCTAAGCCCGAAAAATAGTTTAGTAATGAATTTCGATATGTCGGAATAGATGAGAGATAATCCGACGATGTCTGCCAGCTACGATATTGCTCGAGCATGTGCACATTTACGTAAAAGTCACGTAATTTGCGGATACTTGAGTACTTCAACTGTCTAATAACAAAATTGGGTTTCCTTAAGTTCGTTTATCGAATTTGTCAATTGTTCGATCTATATATAACGCGCCTTTGTGCGACAGACAGATACACCACTTTTCAGCTTCTAAAAATAATAATAATAAGCAGACCGCCAATAACAAGTAAATGTCGGATTATTTCCGTTTAAAGATTTAAAAGGTAAAAAGTATTGACGGTCTAAAATTGAACAACGAGCGAGAGATAAAGGCGCGACGAATTTCACGGCGGTTGACCCGATCATTAGGCACATGTAAAAATTATCAAAACCCGAGTGTCGCTGCGAATGTCGTCACGCGCTACAAGAGCTGGATTTTCCTCGGGACTGGCCAGGAGTGTAAATTTATAATCGACCCTCTTCTTCTTGCCTCGCTGACGTCTGGGAGCCAGTGACACGGGACCCGGGACCCCCTCTCCCTCGCCCCTCGGCCCACGGCCCCGCGGCTATTGTCAAGGTAGAAAGGCGCACCACCGGTGAGACTCCGAGACAGTCGGGCGCGCGCGTGGCAACAGCGAAAATCCGCGATCCCCAGTCGTGGCCGTGTGCCTCTGTACGTGCATGTGTGCGCAGTCGGCGACGAGGAGGTGCAGTTACCTCGAGGCGTCGAGTCGCTCGGGAAAATTTTCGACTGCCGACAAGCCAGGGTTACTGACCCACTTTCTGCGCAAGCGCCCGACCCATTGTTCCTCGCGCGAATGCCGTGTTTCCATCTTTTTCACCTCCTCCGTGACCCCCGAGAGTTTTCCAGGCGCTTGGACGGAACCAGTTGCATCAGCGGCTTGTTTTCTTTTTCCCGAGCGCGGACAAAATCCAATTCTGCACGCAGAATTTCTCGAGTGGGACAACTCGAGAAATTGACTCGCCTAGTTGACGACTCCGGTGGAATCGCCCGTACGTCGGAGGCTTATTATCGTATTCTGCGGGATCGACGTCGAGGAGAGGCGCGATCCTGCGGCGAGTGTCTAACTGCTACGCCTTAGCTGTAGTTTTTCCCTAATTACCCCACGGTTCTTGGGGTCCAATGTAAAATCATGGCGGGTGCGCTTCTCGCGTTATTGCGTCTTTGAAATAAAAGCTGGCTTTGCGCTCAAGAATTCGCTGCGAAGTTATCAAGTTGATGTTGATAATTCCGAAAGCTATAAATGCACGGGGGCGTATTTCTCTCGCTGAAAATTACGTAGATTTACAGCAACGTGAATTCTCGAAATATACTTAGTCATGATACAGCATCTGCTCTCTTACTGGAACTTTTATCTTATATCAATGTGTCGGGCGGAAAGATTACAAATCATCCACTTGACGTTTTTACGAGCCCTTTGTCGTATTCGCCCGGAATTACTATTTGGTTGCGTGAAAATGCACTGGCGATAATTGCAGCTACAAGGAAATTGCAAATGTAAATTTATTCCACTAGCCTGACCTTTGATTTGTTTAAATAAATGTGGATGCTTAACAGGTCGATGATCGGCATTTGTTGCCTAATGAAATTAAGTTTCACGCGTTATTGTCCAATTAAGTTACGAACAAATTCGTAACTTTTGCTTTTGGTTTACATGCGGGCATGTAACTACACGTTACGCTACATGACGCAGGAATTTTGCACAACAACTCGTACGCGATACTTTTCATTAACGGTAATGCGCGGTAAAAAATTTTTTTCCTCGATAATAAAGCCGTCGTTTCGTTTATGTAGCTTATAATAGCTCCTAATTCTCGTCGGGATGTTCTCCGCGATAAGAATCAAAAATGAAACGCGAAAATCGCGAGATTACAAACCTCGTGTGCCCCTTCCGTTTAAAATGTATAAGTACACTATTAACCAGTATTATTGGTTTGTAGGCTCCTTGAAGATAAAAGAGATCTTGTATTTATTATACCGGTAAGAAGAAGCATTCGTTACGAATAAGATGGGATATCTGGCGCGTAATTAATTATTTTCGTGAAGTTGCGTTGAAAAACAATCCGAAAGAGCTTCGACGATAATTTATGTATAATCGCATATACGGTGCACTCGGATTTTGTCTCTTTGCTGCGTTATAATACATTTTACGACAAGTTTTACTTTACAAAAACGATATGTTTCCAGCCAAAAAGGCTCGTGAAGCTTGAAACACCACAATTTAGAAAACTTAAGACTCGCGATAAATAAAATTTATTCTCCTTTCGAATATTCTTTTTAATATTCGGCAAGGCTAATCTATATAAATAAAACAAAAAAGAAGCGAATGCAGCATTAAATATTTTAAATATACGCATTATCATACGAAGATAATATCAAATATACGTAATACACACGCAACGAATACCGGTAGTGTAATTAAAAAACCGTAAAGTATACCAATAAAATTACGGAAACAACGTTAATAAACATTCAATTAGCGGAGATAAGAATCGTGGCAAGTGAAATATTATGACGTCTATCCGAGAGAAATAGACGCGAAAGTTCGTTCGCACATGCGGGTCGTGAGAAACAGCGACTGAATTCAAAAGTTCCTTCTCTACATATCCACGTGTGCGTCTCCATCTTTCTTATCCTTTGACGGTGTCCTCCTCGATGTCGTTCAAGCACCGGTTACGTAATTACTTCGAGCTCGGTATACACACGATCGAGTGCTTCAGCTGTTGGCATTAGTTTAATTGACACCTCGCAGGATTAGTCCGTTAAAACCTAATGCAAGTCCGTTCGTGCAAATATTTTTTCGGTTACTTGCGCGTCCGCCCCGGATAAGGCTCTTGTTATCTTTCTTCGCCGGTTCTCTAAAATTCGTCGTAGCACTGAAATCCTTCAGGTTCGTGCAAAGTACAGGTAACCCACGGTTTCCCTTTCGTTGCAAACACTAGGAGTGCGTTTACGAGTTCCTAGCGCTCCTAATTCACCGCGTGCCATTATGCTAACATTTATTATTACTTCATCTGTACTTCAGAGTAACGAGGTTAATTAAATCGAGCAAATGTGTGAAATAAGAGCTTCCTTACCCACTTATTTATACTCGGTTGCGAGCATAAATTAGCTAACGAGAACTGCCTCGTGATCAGCTCCATTTGATCATTATCATTCTGGATATTTTTTATTTCAAATTTCGTTATTCAGAAGCATTTTCTTCCTCAGCGATGTATCAAGGACGGCAGACGTGAGCAAATACGTAGTAAGTACAAAGTGTTTATCACTTACACTTTTACGTCGTACACTCCTTCATAAATTTAGGTAACCGTTTATGAAAGTAAAACTGTACAACTCGTTGACTTTTACACAAATATTAACTTTTCCCAACAAAATCTTATGCGCTGGAATTGGCTGTAGAGTAGCTTGGAGGGTAAAGAATGAATATTTTCCGAGGAACGTACATCCTTGCTTTTGTTTATCCTGCACGGGTTGTACGGGGCTTATTCTTTCGTAAGCGTGCCTTCTTCAATAAACTTGCACGTTACTGCGGACTTCAATGAGACGACGTACACGCGTATCATCCGCGTCGATAAATATTGAACTACAATTGGATCTTGTCCCTCTTGAGCGTGAAACGAACGAGGGTAGGAGCTCATTATTTAGAAATAATATCAATCTAAGAATTGAGCCCTTGCTTCGTCAAGTTCAGTGCGAGCACAAAGAAGTACAAAACAGTTTCCCCGACTCGACCGACCTCAAAGAACCCAATTTATCTCGTTTCTTTCATTCCGGAAACTGAAAAAGTCAAAACAACGCACTATCGAAGAATCAAAGTTGGACGAGGATAAGTACGCGGTGCGCTCGTTAACGAGCAAGTGACCGTTTTATCGAAGCCAACAACGAACTCAATCGAGTAGCGTAAAAGATGAGAAAAGAACGAAAGCCAACAAGCCACGCTCTCTCAATTTCATCGTTCTAATGAAAGCAGTTGAAAGCCAATTAGACGTGTACAAAGCCACGAGGAACGGAACTCGACGAGGAAACGGAAAATTTTCGGCGTGTCGCTATGAAAAACAGTGGTGTCGAGTCTCGCACCCTCCGCGAGGACTCGGTCCTTGAGAATAGGCGTTCGCCTCGACGTTCGCGCGCTTTTCACGAGGCGTTAAAACGGACGTAACGACGAAGGTGCGCCAACCCCTCGCATCTGCAGGATCCAGGTGAACATCGTGCCCGGTGCACGCTTTCATCGCTTTTCAGGCTCCCAAGGCACGCGTTCGGCCTCGTCCGATTATTAATGGGGATGCGTGAGCGCGTGTTTTCCATCGAGCTGATACTCTTACCAGCTTACAATGTGCTACGCTTAATTAGGCCGAGGTATTTCGTTGCCCCAATGCAGTCCAATATGATATAATAAGCCAATCGGGCGACGAAACGAGGGGAGCCTGAAAAATTTAACGACTTCATAATGAAAAAAGCGGAAAAAGCGGCAAAAGCGGCAAAAGCGGCAAAAGCGGAAAAAGCGGCAAAGGCGGCAAAGGCGGCAAAATCGGTAAAAAAGAAAAAGAAAAGAAAATAACGTCGACATTAACGCTCGAACGTGTGCTTCTTTAATTTATCACCCAATTGAACGTTTTTTGGGATAAATATCATGGCAAAATTAATTTTACTTATCGCGAGAAATGATGAAAGACACCGAACCGCGTGAAAGATGTGGTTTATCGATTTATGAATCAAGTTTATAAGTCAAAATAATAATCAAAATTTAAAAGCGTAGAAATCGTCGTAACTGGCACGATGCTTCGTTCAAAAACACTCCTCAAAGTGCTCTTGAGGGAATAATCGACGATAAATGGTCAAAAAGGAATTATTTCTAAAAGATTGTGCTTTAATTAGTTTTAATTACGTCAAGCGGAAAAAGATAACTTTGGGTAAACTTCAGTGATGACTACGCAATGGATGACAATTATGGAGATTACTTTGATCGACACTTCCTATTCTAAAAAATTTATTACATAAAGTAAAAGGAAGTAAAACAAGTGTAAAACAGCCTTAGGTTTTCGATAAACCCGAAAACGCATAACAAAGAAATTATATTGCACGTAAGTTTATAAGAAATTGCGCACAATCTCGATTAGTATCACGTAATTTGTAAGCGAGTATTCATAAAATAATAAATTTTTCATCGAAGAACTTTAAAGGCAAATTCTATTAACATACAGATTCTATGAACGAAGTTTGTAGATGGAATGACAAATACCGGAGTAACGCACAAAGTTTTAACGGGAGAACGGAAACACGCTTAGATAATCCACGACAAAGATAAAGAATAATAACGAAATATAGAACAAGTAAAGTTTAGGCAGCATGTTTGTTGAATGGATTCGATAGAATTCGACAGAGCAACAAATTTTGCCGATAATGCTCGTGATTATGTCGAATACTAGAGTTCCCGAGGTCTAAATAAGCATAATCAATAATGACATTGGTTTTCAATTATCTTCCTTTTTCCTTTTTATGAAAAGTCACGAAAACGGAAATTATTAGAAATTAATAAAAACATTTATTAGAACTCCATGTAATAAAGCATAAAATACAAATCGGTTGTTTACCTCAAATGAAGGACACCAGGGCGTTAAGCTACATTTCTTCCGAAGAAGAAACCGATATTTCTATTGGTTTTGTTTAAAAAAATCAACGTATATAATGATGGACGTATAAAATCCGTAGACGCACCACCAGTGAACGTACGCGAGCAAATTTACGAGCAAAGTCCCGCCTCGTAGGAATATCCCTCAACATTCTTGTCGCTGTACGTTCGCACGTCTGTATTCTGGCTTCGCGTAAAATTCTGACTATTCTACGGTTATACTCAAGCATAAAGCAACCTCACTTTTTCAAAGATTCACGTAAAGCTATTTAGAAGTGCGTGTCTAGAAGTGGAATATTTTCAGTTGGCATAATCGGATAATAGTCCGTGCTCGTATGTCCCATGCGTCAACCGCTTGAAACGCACGAGCGAAACGCGAATCTAGACATAAACACTATAAAAAGTCTAAAATTACTATTACGTCCGTGAATAAGGTAGATTCGAGCGCGATGCGTTACAACGTTTCCAGGAATACGCGTATACGCGATGGATCGATCTTTGAATCGCTATTTGCGACATTGCGCTATGCAAATATAAAATCATCGCGCGTAGAGCGACTTCTCTTATGCCGCCTCTTAATCCGAATTCTCTTATGAGCGATAAGAGGGACAATCGGCACGCCATTTAATTCCTAGGATTAATACCAAAACGTGACCTTTTTTAAAACATCTGCAAGTACCGAAGTCATCTACGAGTTTCAGCTCTGTAACTGCGACGTCAACCATCGCACCATCGCATTCACAATAAAAAAGAAACCCATGAAACTCGGTTTCACGATGCCACGCAAGGCTCTCGCGATCTTAGATCGCTCTTCCGAAAGTTATAATGACTTTTTCAGAATTTTTTCCGAAGAAATTCCGATAAACAAGAGCCATTCCGAAATTTCACCTAGACGTATGCGGTAAGAAGCTTTGGAAGGACAGCGGATTCGGTATTCTTCATTGGAAATACTCCAATTTCCAAGAGCTCGTTTGCGGCTCCAGTCTATTTTTGATCGCGAAAACAGCCTCGTGACTTGCACACAGCCGAGGAATAAACGGCGTTTGCGAATTATCGAGTCGAAAGGACAAGGGCGAAAAATAAGAGAAAAAAGCAAAGCCACGAGTTCGATCGCCAGGAGTAATACCAAGAAATGGGGAAGTTGGCCGAAAAGACGTGGAGCAGCGATCGCGAGGAAAAACGGGCAGAAATAGTCGCGCGCGGTTCGCGACTGCGCCGCACTCCATTATTACAGTTCCCTTCGTTACCTACGCTCAGTGCAGCCGCGACGCGCGCCAAATTTTTTACACCGTAACTTACCGACGCCATCCCTAGCTCAGCCACCCTCGCGCGTCCCTACATCGCGCCCCACCAGGACTCTCGAGAGCATAACTCGGCGCGCACGCGTTTCTCCCGTCGGCCTCGTCGCCGTCGCTGTCGTCGCTGTCGTCGCCGCCGTCGCCGCCGTCGCTGCCGTCGCTGCCGCCGCCGCCGCCGCCGCCGCCGCTGCTGCTGCTGCTGCTGCTACCGCTGCCTCTGCTGCTGCTGCTGCTGCTGCTACACACGAGCTACGAGCGACGACTGTGTGGCTTGTGGCTGAGTGGCTCCTCAGTCGCTTCTCGTCTCCCGTCGTGTGCGCGTGTGCGTTTTTTTTCCTAGCGCGTAGTATCGTCGGCTCCGCGTATCGCACACCACACTCCCCGCACACCGTACCGCACACGTATACATTATACCGATCCGCTGGTAATCGCCTAGCCATACCTACACGCACGCACGCCCTCGCAGACACACACACACACACACACGCACGCACACGCAAATCCACAAATCCACAAATCCACAAACCCACAAACCCACGACAGACAGCCACCCAGGAAAAAAAAATTAACAAGAGAAAAACACACGGATAAAGAGACACAGGCCGAGTGGTGGCCCAACGACACGTATTCGCGCTTGCACGCATCCCGCATACAGGTACATACTCACGTATGTATGGTACGCTCTAGAGCATGTGCATACGTGCATACATATGCCTGTATATACATAGATAAATCTATATCATCGGCAAATATACGCATATGCATATACGTACGTATTGTTACAGTTATGCTCGCGCACAAGTGTATACATGCGTACGTGCGCACGTACATACGCAATTATGTATAATCGCGCGCGCCCTCGCGCGTGTAGTTGCGGCTGTGTGTTTGTATGTATCGGCAGCGTCGATCGAGGTTTTTAACGAACTCGGTGTGTGCCAGTGCATCATCATCGTCGTAATGTAGTTTCTTGTCTCTCTCTCTCTCTCTCTCTCTCTCTCTCTCTCTCTCTCTCTCTCTCGTGTCTCTCGCTCGCTATCAATCCGCCTTGGTCGAGCTCGCACTCTTGCATCGAGGCGACAGGCGGTCAGTGTGCAGCGACACCGAAACAACGTGTCCGTTTTTCCTGTCCTCCTTGCACACTTTTGTTTGAGTTTAACGAATAGTGGGGGGTGTTTATTTGTGTTCTTGAGTACGATTTCGTGTCGTGGCTAAAAAGCCCGTTTTTCGATAAATTCTCGTTGCATTCGCGGCTTTGGTACATCCCAGCGATAAGAGGGAGAGAGGGAGAGAGGGAGAGAGAGAGAGAGAGAGAGAGAGAGCGAGCGAAAGAGGGAAAAGAAGCGCGGGTGGGAGCGGGGGCGGCGGACTGGGAGGGGGAGGCATTTTCGCCTTCAGCTGCTCCGGATTTCACGGGCAGCGCATAGGAACGAGAGAGAGAGAGAGAGAGAGAGAGAGTCGACGAGGATCGAACAGAGTTGCGAGTGTGTGCGCGAGTTTCTTTAAATAAAGAGCGAACGTCGATCCGCGGACGTTAAAAAATAATGATACATTGTGCGGAGTGAATAAGCGTCGCGATAAAAGGGCTCTCGATCCGGCGGAGAGGGCAGATTCATTCTCCGCGTCTTACCTTCGTACTTGTGGCTCACTCGTGTATGCACACGTGCACGGTCCCGCAGTTCCCTCTCGTTGTTGTTTTCTCTCTCTCGCTCTCTCGCTCTTTTTTTCCTTTATCTTGTCCCTCTGGGCGTTAAAGGGGCTCTATTCCTTCTCCGCCGTTGGCCGCGAGTGCGACGGCCAATCGTCGAGCGTTGTTGTTTTTTCACGAGCTAACCGTAGTGTGTGTGCGCGCGTGCGTGCGTGCGTGTGTGTGTGCGCGCGCGCGCGCTCGCGCTCTTCCTTGTGTTCACGATTATCGTTCCCTCTTTCTTCTTCTTTTTTTTTTTTTTTTTTATCATCCATCGCGATTCGCCTCGTGAATAATAACACGCGCGAGTTTTACCGCTCGTTCCTCCTCTCGTTCGCAGGATATTTATATAACAACGATAATCGCGAATAAAAGGGCTGCGAGCTGCGGGGATCCAAGAGAAGAGAAAGCAGCAGCAACAGCAGCAGCAGCAGCAGCGGCAGCGGCAGCAACAGCGGCAGCAACAGCGGAGGCGGCGGAGGCGGCGGCGGCGGCGGCGTCAGCAGCAACAGCAACGTGTCGTATGGACTTTTCGAGCGAGCGAGATAACCGGAGCAGAGAATAATAAAGCGAGTCCGCGGCTCTCCGAAGTCCCGCTCGACTGCATAATCGCGCATCGTCGAGTGCTTTGTGTTTGTCGACGTCGACGGCAAAAGTGTTTCTATCTGGTGTTTTGCGCGTTCGTCGGAGACTGAGTGCACGAATCGGAGCTGCGAGGAAGAGCCGGCGGTGGGAACAGCGGGGGAGCACGCCAAACTGGGGAAATATGAGCATTGCTGCCCTTCTGCAGGCCGCTGAGTATATCGAACGAAGGGATAGAGGTAAGGAGTTTTGCTTTAGTCTTGGACTTTTGCGCGTTTTTCGCCCGTCGCCAGATCGTGCGGTCGCTTCGCGTGTGCTCGGTTATGCTGGAGTCGCGGCCAAGGCCTTTGACGCGCGTACGCACGCACATAACCTTTCCGAGGCATGTTGGCATGTGTCCGAAGCATCCCGGTGATGCTTCGTCGGAGGCTTGGCTCCTTGGTTAGGTGGATTAGGTGTGGCCAGTGACGATCGATGACGATCGGCGCGATCGTCAGGATAAACGTCCGGGGAATCGTCAGGGGCATCGTCAGGGGCATCGTCAGGGGCATCGTCAGGGGCATCGTCAGGGGCATCGTCAGGCGAATCGTCAGGCGAATCGTCAGGCGAATCGTCAGGGGGGGGGGGTCGCGACGAGCCGTGCAAAACGTCTCGGACCCGCCGACGTTTCGCGATATGTGGCAGTTGACGGCAGTTGACGGCAGCTGACGGCAGCTGATGGCAGCTGATGGCAGCTGATGGCAGCTGATGGCAGTTACCGGCTCAATAGAAGAGATATCTCGGAAATTTGCGTTAGTGACAGCTATGCCGACATTGCGAAATCATTCGTTATTTATTATATAGTACTCGTAAAAGTTTACGTCCTTGGCGTTTTCTTAGACGATAAAGCATTGTCCTCGGCGCCTAATAACTCCAATGATATAAAACATCCCGTAAAACGGCTCTCGTTTTAATGCTCGTCGTCCAAAATTAAATAACGATCGCGTTGTTACAATTTAAAGGACAAGTGGCGCGGGCATATAGTCATACGAGTTACCCTCGATTACAGCTCCCTTTTACGGATTACAGGCCTAGACTTTTCGATATTTAGATAAACACCTAACCTATCAGCCCTGCTTCGATGCGTCCGTGGCTCTATTTGCTCGGCTTTTTTTCTCTCGTTGTCTGCACCTACGAATTCCAGCTCGGAGATTTCGAGAGAGAAGCACCATGATGAGTTTGATAAACTGGTTGAAGTGCGGAGGTATTTTCGTGTGCTCGAAGTGCTGTCGAATATTTGCGCGACGATATTGTTGCGATCGCACCGCCAGGCGCGCAAAATATATGAATTCATTGGCTCCGAAAATAGTATGAATTTGTTTAGCGGGACTGTGACTAATATTTACCGTAATAGAGCGCGAACTCGGGTATTTTATTAGGGAACGCAACAGCTCTCGAATATCTTGGCTCTCTAGGACTTGACTAAAGAATTTTGTTTGCGTTCTTATTCAGCTCGTTGTGAAAACAACCAGTTAGATATGTTCTTTATTGTCCGTTGTGAACAAGCGTTGAATGTTCGCTCGGTCAAAGTTGATTACATAAACGCTTGGTACAAAATAATCTCTTGCGAATGTATATCGATTCTGATTTTACAAAGGCATCTGCATTTTAAGCGTTTTCGCGGACCTTAATTTTTTTTACTTCTAATTCGAGAAACTTGGCATTGCACGCGTAACGAGTAATATTAACCTGTACATTTATTGGCGTACGTACGTCGTCGCTGACTTTTTCGAATCACATCCTCCCAATATAACCTACGATTACAAACGAAGTTAAATACGCTAATCTGTGAGCATCAATCTTGTATTATTGTACGATCATTCGACAGCACGGCTAGTGATTTCGTTGTCGTGAAATCGTTAAATCGTGAAATCGTTAAATCGTTAAATCGTTAAATCGTGAAATCGTGAAATCGTGAAATCGTTAAATTTCCATGAAAAGATTATATCGAGTCATTCGGTAACACATTAACACGGCCTTTTATCAGTTGCATTCTTTAAGAGGTCAGTGTTCCCCTTATTAACGAAAAAATTTTATTCCGAAAAACTCGGCTTAAAATGGAACGTTTAGTCATCTCGTATGAAAATTGAATTCGATTGTCATCGCGCGGTACCTTCGCCTCGATCGTTATTACGGTGACTTTGTTTCAAACGAACGTACAGTTGTCGACGAAAATACTCGGAAAATGCGCTATCTACGCATTACGTATCAAGTAGCATACGGAAGCTCGTGGCAAGATCAATTATCAAAACATCGAATTTGAAAACAAATTGAAAAAGCAACGGAGCGAGGAAAATGTCGACGGTAGAGTGGAAACTGCCCAACGACGAGAAGTTGAAAAAAATCCATAACGCTAAACAACGAGGCAATCTAAGGCAGTAACACAGCTTAATAAAATAAAAAGAAAGAAAAGAAAAAGAAAAAGAAAAAGAAAAAGAAAAAGAAAAAGAAAAAGAGAAAGAGAAAGAGAAAGAAAATTATACAACGAGTAAAGTTTCCTCTTTAGTTGCTCGTATAAAATAAAGCCTTGTTATTAAATAATGAAATAAACTGTATATTCCTTTTTCACCGGTGATATGTAATCATCGTAAGACCAATGAAATGATATTAGGTTTCTTTCAAGTGTAAGTTCGCCTTGTTTATTTTTTTCTTCTTTAATTGCCCTCCTCGTCTCTTTCTCTCTCGCGCTCTTTGCGTCAGTGTCATCTCTTTTTTCTCTTTTTTGCCGCTCGATATACTCATGCGCTTAGATTTATCGCTTTATATAGTAGTTTGTTTTTTCAGTTCTCTTAGTCATGCGTAATACTGGAATTTCGGGTATCTTATACGTGGTTTTTTTATTTTGACGCGCGAGGACAATTTTCTTTTTAGGCACTTGCGCTTTTCAAGCACTCGGAGCAGTGCGCCTAGGTTTAAATAAAATTAGCGTATTTCAAGGTTCTTTTATTCATACCGATCACGTGCCTCTTACCGACGTACAACAATCTTTTCCTTACACTTGCTAAATACGTAGGCTAACGTTGGAATTACGATACAGTTGGAGTAATCTCAATGTTCATAAACGGACAAGTAATTTTCTAGCCGTTCGTAATACGTCCGTAAAGAAACATCGTCGTAATTCGATGTTTCTTACGGAATTGGAATTACGAGCGAAATCCAAATAAACCGTAATCGTGCGCAATTACTTCAAAGGACAGTGTGAATCAGTGGAAGATAAAGCGTCCTTAGTCCCAGCCTCGTACGACATTATTCTCCATCGCGTGCGTTCTTTTAAAATCTCAAGACACTTTGTACGGGATTGAGCTTGAAGAGGAAAAACTTAATCAATTCACTTTCATTGCGCTTCGGTAACGAAGCCCGAAAATTTATTGAAATCCCAGTACATTGGCACAATTTATCAAGTCGTCGTCAGCCGCTTTAGGAGGCCTAAAACAAATCTTTGAACACTTTGGAATATTGGACTAACGAATCGCGTACTTGTAATGTTTCATAAAAGAGTAGTTAGACGGTACGCGTTAGAACTCACGAATGCGAATGTTATTGCCGATTGTTGTTTTCCAACGAGAGCAACGAGAGCAACGAGAGCAACGAGAGCAACGAGAGCAACGAGAATCAGAGCTCATTAGGATTCCAAACGAAGCCTGGATTGTTTATTTCTCTTATTTCCCCCTTTTCCTTTCTCGCTGCTAAATAAATAAAACAAACAACTAATCCGAGACAGTGTAATTGCGATGCTGCGATGATTCGCGAGCCTATCGCCGTCATGGCACACGCTTCGGCAGATATAAAGAAATCCTACACTGCTCGTATTTTCGACCTTGAAACCTTCTATCGGTTGCGTACGAGGAGGCAATAGGACGCACACAAGATGCACGTCCCCGGAACGCGATGATCTCATTTTATCACTCCACTTGCTGCGTCGCGAGTCGAAACTCTTGGGCCATGTGTCTGTGTTTATACACGTACTGTTTTTCGCCCATTTTCTCTGCTGCCGCTGACGCCACAAGCTGACGCGGACGTCTTCAATTAGCTCGAAAACTAGGCTGTTGAGATTTGCCACTTGTGCGTCTTATTTCAATGGCGCGATAAAACAACGAGGCATTTAAGACGGCCGAGGGATCCGCGATTACCGAGCGGCTGAAGCACCGGACAGCCGACGATGACTGGCAATATCGAGCATCTCGTTGAACATCTCGCTGGAACGAGTGCCGCGGGAGGATCCAAATTCGACCAAGTTTTTTTAAAGTTTGCCCATTGTTCGATTAACTTTTAAATAGGTTAAACTTGATATAAATGGAGATTTTGGTGAGTTCCCGAGCATTCCACATTCAATTTATCCCGTTTTTATCTTCCTAGGATCTCGTGTTCCTTAAACTGCATATCGGTACGTATTATACCTGCATATTCAACTGTACAATCGTAAACACGGCCAACGTGTACGTACTTATTAAAGTAAGCAGGCCGGTGCGTATAGTCCGGTCCCGTTGATGAGTAAAAGTCAATTAAGCAGTGCGCAAACCCAAGAGTGCGAAACAAAATAGAAAAATTGGAGAAACCCGGAATACGAATCGCGCGACTCGTTAGCCATTAAAGACAGTAGCTATTAAAGACTTGCGCAATTACGGCTCTCGAAAAATATCACCCAAGAATATCCAACAAGAAAAACGATTATCACCGATGCATCAATTCCCCGTGTGCATTATGCGCTCACGGCGGCTTTTCGTTACGCGAATAAGAGTTTGAGAAAGTCGTGCAGCACTCGCTTAAAGTTCACGGTGAGAATAAGAGAAAGAGGGACGATCTGTTCATCACGCGTCACCTATTTCGCTTAAGTGCGATATAACGCAGCGACTGACGCAAGCGAGAAGCTGACGTTTTTGCGCGTGAAGAACAGGACTTTCTTTGTCTTCGGAAGACTCAAATGAGGAATCTGGACCTGCGACCTTCGGTGCACAAGACTATCGGTCGCCAATAAAAATGTGCGCTACTCAGAAGACTCGCTTTTTTACAAAATACAGCGCGAGGAATTTCCCTCGTCGTAATCGCGTCTTTGTTTCATTGCAATTATTGTTTTCATTTTGCAAACGGATTTCTTCCGGGCTATTTTGTTCCGAAATATGGAATTCGAAATATTTGCGAAGGTAATTTTCCGCGAAAACAATTATTTTCAAATATCTCGACTCTGAACACCCCCAACAAACGCGTGCTAACTTTGTGTACTACGCGGATAAAATCCTATCGAAGCTTTTATTTTGGTTAGGCTATTAGTTTTCTTTTCCTTCACTCGTCAGCAGCGACATAAGCATTATTTTTAAACCTCTTTAATTATTCGAACAGAAGCGCGTCTCTCGTACTATAATCAAGAAATTATTTGCCTTGCGGACAAAATAGAAATAATTTTCTAACGAAACTGCCTTTAGCAGAAGAGTGTACGATAAAACAAAAGCGTTGCTCGCGTATTCTTCCAGTGACCACCGTTATTAATACATAATTTATGAAAATGTCTTTCGCGAGTTCCATCGTGATGGATGAAAATGTTTTCGAAAAACTAGCAGAAAAACTGAAGCATACGAATGCACGTTATATGCACGCATGTATATGCATATAACGGTATTATAAGCATTACCTTGAAAAATCAGCTTGAAGTTCGGATGGAAAAAAAAACAACATTGGTTAACGGTCGGTAATACAGAGATTACCTCGTTGAGAGACTCGTACTCTAAAAATGTGGTTACTAATATTTGCAATGAAAAAGCGCTCGCAATGATCGATAAATAATTGACATTTTAAATTATTTAAACTTTTTCTTACGCAATAAAGTTTTTATCATTGACTAGATCGAAAGCGCACTTTGCGCGCTTAGCCACGTACGCGTGTAGGATACATATTCACAGATAAGATTATTAAAATTATGATTATAAATACAAATTAATGAAGTGCTTCATAGTGATAAACCGCTGGGACTACCGAGCGATCGCAGTAAAGAGACCATACGTTTCTTCTGCAAAATCTTTGTAAAATGCCCGATTAAATACGGTGCGCAATCGTTGTAATTATAAGATTAAAAGTGCCATTGACATTTGCATTCGCGAAGCCCTTATTAACATCGAGTATTCGTCTTACATTATTTCGTGGAGAACGTTGCGGAAACGTTTCGTTGCCTCGATCACAGATGCGCATCGAATGCGCGATTGCGAAGCGCAATCTGTTAATCTCAAGATCCGTTAACTAGCTCGCGCAAAATGTACGCCAAGTATTTGATCGAAGCATCGCCTCCCGACTACTACGATTAAAATATCGATCGACGTAATCGCTTGTCTCAACTGCGAGACTCTTCGCGGAGCACGAGCGAATCGTTTTTAACTACAAGTGCAGCCACGCGCAGCCGCTCCACGACAAAGCGAAGCATTAGACATCGCCGATAATTGCGCGGACATTAACGTGCGGGGTAAGTCGACTTAAAAGTTCGACTAGCCGAGTATCGGCGGAGAAGGCGAGAGAAGAGAAAGCGCGCAGTCCTGGCTTCGGGACTTCAAAAGGACCTCCAAGCGCCGATTAACGAGCGCGTCTCGTGCGCTCCGACGGCGACGCGCCTCATGAGTTTACAGGCTACCGGTGAAAGAAGAAGCGACGCCCCGAATTCGTTAAGGTTGTCCTCCGGTGCGAATCGCGGGCGCAAAAGTCGAAGATGATAAAAAGCGAGAGATCGGCGCTTGGAGGTCCCTCGCGCCTATTTTCGTTTTCGATCGCTCCGGAGGCTCAAGGTCGACGCACTCAGGGCCACGCGACCGCGGGCCGAACTCTAGTGGCGGGGAGGCGAGCGTCGACCCGGAAGCAAGAGGCCGATCACCACCGAGGCTTCGTTTCGGAGGCTCGATACGCGGTCGCGGTTATCGAGCCCCGGGACTCCGGGGGACTCCTTTGAGTCGGCGGCAGTTCGCCTCGCGATTTCGCTCGGGAAGTTGAAATGCGCGGCACGATTCGAAGCTTTCCAAGTCGAGTTTCTCTTTCTTCGCTTCGGTAATGACTGGCGGACACCGCGTAAGGCATCGAGGCTCCGACTATAAAGTGACGGTAACAATTACAGATAGTTTTTTTTAAGCGCACCGCTTCTACTGCTTCTTGTGCTCGACACTACCCTCGCTGTGTACTAATTGCGAGGAATGCAAGAATGCTCTTTAGCATTCCCGCGGCTTGACGGGCGGGGGAGGGGGAGAGGATGTGTGCGTGGAGTGCAAAGGCCTACGGCTGAACGGCTTGAATTCGTGAATTTGTTCTACTTTTGACGGCGGCGATCGTTATTTGCTGCTTTTTTTATTTAGACTTTTAAATGTACTCGATCGTTGGGCGCAACGATGTATTTGTAAGAACTTCTTTTCGTTCGTCGCACCTATGCATGTGTTTTTGTATATGGTCGACGAGGATAAGGAAATTCAATTTAAGGCTGTTTTATTTGTTTACATCGGACTTTTTACATATAACGGTATTTTCAAATGTTTTTCCACTTTTCATTTGTAAGTTCACATGTTCCTAAACGGAACATATTTAATCGAGAGAGAGAGAGAGAGAGAGAGAGAGAGAGAGAGAGAGAGAGTAATAAAACAGGCACAATTGTAGTTGGCTATCTTTATGTTTATCGCCACTCTCATCGACGCTTATTCGAGTCTCGGGAAATTTTATTTTTCAAAGCCTCCCCGTGTTTCTTTTGCTCGGCAATTAAATTTAATTAAATCTATTCAGAGTATGAGATTTTATTTCAAAACTAGATCAAGAAAAATATCGATCGAGTCGCAACGCAGCTCAATAAAGTTTTTCTCAGTAACTTTTTGCGCTGCCGATCATTTACGGAGTCTTTGAGAAAGGAAAAATCATGAAATAATTGGGTTGGATTTTTATTAGTAGATTAAAATAGTCCGTGAATCCAGACGAATTTTCCAACAACGAATTTTTATGTTCCCGTTATTCGTCGCGTGAAACCGATTCTAAATTCATGCATTATTTACGACCAATATAAGCATACGTACTTAATCTTTGCGATCGTAATCAATAAAGCCAGTTGTTTTTTTACTTAGATCGGTCATAGTGCTACAAACGGTCTTCGCCCTTACGCCAACCAATTCATAATTCTTGGATTTGTGAAACCGCAGGCATTCACGTAGAAAAATCTAGAGGGAAAACATTCGTCGAGAGTAAGCGAACCTAAAAATACGAAGAACCGGTCTAACTGACCCGAGACAAAGTTGTTGCCTCATTTCGCTAAGTCGGCAAACAAAGAGGGAAGTTTCTGTCGCTGTTATCTCTCACTCACTTTCTGACTTCGTTGTCACACGCATGCACACGCGCGCGGACGCAAATCGACGCGAAATCCGAATTAATAAAAGGCAAGCTCTGCTCGGAAAAGTCTCGGAAAAGTCTGTAGGTTACTCCAACGTATTCTAGGACGTATCGTATCGTAGGAAGACGAGTTACTTCGCAGTTGACGCTTATTTCGCAATCGCATGTGCACATGCATGCAGTTGCTGTACGTTTCATCGTTGCGAGCGAATATGAGTGTATGCTCGTGCGACAATGGTAATGCGCTCCCTTCCTTCCTTCCTTTCTTCCTTCCTTCCTTCCTTCCTTCCTTCCTTCCTTCCTTCCTTCCTTCCTTCCTTCCTTCCTTCCTTCCTTTCTCTTTTTGTTTCTCTGCTCTGAAATCGAGTCACCGTATTCTCATTTGTTCTTACGGCTTGTTCCCTTCCATGTACGTACATGGATCGCGTTGGTGAGCGTGTCAGATGTGAGGAATACGGTACTTTGTGCTATTTTACAGTACGGTATCAGCCGACTGCGGATACTACTTCAAAATTCAAAATGTAATAACTATAATTGAGACGAAACACAATTGCGTTACTATCGTTAGTTATTCTCTTAGGCGTTTCTGTGGTGGGCGTATCACGCGTAAATTAAAATTGTAAATTGTATCAAATGAAACTATCGAAAGACGGAATCCTAGTTATTCGGTGATTAAATTTAAAAAGTAGAATTATTAGTCGAAACGAAAATAGCTCGGTATAACGTCTCTGAAACTTTTGAATCAGTGTACCAAATATCATGGAAGATTATGTTTCATCGTGTTCACACTTGGTCTGTTGTGGTCTTTTAAGTGAATTATGCGTGGCCTTCTTTAAAAGGGATTCTAATTTTCTTATTATAAACATTGGGTCTCGAGGCAGTAACACGTTACTTTTTCACGTTACTTTAACTCTAAAAACTGTTTCATTACGCTAAATGGGTGATGTTGCACGAGTCTTATGAATCACAGGATTACTATTCATTTTGTATTTAGTTGTTTTGCCCTTTACATCTACTACCGCATAATGTCACATTTTGATAGATAAAGATATTTTTTAAATATTTAAAAAAAAAAAAAAAAAAAAAAAAAAAAAAAAAAAACAAACTCTTCTTTCGGGAAGGATGAGACAATACTCCTTGAAAGAGTAGGATCAGCATATGATCAAGAAATGCGATAATTTCAACGTAATCTTGCGTTAATTAAAATTCGTAAAGTTCGTAAAATTCGCAAAGTTCGTAAAACAGTCCGAAGCTCGATCCGAACCCAGGGATGATTGACCATCGCGGTGATGTAACTGCAGATCGTTTGTCATCCCTTGCAGTTGGTGCTTTTTAATAAACACGAGAAAGTTGAACACGACCGAACGCAAATTCGGCCGCGAATAATGCGAATTTAAAGCTTCGTCGATGATACGAATGAGAACATTAACTCGGAGCGGAGCGGAATACAGATTTCCATGGCATTTAAAGAAATATACGTTTCACCACGACGAGCATATATTCGTGGGCTATAGTTGCTAGTTAAGTACCGCGAACCACGGATTACGCGCGTAGTTCGTAAAAAAAACGATTTTCAAAATGCAAGTTAAATATCCTCCGAAGTAAGGCGAAAAAATGCTTTCATAAAAATATTGCGTGCCCTTTTTTAGTCTTATGACTAAAGTAAACGAAAAGAAGCTTCGTTTCTAAATTTCATTTCACGAGATTCACCGTCTCATTCATCTCTGGCTATTACTCTTACACCGTCGTATAGCTTTGTTATATTTATTTCTTGGAAGTATTTTTATAGCTAAAAGTTACTCATTTATGCACAATTGTATTTGCGAGACGGAACAGGTTGCCGGTTTATTATCCGTAATATGTTTCATTCGTGAAATTTATGACTGTGCTTTTTTCTTAATCATCAAAGAAGTTTTACACTTTGAGGTAAATTATCGACAATGAGAATTGTGTTCCTTCTTGAAACTGGTGCAATTTATAAATATTCGTTGGTGAAAAATGTTGTTCTAAGGCCCGCTGCAAGAGTGACGTAAAATT
Source organism: Wiebesia pumilae (assembly GCA_018907045.1). Lineage (NCBI taxonomy): Eukaryota > Metazoa > Arthropoda > Insecta > Hymenoptera > Agaonidae > Wiebesia > Wiebesia pumilae. Next base: position 5,211,038 of record JACCHZ010000022.1, read on the forward strand.
TATGCTCGAGAAAGCTTTATTCCGAGACACACTTTGCATAATCATGAGGCTGACGGTGTCGATGCCTTACTTAGTGACCAATGTAAAATTAGAGAATGCCATCTTCCAGACATTCAGAGTCCAAACATTAGCGTTCGAACGGGGAATAAGAGGGATTTTTTATTTAATTTTCTTGGCGATTCCGTGCCTTTTCTCTGCATTCGCAGTTTCAACTGATATGCCAATAGTACGTAAATAGCCACGTCTAGTACTTCAAATGTTATTGGCAAAAGTGTACAGTACCTGTAGGAATTCGTTTTTTTAACGCGGTTAATGCAAAACTTTCGTAAACGCCTATTATCCCCGAGGAATATGGCTGTGGACATTTATGCGATTAGCGCCGTCGATTGTCATCGATTACGCCAACTTTAGTCAAATCGATAATTATTTTCTTTGGTCGGTGACACTCGGTAATACTTATTTATTATTAATGCAGCGAAGCCGAGTAAAGTTAGGATCTCCTTTGTAATATGCTAATACGCTATTTATATTTCACGCATGCATCAGAAAAGTCGTAACGTGGAAAATGCGTTTTCAATGTTTGATGCCTAGGCGTTACATTTCAAAATCGTGAAAACGAGTGAAAATGCGTTAGTATTTGTTCTTTATGCAAAAATAATTAGTGGAAGAGATGCGCGTACTTTAGCGAGAAATTGTTGGGTAGTTTTACCGAAGTGCACGCCTCGCATCTGCAATGACTCACTGGCTTACAAGCAAGTTTCGAATCAAGTAGCAAATTAATTTTTAATAAGAAATACGACATGGCTTTTACCGAGGTGAAGTATCTTGTATTTAAGAAACTGCCTCTGCTTATCGCATTACAATGTCTGTCATCTTGCAGGCGCTGATTGAATTTAAATTGGCACATTGAGAGCAATAACTAATGAGCGTCTGGAAACTTCGCAATTTTTTTCGATTATATACGTGGCGTATAATTTTCAAAATATAATCATTTCGTATTCTTTTTATGGAACAAACAACGAATGCTCTCAATTTGCATAAAACCTCTAATTCGTATTTGGAATGATTGACACTTGGGCATAACTTCGTAAAGGAAATATTTAAATAAGACTTGGGTTATTTGATTTATTTTCGTGGACTTTGACGAAAGCTTTACTCGAAAGTTTTTCTTAAAACTTTTCTATTTATAATTATTACGATCGAAGCATAAAATTCATCCGTCAGAGACCACGGCGGATAAAAGTAATTTAATTGCAGTTCAATGCATTTTCGCTCCCTATTCCACGCAATACGACGCAATGTGTCTTTGATTCCTATTATAATTCCTATTATTTTCTTGTCAATTATTCTTTACAAAAATACACTTCCCGTGTTCTCATTGGACTGGCTCGATCGGTTTTCGAATTTACGTCCAGTCGACGGTATAAAAAAAGCTGCATCCAGAAAAGAATGTCACTTTGTTGCCGATGCTGTGGACAGAAAAGCAGATGCGACGATATTTTTTGTTCACAAGGACCATCAAGTTCGCTTTCGTCTCTTATGGCCCTCCTTATTTGCAATTTGCAATTACCTTTTACTTTGGTATTTTTTATGTTATATTGTGCCTCTACTGCTTGGTAGTTGTCGCTGCTCGCTGGCTTTGCGAGTAATTTCAAATTACATTATAAAGCATTATATATATAGTACAAAAAGTGTTCGTCATTTTTATTCATAAAGCTCCACTCGTTTCATTTGAAAAAACATTTGAATTTTCGCATCGCATAATTTATTCACCCTGTATTTCCTACGCACGTAACCGAATGTTTTTTAAAGAAAACTCGCTACGCTGTCGAAATAAGATGTACGTTTTATAAATGGAAAACCATCAATTCGCTTGATCAAATTAACGCACACTATGCACACTAACATAATTTAAGAATACCACGTAAATTGGAATAATCTTCGTAATATGCATTCTAGTTTTTGCCGAGTTCTAAGCAAAGCTCTGTACGCCTCGTAAAACTTTCCTTTACGGGACACGATGTCATAAATTGGCAGCTAAAGTAAACTACCAAGTCTAAGGACTATTATTTTTTTAAGTACACTGGTATTTAATCTTATGATAATAGAGAGTACGTTAAATAATTTAAAGGAATCTATTGAAATATCTAAGTAGAGATTTTGCCAAAGAAATGACCGAAAAATCTTATAATTATTAATTCCAACAAGATTCCATTTTATCATAATTTATTCTTCAAAGGAATTTGAAGATCATTAAAATTGTACGCGTACGTCTTGTTTTTGAAGCATAATTTTTATATTTTTTATCTACAGTCGAAGAGGAGCAGCTACGCTTCTTTTTATCATTTTCTTTTTCGTTGTCTTTAACAAGCGTTGTAAAATTAACAGGCGTTCTCAAATTTCTGAAATGATTTTGCAACGTTTGAAATATTTTTACCTAATATTAATATAATCACGACCATACGAATTTTAAGAATATATTGAAAGAGCTTAAACTGGTATATATACGTACGTGTCCTGCTCGCGTTGTAAAAATAAAGTTACCACTCGAACAATTTCGCTGCCATTGAAATAATCATTAGGACATTGACGAGAGTAAAAGTTGAAGGTTTAGTTTTCATTCAAGTTTATTTTTTTTACGTTGCAGAAGCCGAACATGGATATGCTTCAACAATGCCGATACCGGACGACATGCGGACGGTTACCAAGAGGCCAAAGACGAAAAAATCCCAAGGAAGCAGGTTAGTTTTTTCAATAATTATTATGAACGATTGGTATGAAAAACATTCAATCCACGAAGAAAAAAAATCATTAGGTTTCATGAAACGACGAATCTTAATTCTGATAAGAAAAGCGGCTCGGTAATAAGACGCGGTTCTTGTTCAATATACGATAAAAATATACGATCCAAGTAATACGTTATTTATTGGCGCGTACAACTTGTTCTTTTATTATTATTAAGCTATTTGTTATTGAAAGCTAACGTTCTTCGCATCTAGTTTCATCTTTAATTAATCAATGAGATGTGAAAAATAGGCGATCGGCGAGGGTCAGAGTACCAAATTGCAATTGCGACTCCTTTTACGCGTAGTCTTCACTTAAGTGCTTATTTTATTATCCTAGACTTCTTATACCTATATTTATGTGTATAGCAACGTGGGAAGTATGTAGATAGGAAATACAAAGAAATGGAAACTGAAAAGCACGAATTCTACAACAGTCTCTCGAATACATACGTTTGTGGTGCAAAACTTTACGACTTTGTAATGGAGTGCGTGGAATGGAGCAATATGTACGAGCACTGCTTTAATGTAAGTCGATCGTGTAATTTACATCAACTTTACCACGTTTTAAATATCAACTCGAGTGAACCGTGTGCTAGATTTCTTAATTCTATTTTCCATTTCAATGTAATCATCGTCTCCGTGCTGCAACTCCAGTGTAATTATCTCTGTGAGAAAGAAAAAGAACAAGACGCAGCAATGGATTTCGTTTTTTTTTTTTTTTTTTTTTTTTTTTTTTTTTTTTTTTTTTTTATACAATGGGGACTCGAGTAACTCGTTATAATCGATATGAACGATTAATAAGCAGTAGAGAAGATTAAAAATAAAAGCAATGCAACGAATTTTATTCCATTTTTAATTTCATTGTCCAAGATTTGTCTTTTGTCGATCAAATCACGATAACCAATTTACGAGTCGATGGTCAAGGAAACTTTGTGACCGATAAAATGTTCATCGCTCGATTCCGAACAAATTACGAACACTCATTAGCTATAAAATAACTTTTTTGAAAACAATTACAAGATTCGCTCTCGTTCGCAATGAAAATACGCGGGCCGACTACTACCTTCAGAATTTCAAGAGTACATTAATTAAGCATTCCCATATCTTACTCAAAGCTTGTACAATTCGTCTTAATTGGTCCAATTGCTCGTAAGCTTTAGGTTGAAGCGGTAAAAAAACGTACCTAAACGACCCATAGATAATTATTTACCAAGTTCACGAAGAGCAGACGCAGATAGCTTTTAAAATATACGCTCATGATTTCCATTTCTCAACTGCAATTCTAATTTATGGGCACTTCTAATCGTAGAAAGATCTAATGTATAACTAGCCGTCGATGGAGATTGAAAATATAATTGCGTCTAACGACACGATTGTATTATCGATCTATCAGCCTCTCAAAAGAGAATTCCTTCGCCTAAGAGGTGCTCGCTTTTGAAACGACGTTAAAATAGAGAAGTATTATGTTCCTCGTAAGTGATGGAATATTTCAATATTTTATCGATAGGAAAAGAGGCAATTCATTCGCGGAATCCGAAGCGTCTTACTGAACGATCGTAACCTGTTCTACGATGCAGCAAAATCAGTGCTTATCGGCGATTCCTTTTTATCCACAAGACGACACACGTACACGCATACATTCGCATGAAACGAATTTTCTCATTCGAACAGAACCAGTGTAATAAGTCGAGTTTGTCCAAATGCTCCGGGCTTTGGATCCAGGACCAGCCCGATACCACCAAATTTTTATAGCGGTAGATACAAGGCGTTTCCTCTCGGCGCCATTCCCTTTGGATCCTTTCACAAAACTGCACAGGTAACAGGGTAGTCTTGAATAGTCCAGAGCGTTGTACGCTCGACGTTGAGGTTAAATTGCGCCTCCACGATGCACCACGCTCTATCCTCTAACCTTTTGTCATTCGAAAGAAATGGAAAGAAATGAAAGCGCGTAACTCCAGGTACACGCGCTAATAGCTGGGCTCTTACTCTCAAATGAGAGTAAGAGTAAGTTAGAGCGCGTTAATTTACGACTCGCTCGAGGAGGTGGAGAGAGCAGTATTCACCCCTCTTATGACGCTATGACGCGGAAGCTGCTGCGATGCGTATGTGTAGAGAGTGCGCCACGTGTGTATGCTCCTGTCGTCGGGAAATCGCGTTCTCGCATCATCGTCAGCAGCGGTAGCAGCAGCTGTTCGCGCGAGCGCATTATACCGGAGATTGGAGGAGCAAGGAAAGGAACGTTTTTCAAAATAAATTACGTTGCCTCGACAATCCGAATAACCGTGGCTTACACTTCACATCTGACTCGCCGAGCCCTATATCACGCTTCATGTGGATGTGAAATAGAAGTTTCTCACCGGAGAAACCAAAACTCCGATTCGATGTCCTGCTGTCACCAAATGTTATCATTGCGACATTATCGTCAACTCGCGTAACTGTGCGAAGATCTTTTTCGAGAGATGAAGTGAGAATAACTCGCACTCTTCGCAAAACGTTGTATTCCATCTGTAACTCTCGTCGGTGGTTATTGTAGCGAACACCCTTTACCATTTTTTCACAAAGTCATTGCCCAGAGAGGTTTTGCTTGGTTATCAAGATTGCGCTAACAGTTGTGAAGCCGTTTTTTATCCCAACGATACAAGTTTTTCACTTGTTTTACATCTGAAGCCGGAGCACCGGAGACAGAAATTTACACGAATAGAGTGACCTCGTACCCTGGAACGCATCTCATTCGAGTGCCAAGAGTGGTATTTCATTGCCAAAGCGATAGGAAAGTGTAAGGAAACTGTTGGAATAGTTTATTAAGGGAAACGGATATCGAGGCCAAATGAAAACCACGTTGCCGCCCACGTTCAACCACGCGTGAAGCGGTCCACCAACTCCATGCCGCCTCTCTTTGCAAAAGCAAATAAACGGCAGGTTCGCTAATCTTGATCGGATTCCTTGATTGGAGCATCAGCTTGGAGGTGCTTCCGAAGAAGCTGATAAAGGGAGACGGACTGAAGAGCGAAAGAGCGAAATTCGCTCCCCTCGAGTGAGAACGTCGAGTCGTTCGAGGCTGTAGAGCCTCGAACTCTGTGCTCGATTTCTCTTTGTCGTCGGTTGACCGACGAGCGATTACCGCCACCCGTTGACGGTCACGTGCAGCCGGTCAGCAATGGCCCTGGGAATGCGTGCGACGACGATCGCGTGACAAGCTCAATTCGAGGGGCGAGGGTAATTATAATGGACTCCATTTTTGGAATCGCTTTCAGCGCGCGCGTGCGTTACCCAATTGGAAATTGGGTAATCCTTTGAGGCGGAAGTTTTTGATTTCGTACAAAAACGCTCGCGGTCCTCTGCGTGACTACCAACGCAATTACCAACGAGCCTTTCGTCAACGAGCCTTTGCGGCACGGGCAACGACGTTGTTTGCTGTTGAGACAGTATGTTGTTTAGCTTTTGTACGTTTGATCCTTGGAGTTGCTGGTGTTGGTTTCGTACCGATTCCATTACAGTGCATCCCATCAGCTGTTCGGTATTAAAATGTTTTCTAATAGTTTAATTGAGAGTATCACAAGTCCACTATTTTGTAATATTATGAACTGTCGGCCGTTGTGAATTTCCATTATTCAAGCTGCAATTCAATCTTCTTTCAATTTGAAAGTGAAAATCGTTTGTTTAAGTTGATGAAATCCTAGGGTTTCGAGTGGAAACCGAATTACAATTTGAAATACCGTTGATTCCTCGCAGGGGTATAGAGGAATTCCCTTCAAATACGATTTTCAAATTAACAACCGCTTCGCTCTTCCTACCTGTTTCATTTAGACATGGATTTCTGTTTTTCGAATAGTCGAGTGAAAGTTGAAAGGGCGTTTGATTAGTTTAAAATTAGTTTATAGTTAAGAAGTTCACGAGGTACAAGTTAAAGTTAATTTTTTTATTCAAATAAAAACAGACATGAATCGTGCAGTTATTATTACATGGATTTTAATTACTTTAATGCCTTCTCTTTAAGAAATGTGAGATATTTTTGCAGTCGGGTATTTGTATTCGAAAGCGTAACGTAATGCTTTCGTTAAAAGAACCATCGACGCCAATTCCAATTATCCCGACTGAATTTTCTTTAGAATTGCAAAATTTCTAAAGAACTAATTAGGCAAAAGAATTATTTGTCACGGTGACCACGCGAGGAATATGACCGATTAATATAGTTATTTCATATTTTTAACAGTCATTACGACATTTGAGTACTAGCCTAGATATTTTAATTATAGCCACGTAATGATTCATTTTCTTTCGCTCCTTTGCAAGTAAATTTACACAATTTACACCATTCGCTAAAAGAAATTTATGTTTCCTATGCTTTGGTACTTTTTAAAATTATTAGCGAGCAATTAGCGCGAGAATAAAATTATCGTTTCAAGAAACCGCCCTGATTATTATATATTTCGTACAAAATTTTAATGTAAAAAATCTTAACGTGCCGTTCTTTAATTGTTCACAGGACGACGCATAACGAGCTGGAGAAAAATAGGTAAGTGTTGTATTCAAAGCTTCTTCTCTCACAGATATCATAAAAATTGCTAAAACTGCTTTTCCTTCAATCTTCTTATTGACAGATGAGTCGGTTTCAATTTAAGTAAGTCTAATTACGTTTGGCGTTCGATTGCCCGTTGAAGAAAGTACGGATTCCTCGGTTTCTTCTTCTTTTTTCTTTTTTCTTCTTTTTTTCCAAATTAAAATTAATTGGTCGACGCGCGAGGAAAATATCTTTCGTGCAGAGGTTTTTAACTGAGCGAATGCTTGTGGGTTAGAAGGGTTAAGTCTTTACTCCTCGAGCGGCTCCTTTACCCTTCGAGCTGCACTCGAATGTGTAGGGTTTGCAATGTGTGCGTTTTCTAAAGACGGACACCTTTGAGGTTAGGCAGAAATATGTCAGCGGTGTAAAAGTACTTTCACGACATCGAGCACATTACGGCGTAGTTTCCTTGTCCGCAATCTTGTCTATAACGTCTAGAATTAGTTCGAAACGTGTTAAAACGTCCCAGGTAACAATGCGAAACTCACTCGTGCACGACGAACCCGTACACCTCTTCGTTCGCCAATAAATTCTGTTTTGGATTTCAAAAGGTGCACGCATCCTAGCTCGGACGACTGCTTCTCGCGTAAAATTGTAAAGGAGAGTCGGGCGAAGGGGAGGCGAAAGAAGAGAGCAAGTAGCACGAGGATAATCGTGTCGGTCATTAGCATTAAGCACTTCTCTTTCTCGGGAGCGCTGTCATCGACCCCCGGGGTTATTTGCGTAGACGTAGACTAGTGGCGTCTCTCTTCTTCCTTACCCTTTCTTGCCTTCGCTGATACTTTTACGGGATGCTCGCAAGCACGTGGCACCTTACGGCTTTCGAAAGGAGAGCAAACGAGGGGACTAAACGAGGAGAATGAAAGCTTTCGCGGGGGATGAACGACAGCTAGAAAGCCAATATGAACTCTGATTTTCGTAATGCGTTTCCGGATAGGCGATAATATTCGACACTCCATTCCTTTTCTTGCCCCCCGTTGAATCATCCTTTTTCGCGGAGAGTTTCAGGGGCTCTTTTTGCGTTCGTGTGCAAGTTTGGATCTCGATTAGTCAGTGATAAGCAGCCTCGAATTTTTATGTGCCGTCTTAAGTGTCCCTCTCTGAAAGTTGTGCTTTGACAAGATCGAAAATAAAACGTTCGTGCAAGCCGTTGAAACGAAGTCGGTGTAGCGTGGGACGATTGAGTAACTCTTGGCGTACATTCGATTAGGATTGCGCGCGCGCGTGTGTCAACCTCTCTCTCTCTCTCTCTCTCTCTCTCTCTCTCTCTCTCTCTCTCTCTCTCCCCACCCCCTCTCTCTCTCTCTCGCACATTTTGCACTAGAATGCAATAGCAAAGAAATATAATAAAAGATGGAAAATTTCGCACAACTGTTGTAAGCGTATTTAAATCACGAATAAGAAAATGTAGTGATAATATAAAACACAGATGCGTTGACGCATCTAGAGCAAGACGTAAGTAAAATTTTACGTCACGTAATGCTAATAATATTCGTACTTATTGCAATGCGATTTATGAAATCTTGTTTTGCCAGTATAAGTATTTGTTTATGTAAACATAAAATACACTATAATTTTAGTTCCGGTATGTTTTATATCGTAATTTTAAATGTGTACAATTTTATAAATTTATATTTCGTGCATGGGGACTATTTTTAAGAATCGTGCCACGTATCGATACACAATCTTTATACTACGAACTTTCATTCTCGTTGCTATAGAATAAGATTTATTGTCAATATTGTACTTAAATTCGCAATATTGATCGTATTTTTTATTGCAGTGCAGACTAGTTAATCAAGCGGTCTGCAACTGGTATATCATTAAAATATCTATAAAATATGTGGAATTACTCTTTTTTTTTCTGTTAAAGTATAGTCTCTGCTTCAAAGAATTAAAACTTGTAAAAAAAAGGCGGAAACTTCTTCGTGATAAGATTGTAATTGTCGACTCAAAAGGTAGATTCTGCTCCGTTCCAACGCGAGGCAAACTTAACGTGTCCAGCAAAAGAAGTTTCTCTCTCTTTCTCACGAAAGAAATAGCATTTTACTCATAAATATAAAATAGCCTTTCTGCTTTAGTTATAAATAACGTACAGATAGATAACTTAGGCCTAGTTATTTTCGTAGCAAAGGAAATATTGCGAGTGGAATATATTCCCGATGCAAAAACGGATAAGTATTTCTATGGCAGTACCGTTAATACTGAATCCGTACTACGTTCTTTTTATAATTTTTCTTTAATGTCGACGATGTGACGATATTGGATAGGAAGCAAATATCGAAAAATAACTTAGAGCCAGCTCGATGGGCCAAAGAGGTTCCGATTACCATTAGAATTTTTTATGTTTTTTATTCGCGTTAATTTTAAAAAGGTTACTTTGCAGCTCATCGCGAAGGAATTTGAAACGAATGGAAGCAAACTTACCTTGTTTAGTCGGATTATGAGTCGGATTTCTTGCGTTGTGATTATTATTGTTATTATTATTAGCGTGGCATTATCGTTAGAAACGATAAGTTATACAAGCGAATGAAAATAGTTGCAATGAGTAGGTCAACATTTCCATTTATGGAGGGAAATTTTCACTGTTCTAGCGTTTACAGAGTATGAATCACATTTAGACACAACAAAAACGAACGAGGGAATAAACGCACCGAAAGACGCACTCCTTACCAGCTATTCCCATAGAAATGCCAACTCTCTAGCTTTCTATAACAACGCGTGTTCACTTTTCCCTCCTCCTTCCCTCTTCTTCGCTCTTTTTTTTTTGCGTCAAGAGCCACTGCGCTTTCCGTGACTTCCTAGAACTCTACCTCACTGACTTTATTTAAATTAAAGAGTCTAAAAGAGTCAGCAAAGAGAAAGATAAGGGGGAGGGAGAGACAGATATAGGTAGAGAGAGAGAGAGAGAGAGAGAGAGAGAGAGAGAGAGAGCAACTTCGTTTATTACTTCCACGAGTTCGAGTGTCTCGCGTTACTTTTGCCTTTCTTTTGCCTCACGCTTGCGTTTTACGAAACTTTTAATTGACTCTGAAATGGCAAAAATGCTGTAAATTAAGCTTTTATTGTTTGAGACGCTTAAGCGAATCCGAGGGGAGTGCAGGCGCATTTACGTGGCAGCATTTATGGTCCGGTAGCTGCAGCCGAAAAGATCGATCTTTCTTTCGTATATTCGGGGAGTTCGATAGGTGAATTTGATTTTGTCTTATTAATAGTCCGTAGTTTCATAACTTATTAATTCATTTCATCGTTGATAATAAAGTTTTTACTTCTCGTCTACTGCAGTACTCCGCACATTTATTTACTCACCTTCCGTAACGATCTTCACAATCGACTTGAAAATAATTATTATTAACATAAAATGGTGAGTTTTGTTAGGAATGATTAGGCCAACTTAGTGTTGGTTCGAAGCAAAAAGTGAGGCTAAATTCAGGAGACCGTGGTTCTAAATATTATTCGAAAATGAAACTGCGCTTATGAAGTTGTTCGTTTAAAGTTGTGTTCTAAAAGCATATCAATACTTAAAGTTACAAGGATACGCATTTATAAATTTTACACAGCATCCTCTTCTAATGGTACATTAAACTGTTTTCCTTTATATGTGATATATATATATAAATTTATGTATACCTGACAATAATAATAATAATAGTAATTATGAAATTATAGCAGGTACAATACGCGTTGTTAACGAATAAATTAAGCACCACTGCCGTCCTAATTCAACTTTTTCCAATTTCCTACAATTTGAAAGTAACATGTTTAAAAAAATGAGCTTTCTTCCTAACTACTTTAAGCAGTAAAGGTGATTAAATGATACTTCAAAAAAAGTTTAAACTCTTAAATACATTCACGATAAATTACTCATTTTCGAGAATTCGCAAGCCGAAGAATAACAAAAGGGCTTGTCCCTTTCTAAATTTACGTGTAAGGATCTATGTAGTATAATTAAAGTACTCAATTCAATTCAGTTTAATCGCAATGTCATTTAACGATATAAATTTAGAGTATAAAAATTTTGAGGCAGACGTTCGACGAGTCAAGATATCAACATTCGAGGATATACAAAATCAAAATCAAAGTAGCAATTAATAAAAAGGACAATAAATGGAATAATAATATTAACTGTAAATGTAAGTTGTTCAATAATAATGTGACACTTTAATGAGGAGCGCGGGTGTCCGTGTCGTTATCATGCCGTTAAATAATTTTGCGATAATACGTATATAATAAACGCGTAAAATGTTTTACACGAAAATTGGATGAAAATCATGATGCACTATTTTGAAGAGACTGCAAATTATTTTAACCTTCGGTAGCTGCGCGGTCTTTTTATAGTAAACTTTGGTCCTTCAACGAGTGATTAAAGACTTTTTTAAAAAATTATCGTTACATCTTAACAAAAAGCTAGGGAAGACATTTCACATTGATCTTTATCTGGAATTCACGTTGTAAATCATCATTTAAATAATTCTTATTTACATCGTATTCGTACTCATTTCTCAGTTTTAGTTATAGTTTTGCAACGAAGGATAATATTAATTGGACTATCTAAACGCAAAGACATGCGTCATCATCGATACTTTTATACGGTAATATTTATTATCGTCAGTAGAATCAGGCATAATTGAAATGTTTATGGAATAATTGTCTTACAAATTGGATAATAGAAGTTTCGAGTGGAAGTCGATGAATGAAGGCACAACGGAGGTTTCGTAAGTTCCACTTACATAAGAGAAACGGAATATTATAACGAGCGGGATATGTAACGTTTTAAGTGCAACAGTAAAAAATTGCTTGTTCGTTTTTGGCAGCATGAATTTTGATTGTCCGCTAAGTGGTATGTATGTAAAAAATAATTAATTCTTTTCGATTTTAGACAGAATTGCGTTGGATTTTGAATTTTACGTTAAATATATTTTATTTATATATTTCTAGATTGCAATTTTATATTGTTTTGATGTTACGAGTTGTAGCCGATATTTATCTCGTTGATTATTGCGAATCACGTATACTTATAATATTAGAAGCACAAACTATAAAAGAAAAAATTTTTTATCTGCAAATCCGCTTAACGTTGAAAATATTACACTGAAAGTTATTTCCTCGATAAAATGTTACATTTTACAATTCGATTCATTATCTGGAATCAACTGTTTCATATTTCAAAATTTTCAACTTTAAATTTGCAATCTGCGATGGAAAAACTCGTGGAAGCAATTTTTCCAATTCGAATAAAACTTTATTTTTTTTTTATCGTACATTTTTACTGGTTTTCCAACTTTTCGTACCAGCGTAGAAAAATTGGATTAAATAAAACTATGAGTCTTGAAATAGGAACAATTCTCGATAATATTCTATAAGTTATGCAAGTTTTATTTTAACAAAAATGGAAAAAAAAAAAAAAAAAAAAGGGAAAATAAACGAAAATCGAGTAAAGCATAACAAAGAAAAACTATTTATGTAGATTGCTTCTTAGAATTTACATTTAAACTGAATATAAACTTTCAACCGAAAGGGTTCAAATGCGCGTAAAAACACACCGTTCAACAGCTCAATACTTTACAAAGTTATCCCAAGCACATATGCTGAGTCGAAAGACTTTTAGACGGGAAAGAATGTTTCTTTCCCTTGACATTTTTTATTCCATCGATGCCCTTAAAGTCTTGCAACAAAAATAGCGTGGCCGAATGCAGAACGGAAATAGTATGCGTGGATGAAAGTTAGGATCGAGCAAAAGTGAAATTGGTTTGTCATCGAGTCGTCAACCGAGCGGTCGAGACAACGTTATACAATTACCGTAACAATTCCCTTTGCCTTAAAAAGTTAGTTAATCATTTTCCTTTCGTAATTCGCCCACCATAGGCGTGCGCAAGAGTAGAAAGGAAGAATCCAAATGGAAGATGCCAGGTTTTCCGACTCGAATTAAGAAGCACAATTTTCCAGGACGCTATTTTCCAGGCTATCAAAACTATTGATATTTGCGTTTACCGGCAGTGTATATACCATATAAATATACTAAATATATTTCAGCGAGTACCGCTAACGTTATTTTTACTTTACGTTCCAACTATCAGGGCTCTTCATTATTATTTATTCCTTAGATATGAATTTGAATTTAAGAAATTTAAAAAATTTAAAAAATCTAATTAATGATTTGTATTTCTTTAAGCGTCGGCGCCGTGTCATGTAGCCACTAAGTTTTTAATAGAATTAAAAATTTTCCACGTTGAATATGATCCGCTTAATTAGACGCGCTAGTGAAATTCGATTCTAGTAAAAAATTAAAAATTAATTATTACTGCAATAGTGTTAAAGCCACGATTGAACAACTTATGATTAAGTACGAATATGCCAACTGAATTAACTCCTACGTAGAATAATTTTATTGTAATTTGTTTATTCGATTGTCGGGTGAAATTGTATTTGGCCAATAGCTTAGAATTCTGTTAACAACAATAATAACAACGTTGGAGCATGTATTGCGTAATGCGATTTTACTTGATTATACGAAAGTTGGACGCTTCGGTTACATAACATTACGTACAAGCATGGATGAGTGTCGTAGGACAAGAGGTCGGAAAACATCGAGAGAAGACTCGGACAATAGTGGTTAGTCGGAGTGGCAAACCTGATGTGTTCCAAGGACACTCGCTGGCTCGACGACGCCGACGCCAACTCGGACGTCGACGCCCTTTTCGTGACCCCGATTCGACAACGTGATTTGTATGCATAAGTTGCGCTCTCGTAATAACTCGAACTACCAGTAAGGCAATATTCTTCGATATTTAGAGTAATTCTTGAGTCCGTTTAAGTGAATCCACGCTAGGCGTGCAATTAATCAGGATGTACGAAGTCCTTTTGGCGATTCCTACCTTACCGGTCCCAATTTAATTACGCTTCATTTTTAGATGCCGTTCGAGTGCGAGCGAATTTTCACCAAGAGAGACACGTTTTCATCAGTCTAGCCAGAGTAAATGGTGGAACCTTATTTCCGCGCAAGCATTAATACGCGATTAACGCGTGTCCTGAATTCATAAAGCAGAATTTCTTTTTGCGTTGCACCGATTCACGATGCTCCGCACGAGCAGCACTGTTAAACAAAAAAACAAGCAACAACTCGTCCGTACGGCCGATGATCGCTTAACTTACTTTGTGGCGAATCAAGTACGACGCTGGTTAATTTGGCCGTAAAAATAGATTTACTTCTAATGCAGCTTCCCTCTTTATTCCGCCAAGCAAGACCAACACTTCTAAGTCAGAAACTCGCAAAAGGTTGTACGCGCCTCGGAAGATTCAACCTGTACGCAGCTGCAACTTCAAAAGTCAGCCGCAAAACTCACCAACGATATCTCCCTCCTCGTCACCGGCCTCGTCACCGGCCTCGTCGCCTCTTGGAATCGTCAGGAAGCGTCAAAACGAAGTTGGGTTGAACCGATCGATCCAGGGAGTCGTACTGGCTTTCCCATGCCGTCCGCTGCACGACTTGTACACCTCATCTTTACGTCTGTCTGCAAGTTGCGCTGCGCCTCCTCTTCCTGCTTCGTTTAATTGCGATCAATGCCGGAAAGGGACGATGCGCCCCCCTCGGACCAGAAGAAGTACCGCTACCTCGGACACGCGCTCGCTCAACCTGGCCACAGACGCGTCTGTCCTCGTAGTTAAGATATTTAACGCGGAGCGCTTTAAAAATCTCCCAGACAGAGTAATTTGCTCGTCACTGGATAAAGAAAAATAGTCCCTCGTTTCGTTTCTTGTACAACGCGCGGCTGTACGCCTGTCAGATTATTATTATACGACGATCCAGATCGTTATTTCCGCCGCGTACCTTTTGCGATTGCCAATATTTACCGATGTAAATTGGAATAGCGAAGGCATTTCAGCTCGGCTGTTTTGATTTTTCGATTATTGGAAGACGGAAATCTTGGTCTAAGCAATGTAGGAACGTTCCACCTCATTTACATGCAAAGAGGATCGTCGGACGAGTTAATGGTAAAAGGTAACGTGCACGTGCTGCCAACGTATGGGACATTATGACGGCCGAACATGTATTATTAAATGGGGCACTAAATATTGCTGAATTGTAGCCTTTCTCGCAAACGACTTCCTACTCGATCTAGATTGCAGTGACACCGATTGGAATTGTCGCTGATAACTAACTTGAGAAATGGCCGATCTTTTGGTTAACATTTGCATAAGAATAGTTGCACGTAAAACTAATAATTGTTGAGAATCCTGTGCAACGCTTTCTTCAATTCTCGAAGAAAATTTCACGAAGAAACCGCGTCATTAGCATCTGGTAAGAAGAGCTGAAAATAACGCAATTCGAGTCCCTTCTATATATATATATATAGTGTCGGATAACGTTCGAATTAAAGGAAACTTGTCAAATTAATGCTTTAAACTAAACTAAAAATTTCACTTCACGAGGGTAAATGAAATATCAGGAATAACGGTTGACCAATGGTTTCGTTTATACCAATTTCCAGCGATAGCACAATTAATCCAAAGTATAAACTTCGTCCTTGAATACTGCAACGCCTTACGAAAGAAACGTTGATTTTCTTTTATTTTATTCCTCTACTTATCGCGTGACCGTAACTTCGTGCTTCAATTAAAAAAAGTAAACTAGCTAATTAGTAGCTGCGATAATAGCGATTTCGATGCCGTAAGTCACACATATTAATAAGGGAAAATTACAACTACGAGAACTACAATTATTTTAAGGCAAATTCTCAATTTTGTATCCGGCGTATGCAGATTTTTTCCGCCAGCGGAATTTTCTCATGATAAACTTTAATGAGAAAATTAAATGAATCTCCTTTTAATTAGACTCCACCGACTTGATCAAACTTTCAAATTAACACGGCCCCACTTGGTCGTTGTATTAGGTTTGATTAGTAAGGCGTGTCTGCGAGTGACTTTCGTGCGCATTTGTGTAACGCGCTACGAGTCGTCGTAAAATTCCGCTTACATGCACGTGTGCGGAAAGGCTCCGAAAAGATCTTTCGCGCGCGTACAATTTCCGACATTCATCACCGATGTAGACGAACCTGCGGGATGTGAAAGGAATAATAATTTCGCAAGCATTAACGCAGTTCAATGGAGTTGAAATCTTTCGGTCGGCTCGTCTCTCCTTGACTTTTAAGAATTTATGCGGGTGCGCGCACTGGTTTTGCTTTTTCAGAGAAGTGCGTTATGTTGAACGGACGCGCATTTAGGCTCTGTAACTCTCGGTGAAGCCAGGAAATTACCTCGTTAAAAATTACGCTGTCGCGAACGATGAAGTTGCGCTAAACTGACCCGCGGTGTGTACACGTCCTGGGCAGACCGAGTCGCCAAAAAATAGAAGTTGCGAGCATTGTCAAATTTATCCGGAGGTAATGAGCCACGAATAGTTATACCGGCTGGTATTAAAATATCCGCCACGTTCGATCTGTTCAACTTGTTTGTTCTTATTCGAGGCTTCTCTAGATCTACAAACGTTATATTCTTAGCAACTGCAAGTATCCCAAGTTGTTGTTATTTTAGTTGTTATTGTAGTTACAATTATTTTCATAAATAATTGTCACGTCCTTTTACACGTTAAATTAAAAAATCTAAAGGTTACCTCGTTTCAAATTATTACGCACGCTGCTAATACGCTGTTCGTCGAGTTTTCATAAAAATAAGAAGAAATTAATGCTCTAAAAACTAGTCGTACACGTACGCGTGTACATTTGAGCTTGCAATGATATTCTTTCACGCGTTTTATAAATAATGTAGGCGCCGTATCAGATCAGTGGCGATCAAACGGTGGTTGGAAAAGGTATGGAGAGGCTCTTATTATCTTGTCGCGCTCGAAAAAACTGCATCTCTTTACACGAAACACAGCTGTAAAACTATGGTGCGAATTTCAATTAGATCGATGAAAATTCGTTGAAGTTGTGTTTCCGGAGAGTTAGGAAGCAGTAT
Organism: Wiebesia pumilae; assembly: GCA_018907045.1. Taxonomy (NCBI): domain Eukaryota; kingdom Metazoa; phylum Arthropoda; class Insecta; order Hymenoptera; family Agaonidae; genus Wiebesia; species Wiebesia pumilae. Next base: position 5,228,339 of record JACCHZ010000022.1, read on the forward strand.
TTGTGAGAAAAATGCCTTGAAAGTCGCGACTCGCCGCGACGTAAAGTGTCGAGAACCTGCACGCGGTCCAAAATACAAGGCGTCGAGAAAAGTTTTATTCCAAGTTTCAATCGATATTGGACCCCATTTTAGAAATTATTACGAAGCCTTTGTTGTTTTTATGCTAAAGCAAGAAGCGCAAAGACAGAAGAGAGAGAGAGAGAGAGAGAGAGAGAGAGAGAGAGAGAGAGTGAGAGAGAGAGAGAGAGAGGGAAGAGGAAAGAAAAAGAAAAGAAAACAAGGGAAAAAGGAAGCGATTTTTTCGTAAATCCCAGACTAGCGGATGAATATTTAAAATAAGCATCGTGCACCTAAAGTTCAGTGTTGTGCTGCTATACTGTCTCGATAAATAAATCAAAGGTTACAGCTACAGTCAAGTTTACTTTACCGGCATACACCGCGAGCTTGTAATATTCGTATACATTTATTGAATTTCAAATTTTGTAACATCGATCCATCTATTTCATTTCAGCCTAAAGTTAAAAAAATATTACAAGTAATCGTTCCAGGTGTAGCATTGAACGCCGAGATTTGAACGGAGCTTATGATATATAATCGAAGTAGGGGAAGTAAAGAACCGAACACTCCGCCGCTCTGAACCATGGGCTATACATTCATTAAATAGAGCGGTGATTTATAGTCATTTGAAAGATGGATCGTTTTAAAAAACGCGATTAATCAGTGACAAGGATTTGGCGTTAGAATGTTCTCTACGACTTTGTCTTTATAAGCTTCATTTCAAATGAAGCTTAATTAGGAGTTTTCATACTTTGATTATATTTAAGCCGGAAGCTCGGCCAAGAGTAGGCACGAGTAAGAGGTTATTATCGTTGAAGTAAAGTAACGACGAATAACCGCGGAAGTATCGCGATGCGAGTATTTTATTATTTAGGCGATGATTTTTTACTTTCTCCCTTTACGTCTTTAACGAATTTTTAACTTTTATTTCAAACGTTCGAGCGTTGAGTTTGAAGGTGAAACCAAAAGATTTATGGCCGGATCATCTATCCTACGCCATTGTATCCTGTGCATTGAAATTTCAAGATGTAACCGAGAGTTGTCTAGATTTATCTTCAACTCTTTGCAGAGTGCCCGATAAATGTTGTTTTTTCAAGTATTCCCTTTCTACCGGCGACGAAAATAATGTCAAATAATTGCCCTTTTTATAACACGCCGAAACTCGAACGTTCCACTCGCTGTCAGGTAGCCTTTCCTCGTAAAACTCCATTCCGCTTTAAACACACGAGCGCAAAGGAAATAAACAAGGAAATAAATAAATCGCAAATACCGCAAGGGCAATGAAAAAAAGGAGAAAAATCGATCGACAAGAGTCGCCGCGTTATATCTTATTTTTACCGCTTAATGACCGGGTAGAGAAAGAGAGAAAGTGGCCGAATGGAGAAATAAGTGCAGTCCGTACCTGCATACAACGCGCGCGTAATAATTGTCGCGTAAAACGTTAAAAGGGATAGCATAAGCGCGGTGCAAGTGGCGAAAAAAAAAATAAGGGGAAACCGGAGAAGCAGAAATGCAACGCGCGCGCGGCTTTCTTGCACTTGGAGGAACTTGGTCGTGCGGACTATTGATTTTTTCTACGTTGAAGAGGGGTTGCGTGCCCTACTCTTCGCTCCCCCTCTCCCTCGCCCTCTATCTCTCTCTCTCTCTCTCTCTCTCTCTCTCTCTCTCTCTCACGACCCAACGCGCTTCCGCGGGATAAAGCGACACGGACAACCGTCGCACGGAAGTCGCGAGAGCTTCTCCTTTTGCAAGTGCGTGCGAGGGATGGAAATATCGTCATTTTTTCCATTCTTTTCGGAAAAGTCGTCGATCCGACGAACGCCAGGGAACCGGAGGGTGTTGAGATGGAAGTTTACTAATACTAACGGATTGGTAAATTGCTCGGGACAAGTTTTATTCGTGTGGTTAGATTTCTCGCTGCAAAGTACATTTCAAGCAGCGGCCGTGATTTTTATTACCGTTTAAACAAGTTATTTACCACTTTATGCTTGTATCATTGTATAAGTTATAAGTAACTTCTCGAGGTAACTTTTCAAATATTTATGCACAACTGTTTTTAACGACGAAATTTAAATTCTACCGAAAGACTCGGATAAATCTTGCTGAACTGTGCGCGACCTCGTGTTTCATAAGAAATAACGCTACGACAAGCACATGGATTATTTCACGCGTCCATCACGCATACATATCAAGTAAGCGCACTCGAAATAATTACAGAATCAATATTTTCATTTCATTCCGTGATCTTCAGCGCTTACCTACCGCATTTTTTTCACCTTCCTGACGCGTGATCTCGGATTCCAAAGAGCGCGCGCGCGCGCGCACGATCCGTTGATAAAAATATCTATAATCGTTGCAGTACGCGCCTGCAGTGCCACTTTCGTTCGCTCTTGCGCTCCTTTCCGCGACTTACCTGTGCTCGAGGTAAGCGGTCGAGCTGTGCGGGGGAGTTGTCGCCCTCGTGGGTAATTAATTAATAAAAAAGTCGAGGCCAGCCGAGGAAAATGACGTCTTAAGAGAGCGCTCGCGTACTTTGGTACGAGAGCTGCATTAATGTATTGCACGAGGCGAACTCCTAATTCCGGCGGCGGCGGCGGCGGCGGCGGCGGCGGATAAAGAGAACCTCAAAATATGAAGGCTCTTATTTTTTTATTTCCGATTGTAAACTTTACAGTGCGTCATAGAGTCGAATTCAACGCGTTCATCCAAAGGGTCACCGCTGACGCTGTCCAGCTACGGTATTTTGCTCTTTTACGAGTCGAGGTGCGGTATCCAACCGTACTCCGTGTCTACGTGTCCGGGGTTGACGATTACGAGCTCCAGGTAGAACGTTTGCTCATTTTACGATTTACGAGTCAAGGTTTGCCCCCCGGCTCTGTTTGATGCTTAGATCGTAAAACTGGCGGCGGTCTACCTTGACCACGTCGTCGGAGAGCCCGTGCACGTAGACGTCGCGTACGACTAGGTACCATAGAGGGACTCGTAAAATTACGGCGGAACTCGCGGCTTCAAGTTCCTTCGCTCTTCCAAAAATGAGACGAAGGTCTTTCAGACGGAGACTCTATTGTCGGATGCTCGCGACATTTAAGTTTTCCTAACACTGTTTGCCGCAAATTTGTTGCTCTTTTCTACTCTTCCTAAGCCCCGTTTGCCTCCCATCAATTTTATTACGATTTGTCATTGTGACTCGTGCTCGATTTTTCTGAAATTCGAAAATACATAAAATTTCAACTCTAACTGCAACCGTCAACCAGCAAACGTCTTCTCCAGCCTTCGACAAATCTACGTGATTTCGCGTTGACTATCGACGTGTCGACCAGTCGATTTGGACTGTCATAGCTTTGCTATCACAGTTTTCCAATTTTTATTTTAATCTCGGTCCGTGAACCTTCGTTTACCGGCGGACGATGCATCAAAGTGCACACGTTCGCGTTGCACCGATTAAGCGATATAAGCGACATGATTGGTAATGATTGGCACAACAACCGGTGGAAGCAGCGCGTTTAGCTCTTGAGCTTTCCAAAGAAACTGGAATGAAAGAAAAAGCAAGAGACGGCGAAACGAACGCTGACGTGCTTCCGTGTGTTTATCCTTGCTTACCCTTTGCGACTGCGCCTGGGTTTACGTCATGATCCACAACGAGGCTTTCCGCGCACCTCCATGTGGGTGGGACTGATCCAATTTAAATAATTATATCGTCGCTGGCGTAAACCGGTTAAATCGAACGAAGCGAGTAGCTCATTATTAAAATATTATTGCTCGGGATCGTTTGCAGTCGTTTCCTTGTCATTTTCCGAGCGCAAGGATAAGGGAAAACGGTTTTTCCCCGACGTTAGCTGGCTAAATCCATTACATTTTCAAGAGCATAAACTTTATGACTAAGTGAGGAGGCGCGTGTGTATTTCGCGCACGTTGTTCAACTTTCAAGTGGGTCATTTATAAATATAACAGATTATCGAGGTCATCGATACATCGATGGCAATATGCTTGCTCGATAAACGTGTACTTTAACGAATATTAATGAATATTAATATCGGCGCACTTGGATCGAGGCTGAGAAATATATTTTTCATTACAAATTTATGATTTACAATCGATAATAAGATCGATAATGGCGCTCGGGCGAAAAGTTGTACGAGTACATCGCGCAATTTCTGTCTCCGCGCAGCTCCTCCTTTGTCGCAAAAAGGAGAAATAACGCATTTTTATAAATAATAAAAACGAGGCGAAGACAGCGAGTAGGAAGTCGCGCACCGAGAAATGGAAAGAACAAAAGGCAATACGCAGGTGCACTTTCGGCCTCGGGTATTAATGCAGCTAACTTTACATGCTCCTATTTGTACTCACTTCACGAATATAAAGTAATACGCGATATAAATACTCGTTCGCGCGGGAAATCCGCGCAAGAAGAGCGAAAGCACGTGCGTGGTTCTACACGTGGTGCACGCGAAATGAAATAGAAAAAGCGCCGAACGGCGACGCTGATTTTGCACTCGTCGAGTTTCTTTGTAAACGGTGAGTGACGGCGAGTGACGGCGAGCGACGGCGAGTGACGGCGAGCGACGGCGAGCGACGGCGAGCGACGGCGAGCGACGGCGAGCGACGGCGAGCGACGGCGAGCGACGGCGAGCGACGGCGAGCGACGGCGAGCGACGGCGAGCGACGGCGAGCGACGGCGAGCGACGGCGAGCGACGGCGAGCGACGGCGAGCGACGGCGAGCGACGGCGAGCGACGGCGACCGACGGCGAGTGAAGTCGGGAGGGAGAATATTCGAAGGACGAGGTCGGAGGTTCGCTCGATGGAAAATCCAAAGTGAATTTTTACTTGGACTCGAACGGAAGTAGATCGGCGAACGACGCGGATTAAGTGGCAGTATAATTATGAGGCTTAAACAAGTGCCGCATCATGGGAAATTGGTTACCTTTAGCAATCTAAAGTAATCTGGAAATAAAGCTACGATTTGAAGTTTCATCCTTTCATCGCGTGATCGATGTATTCCTACGGCTTTTACCAGATGCTCGATACGAAGCCATTAATATTAATTGAGATATTTAGTTATTTCTAAGCGGGAAATGACATTTTTTGCACTGACCTCAAAATGTAAATAGTACTCGATGCTTGAGCTGCTTTCTGACTCAGATTATTCTTTAAATCAGATTTATATCCGAGTGACTTTGGTACACTTTCAGCGAGTGAATGTCACCTTACGGTCAAATAAATCAGAAATATGCGCGTCCTTCTCGGACTTTCATTCAATATATCCCACGTAGACCTCGTGGGTGGACAAAACGCTTACCATCGTCGTCGTTATCGCAGCGAAAGCTGCACCAACGAAATTGTTTAACGATCTAAAAACTCTCAAATTATTCAAATTATCGACTCGAACGTTTCGTACAAATTCAATTTGTATAACCGACGGTGTAAGCGACATCTTGAAAAATTTACAGGTTGTCGCAGTATTGGAGTCTTCAGCTGTAACAGTCAAGTTTTGAAAATAGCCTGAGAATTTTGCCAATTCAGCGAATCTTCTCACAGTTTCGCCGACTCGGCTTACTTCGGGCATACATTTCAAATAAATTATTCACTCAATTAGATGATTGTTCCACAATTTTTTAGTACAGAGCTCGGATAGTGGACGATATGGCGTTGGTAATGGTTGCCGTAGGAAAGACCGTAAAGGTGAATAAAACGCGTTAATTGCTATCGAGCAGCTTACATTGTTATTCGGTCGTCTCGTCCGACGACTAGTGGACAATTACAATATTAAACGCGTAATTATTATTCAGTTGTACTTTATATCGATACCCAAAGAGATTATTTTTTTCGATACTCGTTGCAAAAGGATTCGTAAAAGAGTAAATGTGATAAAGCAGAAGACGCAAAGTCCCGTTACCGGAATAAAAGAATATAAAAGCATAAAAGAAACGGCGCGGGAATGGAGAAGTCAAAGAAAGATTCGACGTCGCATCTGCTTGCGTGGAGAGTTTATATTCGTGATAATACAGCCACCATCGAACAGATAAATTGAAGGAACATAAATTTGTTACAAGACCCTTGGCGTGTACGCGTGCAACCCCTTGGCGCGGATTTGCGCTCGAGCTCCTCTTTTAATGACCGGATTTTCGAGAAATTTGATGATTCTGCAGTAGCGAACGGAAACTTACCTGGGGATTTTCGGGTTTTGGGATAAAAGTCAATATTGACTTTGAGACCTTCTTGCTTGTACTTTATTTGTTGGATAAATCGGAGGATAAATCTTATACCGTGTTTTTTTTTTTTTCTTCTTTTTTTTTTTTTGTTACGTCGTAAATGTAAGCTTATTACCGAATCAAGAATGAATTATGATTTTATCGACGTTATAAATGTATGATATTGGTAATTTATACCTTACTCGGCAAAGTCTATTTTCTATGTACGAACTTTTTTACTCGAATTAAATGAAGTATTCGTTTATTTCGCCTCTGTAATGTAAATGTCAGCGCTTGAGAAGTAAACGATAAGCCAAGGAGCATCTAAAGGGAGCACAAAGGACTTTTCCCGTTTGTTGGGTACGAAAACTAAAAATTTTTAGAAGATTAATGACCGCGAAACGAATGTATTATTCGTATCATTGAACACGCGGGAACGAAGGGAAACGTATCGCTATTATAACAATCATTTGCATTCGATAATAAAATACGACTCGAAGTTTCAGGAAGTAAAGCTCGAGTAACGCAGCGACGTACATCGTGTCTGCGTTTTTACTAGTCCCAATGGCAGAAGACACGATAAGCGGGAACCATTTTTCCTTCTCACGAAGTCCTTGTCGTGCCTCTCGATTTGTCCGCCGTTGAGATTGACGTCGTGACGTGCATAACGAGGGAGGATTTGATCCACTTTTATTTTTTTACTCGCCTCTTCTCTCGTTCGCCTTAATAACTTTTTCTATCTTCGACCTCTGTACCTCTTCGTAAGCGCGTGCGCCTCTCTCGCAAGCTCTAATTTTTCACTTCCGCCTACGGGACGGCAATCGTCCTAAGGGCACTTGAACCTGGAAATCGTCGTTCGTGTTTTATCGGTTTTTTTTTTTCCTTTTTTTCCCCCTTTTTTTCCTTTTTTTGCCCCCGACGATCCTTACGTACCGCAACGTCTTCTCCCTCGACTCGATAGACGGTGGAACAATTGCTTGGGATTTCATGGAAAATAAAGGGAAAAAGCCTGGCGTTGTCCCGAGGTTTTATTAGTGACTTACCGGGAAAAATATCGCTGGGCACGCCAGTTTTACAACCTTAATAATATTTACTATTTATACATTTTTTGGACCGCAGTTTCAACTGCCGTTATATCAGCCACGAATTTTTCTTCTTCTTTTATCGCGTATTGCAGCCCGTCTTAATTTGGTTAACTCGACTCTCAGCGTACGTTTCAGTTTTTTACTTTAGAATACGTAACGTAGTCTTAATATCTGCAATAACGTGTATTTATTTATACGAGCACACCTTCGAGTTCCAAGTAGAAAAGAATTTTATACTTATTTCCAACGCGACTTGGTACAATTAAATTAATACAAACTCCTAACGCGACTCTTGTTATCGAATTTTTCTTCATTAATTCCTACCTGTGAACTACATCCGTTTTGAAAGCCACACTCGCGGATTAAACTCGAGAATTTCGTTGGGTTCCATAAATTCGTGAAATTAATAATGGAATTTACGTGTTCGGTAAGTTGGCTTGTCACTCGCTCTCTTTTAATTCCTGGTGTTTACTACATTATCGCACTTTGTTCTTATTTGCGATTTGTTCTGAATTGCGTGAAAATTTATGGGAATGGATGAAATTTATTTCAACGGTTGTCGGTTACATATGGGAGGTTCAAACGAAAGTAAATACCTTACCAACATTTTCGAAATAAGTATCTTCGAAATAGTTTAGATAAAGCAAAACGTTTCATTTTTAACGATCCCTGTACAATCGGAGTCGGATTATTACGGATGTTACAATTTTTAATGTAAATTCTTGTGAAGAAGTGTTAAAGAAACTCGATTGAAAAATGCCTAAAAGTACCGTAAAAGTACCGTAAAAGTACCGAACTTATACGAGCGCTCTGTAATGACCCTTGGTGTAAGCAACGATGGAATTTAAGGAACATGCACCTCGCGGGAGAATAATTTTTCGATTAAAACGTATTAGGGAGTAAAATAGAGTGTTTAAAGTGAGGGGATTCATTCTCCGAGAGTGAACCGGCGGTATAACAGATTTAGTGAGCTCAATTCATCCCTGTGCCGAAAACCTCAAAATTCCTCGTGTCTCCCGTGTTAAACGGAGCTTCAGCATCGTGCGGCGGCGGCGGGTCGTGATAATAAAGGTCGTTAATTTGGCGCATAAGAACCATCCACGTGGTTTCGATGGCTTATGCTCGAAACCCCCTTTTATAGCACGAGATATGGAGAAGATGCACGCGCGTGCCTATTACCTTTCATTCTACGCTCTAATCCTGTTGAAGTCGCGTTTGCGATCGATTAAAGCATCGGCAACTCGAAAATCGAGCGAGTTTGTCGCTATTTCGTTCAGCTGTGCGCGAGACATTGTAATCGATGAAATTAGCCGCCAATCCTTACCTAATACGCTTTTTTATGCTATTCTACACGCGTTGAGATAGCGCATATAGAATAGTTTTTAATACAGATATAATAAGAGGATGTGTGAATTACTCGTAATGCAAGAGTTGGTGCACAGTTTCGATGCCAAATCCATCGAGCTTTTACCAAGGCTTTTTTACTCGACGAAGAAGGAGATTTTCGGTTCGTCAGTTGATAATTTCATTTAAGTGAGTGAAAAAATGACGACAACTAGCCGCTCTTGACTAACATCAATCTCATTGAATAATAACGTGAAAAGTCAGAGGAACGGACGAAGTAGGTAACACGCGTTCCACCAACGATCGACAAGTCCACATTACTTGTGACATCGAGACGGAAAATGGGACGAGAATTTAAAAGTTTCTCCGTATTCTATGAGAAAGAGATAAGACATTTCTTTTCGCAATACGCGCGCTAATTACATAATTACCAAGATCTTGATTAATATATCTCACGCTAATCGGAAGAACGAGCAGGCGTACGCACTCTAAAGTTCTTTTATTTCTTTAACGGTGACTTGAACGGCCATTTCCTATTTTCACGAAAAGAATTTAATGAAAAGCTAGTCGTCAACGGGGTTATCGAGGAACTATGAATTTATGGTTTTACGCTCGATAAAGTGCACGACTTATCATCGTTGACTATTATTACGTAATTCTTATAAGCCTTCAAACATTTGGCACGCGCTCAAAATGTTGTTTTTAGTTTTACAAGCCTAACGTTACGGCACCGATGTCTTCAATTATTTCGCGCATTTGATTAGCTCCGAATTGTAGGGCAATTTCCCAGTTTGCGAATCAGCAGCATTCCAGGTTGAAAACATTTGAGAGCGAGCTAATGAAATTTTTTAATTTGCTCCACTGCTCCACTGCTCCACTGCTCTCCTCCTCCCCTCCTGGAATTTTCTACGAATCATCGCAGGCATTAGAAATCTCGAGGAGAGTCGCGGGGGCGCCTGGAATTTTTGCTCTCGCGATTGCTCTCGCTTCTGCTAAAAAACAAAGGACGTCTCTCGATGATTCTAAAAATAATGGATAGATCGAGTTGACAATAGACGTAGAATCTCTTCTTACCGGCCTAACGGCTCGCACCCTATAACAGGCGTATCAACGTATCAGCAGACAACGAGGCTTCTCATTACAGCGGCGGTAATACGGCTCGTATCGGAGACGAGCCTTAATGCGATCCCCCACCCCCTCGCCTCCCGCCCTCGGGCCATCCGACATCGCACTACACAAGCGCAAGCGGTCGCTCGAGGACTGCGTCACATGGTTGCTAGGCTACAAGGTTACGCGCACTCACCGAGTGAACCTTCCGCGGATATTCCGCTGCACGTATCTAATGGCAGCAGCACTGCACGAAAACGTGTTCGCCCGATTGTATTTACTTACGGGGGCGGTAGCGTTTCGCCGCGCATTTATTTATATCTGGTGAAGCGCCACTCGGGGCGATTGTTGTCCGTTTGCCCGATCCGAATTACCTTGGATTCATTCTGCCCGAATAACATCGTTTGGCCTGCGACATACGTTCGCATCCGTGCACATTCGCATCCCTACTAAGAGGCGCCTGCCTTGCCTACTTCATCAGCTGGAATACGTGGCTAAGTTCAAAATTCTGGCTTTAGCGAGCTTATTCCTTTGGAAAACGTTCCTGCCGATTTTCCTCCCGATATTCCTGCCGATTTTCCTCCCGATATTCCTCCCGATATTCCTCCCGATATTCCTGCCCGATATTCCTCCCGATATTCCTGCCCGATATTCCTCCCGATATTCGTCCCGATATTCCTCCCGATATTCCTGCCCGATATTCCTGCCGATTTTCCTCCCATATGCCTCCTATTCCCTCCCGATATTCCTCCGATATCCTCCCGATAGTCCTCCGTATCCTCCGATATTCCTTCCTCCCGATATTCTTCCTCCGATTCCCCGATATTCCTCCCGATATTCCTCCCGATATTCCTCCCGATATTCCTCCCGATATTCCTCCCGATATTCCTCCCGATATTCCTCCCGATATTCCTCCCGATATTCCTCCCGATATTCCTCCCGATATTCCTCCCGATATTCCTGCCGATTTTCCTCCCGATATTCCTCCCGATATTCCTCCCGATATTCCTCCCGATATTCCTCCCGATATTCCTCCCGATTTTCCTCCCGATATTCCTGCCCGATATTCCTCCCGATATTCCTCCCGATATTCCTCCCGATATTCCTCCCGATATTCCTCCCGATATTCCTCCCGATATTCCTCCCGATATTCCTCCCGATATTCCTCCCGATATTCCCGATATTCCCGATATTCCTCCCGATATTCCTCCCGATATTCCTCCCGATATTCCTCCCGATATTCCTCCCGATATTCCTCCCGATATTCCTCCCGATATTCCTCCCGATATTCCTCCCGATATTCCTCCCGATATTCCTCCCGATATTCCTCCCGATATTCCTCCCGATATTCCTCCCGATATTCCTCCCGATATTCCTCCCGATATTCCTCCCGATATTCCTCCCGATATTCCTCCCGATATTCCTCCCGATATTCCTCCCGATATTCCTCCCGATATTCCTCCCGATATTCCTCCCGATATTCCTCCCGATATTCCTCCCGATATTCCTCCTGATATTCCTCCCGATATTCCTCCCGATATTCCTCCCGATATTCCTCCCGATATTCCTCCCGATATTCCTCCCGATATTCCTCCCGATATTCCTCCCGATATTCCTCCCGATATTCCTCCCGATATTCCTCCCGATATTCCTCCCGATATTCCTCCCGATATTCCTCCCGATATTCCTCCCGATATTCCTCCCGATATTCCTCCCGATATTCCTCCCGATATTCCTCCCGATATTCCTCCCGATATTCCTCCCGATATTCCTCCCGATATTCCTCCCGATATTCCTCCCGATATTCCTCCCGATATTCCTCCCGATATTCCTCCCGATATTCCTCCCGATATTCCTCCCGATATTCCTCCCGATATTCCTCCCGATATTCCTCCCGATATTCCTCCCGATATTCCTGCCCGATATACCTCCCGATATTCCTCCCGATATTCCTCCCGATATTTCTCCCGATATTCCTCCCGATATTCCTCCCGATATTCCTCCCGATATTCCTCCCGATATTCCTCCCGATATTCCTCCCGATATTTCTCCCGATATTCCTCCCGATATTCCTCCCGATATTCCTCCCGATATTCCTGCCCGATATTCCTGCCCGATATTCCTCCCGATATTCCTCCCGATATTCCTGCCCGATATTCCTCCCGATATTCCTCCCGATATTCCTGCCCGAGGAGATACTCGAGTAAATCATCTGTATTCGTGATCTTTGCCTTGCTGCTTTTCTGCGAGCTCGTAATGACCGGCGTGTTACCATCGGCCGAGCGCAGTCATACTGAGAAAAGTACTGAAAAACATTAGTAGTAATAATTGGTGGCGCGTCAATTCGGTACATTCGGATTTTGTTACGCGAGTCATTACACGCGATCCCGAGTGAAATGATACTTTTGTTTCTCGCCAACGCTTTGGTTTTAATAATATTTTCACGTCGATTACCCCGGCATCTGTCAAAAAGTCCACCTTTTTAATAAACTTCCAAGTCCTCGGCAAGAGGACTTCTCCCGGAATGCAACAAATTCACATAGAGCCTTTAGCTTGAAAATTACACGATTTACGCTTTATTTGGCAAAGAAGATGCAACGATACTCTTTGTGATTTCGCTCGCTCCCTTAGTGACAAAACCGAAAGATCCCACGAGCTTATATGGTTATAATCATTGGATGGTGACGCGGACTTTGATGCTTTTCCGTGTATGAAAAACACGTTCATGGATACTCGTGGAAAAATGTGTACACATTGAGCACGTTATCAAGCAAGAAAGAAGTGCATTAAAGAACTGTGTACTCGTTAGGAAAGTTTATGTAACGCAGAGTAACCAATTTTCATAAAATTATTTAAGTACTTTTCAAGTCTGCACCGAGGAATACAGATGTCATGTAGAGGCCTCTGTATGTAGGCATTTGATTAAAAATCCTTTTCTTCTTGACGTTTCTTACGAGATATTCCCATGAAGGTGTTTGGCCTGCAATTAATTATTCATAAACGTCATTGATGTTTGTATCGAATACTCCGTGTTCATGAGAAACAAAATTATTTTGCTATTTAAGGTAAAAAATATTTCTCAACATTTTAACAAACTTAGACCGTATCTTATCTTTTTAGAAACAGACATCTAGAACCTCATCAATATTGACGTAATTGCAGTATTGTCTTCGAATACGAGATGACAACTCGTAAAGGTTTTCAAAGTTCTCTCTCTCTCTCTCTCTCTGCTTTCTATCGTCTCCTTCGTTTCTTGTCTCTTCCTTTCTATCTCTGTTTCTGAAGTTATCGAAGTCGAGTTCAGTGGTTAGGGTGTATATCCTTGTCCCGAGTACCAGTGACGATAGTGTTGGCTGTTTCCGCTTTCACTTGCACTTGCTGCGGCTCTCTCGGAAACTTGGCGTGATGTTATTTTAAAGGTTGGTTTCGAATCCTGAAGCTTCCGCATCTTTCTTCTTTAATACTTTGATAAATTGTATAGTTTTGGTGGCATCAATGTTAGAGAGTTGTTACATTTTGCAATTTTTATATATAAAGTTATTATTCGGAATTAAGTTCACCTACATAAGAAAGTAGCGAGATTGCATCGTTATTTTTTATTAGGAGAGATTTGGATTTTCTTCGAAGACTCATTTTTCCCCAAGAGAATTTTTATTGTATTTGTATAACATTTTTTGATGGGAAGCGATCGAATGGTATTATCGTACGAGGAACATCTACACATTTCTACAGGTTTCAAGAGCAAAGACAAGAAGTGCACGTTCTCAGATGTAATTTAAATTACGAAACGAACGTATAAAAAATTTATGAGCATGAGAATGATTTGTTATTGCATAAAAGTATTGCGGTAACAAGTATTTCAGATATTTCACTCGTTAAATAGAATCAGACTGCTGCGCTTCTTCGAACCTTTCTCATCCCTGTTAAATCGTATTTCGCACAAAGTCGTTTGCTTTGAAAGTTTGAATTATGCGCAATTAACTTTACAGCTTGAAATTGACTGCCATTCAAAGAGCTTTTAATCTTCATTTTCCGAGGAAGATGCGATTTGGCATATCTAGCCATCCTAACCTATCTCAGAATCTATCTCCTAACCCACAGAAGAAGTAAATCCGATTCTTCTTTACCTTTTCTAATCTTCCGCGTTGATCTAAGATCAGTCCTCGTTTAAAGACATATGTTTTCACGTCTATCCGTGCGCATCAATTTGCCTGACCTCTTCACCTATCTTTTATTTGTCCACGTCGTGTTCATAACCTGTTACATCACGTGAATTTCCACAGTAACCAACTTACAAAGGAATTCTTCCTTTGCACGACTCATCAACGTAATTTATACAAATAAAATGACTTGCTACTTTCAAGTCAGGAGTATTCGGCAGGCTAAACTAACTAGGAATAATTTACGTTTACGTCGCGTGAAACCAACATCCAAAAATCTTCAATGGCTAATCGCATCGTTATTATTAGTTTGAATTTGGGATTTCTAGAAATCCCTTGTGTACGAATGTGCACCAATTACGCGCATCAATTTGATTCAAGTAACATTAGTAGTGAAATTTAGAAACGAAAAGAAATTTGTAAGTTTGTACCGCGTTGTTACAAGCTTATCAAATGTTTTCCAGTTGATGAAGAAAAGCAATTACCAATCGCTTTTCATAATTTGATTCTGCTCGTGTTTCCGCCGCTGTTACGTAAACTCTGTTTCAACAATTCAATGATCAATGACTTTCGGAAAATCGTAGCCCTCAAGCCGCGTAATTTTCCTCCCTTCGTCGCCGTTCCCCTGCGCTTTTATCGAATTTGTCGATCTTCCTTTGTTTCCCGAAAGTAAAACAAAGTAAATCGTTCCACTTGCCTTATGGAGTCTCTTTCCAGGCGCATCACATCGCATCTCATCGCATCTCATCGCATCTCATCGCATCTCATCGCATCTCATCGCATCTCGTCGCATCTTCTCATCGCATCTTCTCATCGTATTGGCTCACTCGGTTACCTCTGCATTGCACATGCAGCAGCTGTAGCTTACCCCCATCCTCGCGTCCTCACCCCACGAATATATCTGGCACGTTTTGCCAGGCACAACCACCCGCGATCGAGGCATCTGGTTTTGCCCCCTCGCTTGCTCTTATGCTGCACAGCTTATACTACACAAGCACTTCCGGTAGATAGGTATTTTCGAGGCGTGTTCACGATGCGGAAGCGATAGCCCGGGGTTATCGACGGGTACTCCCTCGCTCTCTCTCTCTCTCTCTCTCTCTCACTCTCTCTCTCTGCTCTCTCTTTTCCCGTTTTTCTCAGTATGTTTGACTCGACGACCCTTCGGACTTTGGTGGCGTCCACCTTCTTTTTCACGCAGCCTCTTCATTTCCTTTCGTTTTTCTCGTTTGGCGAAGATGGCTGGCGTGCGAGTCAATCGACTAGCAATTTCACTCCAACCGATACTTTTTTCCTTTGCGTATTTGTTTTTCCAGTGATATCGAGTAAAGAAGATTTTTTTATCGTTATTGGATTGCCGAATGATTGCGCCGCGGCGAGAGGAGGGCGAATCTTTATCGAGTAAAATTTTAAATTCTCGAGATTATATCATCGTATATGGGATTAGATTTAGCATTAGAATTGAATTAATTAAAAAGAAATTACATTGCGATATTTAGCATGAATTTATTATTACTTTTCACGTATTCTCAAGCTGATCTCCGAGATGCAGTATTTGATCCTTACTCGGCAAATTCAAGTTTGATTTATCCATTTCAATTATTAAAAGGAGGAAATTGTTTAAGGATGTGTATTCGGAATAATAGGACGAAAGTTATCGTCCTATTATAACGTTACATTTCTTTATATTTAAACGGACGTAAAATAAGAGTTGCTCCCGATATACGACGTTGGAGAAAATAGTAATAAACACATGTAAACAAAATTTCTTTCCTCTTTTCATGTAATACGATTCAAAGCCTTAAAACTCTTTGAATTATTCCAAGCGTAGGAAGACTGATAGAAGAAAAATAAGACTGACCGGTGAATTATCAGACGTGTATAACATAAAGTTACTGCGCTGCTCTTTAAAAAATACGCGCACAAATATCTGATGGATGACGTTTGGTTGGTTTCTGCATCTGAAAATGCAACTTGGTACGATGAAAAATCGCGGAGCGGAAGCTACGAGTATCTGGTCTGATATGTTTAATAAATATATATAAATTCGGTTTAAAATTCGGTCTATCGGTGAAAAAGAATAGATAAGTAATAAAATATAATAATGCATAAAATAAATCAGGTATAAATCATCGATTTGGCCACTTTTGGACTATGTATCTTTACTTGGCTCGGTTGTTTCTTTTATCTCTATTTCACTCTATTTCACTCTATTTCACTCTTTTTCCGTCTTCTCACTCACTCTCTCTCTCTCTCTCTCTCTCTCTCTCTCAGTCTCATTCTATTTGCTTCTGACTTTCTTCGTCATCTTGCTCTCGTACCTTCTCCTCTCGTTATTAATTTTTCCTTCTCATTTTATCCCTGACTTATGGCCTCGTATTTTTCTGCTTTTTTACTACTTAACGAACGCAGCTCTCTTTCTTCCCTCCTTTTCCAATATTATATCGTCGTGTGCCTTTTATCGTTTTATTTTCTTTCCTCATTGGTCATCGTCGTTCAGGATTTTTTTCTACGAGAAGGAGGGAAAATTGTACTTTTTTTTTCAAGGGCCGCCCTTGTTTATAGCTTTTTATTATTGCCAAATAATCGGAATAATAAATCTCGGTATTAATGGCATCCATTGATTATCTTATAGTAGTTTCGATCTTGTTGACGCGAAAAAATGACCTTACGAAAACTTTTAAAATTTTTTCCGGAAAAATGTAGCAAAAAAAAATGTGTATTAACTGTATCCGCCAAGCGTTTATATAAAGGTTAGATTGATATAAATGCAAGTCTAAATGTATCTTAGATCACTTGAAAAATCTCATAGAATATGCGATTTCATATAAAAGTTTCTATTAAATAACGATATCGGTTAAAAATGTGCCATTACCTTCAATGTAATTTTTCTTAGATAATGTTTCCCTACCCTCAATATGATTTTATTAATACAGTTACGTTTTAGTAGAAAAAAGAGCAAATATCGAACGCCAATAAAACAAATAACAAATGGCTTACAAGAGCATTAAATATTGAACTTGAGAAGACATTGAAAGTAAGGAACGGTCATGGATTGTTAAGGATCAGTCGCTACGATCGCGAATCAAATTGCAAACGTGCGGTCGGACATGAACTTAAAACCACGAGAAACCGTGACTTTTTTCTACCTCGATAAGCTACATCAATTTCGAGTTACTTCTGGTACTCTCATCCGGTAAGAAATGACGTTCGTCGAAAGCTGCTAAAGATGGGATAGTTTTTTGATTTTCTGCAAATATGATTTCTCGACACTTTGCTAACCGAGGATAGTTTTTATTATTTAATTAATAAGTTTCGGATAAAGTTCGGATCATAAATATTCCGAATTGGTTAAACGTCAATTTATCGAACTAATCGTCACAATAATTTTTCAATGTTTAATTAGCGAGGAACAATTTCTCCGAAAGACTATCGAAAACTATTAATTTATAAAAAAAGCGACCGAACAATGAGTTTCGCAAAAATTCTATCATTATGAGCCACCCTTATTGCACCAAATTTCTTTTTAGAAAATCGTTAAATAATAATCGTCAAAAGATCGCTGCGGAACTTTGACTCTAGCGCATTTATATATCGTGCACATTCACCACCACGCATATACACCCACGTAGAGGCGTGTACTTTTACGAAAACATTTCGCAAAATCCGTTTTCAGATTCCGATGTATCATTGTATACCAAATGCATCCATAAAGTTTCCTTTCGAAATTCAAAGATGAACTTGAGTTTTAACGCATTTTCGTGCATATGCAGTCTTATTCCTATCGGTATAGGAGGACGTATATATTTGTTAATAACGACTCTCACAGAAACATTGCACAAAATCTTCTTTCACATTCTGGTATCTTTTCAAATGCACTCTAATACGTATAAACATATGGAACGCGTATGATATTTCATAACAATTTTCAGAATAACATTAGACAAAACATTTTTCGATCTTCTGGTGACTTATTACGTACTAAAGCAACAAAAAAAGTTTCATTTTGAAAATCGGTGTGGAAGTTGGTGCTCGTTGCACTTGAATGCTTGTGCACTCTTATACACATGCGGCGTACATTTGTTCGTGACAACTCCCACAGAATCATCGATCAAAATGAACATTCGAAAAGAAGGAATAGTTCGAGGAGCATTGCTTAGCAATTTTACAAATAAAATGAAAGAATTGAGTATTTCTTAGAATTTGTTTTTAACGAACAGAGCGTGCAACGTGGCCTTGTTACTTGTTACAAAAAATCCAGAATTTAAATATAAATAGCCCTAATTATAGTATCGAATAAAATATTCTATACGTTCAAACACAAATGTATAAAAATGATTTATACTTAAAAGCAATTACGTATCTTTAATGGGTTTATTATTTTTTCTTTGTTTCAGGTATGCACACAAAAAACTGGTTTAAGTTTCGTAACACGTAAGTTGAGAATTATCCACGATACGGACCTGATGCGAAAAAATCCTACCCATCTTGACTAAAACTGCTCTAAACATTTATGAAAGTCAGTTATGCTCTAACCGAATAAATTATATCAATAATTAATGTTGCCGAAAATAAGCGTTTGTTTGCAATACTTGTAGGTTGCATTATATATTGCAACTTATCGGCGGTAACTTTTCGAAAAGAAAACCGACTAGAAATGCATTATATATCCCTTAAGTGTGAATTCTACGTGAATATTCGTCGAATAAAGACAATCGTGCAAATGATCGGAAATTACATTTCTTTTAATTCGATAGTCGCTATTGATTCGACCACCAATACAATCCCACAAATTAACGAACCAATCCAACAGGATGTTCCAACATCTAATGACGCGCGTCCAATTACGCACGTTTTAAAACTTTAGGTTAAATCTGCAAAATAGGAGACCTTAACGGAAGAAAGAGATGTACATGAAAGAGGAGATACAGAGTATAGACTACAAAAGATTTTACAAAAGATTTTCTGGAACTACGATGGATTGCGTTCCGAAGTGAGTATCGCTAACAAAGCGGTGACGTTTCAATTACAGGCAGTTACTTTTTACACAAGAGCTTCGATTGCATCATCGTTCAGAAACATTGTTTATTAATATCCAGAACGAATCGCTTGAGAGGATTTACCCGATCCTCGACATTTTTGATCGTCTTACGAGTCCCGCGTCCCGGGCTTTGCCCGCATTTTTCTCCGGATCGAAAAGTACGAACAGAGGAAAAGACCAAGGAAATAACCGAGGTTTTCAGAGCGTTAAATAAGGAAAGTCTTCTGCAAAAGTTCCTTTTAATTCCACGCTTGTGTAGCAAACAATTGAACGGCTTCCCTTTGAAAATGGCGGACCATTTCATTCGCGGCGGCAAAGCCTCAGCCGAGAGAAAAAAAGAAAGCGACTAGCCGCTCCATCGGGGTGGGACTCGGTGCACCGGCTGCGGGTCGCGCCCCCGATACACGTTACGCGGAAGCTGCTTCAGGCCTGCTTCGGGCCTGCTCGGGAAACCCGCGGACACACGGGGACGATTCCCCGGCCAATTTGAAATGCATCGAATTTTTAAGCGGGGAAGTCTGCCTTTGTGCCGCCTTGACGACTTCGCAGGCGGTTCGCCTGCTTCCTAGTGTCCTAGTGCACGCCCACGCGTACGCGGCTTGGGTCGACCTTTCGCCTGTTCCCTCTGTACTTTTTCCGTTTTCACTGCCGTTTTCACTGCCGTTTTCACTGCCGTTTTCACTGTCGTCGCGCCAACGTTCGGCATTCGTCGCTCCTTCGTACGTTGTTCCGTGACGTAAGTGTGTTATCCGGTGGCGTTCGATTTCGAAACTTCAATCGCTCTCCTCTCCAGTGGCTTCCCATTCGTTCAGGCCTGAAAAAGCGCTCGGGAACCCTCTTCTCGAGTTCCTCTAAACAGCTCTCAGCACTGGCGCTCTATCAAATTATTCGACTACGAATGGAGGTAAACTCACGGACGCGGATTATTGATGGATGCCAAGAACGAGTACGTCGACCAAGTCCCTTCCGATCTGGTACTTATTTCGAGAGCAATTTCTTTCGCAGGCACAAGGTGATAAAAAAAAGTGAGCGTAATCGTAACAACTTTCCATCCGTTATTTTAACTCTAAGCGAACGGCCTACGTTAAGATTCGATAAGCCGTCGCACGACTCCTGGATCCTAGACAATAGACCGTTATAAGGAGTTCGTTATCGGCGAGCGAAGACTTCGCGGCACTGTTTACTCATCCCACTTCCGGTATAAGCCCCTTGAGACTACTTTTCCTTTTGCCGTCGACATTACTGTGCCACTAAACTTTGTACTGGATGAACTACGAGAGCGAAGGGCTGAAGAGCGAGGGTGGGACCGAGGAACACGGCGTAAGGGAGATATCTACCTTCGGAAGGACTCGTGGCTCAAAGTCCCTCCGAGCGGAAATAATTTCTATGGAAAATTTCATTTTCACGCTCTTCGATTTTTATTGCTGCTCCCCATTGCTTCATTTTCCTTTTCTCGCATGATGTGGTATGGTTGCGGTGGTTCGGGAATTGCGGAGGGTTTTCAAAGAGGATACTTTTTGTTATTTTGTCTTGTATTTTTCTACGGTTTCAAGTTGCGAAACGTATTGTTGAGCTCTGATGGAATGCGCCTAGAACGTATTGAGTGTAAATTATGGGAATCAATCGCATAACTCATCAAACTTATACTTGTACTATTGCGAAATAGATACCGAATAATGTATTTCTGTCTCTCTCCCTCTCTCTCTCTCTCTCTCTCTCTCTCTCTCTCTCTCTCTCTCTCTCTCTCTAATTTCTCATTAAATGCGTTTCATTTTGAAACTCGATGCTCGAAAAACTTTTAATTCATCGGCTCAAACGTATAGTTTTCATCGTAGATATTTTAACGATCGATAACAGAAAAATCGCGATAAAAGTATCAAGCGATAAAGTGTTCACGCAAGGCTCGAAACTTCTAAATGAACGACATTCCCACTGAAACTCGGTACAAAAATCTCCCGCTTAATTCACAAAGTAGCAAGTAAGCAGTAGCGAACGTAAGAAATTATTCCTTTCATTTGTAGACTCTTCATAACTGAAAATTATAAAACATTATAAGCATTAGATATTTTGTCTTGCGCCTATAATCTTACAAATCTTTGCTCTGCTGTTGCATTAATCTTTAATGTTCGAAGGTAACTTATATCGCTTATTCCGCTTATTCCACTTATTCCACTTATTCCACTTATTCCACAGGTAATAAAATTGAGAGATCATTGCTCGTTGCTTACTCCATGATTGTGAGTCCTTGTTCTTAGTCGAAAGCCAGCGCGTAGAATTGGCCTCTTGGAAATTTCGGATCGTAGGAATTGGACCGATTGCGCAACGAATCCTTCCTCCGTGCTACGATGTACCTCCACGCGATTTACTTATCTGGAGCAGAATGGAGACGATCGTGGATCATTTTGCGGGGGATTTTTGCTCTTTCCAAAGGCTGTACGCGCAAAACTTGAAAAGTATTTTCATTTGGACGAGGTGAAACCGTGTACGATTGTTGCCCTCGATGGCATTCGAAACGTCAACGTCGACGTTCGGAATTATAATGTTTAAATGAGTTATTTGTTTGCACTCGTTATCCGAGCATTCGCGTGAGCTTGGAGGATGAGAAAGGAAAATAAATGGAAATTATCCGGAGGAATAATTTTATCGAAGCAAATGCGTGCGAATAAAGTGGCACAACGGTCTCAAAAATACGTCGATCGTTTGGATGTTTCCTCGGTTTCATCAAAGGCGGATTCTACGTCCGTTTGGTTCGTTTATTTGTACGCCCTGCATAAATTCGAAATAACCGCACCAATTTAAATCCTCGAGCGAGACGAGCTCCTAAATTATCCCGCGAAGCTGCCTAATGCTAAGCCTTATTTTTCCCGCGAGAATGATATCGAAATGTGTTTTCGCGTATTCCCCGAGACGATTTAATGACATTGGTAGAGAGCCTCGAGAATAGTTCGTAGCTTAAGGATCGTAAATTGATTGCCGCGGCTCCTTCAATTGGCTGCTAAATTCTCAAATGCGATCGCGAATAAAGAAAGGTAAGTTTTTCATTGTGGACGTCGAGCGGCAACTGAAAAACCGGACTTGCAATCTTGCGGACATCTACCGCGGCAGTTCGTAGCTTAGCTCCAGTCATACACGGACGATGAGTATCTTGGCAAAAAAAAATGAACGCGAGCGTGGGACTAGAACGCGGACGTACGAAGAAGAAGAAGAAGAAGAAGAAGAAGAAGAAGAAGAAGAAGTCAGAAGTGGAAAGAAGCGAAAAGAAGCGGAAAGAAGCGAAAAGAAGCGAAAAGAAGCGGAAAGAAGCGAAAAGAAGCGAAAAGAAGTGAAAGTAAGGGAAAAGACGAGAGATAGGAAACGTCGGACAGGAAGTACATAAACATAAAATGGTCCCGCGCGATTCTTGCACTCCTTCTGGTCTGCCTCGTGTCTTTTCCGCTCGGGAGCTTAATCTCGGTCAGGTGGATTCCCTGGAAGCCGTAATGCTCTCGAGGTAGTTTCCGTCCGTCCGAGACTCCTTGCCGTGAATTGTTCCACGTCATAAAGTAGCTCACCCACCTCAAGGGTCTACGCACGCCGACCGCATGGGTAGGGACGGCTGCGGGGGTGGTAATGTTAATTGTTAAGGGTACTTTGGCCGTAATGCACCGCAGCGACGTATCGTTGTTGAGTGTTCAAAGTGGCAGCGTAAAAGATGTCTCATTTCGCGTGGCTTTGGCTTACTCAACGCTTTTCTTCCTAAGGCTCTGCTCGTGTGTGCGCGCGCGCTCGTGTGCGTCTCCTAATTCAATGAGGCTTTTCCATTTGTGTCTTGTGTCTTGGGACGCAGTTACGTTACTTTTATTTGCTGATTCGTTACTCTTGTACTTAGTTGAGGGGAGAATTGGTATTTCGTTAAGTAGCGATCGAATTCAGCAATTGTTTTACGAATCTTTATAAATTACGGCGTGTCCACGAGGGGGCCGTAGTCGTCTCTCCTGTGACGAGTATCATAATTGCATTCTTATTAATTGGAAACTTACGTAATCGATACTCTTATTATCAATAGATCCCGTGCGCCTTCTTATTTAACGCTGTAAGCCAATATAGAGCCTTAGATATTAGTCGATGAACAGAGGAACTGGAACTATTTCATATCGTGTGCCATTGGTATAAATCGACCACGATAATCTATCGCTTTTGTTTATTCAGACTGACTTTCGTAATAATTAATTCTACTTGACAATAAGATGAATGAAAAATGAATGAATAACGAAGTTTGACTTCTTGTGAGTGACTTACAGAAAGGCAATAAGTGTTAGCAAGAGAATTTTTCTTATCGGTGTCAAAGGATACTATAGACACAGACATAATTTCCTTCAATTTGAAATGGCAAAAACATCTTGGACTTGATTAAAAATTGATTTTTAAATTAAAAAATTTTTTCCACCTACTGATTAACTATTTTATTCATTGATTTTTAATACAACTTATTTAATTTTTTCCTATAAAGATAGATAATACCGAGAGCAAAATGTCTTTCCGCTTTAATCTCGTGTTTTAACCGTGTTTTAACCGCAGATGACGCTGTGCTTTTGTACAATTAAACTTTTCTTATATTGTCCATATTTTTATCTGTTTGCATCGCATTAAATCAACAGTCTCCCGTTATAAGATCGTTATTTGTAACTCTATGATTTATTGCACGTGTAATATTGATGGTCTTTAATTAAAATTATTAAAAGAATGTCGCATTACTTTTGCATTTAAATATACGTTATAGTTATTGTTTAAGCGAAGGTATTTGAGTAAACGTTACGCGAACGTCAATTGCAAATATACGTTGCTTAAAATAAAAACGAATTTTGTCAATCCTATTTCCCAACAAGAATGTTTATAGGAATTCAGTATTTTTCAGCGCACCCTGTAAATCAATGGAAAAAAAAAAAAAAAAAAAACACGAATCTCGTTAAAATCAAGAGGCAAACATTAGCGGGCGTTAGAAAGATTACGTAACCAAAGGATTCTCACCGTGAGCAAAGGATACGAGTTACGCGTGGACTTGTACGTCTACAGGTTGTCCATGTCCATACGTAGCTTCTTCTGTTTCTGGACGAACTCCAGATGCACCCAAGAGTAACCACTCGGTGTATCCTATTGACGTACGTCCGTAGAAACTTGTGCGCGCCAATGAAAAGAGATGGATAACTACTGCTCAGATCCTGAACTGACAGTGTGCTTTTTGGCAATTTCTTTTGTAGTCTTTCGCAAAGTCTGAGAAGCTGATTTACGTAATTGTCATTTTCGAAAGAAGCTTAACTTGCAGGCACTGTACTTTTCTACGGATTCGGTACGTCTAGAGCGCGAATCGTAACATAACAATTAACGACAAGTATTGTTTGGTAAATTTCACATTTCATACCGGAATTTTCTCCTTTTATGTTTCGTTTATAAATATTCGATCACTTATATAAAGAGAAAGCTTACAGCGAGAAATGAAACTTTAACCGATCACAAGAGGGCAATATATATTTAATCTAATAATCTAATGTGATTTAGTGCTATTCTATAATGGGACAAGGAGCCAAGAGCGTAAAAGCCGCTTACGCTATCCGAAAGAATTAAATCCTTTCAAAAGTTTTTATACCCGGTACAAGCAACGTAAGGAAGTCTTTTGTCCGAGAACTGTGTATTTTCAAGAACGACTGAAACTAGCTAAAAATTTGGAAAACGGAAGTAAGTATATATCCTCCGCTTGAAAAGGCTTCGCGCGTAATTATTACGGATAGATGTTTATAGGAAAAGTCATTCGGGCGCATGCGATTGAACGATAATGACGTCTGATAAATTCGAGGTTCGGCTGAAAGTTCTCGAAATTCGTAACGAAATTGGCTACCTCCCAAGCACGGGCTAACAAACCTCAAGAAAATGTTATCCCTCATTTTTTGGCGAAATAACCATTGGCGAAATGACGAAACAGTAGTTAGTCTGGTTGACCCAAGCTGCAGGTGAGGGATTATTTGAAAAGCCAGTGGCAACGCGAGTACAGCCTCTGATCATTAATTGAAATTCTAGTATATAGTAAAGAAATAAATAGCTAAAGGAGGCTTTAAAAAGTGCACTTTTGAAAAGGCCGTAACGCAAGAGGGCGGAAGCTCAGGTGACACGATGCTCATATAGAGCTTCCTTTGTCTTTTGCCTGGGCTGCACTTGCGACACTTTTTTAAAGGCTCCTTTCACGAGGCGGTATACACACTTACTCGATATCCCATTAAAAGTAAGGAGTTAAACTGAAAATAACCCGCGGCCGCGGCAGAGTGTCAAGCCGAGGCTTAGATCATCGCCTCGTAAAGAGCAAAAAAGTATAAGAGAGCGACAGAAAGGAGGCGGAGGCTCTAGGAGTCAACCGAGATAACAAAAATTTATAGAAACCCCGGCCCTTAATACTTTTTATCTCGGTGCTCTTATTGTAATGTCTGACGCTGTACTGCCTCGTATAGGAGAAAGAGACGCGGGGGTCGCTCCCGTCGCCTCTCTCTTGCTCTCTCTTGCTCTCGCTTGCTCTCCTCTCCCTCCGTCGACCTTTTCCCAACTCGAGCGCACGAGAGCGGACGGTATATTTTAATGTACGCAATGATAAAAGAGGAAAGCTCGCGTTACTCGCGTCAGTGTCGGCCTGGAAATTCGCGCGGTAACTCTCGGCGTAAGTCTTGCACGACTCCTCCTTTTTATTTTCCTTCTTCATAGAGCTTGGCCGGCTCGGCATTTTTGCGGTCGCCGGTGGATCTTGCGGCCATCGCCTATTTCCGTTTGCTTGGCTGTGTTTCTTCCTTTGCCTCTTCTTATTCTTGTGTTTGTTCAAGCTGAGCTACGTATTTTCCTAGGCGGCTGGTAATTCTCCGTTATTTATTTGCTCTATAAATTTAAGCTTTCGATTCTCGAATTTTTAACTCCACCTCGTGGCCAGTCTTGCAATTATTTTCGACTCGGTTCCGATGTTCGTTACGGGAGGAAAGGTCGTCAGCTTTTCTCATTGAAATACTGAAATATGCCCGAGGAGTACATTTATTTGGTGTACAGAGTGCACAGAGCGTGCGCAGTGTACACAGAGGGAAGGCAGTTATGAAAAATATATCGTCAGAGATTATGTGCCCAACTGCAGGATGTACTATTTTTCGGTAAATACAGTAGGCGCGTATCGGTGCTCGAAGTAGCCTCGCACCTTAATCACTGGCAAATTTCATATTTTTACACGAGAAGAATTTTAAACGAACGTCCCTGTACTCCATTGTATACTCCATTTTTTTCTCAGGACTTGCGTATAAGATTATAATTCGGCTCTACGTAATAATTAGGTATCGTCGATCTCGCGTCTCGCGCGGGGAAAGAAAAGCTGCGCCTACATCCTTCTAAGTGAATCGAGTTTTTTTGCACCTCGTGCTTGAGGACTACCGCACGAAGGCATAAAAGTCTCGTGCTCAGTCCTGCGCGTTTGCCGCCATAAAGCGATATAATGCGCGAAGGAAAGCGTATTCTTGTATCGTGCATATGCAGGACGACGCGAATGTCGAGAGCTTTTCTGGGATAAAACCGTGGATAGGGTTTTATCCAGAGGGAATGTAAAAACATGGAGATTAGAGGCGAAGTGGCGGCCAGAAGGGAAGGGGAACGACGAAGGGAAAAGTTGAGACACGGAAGACAAGTGAAGGATGAACGTTGGTAGACGGAATAATAGAGGACCGACGATTCCTTCGCTCCTTCGTTCCCGAGAGCGGTAAGGATTTAATTACTTTAGAGCGATCGATGTGTCTGTCTGCTTTAGCGAAGCTATGCACCTGCTCATTTTGTGAATTTTGCAGAATGTTTGAGCGTAGTGGATGTAAAAATAGAACATAACTGGGCATCGGTTGTTGCTGCAGCTCTAATCTCACGAGGATATTATCTAATCAATTACGCGAGGTTCGTAGGAATTTTCGAATTAATAAATGATTAATTAAGTAAGAAAGGTTTTAATTTCACCTATCGAAAATTTCCCAAGCACCTCCACGAGGAAGCTGGTGTTTACCTTAACAATCGGATCTAACATCTATCGATCGTATTTGTAACTTTTTTTCTTCTTTTTTCACAACGTACCAATTGCAAAGCAATGCGCAGTATTTCCATATTTTAGATATTTATCTACCGTCTTTGAGAATCGAGGCTTAAACGTTGAAAATAACCCAGCGAAGACAATCCAAGGGAGAATAAGATGCAAAACAAAGAGAAAAAGAGAGGGGCAGGCAGTAAAAGACAGAGGTAGACCGAAAGTAGAAAAGGAGAAGTCGAGTTGATTGGTAAAAAGTGGAGAAGGAAATAAGGCAATAGTAGGAGAGGTGAGTGAAAACGAGAGAGCAAAAGAGAGAGGTGCAAGTGCAAGTGTACAGAGAATGTTCGGTCGCGGCATACGTGAAGAATGCAGCTGCACCTGGCCGACTTCAAGGTCAAGGTCATTCGACAGAACCTGTACACTTGTATTCTTCCTTACTCTCCCTCTGTCTTTCGCTCTCTTCTATCGATACTTTTTGAAAGCTAACAGACGCATGAGCACACGTGAATGTTTTATACAAAGAGAGAGGGAGAGAGAGAGAGAGAGAGAGAGAGAGAGAGAGAGAGAGAGAGAAGAGTGCGTTTATTTTGCGGAATATTTGGAAATAAGAAGGTAAACAAACCGAGAACGTCGATTTCATTTGCTTGACCTACATTTTTGCTCTCTCACTTCATCGGTTATTTTCACCCAATTAAAGGCAATGAAAATTTCATCCGTTTGCGATTACCTCATTAATTTATAAATTGTATCCTCTACAAGCTCAAGCTTGCGAATAAAAGAGAAACTGTACGTAAAAAACATTTAAGCGTCACATTCTTGCCCACTATCGTACTTTTCATTTTTTTGCCGCAATCTTTACTTTCCTCCTTCCTTGTTGCGTCCGCAGTCGCGAAATCTTATTTATGAATATATATTGCGTCCCGCATAAGTTCATTCCGACAATATTGCGCACCAACTTATATCACTGCTAAAGCTTCTTTGGCTTCTTATCATTAGCTACAACGGATGATTCGTTTGAATTCGATTTAAACATCCGCTGAAAAACTGTGGCAGTAAACATCGTAAACATCGCTTTTTTTATGAATGCGCGCTGTTTTTTTTTCTTTTTTTTTTTTTTTTTTTAAGGGGGAAAAACAGTTGCAACATTTGAGCAACGTACACGTTCCGAAATCTTATTAAATAAGAGTATAAATAATGCAAACGATGGAAAATTCAAGATTTGGTTAAGGAAGTTTTGCCCGACTGCGACATCGATTGAGCAATTGCGTCAACGAATACTAATCAAGAAATAGTGGTCGTAGATGCTTCACCTGTCAACTCCTTTTTAACCCATTAAGTTAATGGGAAAATGACTCTCCATAATAGGAAGCTGATTTCACGAAATTCGGTGCTCTCGAAAGTTTCGCAGTTATATTTTTGGTTTAGGTATACGAGCTTAGTTTAACGTAGAAGTACAGTAATTAGAGTTAAATTTGAGCGTTGTTAGGAGCGGGGAATTCACCGTATAATCGGAGCAGAATCTAATGCAAATTTTACCGTGTTTATCCAATGTGATTAAATGATCGAAGAATTCGTATAATCGTTACAGAAAGTATTTAATTTATGCATTTTAAAAGTGTAGTGTGCTCGGTTAGCGGAAGAGAAACACTTTTATTCGGTGATTTTAATCCAATCGAATATTAACAATACGCATTAAATTAATTTCCAGTAATTTTTTACCACTCCACGTGGTGTGGTGTCCATTAACGCGATCTACGCTTGAGCTTTGAAACAACATTCAGTATCCACGCAAACGGAAGAATCCTAGCATTCCCAGCTCATAATTGTTCACCGAAAAGATTGGAAATGATTATATGTAAATAACGTACGCATACTTTAATCCGGTAGAATAAATTCTGAAATGTATAATTTTAGTTAAAAGAAATTTTCCTTCGCCTCGTTACATCTACGTTGTTCTTGTGTTCGAATGTAATTCACGAGTATCGCAGTAAGCTTTAATTAAAACGGCAATTATCCGCAGATAAGAATTTCATCGATGATAAATAACCAAAGTCTGAATCTTTTATTAGTAAATATTTCGAAGCTGCTATCTGCATTGGTTTGTCTAGGATAGCCGATTAATTGGCGATATCTGTGAGAAAAGAAAATTCTGTCGAATTCCCGATAAAAGCTGTCGGTAGAAAAGCTGCAATTTTTAAATTCTACCGACTGCATCGTTCGGAACAATATTCAAAGAAGTAACATTGCAATACTTCGATGCTTAACGCCACTTATGCTTGCACCAAACCGCTCGCCTTTTAAATAAATCAGTTGCGTTGTTTTCCTCTGAGCTCTGCGTTGATTATTATTGTTATTTATTAGGTTTCCTTAAAATTATTGGCTCAATAGCTCAATAGCTGCGTCATCGAGAAAATGTACACTTTTGTTTTCTGGCAGATGAAAGCAAAGAAACAACCGGCGTTTGCGTCTGCGCTTTTATTCAATGTTACGTATGCCGCGTAAGTATATATCAGAGTAGAGCTTAAAAGCTAGTAAGATAGGTTTGAAAAATCGTAAATTGTAATGCGACGGAAATCCCCGGTTAGAATTATTTACGAGTATTATCTACCCATCGATCAGAAAAACCGATCGATTCATAAAATAAATAAGATATTAAGAGGGCGTTTGAAACTGCGATCATACTCGACTGCATTTTGCGAGTCTACGTCCAAGGAATTTATGTAAGAGGATTTTTAGGGTAGATAAAAGAAAATCGGGCGTAAAAGGCTCACGCTAAATGTGCTTGGGTCCGGTTCGTTTGGTCGGTATCGATCGGCGCGATTCGTCGTTTTTAGGTATATTTACGATTATGCGCGCGTTGTTTTTCACCCTCTTTACGACTTGCTGTTTACGTAAGAGTTTGCGCGCGCTCAGTTATAAATGATTCCCATTGATTTCCATTGGTTTTCATTAGGCGATTGAACGGGATTTTCATCGCGGTATTTTTGGAAATACAATCGTGAAAATGCACAGCTGCGTTGAGAGCGATAATCTCTGCGTGGCACTTGATGTCGTTCGTCTGCGAGAACCTGCAGATAAATGAAAGTTTAATGTGGTTTTCGAATGTGCGTTCTTAAATGGATGTCAGCTTGTTGCTGTCGGTGGTTGCGCGCGTAAACGCGTTAACGACAAATTCCGCTTAAATGAAATAAAAGCAAAAGTTTGTCGATCAACGCATACGTTGATATCAATATACGCGTTTGTGCTTGCGTGTGTCATGCACCGAGTGTGCACCGAGTGTGCACCGAGTGTGCACTGAAATTTCATCTTATAAATTTTAATGCTTCTCGTAATTGTTATATTTATATGGATTTCAGTATTTACTCGGCCGGCACGTTTAAAATATAGGCGAATGCGACGAATCGGTTAAAAGTTAACCCTTCGTGATAATATTATTGTATTGTTGCGCGCGTGGATAAACGCGTTTGTCATTCGATGTTATATTTTCGTGAAATATTTTTAACTCGCAACCTCATTATTAAATCACTGATAATTGATCGGTTTATTAAGAAAATTTTTATCTCTCCGAACTTATTGCCTACGTTCCAAGCGACACGAAATTTCGATATTCAAAAAAGCGAGAAATTTATTTTAAGAGAAATCGTCTTGATTTATTCACGTGCCGTACAACTTCCAATATAAAGATGTTTTTCACGAGACCTAAAAATACATTAACAGAATCCAGTAAATACGTTATGATTATTTTGTTTTTTTATTAGCCGTCTTTCCTTACTGAAATTGCCTTTCATCTTATTATTCTGTTTTTCATGTCAATAATCCTTCGCCAATGCGATTGGATTATCGCTGGTGCTGTATTTCCGTGACATTTTTTAATATATTTAAAAAAGCTTGTATTAGAAACGGAATGTGCAATGTGCTCATCAGTCGGATGAACCAAGTTGAGCGAATGAAACTATCGTTAACTCTCTTCCGGTGCGTTGGACAGATGATTAACCTGGGAGTTTTCCAAATTTTCTTACTCGTATAGCATGGGCTCAAACTTAGCAAGAGTTAAACCTGTTGTCTTTAAGTACCCGCTTTCGCCTGAATACGAAGAAGAAAGCAAATTTGGAACAACTTTGGTCAACTAGGGTACAGTTTTAACGGAGTTGCACTTTGCTTGTACCACGGTTTCGCTCTTTAGCTATTGAATCACAACTGCCATTGAGGCAATTACAACCGAGGATTTTAACCGAAGCTACACTCATCTTTATCTCGGCGCCTATTCGATCCGATTAAACAATTACGATCCTTTCAATATTAGCCCTTTTAGCTGTTAAATCAAATTCGGCTGAGAGTTTTCGCGTAAGAGTTTCCTTGGCATAACCCCCTGTAACTTCGCTGTCGCTCGTTGAGAAAACTCGAAACCTTCCGTAGGAATCATTATCCGTCGGGTGTACCTACGATACACGCTGGAGCCTGGAATACGCGGTCCAGTAATTTATCGTGGTGCTGGTCCCTAGCGCGTGATCCACGCCCCTTCCGTGTTTTCTACTTTCTATCCCTCTCCGTGTTTCCTTTTCTTTTG
The DNA here is from genome assembly GCA_018907045.1 of Wiebesia pumilae. Taxonomy (NCBI): domain Eukaryota; kingdom Metazoa; phylum Arthropoda; class Insecta; order Hymenoptera; family Agaonidae; genus Wiebesia; species Wiebesia pumilae. The sequence goes on from JACCHZ010000022.1 coordinate 5,259,948, forward strand.
TTTCTCATATTTTTTACAGTTGCCCTACGCCTGCCCCTAACGCAGCAACGCACAAACACACGTTCCCCCTCCTCGTTTCTAGTAGACCTTTCTTCTTTTCTTTTCCTTCTTATCGAACGTTAGAAAAACTAAATTCCAAGTCGTTTGGACACGTCTATTGGCGAACGTTAATAGAAGTTGGCAACGGTCAAAGTAGCGCTTTTACTCTTCCGATCATTAGTTCTCGCATTAATACGCGTGGATTCGGTAAAAGCTTAATTATCGTAAAAGCTTAATTGTAAACTTGATAGTCGCATTTGAAGTTTTTCCGTTTTTCCGTTTTTCCGTTCATCGATGCGTCGGTTCTTTTACAAATGGGAATTACCCGTACGTTAATGTTCGGTGTCAGTTATCGGTGTTTTCGTTCGCTTCAGTTATCGTTTTCATACGTAAATTTGTCCTGAATTCAGCGTTACTCTTTTTACCGTTACTCCCTTTCCAAGTTGTATATTTTTTTTTCAACTAGTTTCGATTCTACCTAACCTACTTTCAGTTCGTGGTTAAAGCGAGTGTAAAAGTTTTTCTCCGAAACTGTGTATCCGAATAAAAGGCCCGAGATACTTTTATTCATAAAATATTTTCTATTGGAGTGTATTGAGAATTTTGGTGGTGCATTTGATGCGTTGGAAAGTTTCACGTAGGATATGCAGGAACGCTCGTAGGCTTGTAAGTGATTGTTTTCGGTTCTTTGGGAAAAGCTATTTATTGCAACGAGAAGATTTATTTACTTGATGCACGGAGTACGTCTTAAAAGTAATTACAGTGCGCAGAGGTGTCATTTTGTAAAATTCATCACTATTTAGCGCTATTAATGCACGAATGTTTAAATCTTTTACGCGCGCGTTTGCAACTTGGAGAGAAAACAGGGTGTGTGGATAGAATATTATAGGCGCAAGGCTCAACCTTCGATAATTCGCTTATTACAACGTAGACTTCACCTTCGCTGCATCTCTTTGTTCTTAATTCTACTTGACCTTTCCCTTGGCAGACTCTCCCTTTCGCTCTCGATCTTAATACCATTGAGGATTATAACGCACATTCTCTCCAACTGCACTCGTTCTCTTCGTATTTACGAATATTACTTTACTTAATTGGGCTCATTAGCGGCGATACGCATCTCGGTAATGTATTTTTCTCTGAAATCTACTGGATTTCGATTCAAGTTTAACTCACGTAACAAGTAGCCAACCGAGAAACTTGGCTAACCGGAACTTAACTAACCGCGTTTTTCGTGTTTTTATTACGCGCTTTTAACGATTACAATACAAGTGATAAAATTTAACGTTTAATATTAACCAGTTGATGATTATGCAAATCGATACGAAAATCATCGTCTAAACATCTCGAGATAAAATGCAAAAAATGCAAAACGAACGTAATCGGCGTGAAAACTTTCATCATTATCAACTTCGGTTCCCGATACGAGATTCTTGGCACGAAGATAATGCAGGCTATCGCAATAGAACCGATAATGAGTTAACACTGGGATTCCGTCTTAGATACGAGGAAAGAAAACATTTAGCCAAGTTTTTATCGCGGACAAGTTGCCGATGATTGGCCTCGCGTTAAATTCCGAATGGAACCATATTGCTTGCAATTACGCTCGCAATTAACTCCGGAAGCAGATAAGTCTTCTTCGAAACAAAAGCACGAGGCCTTCGCGCGTGTCATTCGTTGTAAAGGCGAGGGTAAATATTGAAAAACCAAATACAGGTGTGCGAGCGAGAGTCGCTTTGCCGCGATCAAGCAACGCTGTTTCCCAGTCTACGCGTTGTAGACCGCAGTTCATTTCCAACTATAAAGAAACTATAAAGAAACTATAAAGAAACTATAAAGAAACTATAAAGAAACGAACCGTGGCTGCGGCATCGGTGACCGTAAAAAATGTACCGCAATTGCCGAGTATTGGTTAAATGTCGCTGCATGTAGATATTACAGAGTATATTGTGGAGTATAAGTACTCGGAGAGAGATAATAACGAATATCACGAAGAGCACGCTGGTACGTACTCGATCGTACTCGGGGTAGAGTATCGATTTAAAAATAGCGTATTGCGACTGGGCTCTTAATGTTTTTCTTAATGAAGTTGTATCTGTGGTACATAATCACGTAATTCTCCGTAGCCGAAAGAGCCGTGCCGCTTTGTGCAATTAATCACGAGTGATTTATAAAATAATAATCAATAATTTGCTGGTGATAATGCATAATCGCGAGTGAGTTATTATTGCCCCTTATTGCCGAAACAACGGGGATTTCTCGTTGTTTTCTCGTTGTTTTCTCGTTACCTCCGTCGTATATACGTAATAACAGGTATTTCAAAATGCATTAGCGATGAAACGAAAAACAATCAATACCGATAAGAAAATGGGAAATTGGTAACGTTTTATTTTCCTTTACATCGGGGATAACTTTATCGAGAAGTTGGAATACTTATCTATTATTTACCCGACGAAAGAACTATCGCTTTTCGCTTCTCTCTCGAGTATACTTTGGCGATGTACGCGTGACTTCGTGGTATCTCTCTATCAATCTTCCACACTGCCAGATCGAACTTACCTATACATCCATTTATTAGTTTTATCTCCTTTACATTCGTTATCCCGCTCGAGACGAGCTTCTTCTCGATTTTCTGATCTTGCATACCACGATCTTGCATACCATCTTGCAGGCGCGCACACACGCGCACACGCGCGTATAAAAATATGAGCCGTAATGTAGCTCGGCGCTGTAGAATACGACGGAGAATAAGAAAGAAGAGAAGTAAAAAGAGAGGATGGTCTTTCAAAAATTTATGGAGAGAGAGGGAGTGAGAGAGAGAGAGAGAGAGAGAGTGAGAGTGAGAGAGAGAGAGCGAGGGAGAGGGAGAGAGAGAGAGGGGGGGGGATGGGATGAATTCCAAATCGCGACAATGAGTTCACGTGCTAAATATTCCAGGTGGCGATGAGAAAAAAGAAATCTACTTTATGACGTGGAGGATTAGGTGCGAAATGCTCGCGACGTTAAGGCGATTAGACGTTCGAATACTTCAAATGTCGCGATAAAGAATCATTAGCATTTTCAAATTGTGAAATCTAGAAGAGGGCGGCGCCATTTCTTAAAACAGATTTAATTTAATAAAATGCTGTTTGCAGCTTATCGTACCCGATCAAGGAATCGGTGATTCCAAGCCTAGCATTATAATTATTTCGCGTTGGCTTACGTCGCTTCCTATGCAGCTGCACTTTTCGCCAAAAGTCGTCCCGATTGTACGTAAAACGATAATGAGTTTTATCATTATTAAATTTCGGGACCCAAATCTCATCCGCGTCCTGAAGCGACGTTCACTTTACGATACGAGCATTTCTAAATAAAACGACTCTCGGCTCATTAATTACTGTAAAACGTTACACTTATTACGTGCTCAACGGACAATTATTTCGCAAAGAAATTTTGACGAAGAAACGGTGACGTTGTTAATACCGAAACTAGTTTCTTGACTCGCTGTCGAACTGGTACTGTTGGCAAAGAACGTTAAAACGTTGAGTGTACGAAAACTTTTTCAAGTGTGAAAAACGTATTTCCGACTTATTAAAACACAAATCAACCACATTGTCAAGATAAATTACTCGAAAAACAACCACTTAACTTCAATATAACCAAATCATTCATTCGACGGAGTTGCAAAAAATGACGTATCAAGGCTAAAATCCAGAGTAGCAGCCGAGCGTTGAGGCAAAATGCAGTTTTCTGCGATGTTGCTGCTGTAGCTGCTGTTGCTGCAGACGCGTGGCATTAGGGACGATGGACCCTTCTCTATTTCGTGTTCTCTCTCTCTCTCTCTCTCTCTCCCTCTCTCCTCTCTCTCTCTCTCTCTCTCTCTCTCTCTCTCTCTTTCCGCTGTTGGTCAGCAACACTGCACAGCGAGCTGAGCTCCATGCACGAACGAAGCTCGTTCACCTTGAGCTCTCGAGGGCAGCGGTTCTCAATGTGTCCTCGGTAGCTTTGCGAAAATTATCGCTCGCTTATTTTCCAGAAAGGCTTTATCCTTTTTCTTCCTTATCCTTTTATCACTGCTGTTTTTAATGCGCTGAAATTCTCCGTTGGAAGCGCGGCTTGTGCGTCAATTATTTTATTTCGGCGTTGGCTGCTTTTAAAATTATGTACAAATATTGAATTATCAAGCAGGTCTAGCGTCAATTGACTTTATATCGAAATTTTGATATTGGTAGGATACCATTGGAAAAAGTCTGTTTTCCTTAGCTTTATTTTCGCTTTCACGCCGTAGTTGTCAAAGTCACATTCCAGCGTTAATTTAAAGAGTTCGAAGATGCGATCGCGTTCCAATTTTTCTCCCGACTAAAAATGAAATATCGCAAGACGAGTATTCGTCATTTAAAAATAAACCTATTCAGCTACTGCGAACTGCTTTAGAAACTATTCGGAATTTCGGCCGAAGTATCGCAAACGATTCACGCGTGTACACGTATATTTACAAGCAGGGTACAGTGTGACAACTGTACGGTTAAATCGTGGCAGATCGTAATTTATTGAAGTGTACCATCATTAGTTACGAATGCGGATCTTCAATGTTCATTTTAAAAACAAATTTCGTTTTAAGAAACTTCCAACGAATATAAAGAGCGCGGATTATCGTTATTGACATTTAAAATTGCTCTACGTTAAAAAGTCAAACATCGTTCAAGAGAAATCGTTATTCGCATAATTCTTACAATTTTCCACATCTTGGAAATTAGACTTCGTAAGTAAATATATAGCGCCATAAAACTCGTTTCTTTTTGCTAATTCCGCTACTCGTTATTTAGTGTTTCAACTGTGACAAGTCTATACGTTTGGGCAATGACATCGCGAGTTTCTCTTTGTTGTTTCAAATTTGTTTTTAGTTTTTATTTCAAAAAAAAAAAAAAAAAAAAAAAAAAAAAAAAAAAAAAAAAAAAAAAAAACAATCTCGGTTGAAGCGGAGAACTAATCTAATTGATCTCCCCATCTCTCCGTACATCTAAGCTTTCAAATACTCGTCACTGCGGTACATCGGTGCGTCTTATTTCTGTCCGCGGTGACCAACAATTGGCAATTGCGCTATTACCCCCTCACATTTTACGTACGAATTCCGCACCTTTAATCTTTCAACTTGCTTATTTATTTCCAGCGGTTTGCCAACATTTTCACGAAGAACGAGAACTTTTTTACGTTAAGAACATCGTTAAGCGAATCACCGCGAATTCGCCACGCTACGCCATTACGCATCGGCTTTATATTTTAACACTTTCGTTTTTTATCCGCAGCCGCGGGTAAACGTAAAAGGTGTTTTGCTGTAATTTTTCGTAAATGCAGTGCACCTGCAGAAACGGAAAATCATCGGAATCGAATGCAAATAACTCGGTGAACGGCCAGGAAAGTCTTGACGCGCGCGTTAACGCTTTAGACGCGATGCATCCGGATGGTACTGATCAGCTTGTCAATACACAGATGTCTAAGTGTTTGTAAATTTGAGCAGCGCGACTCGAAGTATGCAGTATACGTTTCTTATTCGAATGGATATTATCGGTATCAAACCATGCTTTTACACATTCTTTGTAAATCGAAAGGAGCATGAATTTAAGAACGAACGGTGTTGGTTTGAGAACACTCGCACTACTCTCAGTACTGCCTGACACTGATTCTTTAACAATAAACGAGGCTCGGTTGGATATCGCGATAAACAAGTGTCACGCCTTAAACACGGATAATTCACGATTAGCCGAGCGAGCAATTATGAAAAATAGCTCGGGCGTTAGAAAACAAGTAGTTAAAACTAGTTAGGTAACTTACATTTAGAGAGAGAGAGAGAGAGAGAGAGAGAGAGAGAGAGAGAGAGAGATTTGGCGAAAACTTTGGAATATTTTTGTAAATTGGAAGAAGCGCGGAAGGAAGCCGTGCATTTACTTCTCCATTACGACATTGGCTTTCGCATGCTTCGCAGCTTCCTCCCTCTTGCATATAATACGAGCGTTTGCCTTGCACCTCACGATTCTCGTACGTTTGCCTTCTCGTCTCGGAGGAACTGCAAGGGATCTGAATCTCCACGTGTCCCAGGAGAGGGCAAGGAAGCGAGGGGAGTGAATTTTTAGCGATTGTATCGCGCATCGACGAGCTGGACTCCGTTGCAGCTCGAGTAGCTGCGGAAACGAGAAGTAAATAAAGCAGACAAGCCGCTGCTCTAACGCTGTGTGTATCTCTTCCACTACACCCTCTTGTTCAGTCTGTAGTCGCAGGAGCAACACCAGCACCAGCAGCAGCAGCGACGGAGGCGAGCTTGTTATGGCAAGGCGCATACGCGAGCCGTTGGTTTGCCTCTTCTTACCTTCTTCCTTGGATATATCCTTACGACGTCGCGAGAGAGTTCGCCTTCCCACTTGCAGCCCGCGCCCCTCAACCCCGGCGACGCGACGTACACGCCAAGATTGTTAAGGTGCTGCAGCTCGCAATCCTACATTCTGGAATAGCGGAAGGTACCACGAGGGAGTCGACCCGGAGATTCACGAGATTCACGTGAATTGATCGCGAACTTTGGTACCACCGGCGCTGAGGTTTTCCTGCCTAGAGAGGGACGCTTGAGTTTTACCGACGAGTAACGAACGCCGCCGAGGCGTAACTGCCTTAACAATTTACACCCTCGAATGATCATTGCTAACGAGCGTACGGGAGTCGGTATTTCGGTGGAGAAAGCGAGGGCGCGTGAAAAGGAAGGCAAGGATTCCGAATCCACGAATCCCTGCCGTCGTATTATTTCACGAAGACGGCAATAGGTTTTCGTGCAATTTCCATGGCCTCGCGATTATTTTTTTACCCGATACAAGCTTTTCTCCGCAGCGGACGATCGGTGCTTGCTTAACGAATGCGTTAATTAACCCGAATTAGACAAATACTATCTCCAGGTTGCGCATCATTCGTTAGCGGCAAAAGGACCGTTCCGTGGTTACCGTTGGTGGAAAATTAATCTCAAGCTATCGAATGCCGTTTTCGCGGTTAGTAGTTCGTTAATAGTTGCATCGTCACTCGTGCGCGATCGCTCAAATAGGCCTATATTTCCTTCTTATATCCTTGCTGTCGGTGCACAACACGGAGATACAAAGTTTCCTTCACGTGGCAAATCCTTTGAATTTACTCGACTTTAAGACCGACTAATTCGAGATTCAATCATAAAGCTACGTTCGATCCTTCGAAACGCGCACATGCGCGACAATTAAATTTCTCTTTTTACCCCCCCCCCCCCAGCCCCAGCCACTCTCTCTCTCTCTCTCTCTCTCGCTGTCTCTCCGCCTATTATCATTTCTCTTTATTTCACGCATTCGTAGTAAACATGAATTATGAAAATTTTCCGTTATGAGCTCGTAATTGAATTTTTCTTTAAATTCAAGCCTACTATCTCTTACAAATACATATTCATTTCGGTGTAATTGAAAAGCAAGGTCGTATTAAAATTGAATTATGGTACAACTCGGTATTGATTTGATTGATATCATATAACGTTAATTATATAGCCAATTAATGTTAAATAACGAATTATAGAGTATTTTAATGCCTCTCTTGGAGTGTTAGGAAACAAACGATTTTTAAATTAGGAACTAGAAAGCCGATGCGTATAATTTTAATGCGTAAAAGAATGTAAATCATCAGTCAATTATTTCGATGGAAAATCTTTACGGCCCAATGCTATAGCGTACTTATAACGACGATACACGGATACGACAATCCCATCGCAAATGGGATCACTTACGAGCGACTCCCGAGTGTTGAGTTTGGCCAAACGCGAATCAATTCCACTGGCGATATTAAAAATTGAAGAAAAATTGAAATTCGGAATGCTAGATCGTACTAGACTGCGATCTTATTAATTTCCATTCCGCTGCTCGATCTTTAGCAACTCGTGGAATTTTGCATTTGAGTTTCTCGCCTAGTTAGCAGTTGATGGAATTGATTACGAAAGAGAGTTAAGTTCGAGAAGCGAAATTTAACGATAGAGTTTGCAAGCCAGTAAATAAGAGCTGCGAATCCATTCGCCAGACTTCACTCGTAGGTACCGAATTTTTTAACAGAAGCAGAACTTGCGATAAAACTTGCATGCAGCTTTACTTTTTTTACGTCGCGATAAAAATGGCTTTTACATGCATACGCCGTTAAAACCTTTTTCAGAGTTCACTGAGATTTGAAGCTGCTAAATTCGCGTGTCGCGCGTCACTCTTGGTATCAAGATTCAGCGGCACCTTTTTCGTTTTGTTAAATGTCCGTTCCGTTTCGCCCGTAAATCCGATTCCACATTTTTTCCAGCGCAGTGCGAATGAAATAAGTATCAACTATTGCACGGATACAAATCACTCGGCACTCCGAGTACATTTGTAGACGACAATACAATGCATCACCGTATTTGATCGGACGAGAATTTCAACTCCTCGTGACAATTGCTTTTAGAAAATGCAGTCAATTCCCCTGCCTCGTAATTCTGCCCCGTAATTCTCGTAATTCTCGTAATTTCTCGATAATTGCAAAGATTTTTATTTCTTGGTGGATTGCAGTTGGGCGGATGAAATACACGGGAACGAAATACACGAGTACTTGCCCAATTTATTAGCTCGGAAGACGGAAGCCTTATTTGCCATTATTTGTTTTAGAAAATTATCATTTAAATTTCTCCTCTCGCGCCCTCGTCGAAATAAAACATTGACGCAAACCTCGTAAGATGTCATCCGAATCCACTCCACTTTTTACGCATTTGAACTTTTCCCTCTTGGCGATATTTTTACCCTTTTAATCGCGGGTTGTTGTGTGTTTAGTCAAATTTCCTCGTCGCGTCTTCATCGCGAGTGACGCGCTCGATGTTCGTTAAATAAACCCTATTTATGCGCAACATTCGAAATCTCGGTACTTTCGTAATTCTCCTGCCTCGTAATCGCAAGCACGTTCGTTAGAGACATAACGCTAGGTACTCCAAGTAATTCACCAGTGAAAAACCTCAGCTCACAAGCCTCAATAATCTCCACACTCTTTCAAGCTCTCCTTACATTCCTTTCCTTCCCTTGTCGTTTTTCCCCCTTTTTCTTTTATTTCGATCTATTTCGAAGGCGCTAAAGCGTCGGTCTCTTCCTCGTTCGGTTTTTCAGGCGGAGCTTCTTGCTAACGAGGCACAATGAATCATAACTCGTTCGCAATTTGCGGTTGCGAATTTCGAGCCGCGCTCGCGTATCGGAGCCTCGGCGATCTTTATTTATGATAAAATGACGGGCAATTCGACGTTTTCTGCATAATGGGACCACGATGATCGGAGGTAGAGGGACTAGTGCGAATTTAGAGATTATCGGATCGATTACCTCGTCTTTTTGCCGAATATTATTATACACGAATTGCGCATCGCGCAAAATTGAATTTCGAACGCATTTCGGTTTGTCCGCCCGTTTCCACGAGTGGGCGCATAAATTTTATTTATTTAATGACCTTACCGATAATCCCGGACGTCAATATTCCATACAAATTCGTTGCTGCAAATCTATACTCTACGGTATTTCGATGTAACAAGGATACGCATATGGACGCGTACTTCTCGATTCTGGTCCATCTTGGTCGATCTTGGTCGATCAGTCGTTTATACCGGAACTCGTTCTTGGAAAGAAATTGGTAACAACTACAGTGACAATTTATTATTATACGTGTCCACGGATTCGTTTGAACCTTTGTTGCTAACGGCTGTTGGTGAAAGAATCGTACTTCACTGTTGAAACGAGACGAACGTGGAATTGCGCGTCTAAGACCGACGAAGATGAAATTTGTACAAAATATAGAAAGCTCCAAGCGCGACACTAGGAGTGTCGCTAATAAATATATTTGCATCGTTGAATCGTCCTACAGCCTTTAAGGCTTTGGATAATTTGGAAATTAAGGAACACATTAAGGAATAAAAAGAAAATGCTTGCCGATATTTTTTTAAATTCATTGAATTCAACTCTGCCAAGTTGAACGTACCAAGCTGATCCAGCAGTTGAGCCAAGCGTGCGATTTCAAGAGTAACATTTATCTCGAGGTAATACTCTACGGGCGCACGAAACAAAATTTCCAAAACAAAAGCCCTTTAAAGGAGCGTAGGAAGGCGAATGGGAAGGCGAATGGGAAGGCGATTGGGAAGGCGAATGGGAAGGCGAATGGGAAGGCGAATGGGAAATCAGAGAAGAAGAGAACAAAAGTGGTAATTAAATCGAGAGTATCTCAAGGGACGTTGCATCGCGTATCGTCTTTCAACGTGTCTGAAAATGATATCCACTTGGTCTTTCTTCCTCCTCTTCTTCGCTTCCTATCTTCCGTCTTACCGACGCGACGAACCGACGACCGACACTCACCTCCTCACCTCCACACCTCCACAACTCTATCTCACCGACTAGTCGCAATTTACTTTATCCTTTCTTATTTCGCCTCCCTTCGATATTACGCGTTCCTACACTTTTTGCTTCTTCTTGAGCCCCGTGGGAGCATCTGTTACGTTTTTTTCCAATCTAATTCGAGAGACCCGAGTCAGTGGAAACGAAAACGAGCATCGACGGGGGAGAATAATCGGTGGACATCAAGGAGAAGCGTAAAGTTGCTTTCAGTGCTTACCGAGGATGTACCTGGACCCTACTACGACCTTCCACGGTATACGAGTAAGTTATTATATTTTTCCGCGATAAAAAGGCAAATACTTTTTTAATTCGTAGCATTTCTCGATGCGTACCACCCCAATGTAGGTTTTTAAGAAATTCGAACGGCAAGGTATTTTCTTTCGCTTCCGAGACGAATATCAAGGTCCGAAATGTTGATTCGATGCCTCTATCGCGAGGAAATCATTTCAAACACCAGCTTCACTAATGAATTATGAACTTTGCCGGGCACATCGAATCCACGGAATAGTTACACCTGTTCGTAAAAGCCAAATGACACTGCGCTTACTCTAATATGGAACTCCCAACTTTCTAAAGCTGTAAAATGCGACGGAACAATATCAGCGCCTCGCAACTCTTTACCGCAAACTCGCGTTCCGTATTCGTCATTTATATTAACAATATAAAAGTCCAACCTCCGGTGGCTCGACTCGCTCGATTTGCAGAGACGCGCGTCGAAAAACAGGCCAGATGTCGCCGTATCGATTGCACGCGAAAACGTGTAATACGTGGCGTCATCGCGCCAGTCGTACAAGGCAGGAGCAAGGAGAGCAAGAAGAAACTCATTTCGTCTCTCCTCTCTCTCTCACTGTTTGCGCGAGCGCACGCAGACACGGGACAGCTCTAAGCTTAGGAGGAATCGAGCTGTCTGGTTGAATTCCTTGACGAAGGTTTTCTTCGCTACTGCCGCGTGTTGTCGCGGGTCAATTTGGGTCTCTCTGGGGGCGGCGGCGAGATCCGAGGGAATTTAAATTGACGTGAAATTTCATTTTAGAAAGTACGATAGGTGCCGAAATTGTTGCGATTGCTCGCGGATCGGTGGGATGGCGCGCGGGATCAGTGCTATTTTTAATTTGCGCGATTATCGCTTCGTTCGTCCGTCGTGAGAATAATAATGGCATGGGTTGTTCGACGCGAATTAACGCTACCGTAAACGATGTCGCACATCGGCAAGATGATTTTCAGGAACGCTTAAAACGTTCTTAAAGATTTTGCTCGGATTCGAATTTTAACGCGATAACTATCCCCGAGGCGTAATTTTTGTTACGCCGTGCTACGCTCATCTCTCATCTTTGAATAAATGGACAAACGCAGGATTAGTCCAGAATATGAAAACTATCTTTTCGATTAATGAGTCGAGCGTAACTTATTTCACGCAAAAAGAAGTTGCAAACCGTGCAAACCATCTATCCTATTAGCTTTCTAATTCTCGACGAGCGAGAGTTTTAATCTCTCGCGTGCACTCATTGCCAACGACCAAAGTAATTTAACCCACGATTGTAAAGGAATACCGCTGCTTCGTCCGGACGAATCGTTCGTTTGAAGAATGTGTCCTCTCGCATCTAACGAGAAACAATACAAAAACCTCGACTACTTTGAAGGGGAGTCGCATAAAATCTCTCTCGAAGAATACCTTGAGGAATGGGATAAAAAGCGCAACGATACCTGTAACGCCGATGAATAAACATGAAGGCAAATAAAGAAAAAGTCACGAAGACACAGAGTAAAAAGTAGGAATTCCGGCCAAAGTTTGCTCCCGATACTAAAGGCGACTCGCGAAATCTTCGATCGCAAGAAGTAATGAATATGTAAATCACCGCGCACGGCTCTGAAAAGTCGTTAAAACAACAGGCAGTGACCGATGATCCATCGATGATCCACGCCAATGGATCTGCTGGTTGCACGAGCGACCTCTCGGCCCGTCATCTTCATAAATTATCGATTTATCGAATAGCGCGTCTGTTTGCAGAAGAGTCGCGCGTCGGGCGAGAAAAAGCCGAAAAAGCCCCACGAGTTGTCGAGAGTCCGGGTTTAACCGAGCGCTCGGTGTTTACGCTGCGGGCGCCAGACGCGTTTACGCGAACAACGTGTCCCCCTGTGGTGGCTGTCCATGCGGGCCATTGCGTAGACTCGGGCGTAATCTTAATGCTGCCGTGGCGTGCCTCGGATGTATAAAGAACGTCGTCGGATTCACGGCTACGCGAGTCGATTGTTATCGCGCGTCGTTGCCGATCGCGGTGGAGTCGCGATTCATGGGTCTCCTGCATGAGCCCGCAATTGGCCACTCGTACCGGTTAATAGGAAATCGATATTATTTCACTCGAGCGCTTAACCGCGTGGGAACAGTTTCCCATTTGAAAGCGCGGCTGCTCCTCATTGTTCGGCAGCGGAGCAAGAATGTACGTTGTGGATCTTGTAGAGGCTGTTGGGCATCTAAACGACCATAAGTACGTTATAACGCTCGAGTCTAATTAAGGAAGAGAAGGGGAATACTTTGGTTTCTTCATCGTTGTCCGTATTTTCGTCGTCGATCGCTCAAAGAGATTGGAAACATTACCCGAATTGTACGACCTTGTAGAATTAACGGCTGCATTTGGAAAGAATTACGAATACGACGTAGTTACGTTCGCGTTCGGGTAAGGGTGTTCCTGCCGTGCACGATGTTTAAAAACATTTTTTGAGAACTCGTGGCAATCGTTGTCTTTCTTGGCAAAGAAAGCGTTAAAAAAGGTTTAGGAAGCAAATCATCCCGCGTAATTCCCCATAGGGAAATAAAACTCCGAATGTAATCGTGATAGAGGAAGAAGCGAAACGAAATCTCGGTACGTTCGTGAAACGAAGCGAAAGCTTTCGGGTGAAGATTCGATCTTGGCTAGCGCAACAATTATATCTGAAAGCATACGCGTTCCGATCGGTTCTCTAATGCACATGTACCCATTGATTCTTTGTTTGGTATCTGCGCCGCTATCTATACTTATGCACTCGTTCCGTTTCTCTATCCCCTCGTTTTATTTATAAGTCTATTAGGAAAAAGAACGAAAATTTAAACAACAAGGATGTCGTAGAGCAATGCTAGACCATCTGGAATGACAGTTTCGATCAGTTTGGAGAACCTGGAGAACCTGCAAAGGACCGACTGCAAAGTAAAATTAAATCAACTGCCGTGCTTATTAAAATGACAATTCGAATGGTTACGTTAGATCGTTAAAAGTACTAATTCGTATCTCGTTGTATTTAAGCAACTCAAGCGTATTTAAACGAACGACCTAACTAATAAGTCGATTGAATTGGTGCAAATATTCAAATGCCAGAGAAATTGAAGAACTTTCCAAAGGGCGATTTAGAGCGGCAAGGAGGAAAAGTCCCGCAAAGTCAAATCATCGAATGTCATTCTCGTGATCGGTTATGCCGCAAAACCGGTTAAGCCCGAATGGCGAATTCGAGCGCGAACGGTGTTCAATTTTCCGCGTAACGCACCGCCTCCAGCGATAAGGAGTCAGGGCACCGACTCGATCCGCAAACACCATTAAAAATTATCTTCTCCATCCGGGTCCAGATTTTGTTTATCGCGCGTGCGCGCTCGCCTTCGGATTCGCGGCGCATTAAACGAGCTGGCGAGTGCGTATGCGAATCGAGAGAGAAAGGGAGAGAAGTCATTTAAAATTAAATTCAATGCAAACTAGCACAAATGGCAATGTGCCACGCGCGCACCACGAGTTTGCCGAGTCTCGCGATATAAAAAAAGGAAAAGCTCAACCGAGCAGACTTATATTTTTAACGAAAGCGCTCACGTGCGGGCGATCCTTAATATCCCCGGTGGGCGAGTGCAAGACCGACCCTTCAAGGACAAACTATACGTGGCCTACGTGTAGTAAAAAGTTATATTTACTTAAAGGTAAAGTGCGGGTTTATTTTGTAGCGCAACGCTCTCCGAATAGGCACCGATAGCTCAAATTTAGTACACGCGAAAATGCCTTTGTACTTGAGAAACCGTACGAACTTGAGCTGGGCATTGCAATTACATTCGTAATTGAATTGGTGAAATTGGGTATTTTATTTTCCTCGGCCAACGTATCGATGGCCAACGGCCGAGGAACATACGAAACACGCGTATACGCAATATCCTACTTTCTTATTGGAATTGCATGTTTTTTTAACGAATAACCCGATAGTCATTAATTCGTTAAGGGTCTAACATCTTCCTTCACCAAATGGACCTTCTGCGGATTCGAGGTCTGGTGAATAAACATTGAGAAGCCAATCATTCTCGCGGGCAAAGCGAATATAAGTTTAATAGCTGACATTTCTAAAATTATGCTTTTCCATCGCGTTATTGTTGTAAAAAACAGAACGAACAACTGCAGATGACGTCAACGTACTGCTTGACGTAGCGTACGCTGTATAAATATCAATAGCCAAATTGTACTTTCGAAAAGTAACGATTGAAATAACTTTTAATCTTACGCTTTCGCTGACCATCATCGGGTGAATTTTGAGGAAATATCGTCTAAGCGATTTAAAACGGCTTTCGGATTAAATATTCGTTTTCGATTAGCTTTGAAAGCCTTTATTAGATGATTATACGTCAAGCGCAGATACGCGTGCGTGCCTGCACCACGGTTCGTTTTTAAAATTAAATACCTTTGGTGAAAAATGTAAAATGTAAAATGTAAAATGTAAAATGTAAAATGTAAAATGTAAATTGTAAAATGTAAAATAAAGCATCGGGGAGATGTTTTAATGCTTACGTTTCCTTTAATCTTTGAGCGTTGGCGTATTAATTTGAGCAGATTTAATCAACGACGTTCGCGTTAAAATGAAAGAAGTATCGTTACGTCGAACATCATCGATCGCTCAAATCTAAAGTGCGCTATAATAATAGTTCACAGTGCATGGGTATTCCGTTCGTAATTATCGGTTAAATTGCCGTATAACTGATAAAGAAGAGCCTGCAAGTATCAGCCTGTGTGGTAGGCATCGAAGGAAGAAACTTATCGCGTCAATTTGAATGCCAGCGCAACCATCTTGGGATATCACACTTAGGAGTGTCTCCGTCTGCATTAGACCTAATAATATTGCGAAGCACCCGCAGACACTCGCAGCGTTACTACGAGGCCGTCACCGCAGACTCCAAGTACCACGAGGCGGTCGAGGAAGGCTCCATCGTCGAACGCTACATCCTCGATCACGTATTTAGTAGGGTCTTCGTTTCGACAGTTTCAACAGAGGTATTGCTGTCCGATTTTTTCTCAGTTTTACAGGAAGTTGAACGAAAGATTTGGCATAGCACAGAAAAGTATCGAGTTTTAATTGAAAAAGTTTATAACTGCTCGTTAGCGTTTAAAAAGAATTAATCTACTATCGGGGCAGGTATCGAAGATTATCAGTTTATTTACGCGTTGAACTTTTTTTTTTCTTTTTTTTTTCCCCGAGTTTTTCTACCTCTTATCCGTTCACCTTTTTATCTGCCTGCGTCAGATTTTTATTCGGATATTAATTTAAATCGGCAATTTTAAGCAGCAAAGTCCTTCGTGGTATGAAATTGTGAAATTATAAAGAGTCAACGGTTAGGATCGAAAGACATTTCGATGATTAACCAACGCTAATGGTCGGCTATTTCGGAAGTTTTACGTCACCGTATACCACGATTAGGATATTAAGCCTCAGCGATTTCAATTTCTTCTTCTCAACGTAACCGGGTGATAATATTGCAATGTTATAACGTTATTATCGCACGTGCCCGTTAGTTGTAGGTAACCGATTACTCGCACTCGTCCAAGCACCGATGAACGCTGAAGATTCGCGAACACGCGACCGAGGAATCAAATTTGCTGAGCTTACTAGCTTAGCTGTGCGCCACGCAATTAGTTCTGAATCTTTAGCTGTGCAATTGCACAAGGTGAGTGTAGCGAGAACCTCGCTGTTCCGCACGAACAACTTCTATGCGGCTCTGCAATTTGACGTTCGAGCTCCTGCATCAAGCGGATGGGTGCTTTCGGGAAAGGGAAAGACGCTGTTTCGGAGATGGATTTCCTGATTACGAAGATTAGTCATGAGAAAAATGGAATATCGGCTTCGATGTGCAGGATTTGAAAATTTAATCGTATCGTCGAGGTGTGAGAACGTCTCCAGTCGATATTTGTCGAAAAATATTAAGTTTCCCGCGCTATCTGCTTTATTATGCTTTTATTCGAATTTTCCCGAATTCAGCTTAATTCGAAAGTAGCCTATCGCTTGAATTTTTTCGTTGCTTTCTTTCTGAACCGTTCCAAGCCTTTCTCCCGCAGTTGAGATTATGTTGTATTATAAAAAATGTAATTTGCATTTGCAAGAGCGAATTAGGAAATAGAGCTTCAACTTGACTCGTAATTCGTGAGTGAAATCATTCGGTTTCTTGAAATTTACTTATATCATCATGTGCGATACGTGCAATATTTCCGAGCAAATATCAATAAGGATAAATAAATTGTAGGCTTGGAATTTTTCTAAGCCTAATTGTAATGAAAGCACGTGGCTTATTATAAGCGACGTGAAAAAGCGGGTGAAAAAACGGATTTCTTGTCGTAAATCATTAAATCGTAAGCTCATAATGGAAAGAACCACCGAAACAGATTAACTCGTGTCCATGTTTCTCAAGTTAGATAGATGATAAACAATTTTTTGTGGATAAGCTACGGTAGAACGGCTGTAAATTTCAGATAAAAAGTATTACGACCTAATGACCAACTCTCGCGTTCCGATTGGCAAATTTTGTATTAAATTTCCGAAGAGACTGTAAAAATTATTGCGAATTATCCATTGCGTTGAAAATGCACAGAGAAGCTGTAAAATCTAATATTTAAAACGAATTGGCCATCGGACTTAAAATTCGTGTTCGGAAATCGATAGAGATGCACTTCCAGGAGAATCGTAGATGAAAGCCAGAGAAATATATGCTCCAGAGGATTAATAAAACAAAATTTCCCATAAAGGAAGACCACAAGATAGACGCTACACCATCAACTTCCTTATCGGAAGGTCCATTCGGTCTGGGTACACCCAATCTCGCTATAACAGCGCGACCACCTGCATTATATACCCGAGACGGGGAGGACCTCGTTAAAGGAAATTCTCGAGGTAAATAATGATGTTCGCCATCTCGCTCTCACTCCATCTATCCAGCTAAAAATAGAAATCCATAGCCGCAGTCGCACGTAGCGGCTTTGAAGTAGCGGGAGAAGAGAAAGAGGGAAATAGCGGAAAAGAAGACGAAAAGTCCAAAGGGGCATCGAGTGGTCGCAGCGAGCATAAGTTCTACCCTCTTCTCCCTCCCTCTTCTTTTTATTCCGCTCTCGCTCTATCCCACTATCTCTCTCTCTCTCTTTCTCTCTCACTCCTTTAAGCGCTCCCTTTTTCCGTCTCCCGGTAAAGGGACCGAAGAAATCAGTGTGTCAGCCTTTGTGGAGGTCGGCGGAAATGTCTCGCGAGCGGGTCGATAAAACAGACTTTGAATTTTTCCACTCCACCCAGGTGTACGTAAGAGAGATGCACCCGTCCGACTTGGCGTAAAAGCCGTAAAAGCGACTGAGATAGAAAATTGTGGAGCTCTTGCGCATCTTCGCACGTGTGGTTGGAACTTGGATCAGAGGTGGACGTCGACTGGAGGTCGTGTTCGCGATTACTGGATCTTTGATTAATTGAATTTATTTATGAAAGGTTTACCAGCTAAATTCAATTTCCGTTGCGTACCTATAGATTCTTTTCTGAATTATTCAGTCTGAGATTTTAATACCGTCCAAGTAGGCCTTCAAAGCTATTAAATATTCTCTTTATTACTGACTACCTGTAAGTAATTCGTTTAATGTTTCGTTATATTTACCGCTTTTTTCTTTGCGTTCGCACACGCCCACGAGTTTTAGGGTGTACGTGGTACGATGTTTCTATTACGCGTATATTTTTTACATTGGATCAATAATTTTAATCGATTGGATAAAGTCAACATTTAGACCATGGTTATTTGCTTAGCCAATTTACAAGCTTCTAACGAGTCCATGTGTTTCAGTTGTATAAAACTGGTAGATTAAGATAGAACTACCACGTTTTCAATACCCCTCGTCTTTTCTGCACTGCATGCGATTTGTTTGACAGGATGTCAATAAATTTTATTCGAAAATATTGGAATGCAAAATAGTTGCGTACTTTTATGAATAACCATTGGAACGGATACGCGAGCGCGGAATATTTCGAAAATATACGTTTTTCTAATATATGGAAATTAATAATTTCTTTAATCTTTTTAAACATAGTGTCACTAATAGGGCTGCTTCTCTCTTAGAGTCGAGAGAAATTTCAATCGACAGCTAAATACGAGTGCACACGGCCCTAATAATATTATATAAATACCATCATTCGGAAATAATGTAACGCAAGTAATTTAAATTCAATTGTTAAGCAGTTATCGTGACATCGATGTGCACAATGATATTCCAACGCGTAATCACTTTGGAATTTTTCACGTTACATAATGAAATTCAGATGCTTTTAATCCGCCAGATGGTATCGTTCGCAATCGCTTTTTTCCATTCAGCGCATCTGCATTTTGTCACGAATTATTACATAATGTTCATCGTTTATAAGTGTCAATCACAGCTTGAAGATGACGGGGCATTGTTCTGTCTGTAAAAGAAGAAACAAGTCTCGAGTCTAAATGAATTGCGAACGATTTAGGAGCAACGATCGATAGGCGCGGAAGGAACGAGAAGAAGTCTAGACGATAAATTGTGTACGCACAGACGTACTTATCGAAGTCGAAGTACGACGTTGGGAACAACGAAAATAGGGAGAGCATACATTTTCACGACTCTACCGGATCCCTGTAATTATCTCGTAGTACGAAGTAAAAGCTCGTGGAAATGCAGAAGAGCCAAACACAGTGAAGTCTACCGAATATGCTCTTGCGCAATATACAGATCTATACAAAGATGCTACGAATTATCGTTATAGGCTCTTGTTGCAGATGGTGATTGGTTCTGGGTTGGGAATTGGCAACCGACTAGAAATCTGTATCTACATGGTATACAGACAGATAAAGAGAAAGTCAGATCAAAGACGAGAGAGAGAGAGAGAGAGAGAGAGAGAGAGAGAGAGAGTAAACGTTAATTATTCATTAACGGACTCTAATTAGAATTGGTATGGGTACATTCGATAGACGATTTGCCGCCCCTCTATACTTTCTCATCTCGGCTGCATCGTTCCTAGCGCTGGCTGATTCATCGTAAATTGATATTGACAAATTGATGAATTGGATCCCGTAGTTGGTATGGAGACCATGAACGGAGACACTCCATTGCTTTTCGGCTGCGTTTCGGCCGAGTTTTCGCGAAAAACTTAAATTTTATACTTAGCAATACGTAGAAATGTGTGGGACTTTAGAGCTCAGTTATGAAGGTTCGATTTTGTTTTTTGTTCAACTATTGGCCAGTGCACTATCGACCTGTTTCCCCTTCACGGATGTCGTGCCTTTCCCTTTACTTTGCCTTGGAGGTTTTTCTCTCCCTAGCATTACGAGGTTGCCGCGATCGAAAGTTTCGAGGACTGCGGCTGTACCGCCGACTTTCTGGATAATTACGATGTAAGGATGTTGCATCCGATGCCAAGGACAGTCCCGTTAGTTACCTTGCGAGCTTATGCCGAGCGATAAAGTTTTCATTGGATTAAGGTAGTCGAAGCCGACGGTTGTGTTCGCGCAAATAATTATGAAAATGACGAAAGGCAAAAAAGATGTTCAATTTAACGTAAAAGCGATTTTGTGAATCGGTATTTCGTTCGCAGTGGTTGGCAATCGCGTGAAAGCAAATGTCCGAGCTTTAGTCGAAATGGTCGCCAATTCAGCTGATAACGTAGGTCGTTGAGTTCTTGCGAATTTTTCGACTCGCGTCGATCGAGTGCCTTTCCCAACTCAGCTTTTAGTGAACCCATAAATGGCTGGGGTTAATAACAATAATAACTCCGACATACCATTACGGAAAAGATGCAGTTCACGAGACTTTTCCATTTACGTCCATTCTACGTCTCTCATTCGTTTAGTTGCAAGCACTTGGAATCACTATCACCAAATTGTGAATACTACTTGTTGACGTTAGACGTTTGCGTTAGTTGTGTCATAGCAGAAGATAAACATTTCACGCGTGTAAAATTTGTGCTTGTATTTAAGCTCAACACTGATAAAAGTGAAGAGGTACGGACTACAAGTAAGAATTCGAGACTGTTTTCCAAGATTTTTTCTTGGATGCGATTTGAGCCTCGAATAATCCGAGTTGAGAATCAGCTTCCTGCGTAAATGTGGCATTAGTCATTAGTAATAAGTATTTCTCTTGTTATCGAATGTTTCCTCCCAGGTGCAAGTACACGAAATATTGTTATGCCGAGTTGTGTCAAGTAGAACGTAGAACCGCAGTCCTTTGTAAGAGGTGCTCAAAGAAGTGTTCAAAATATTTTATAAATTGGCAATTTATTTAAATAGGTAATAAAATTATTATTTCTTCTCGGCGGACAAGTAATACTAATTTTGTTATGTTTTTTGAAGCGGCGTTTTGCAGAGCGTGTCAAAGTGACGTTAGCAGCAGCCGAAACCGATAGATTAAAATAATTTTCGAAAAGGCGAAAGTAAATATTACTCACGATAGTGCACCGTTACAGCGGTGATGAACGTAGAACGTTACATCGGGGTGGTTTTTGCGTCTCGACGCCCTTCTTCTTCTTCTTCTTCTTCTTCTTCTTCTTCTTCTGCTACCGAGTCGCGTTTCAATTTAATAACTGTCGGTGTGCGTCCTCGCGTCAATTCATATCTCGCAGAGAAAACCATAGGATCTAGGAAACACGAAAGGATGATACGCGTGAAAAAGTGAATTCTTTGAGCGTACGTAGTGGGTATAACGTGCATACAATTAATATATCGTGTTAAAAATGGAGTTAAGTTACTTACACGAGATTAACGATAGATTCGCAATAACTTTTTATCCGAAAAAGAACACGATAAATTCAGAGCATTGAAAGTCTTTCTTATCACATTTCCAGAAAGCGTAAAAAGCCAGGAATTAGATGAAAATATCGATTCTTGCAATTGTTTAACATTCTTAGCATTTCAAGCGAATGAGTTTGTCATTGATTGCCTTATAAAGCATTTATCGAGTACAAGCTATTGCGAGTCACGTTTCGGGTCTCAGATACTCACTACCCAACATCCAGATATTATTTTTAACCGAGATATCGTATTGGCCAAGTACTTGACCTTAAAAGAACATAAATATTTGAGTTGGTATCGTTACCGACCTGCTGACGGAGTCATTGCTAATACACAGTGGCTGAAGCATCGAGAGAGGGTGGAGACGAATAAGAGAAATAGAGGCAGTTGAGTCCTCGCTAATCGCTAAATCTCGTGACTCCGTTCACTATTCACACTTGTAGACCCGCCAACCCGCCAGTACAAGCGTTTTTGCTCGTTCGCATGTCTTCCTCTCGCCAGAGTCTAAGCCATTATCGTCTCTGACTTTCGATGACGTCTGGCGAATGGCGTGGTGGATAACTAGGAAGCACGGAAGCTAATCGTGATTTATGCGGCTGTTCCGCGGAAATACGTAAATACAATTGATGCATGCGAGAAATGCAAGGTAGCCGCTGGAAATTTCGATAACGCGAATCTGGAAGTTGAAGCTCGCGGTATGGCTAGAGATAGCTCGAAAGGTATCAAGGGAGAGTTTGTTACAGCTTTCCCTGAAAAGTGCTTTTGGCGCGCCCGATAAAACAGTTGCAGTGGTAAAGGAGAGGTACGTCCTGATTATTGTTTGTGAAGTCGGATAAAAATTCTTAAGCTTGACGAATCTTGATGGATCTCTATAGCTGCGCGTGCGTGTGGATATCTCTGCGTGGGTGTGCGAGCGTGCACGTGTTTTAATGAGCCTGCATTAAGTATAAAGTCTAAATTGCAAATTTCGTTGTATCAAGCACAAGGCTGAGTAGGAGTCGATGGACGATAAGGTCCCCGTGAAAACACAGAAATTATCGCGTGATCGTAAAGGAGAAAAGAAAAAAATAGTCGGTTAAGCTGCGAATTAAGCTGCGAATTAAGCTGCGAATTAAGCTGCGAATTAAGCTGCGAATTAAGCTACGAATTAAGCTACGAATTAAGCTACGAATAAGAAAATAGACTTGTACGTTAACGCGTGCACTGTTGAATTCATTTACAACATCTTGGTGCGCATCTCGCCAAGTTATAAATGAAATAAGGAAGCAGTTACGCGGATTATGCTAATTTAATAATGTAAAAAATAAACAGGGTCCTCGTTTTTTCACGGATAGTTAAACAGGCGCGTTATAGGGCAATCATTTGTGCTCGTCGTTGTTTTGTTATTTTTTAAAAGTGGTTTATTATGCAAGAATAACTCGGTGCTGTTAATGTACCTCTGGATAATTTACTCGCGCTTCTCTATTATTCGATAGTTTCGAATATTTCATGACTATGAGATTGCCTCGTTAGGCACGAAAAATATTCAAGTTTTCATGAATTTTGTAAATAAGTTCACGTTCTAGGGATGCGCGGCAAATGTTGAGCGATCACTGGCGAGGAGATAGCGAGAGCTTGTATTTCATTAATGGGTTAACTTAAATTCAAAGATTTATCGGTGTCATCGTGTAAAGTGTCATCGATGAGTGCGCGTAAGCCCAGTAATTTTAGAGGGGGCTAACGCACGTAGTTGTGTAAATGACTCGTTGTTGTGATTAATCGGGCAGTGATAAAGAGTCGACCAGTGATACTTATATAAAATTCAAAATACCGTGCACGGTAGATTGAAATAAAAAAAGAAAGTGCATTTTGATAAAATGCCCGTTTGCCCGAGAGCAGTTATGCGTAGGAGTATAGTTATGGTAAAAGTGCACTATGCGCGAGAAGAATAACGCGAGACGTTGGCAGGGCGTAGATCCGTAAACTGCCTTACGAAACAGAAAACGACGATTGATTTCTAAAACCGGCAGCTCGATAAATATGATTCAGCGATCGTCCGACTCGTCGACGACCCGGTGATCGTGAAAAGTGTCTCAAAGCGGAAAGTGCCGCCAAGCGCGAGAAGAGCAGGCGAGCAACAAATCCCTCGATGAAACGAGAGATGGAGCGGACGATGCGATCGGCGGTGCTGGACTCGTTGGGGGCAATTAATTTTAATTGTCGCGAGATGTTTGCGAGCAAGGAAGGGAGCGAAAGGTAAGCTTTACGTCTCTCGGTCTTCGTTCCTTCGTTTGAAGTCTCAGAGCTGCTTCGAGATGTCGGCGAGAGATCGGAGGTGCGGTGTAGCGATTGATAGCCGCGGAACGAGGCAACAGCTAAGGATAAGGAAGAGATCGGGGTGGAATGGGAAGAAAGGAATAAAAGAGAGTAGTGTACATGGCTGGCAGAGAGATAAACTAAGTGTGTGCTACTGCGCGGAAAAAGGTTCACTCTTGGGACGGGAGGGGGTCGGAAGAGGAGGTATCGAAGAGAGGAACGAAAGGTGGAATCGCAAAGCGCTCTCAACTGCCTCAACTGCCTCAACTGCCTCAACTGCCTCAACTGCCTCAACTGCCTCAACACGTATGCGCGCACAAGCTACGGGGGAGATATATGGAAGAAAGAGATATCGAGAAGATCGTGGAGAGTGACTGCGAAAGGAGGAAGCGGAGCCTATATTGTGTTGCGTGAAAAAAGGAGAAACGGAAAGTACGAAGGAGTAAAGTAAAGGTGGAGCTCGATTTTTTAAGCCGATGTTTTTCCCCCGTTCAGCCCCTTATTTATCCTTTCAAAATGTACACGCTCGAGTCTGCTCTTGCTTGCTTTTGTCTTCGTCTTAAAGCAGGGAAGGCTTTTGCTTTACCATTATTCGCATCGTTAAGAGCTTACTCATACATCGGGTAATTGTGTGTAAGCACGTAGCGAGCTCGTTGCACCGTTGCACCGTTGCACCGTTGCACCGTTGCATCGTTGCATCGTTGCATCGTTGCATCAATGTTGAATAATTTTGCGTTGGATAATTTTGCATAGGAGCGTCTACCGGTCGCGCATCCCTCCGCCCTCCGATACTTTGCGTCTCGCTAAATATCTATTTATCTACTTCGCCATTTGGAGAGGTCGGTTCATTAAACGAATCGCTGGTCTCTCTGTTGTTGCAAATTTACGGGACGTTACAGTTTCAGGCGCACAGTCGAGTACGCTCTTGAACTCTGTGTGTACGTACGTAAAGTGACGCACATTTTACAGTTACGCGTGCGCGTCTCTCGACGCGGACGGTTGTCTCATCGTTTAAAAGACGAAGGAAAGCAAAAGAATTTGCTAATAAGATAAAATCGTTGGAATAATCGTCGAGGGCAATAGCGAGAAGGCGAATATCACGCGAGGAAAGTGCGGTATTGACTTGGGCGGTAAACAAACGCGAGGGTAGAAAGAAACGGAGATAAATGCAGAAAAAGGGGAATAAAAGAGGAGTAAGGAAAATAAACAAGACAGAGAGCGAGACAGGCACATAGAATGCGTACGTGCCTCGGACGGGACGAGATCCTCGTTCAAGGTCGTCGGCGACGAGAGCGAAAGTATAAAGTTTGTCTGGAATGGCGAAGAGGATGAGGAGGAGGAGGAGGCGGAGGAGGAGGAGGAGGAGGGAGAAAGGAGCCGCGAAAAAGAGGCAGAACTGGAGAGAGAAGGAGGAGTTGGAAAAAAGAGGAAAAGCCAACTCGAGCTTGCAATGTATAATATTGGCCGCCGAACATACGCGGTCCGTCTTATTGATTTTACTCGATTTTACTCGAGAATGCATCATAATGGTTGAACGTGTAACGCAGAAGAATCGACGAAATCGATTATGAAAGTCAATTAAAAATGACGACACGGAGCATCGAGTACCAAGCGAACGATATTTTTATTATTATTGAAGTCTTTGCAAAACTCTCGTAAGCTCGGTTAAATCTTGATAAATATTTGCAGGAGAAGATAAGCTTTAAGAAGATTTGATAAACTCAACTCCCTAATTGCGTTCTTATCTGTTATTTACCATTAAATATCCTTGAAATATTAATTTTAGGGAAATTTTTAATATGCATAAATCGGTGAAGCGATGCCAAATGAGCCGATGTTGATGACATTTTCCAATGCTTGTTGCATTAAAAATATAAGTTACCTTCGAAGGAATATTTTTGATCGTAGGTTTTTTGTTTCAATTGGTTTTTCAAAGTGTCACAATTATCGGATACCAAAGTAAATGAAATAAAAACGCGTTTCGGTTCATCGTTGAAATATACCGAAAAGAATTTTGTGCATTCGCATATAGAGTTCGCAACGTCTTTGGCACTTTAAAACAAGAACGGTATCTTTAATCGAGTGGTTTATCCACCGTATTTATGAGAGATCCAAGCATCGCCTCGACGGAAATGTGTTATTTATTCCCCATTGGTAAAAGTAAAAAAGTAGAGTCATACGGTCACCCATTACGGTAGTGTTCATGCTCTTGGGTTGTTTCTCTCGCCAATTCCAAGTCACGCGGTCATCGCAAAATTGCCCGACCTTACTCAACTTTACTCAACTACGGATCTTCGTCTTTCGAGAGATTGCCTGCATTTTGAATCCCCCTCCCTCGTCCTCCCTCGTCCTCCCTCGTCCTCCCTCGTCCTCCCTCGTCATCCCTCGTCCTCCCTCGTCCTCCCTCGTCCTCCCTCGTCCTCCCTCGTCATCCCTCGTCCTCCCACCCCCGCCGCGCATCGACCTTGCGTACGCCCGCACACTGACACAGCACTGACAATCCACGTTCGTTACTTTTATTTCGACGTGTTCGCGAACGCTAATTAATCAGCTGCGACGCTTCTTCCATCTTCCTTTTGCTAGTCTTTGGTGAATTTTGTCATTTGGCATACCATTACCCCGATTAGCGAAGGGGTACCGTAATGAGACGCTGAACGCACGTAACGCAATTTTACGAGTCGACTTATTTGCTCGGACGTCGTACGATGCCATCGAGCACTCGAGATGTCGGTGGTATAATTCTCCAGGAAATATTGGCTTGGCTCGGAGACAAAAGTTACTCTAGGATAATTGGAAGGTGTCGTTAATAAAGCGTGCAGCGTTCATTAATTCGATGATGATAAATCTGGCTGAAATTCGTGGCATAATTAACGTAATATGAGTTTTGTGAGGTAACAGCCTGAGATATTTCAATGTTTCATATGGATTTGAGAGTCACAAGGTACTGCTAATATCTCAGAGAATTCAAACGTAAGTAGAATAATTGTTATTGGGCATTCGTAGCGAAGAGTCATACTCCCGTATTTATGTAAGAAACAATAAAAGCACGCATTTAAAGCGGGAAATGCTGCATGAGAATCAAATGAATTATTTGGTAACGTCACTCGCTGTTAGATGTTTCTTAATTTTCAAACTTATTTTATTATTTTATGATAAACAGCCAGAAAACAGTCATTTCTTAATGGAACGATGCTTTTTGCTTAAGTTTCTCTGTTAATTTTTGAAATTATATAAATAACTCGTAGCACTGCGCACAGCTGGATAAAAAGGTGCACATTTAACGACTAGTGTTGAATAAAATTAAGTAAAATCTCAGGAAAAAATATTATCGATAATTTTGAAAGTCGCACTCAATTTGATCGTAACGCAGGTAAAATCTAGGATTTATTCGTTAAGTAGGTTATCTATAATTGATAAATGTAAAAATATGATGTACGAAATAAATATCACGCGCGCGCGCGCGCGCGCACGCGCATGTGTGTATAAAAGATATGAAAACATTTGCTATAATATCGTTATTACATGTATGAGTTACAACTGCATTTTTATACAGCGATAAGTCATACCGTGGCGCACGAAGAAGTATTTGCGAAATACTGATAAGACAAGCATCGCATTTGCAATTCAAATGCACGTAGTCGGAAAAGATTTTCATGCGAATATTATTACAATACTCACTCTCTCATTTTGCTTCTTTGGCGCTCTCTCTCTCTCTCTCTCTCTCTCTCTCTCTCTCTCTCTCTCTGTCTCGCTCTCCGTTGGACTTGTCTTACTGAGAATATTATTCAAAGGATAGTACAAATACCGAATAAAAATAATAGGGAATTTAATAAGGAGTCGAGTTACGGGGGATCTAGAGGGGTAAATTTAAATATTTCCGTGCGATCATCGGATTTTTGTCCTGAGAATTCAATTACGCGAAACGATCAGTCTTGGAGCAACTTCAGTTCTCGCTACACAATAGCACGCGGATAAAAAGGAGCGCGAGCAATTCAGCCGTTCATCTCGTAATAACTTTTAAGTATTTTGCAAAGAAAGGAATTTTTATCTTTACAATCGCTCGGATGAAATCACGCGACTCTGAAGCGACGGTGCGCTTCAAGTCGTGGCAGTTATGTTACACTTCGTGTCGCGTAGCCGCGGTTGCTTTCGCTCGTATTGACATTGGAATTAAGCGATTGGTAAACCGCTGCCAAGTACTAGTCGTAGGCCCAAGGACCTTCGGACTAGTACTTGGATGCGTAATCGCCCAAGCGACTTTCGTTCCCAGCTCGGGAACGCTTTTAATGGCGCTACGGAGGTGGGGATGGACGACTCGAGCATTTCCAACGAGAACACTCGAGTTCCACTTTCGTAACAGCTGATGCCTGCCTAGATTTCCAAGCACCGCTGTTAACGCGTACGTAAGAAAACGTTTCGGCCGCCTAAACGAGTCTGGAATCGCGAATGAAGAAGACGCCAAGAAGACTAAGTAAGACTAAGTAAGACTAAGTAACTAGTGACGAGCTTAGACATTCCGAGGCTCTGCCACGTTATCGTTAAGCCGTCGGTAATTGTTTAAAGCCAAAGAAACGCTGCTCTGCCGCTTCGACGGAATGAACTTTATCTCATTTCCTCCCAGGAGACGAAAAGGCCGACGACCAGGAAATGAGCAATCACGAAAAACAGGACGCACGAATAAGAAATAAATATGTTATTTGCTCTCCCGCGTATATCTCTCTCGATTTGCCTTCGAACGCGTCTTGCCCTCCTCGAGCAATTCCAACTGATACGTATTCTCGTTCGGAAAGGTCACTCGGACTGTGTCACTCCAACTAACTCCGACCTCCCGCTTTACCGGTCAGAGCTGCGAGACGGGATAAGCGATCCTCCTTTTCCCTGAACCTCGTAGACGCTTGCGCTCTTCGTCGACTCGTTCTTTACACTTTGCGCTTATTAATCGTCGCTTGGAGAGGAAGGAAATTACTTTAGTGCGAGGTGTGTACACCGGTAGCCAATGGGTGCCGTTATTAAAATTCATCTCATGTGCACTTGTGCCTCGATTGTTCGCCGTTCTGCTGTTCCTTGATAAAACTCGCAGGTTAAATGTTACCGTAAGCTCGACCTTGGTACAATCGGCTTCTTTAAACGATCGAGTAGTTTTATCGATGAGTGTTCTAATTCCAACCAAATAATAGGAGGTCGCTCTAAAACTTTCCAAAATATTGCGCGTACTTTGTAAGTTTACTCTGTAGTATAAGGAATAACGCAGAGTTATTTCAAAGTTTGAGATAACATTCTAATAGCTAAGGAACAGAAAGAACGTAAAAATAAGTGTTGCTGCTGGTCGTAAAAAAATAATAACGTAGTCATTTAAATGATGTAAAATAAATGCTTCTAGCTATTATCTTCCGTACGTGTTCGTTACGTAATTTGATACACGATAATGCGTTGACTTTTCGTTTTATTTCCGATGGCGGCGATTCGACCAGAAACACGATGTACACGGTAATTTTTATCGCGTCTTTGTAGATTATTTTAGCTAAAAATTTTATTAACACCGACTTAACATCAGCATCCGTTGAAGTGCAGATTAGGAATTGGTTTAGTAACGAGACAAAAAATATGACAAACAAGCAAGGATATCATCCTACGTTAATCATTCATCTCCTTATAAACGAAAGCAAGCAAAGTATCTCTTTGTCTCTCGCTCCGCCTTCTCTCTCCCTCCCTCCCTCACCCTTCCTCTCTCGCTCGCTCTCTCTCTCTCTCTCTCTCGCTCGCTCTCTCTCTCTCTCTCTCTCTCTCGCTCTCTCGCTCTCTCTCTCTCTCTCTCTCGCCTTGCGCGACACGACACGACACGACACGACGCAAGAGCGCAACCTCGACAGTCCGGGGCCATCGACCTCGCGGATAAAATGTGCCGCGAGGTCAATGATTACACTTCCATCTCTCTCTCTTCTCCTCCTGCTCCTCCTCCTCCTCCTCCTCCTCCTCCTCCTCCTCTTTGTTCCAATCTTTCGCGTAATTCGTCTATGTGTGCCTTTATTTGCGTCAAATGCGCACGCGTTCACGTGTTTCCTGCTACGCGAGCGGTGCATTCATTATAAATCAAATCGTTTTTATCGAAAACCTTTTTCTTGTCTCGTTGACCTTTTGAAGTGATTGGTGTGAGGCGTGGTTGGTTCGCTATCCTCGACATTCTTGCAATTCGTCTCACTTGGGCTCTATTTTTTCTTGCTTCTTCTTTCATTTTGACTTTAATTTTCGATCGAAATGGGCAAGTTTTGGACAATGAGTTTGTAATAAATTCCTGTCAGAGATTTACAAAAGGGTGCCTTTAAACTTAACGAGATTAGTCGCAACGAGAGTACTCGTCCTTTCTTCTTCGCTAATCAAAATGCGTAGAAAATTACGAGCAACTGAAGTAAAATTGCGATGTTCGTACACTCGTACTTATGTAATACTCGTTTCATTGTTGCATAATGAGTCTATAATTCTTTAGCTATTTGCAACGTAGCGATATTCTGGACGTTTTGTTCCGCTGATAGAGATCCGCTCAATCCTATGATTTCTTTGCTTTTACGTTATTTGCTTTAATTTTATCCACCATAACGTTATCCACCAGTATTCATCAATAATGAAAACTTCTGTTGTAAAAAATATTTCTAAAACCAAAGAATTAAATATTTACAAAGATTATAAAATTCATTTATACATTTGGTACGTTTAAAACCATTCGTCGTGATTCATTCGCTCTGTAACAAGCCTGCGTTTAAAGTTAAACTTGCATTTGCATTTTTGTGCAGAACTACGGAGTAGACGATCCGTTCTAGCCAAACAGTCGCTAATTGCGCTTATTTGTCAAGTAACGTTTAATTTACCAAAAGACATTCTCGCCTTCACCGCCCGTAATAAAGTAATTTCTGCGAGTTCAGCGTAATAATGTTTTGATAAAAGGATAACCTTGTGCCATCACGTGGTCTTTAGACCAAATGAGATTATTACCATTGACGGCAGTTGTCACCGTTTAATCCCAGGACAGATCGTCCAGAAGGCACTTGGGTCTGCTTCGACCGCACTCCTCGCGCCTCGTCCTTACGGCCTAAGGTCCTAAGCAACGGAGCCTCGATCCAGAAAGAGTGCGCACTCGAATCCCCCGAGCGTGTCAGCGTCGGACTCCGTGGCGAAAAGTCACGGGGCTCGAACGGAAGACTGAGCCGTAAATTGCACTTGGGTGGCAGAAAGGTGGCAGAAAGGTGGCAGAAAGGTGGCAGAAAGGTGGAAGAAAGGTGGCAGAAAGCGCGTTAGCGAGTTAACGTCGGTCGCGCGGGAGAACGGACGCTTGAAAAAGACGGGAATGAAGAAATCGGGACGCGTAGGTGTACGTCGGAGGGTCGAGCGCCGAGTTGGGCAAACGCACTCCCCGACGTTGGAGTGGATACGACTTAGCGTCGCTCTAAATCTCGAATCTCAGTCGAATCCCAGGGCTGCCGTGATATTTCCCGCTTGGTCGAGAGCGATCGTTGCTAATTGCTCGTTGCTGCGTGAGAACGCATTACCACCGCGTCACGTGACTCTGGTAATCGATGCCGTCACCAGGGACTCCGACCTCGAGCCACGCACTGTCTTTCCCTACCAACAGCTTAAATATCCTCTGGCTGTCTTATTATCTTCTCGCTCGTTATGCGCTCTATCCAAATGGAACGCACTTGGCAAAAATAGGAATACAATGTTTCTCCATTATGCGGATGGATAAATACCCGCTCTGCTGATCGAGGTGCTTCGGCGTGCATAAAAACTGTATTGCGTGTGCGGTAAATCGGGTACGCGTTATGTAATTACGCGCGTTTAAGAGCAAAATAGAGATTCGCGGGCGCAGATAGAATCGCGCGATATTCCGTGTGCATGTTGCCTTAAATAAAGGCAACGTGATTTCTTACGAAATGTATAGCTTGGCTTAATCGGAGCTTCGAGCCCTGAAGATTTCTGGATCGCCTGTGTGTCATTTTATCAGGCTGAGCGCATTCGACAAATACATTACAGAATTTGAATTAAAAATAAGAGATTTTTATGAATAAGAAAGCTATTCGTCTTTTATGAAATATACATCGTGACTCTGTTACTCGCATTATCATGATAAAATATTTACGGACAGAAGATACGTAGACTTGCTTTATTTCATTCGGTGTAATCCACTTAATGTAGATGTTTTATTGCCGTGAAATATGTCACGAATGATTTATAATTCTTTGAGGATGATATGTTGATTGCTATTTTTCTAAATATTTTGAAAAATTCTGAACCGCCGATCATACGTGCGAAATATGACGAGTGTACATTAGGGTCGAATTTCTACTCTTTACGCCCTAGATAATTAGTACTTTAATCAGTAGTTTGCTTCAGACTAGAAAGAAAATTGTGTTCAAGTTTAATCGTCGATTTAAATGTTTGGTCTTAAATAATTTTCTTAATTATAACACTATTTTGCTCAATAATGGCTTGTATCGACAACATGGTCCAGTAATTAGTTAAAGTGATTGCTTAAAAGATCGTTAAGATAACAAAAATTATTAATAAATCACGTCATTAGTAGTTACATGTTTAGAGGAGATAAGTTTGTCATTATTGATCCTCCCGTTGCTTAGTGACATACACTAAATATTCTTTTACGCCGTTGGGAGAGAATTATTTTTAGATCATAATATTTTACAATCTTAAAACATAAAATTTTCAGATCAACGAAATGGGTAATTGTTAAATTTGAATTTGGTGATTCTGTGTTTGTTTCTAATCGATGGCGAATTCCCGGAACACCTGCTGTTGTTGGTGATGACCAAGATGAAAGTTAAAAATTTTATTTTCTAGCCGCGATAACATTCTGTTCGATTAAACATAATTTCTGAAAATTAGCTTCGAAAAAATGCGAAAATTTTGCATTTCAAAGTCTATATTTACTTGTATCATCAAAGTGCGCGACATCGTCATTTGACTTTAATTTTATATTTCACCATGTCGTTTAAAGTTTTGCACGATCAAGTGGGATAAATAATTTACGTAAATATCGTGCTTCGCATTGATTGACTGTTATCTTTTGTGGACCACATATACATGTAGCTAATAATTACATTCGTAACAATGCACACCAATCAAATATTATCAAACATTATTAACAAACATGGTGCACATAATTATTAAATAATAATAACCTTATTATTGTCTTATATACGTGTAATATGCGCATTATATAATAATTATGTAATATCATAATGTTAGTTAATATTTGATTTTATCTCTTTCATGAAGGTGTACATCTAAATACAATTGTAAACTAAAGTGAAAAAAGTAGACGTTCTCGGTTACTAGGAAAGGAAGTTACGACCCCAGTTCATTACAACCACAGTCGCATAGTCGCATCATTTAAAGACAGCGATAACCGTTTAATTTTTGAATGCTTACACAGGTACCGAGACAATTAATCCTATGGCCTATAAAATAACAATGAAACAACCACTAAACGTTGTTGAATAAAATCTATTTTCCGTGAATAAGTCAATGCCATCCTGAGGCTTTTCCAATTTACCAATGCCGAGGCGAATTTACGCAACAACAAAATGCACACCATTAAAGCCCATCGAGTTACCGTTCTCGGAAATCTAGGCGAGAGAGCAAGACAAAAAAGGAGACAAGAATGGACGTCTGCACAACAGGAGAGTCGCTCGATAGTACTGTACATCTTCTCATCCTCAATAATAGGACATTGCGTAACGTAAATCATAGCTCGTCGAACTTTATATACTCGGGGGGGGGGGATGGTTAATGTCTTTACCGACGAGGGGAAGGATAGACACAGAGAGTCGATGTCAAAAGTTATAGCCGTACAGTATAGCGCTGAATGTTCTATTTTCGTCGAGCCGCCATTGTCCGATTGATCCGTTAAGCTATCGCGTTTCTCCATCGATCCCGTCATTAGCGGACGCAAGGAGAATTGTGTACGTTGCATTAGGGGAGGATGCGTATTTAAGTAGAAGCGAGTGACCGAGGAATTCGGTTTTCCTTCCCTTGAAGCTTGAGAATGACCGTCAGCATGACTGTTTCGCATATATCTATACGCGCACGGTAAACCCATTAAACCCATTAAACCCATTAAACCCATTTTTCCGACGGTCCCCGGACAACTGGAAATTAATTCTGCTGTTATCGAGAGCGGTTAAATAAAACTTTTTGGTCGCGCGCCGTCGAGCGTTGGTTTCCTATGGAAGGTAGTTGTTTCAGGTTCAAACGTTAACTTTCTAGCTCTCGAGATAAAAGTAGTATCGCGATAAAAGCTTGTATCAAAATATTGACCTTTCTCGTTCGTTTGTACGATCGTATTGTTGTCGTTGTCATCGCGAGCATGACAATTTTAATTAATTAGAAAAGGTTGAATATCGAATGAAACTTGTAAAATTGACCGGCACTCCGTGTCCAAGCATTTCGCCGATTCGAAACGGAAAATATCGCGTTTATTTCAATGGGAATGCATACCGCAGGTGCACCGTCACTTAACCAGCAATTACCTGCTCCTCTTGCTCCGGCTACAATAATGTTTTTCGATTTTTGCAATACCAAAAGGCCGTCGCTATGTCGCCCAAAGAACTCAGCCATATTAAAAGTAGTACGCCATAGAGCCGAAGAGAGTGTGCGTTAATGGCCGATCAATTAGCAAAGAGCCCTTTTACACCAAGTTTACAGAACGAAGCGAATGTAATCCTGCAGTACCAAAAGTCTTTCCATTAAAATCAATAATTGACCATTACACGGACTGTATCGATTCGCAAGAGCACCGAAGTTCAAAGTGAAAGCTCGGTCACACCCCGCTACCACACTCCGAACTACTCCGAAATCATCCAATTGTCTTATTACGGTGCTTGGGGTAGGGTGGGCGGAGGGGGGGGGGAACAGTGGCGACACCTAGCAGCGGACTACTCGAAAGTCCGCAGTCATGCATATTGCAGAAGGGCCGCGGCACTCGTAAAAGCCTTTTGATTTCTCCTTGATCAAGCCGATGCGCGCCACAGACGGAGCGGAACGAACAGCGTCCACGTTTTCGTACGTAGAGGCGAGATGCTGTACGATGCTGCTGCTGTGGCTGCACACGCGGGAGTGTCTCTTTCTCTCGCTGGCAATTTGAAAGGAGTACACATAGTCGAGGTAACGGCGTCCACCGCCCCGCGACCCGACCCAGACACCACGGCTGAAACTGAACTGAAACTTTGGCATTGTTTATTCATCGGCACTTAACCGCACCACTCTCCACTTTGCCACACCGCCAATCCTGAACACAGCCTCTCGGTCGGAGCCTTTCAATGTTTGCCGGGGGCTCTTCCCCGACGACGAACAGACCAAGCGCTCGGCCGTTTTACGCGTGGCCATTGTGTATTCTTATAGATTGGACTTGAGTCTAATCTCCTCGGTACACCGGAATTATTTATCTTCGTCTTAAAGCCCGGCGGACGAAATTACTTTCTTGCCGCTTGATGGAGCGACAATTAAAGGCAAAGCTTTTCTTTTGTTTCACGCGTCAACGCCAATCGTCCCTTTCGACAGTATTGTCAAACCGAATGCCGTCGATACAAGGTGCAGTTTTTGTTCGCGCGAGAAGTCGAACAGTTGCGAATGCTCGTCACGAAATCTGTACGCTCGAGTGAAATTCGGAATGTAGGTAGTACCGAGTGAAATTACGAATGTGCTGCAACGCGGTGAGCTTATTTGAAAACGTCGCGGTTTCGATGAAAATTAAAAGCTATTTTCGACGTCGATACAATTGGTTTTTTTTTCTTTTCTTTTTTTTGTTTATTCATCTTCAAACGTACAATCATCCGCTTGATTCTGCTTGAGGTAAGGGGGTTAATGCGCTTACATCCCATCCACCCGACCAGATTGCCGTGACCCAACGTTATCGCGTATTTAAGCAGAAGCGTTTGCCATTCACGCGAAAACTCTCCCACCAAGTTTCTTATATTCTTTCGCGGTAATGTTCGCTTACTTTGGCTGCAGTGCACTCAAAGGTAATGCTCGAACGGTAATCTCCGAGTTTATTTTTATATTTAAAAGTACTCCTAGCCATTAGGACAAGGTGCGGTAAAACGAATTTGTAACGTAATGCTATTTAATAATGCAATTAATATTTTGAGAATAACGAGTGCTCATTTTTGTTTCAGGTATGTACCGAAGGAGTGTTTGCGTATTTACCTCGCGTGAGTATGTCCTTGGATATTTTTGTAACGAACTGGTCTCGTTTCTCGTTTTGTTGGAAAACCGTTCCGAAAACTCGCAAATTAATTTTGCCAAAACTGATGCACAAGATGCTAATAAGCTCCCATTATATCGTAATTTGCGTTTAAGCATTCGTTCCTCGGCTCACTTTTCATATCTTGCTCGATATTTAAATTTAACTTAGAGAGTTTAGCTTGTTTATACGTGCCTCCATTTCTTATTTTCTCGTTAACGACGCGATGTAAAGCACATCGATCCT
The DNA here is from genome assembly GCA_018907045.1 of Wiebesia pumilae. Lineage (NCBI taxonomy): Eukaryota > Metazoa > Arthropoda > Insecta > Hymenoptera > Agaonidae > Wiebesia > Wiebesia pumilae. The sequence continues at coordinate 5,296,222 of JACCHZ010000022.1, forward strand.
TAAGACTCTAGGAATTATGGCGTGAAAAGTTTCTCGAAACGGTTTCACGTCGATACTCGGCCTCTTTCCAAACGATTAATTAATAAATGCACATTGCTCTTAAAGCTTAACCCAACAACCTCGTAGTCCTCGCTTTAGGAAACGCTGGTAAACTTTCTACTTTATTAATCACTTTCAGCTCGATGTTACCAAACTTCCCAAAACTGTAGGAACAAAGAGCGCATGACATCGAGCACGCGTGTTCTCTTTTTCATTCTCTTTTTCATTCTCTTTTTCATTCTCTTTTTCATCGTGACAAGATCTACGCGTTCGAGGCAAAGTATAGCAGCGAGATGTCGAGGGTCCCGAATGCCGATCTATTATATTATAATTTCAAACAGAAATTGAAAATGTCGACGGTATACATCTTAAATTATGTGAAATTGCTTCGATGTGATGTAACACAATATTAGACGACGAAAAGTATACGTATTTTCGGAAAGAAGAAATTATAGCAGTGAATGTATCAAAGGATTTTCGGTGAAACGTTCCTCAACTCAACTCGTAGTATAATTTATAATTTATAACGTAAATGCCAAAGATTTTTCTTTTATTCCCTCGGTTTAACGTACAATCACTTAGGAAGCTGACTTTAGGAAGTAAAAAACAATGCAAACACGGTATAATTAAGGACATCGAGTGTAAATGTTGATGATATAACTTTATAACGTTAAATAAATAACTTAGCAGACGAGAAGGAGAAAAGAAAGACGACCTCCTGTACCGTCACAGCCAAAAAATTGCTGGCATCGCCAGTACTCCTCTCTCGAATAAAACAACGGTCTAGTACTCGTGTGCCTTATCAAGCGGACTACATTGGCAAACACAGACACCCACACTCGTACTTGGATACGCTATGCGCGGATAGTTGCTTTGGTATAGCGTTGGAAAATCGCACGGGTGCATAAGCAAAAGAGTTTAACATGATTATCGCGGCACTGCTAATTCCTCTGCTGTTCTTATCACCGGGGCACCGGCTCTCTTTCATCGGTCCGCGCTACTCCTATTGCTCGCTCGTTCTCTCTCTCTCTCTCTCTCTCTCTCTCTCTCTCTCTCTCTCTCTCTCTCAAAAGCACATACGTGACGCAGGATGTGGCGTCCTCGGTGAATACACACGCGCGCACGCGGGATTCACATCATCGCTTGATATACACCGGAGTTGAGAATGAGGAGGCGGTTACATTGTCGATGGTTCAAGGGATGGACGGAGAAGTGGCAAGAGCCAATGGAACCAGAAAGATGAAAGAGAATCGAGCAAGAGCAATGGGGAGTTGAACTTTGTCGAGGCTGGGCATGTGCAGGTCTGCGCAGCAAGAGAAGAGGTGTAATCGATACACGAGGTGGAGAGAACGTTTCACGTGCCTTCAATACTCTCTCTCTCTCTCTCTCTCTCTCTCTCGGGCTAGAGTAGACAGATGCCGACTGGCTCTCCAATGGCGGTGTATTAAGCTTGGTGTACGTGACGTGGACGTTGACGAAAATGACTAAGGTAGTATGTCGTGTCGTATCCGTCCGTTTATTATATCTCCCTCCGGCATGTTCTCTCTCTCTCTCTCTCTCTCTCTCTCTCTCTCTCTCTCTCGGTTTACTTCGATGTCTCGACTTTCAACGAATGACAATATATATTCACGTGAAAAAATGAACACATTTTCTAACTTCGTTTTCAAATTTACCATTTTCTAACTTCGTTTTCAAATTTACCATTTTCTGCTATTTAGAGAGGTAAATCCTTGCAAAATTTATAACTTAATAGCTTATTTCAAGATTAAATCAATTTTTACGAGAACTACGACGAATTCACGGGAAACTTAAATTTTCATACCCGCAAGTTGTTTAAAAATAACAAGAAGTGCGTAAAATATTGCCCGACTCTATATGTACAAATATACGACATTGCCGTATAGACTTTAGAAAAAATAACTTCCATCCGCGTCCATTTTCCATAAAAGGTCTTTATTTATCAAATGCTTTCCCATCGTACTCTTTTATGCGCCTCGGCTGCACACGGCAAACTATGTGTTCCATCTTCTCGGCTATGTAAGGTTATATCAGGCGACGTGTCTTTGCGCGCACATACATTTTATACGTAGACATTCATGCGTATGTAACCCCCGCATTGTGTATAACGGTGGCGTCGAAGGCCTGTGAAAAGTGAATCTGAGGGATTTTCAGCTCGCGCCTGTTACGTCGAGGAGACGAGACTTTTACTCCGGCTCTAGCCCTCCCCGAATACTTCGAGACCTGGGAGATTCTATTTAAATTACACGCCAAACTGCTCTGGGAGGTTTTTACGGTTGTAGCGCTCTTCCTTAGCCTGACGGTTATGGTGATTCTCCTTATCGAACACTCGACAATTGATTATTCTCCGTTGATGTTGTAATGCACTCGATGGATTTTTATTGCACCCGTTCGTTCTCTCCGTTCATTCTTTCAATATTCTGGGGCAGAGGTGAATTTTTATCTCAAAATAAAAATCCACTTAATGAAAATCGCTGGTCAGACTGCATTGTGTAAATGCTTGCTTTCGCAATGCATTCGACTTTGAATTAATAACGTGCGCATTATGTGCACTGTAACTTGGGGAATCTATATTAGAATTTAACGATGAATTTAATCTTATGCACATTATTCGAATAATCTTTTTTCATTTGTCAAGATAATTTTCTATCCAGCTGAAATTCACTATTGATTAAAGCAGTTTTACAGGGCATCGCTATGCTCAGCGGACCACCTTCCTATCTTCGAAAATTGAACATGATTTCATTTGGTCGTGTTACGTCGGGACATTGATAAAGAGCCTGGAAAGTCATTCGGGTCCGTTAAAAGTAAAATTAACGAATTCTTTAATTTCACGGAAGCAATACGTGTATTAAAACGAAGAGGACGAGATATGATATCTTTCTCGCTTATTACATTCTGCAACTTTGTATCTCTTGATTTTTCATAATTTGAAAAACTGCTTCGAAAGTCTTCTCTGCAACGAAGGCAAGGCCGATGGAGTTGAACGCGGTGTTCTTTTTTCCATATCAAATCACAAAAACTAAAGACTCTTTCTGTATGACCCGTTTGTTTTCTCGTCCCTCTCTCCTCTTTCTCCCGGAGTCGCACGAATGCGTAAAAAGGGTATACGTAACGTCATCTTTTCCAAACACGTCACTGCTGTTTTATGTACGAGGGAAGTGAGCACAGGCAAAGAATCAGAAGAATACCCATACGATAAATACGAGGAGATACTACTGACAAATTTTATGCTCTCGGGTTGGATATGCGTTTTGCACGCTTTTAGTAGATTCTGCGTTAATTTTTACATGAATAGTTATTTCAGTAAGGAGTACTGATTTTAAGTAAGATCTCATTGGAAAATAAGTGATATCGGTAATACATACTTTGAAGTATGCATTACTCGTTATAAGGAGTAGGTATCAATTTTATGTTTTTCATTCTTTTTATATTTCTGATCCATGGCTTGATTTATCTAAGAAAGTATAAACAAAAATTTCGAAACGGAATTTTTTCTCTAGTAAATTAACGACCGATCGTCTTTGACAACAAATATCATATGGACTTTTTAACTGAAATCTATAGATACTTATTTAAATTGTGCAAATGTTGACACGAGAATATAATTTAAAAGTCAAGGTTTTAAAAAGTAATTATTGTGGTACACGAGCGTACTTTTGTAATAATTTTCGTAATGCTTTTAGATATTGTTAATTGTATTGTTCTGCCTAAACGAATGCGATAGATCTGCCAAGAATTTCCCAAACGAGTGCAAATACGTTCTCCGTTTGCTGATTATTTATCAGCTCTGTAAATAAGTGTTCAATGAAATAATGCGTGGGCACTTGTTTTATGACAGTCCCCATGCTTTGGGACCCTTATATATTAAAGATACAAAAGCGTGAGTATATTGTGCAAGCTCAAGTGAAAATGCACGTGGTTATTGCAAAGCTTCGAATGACAAAAGGACGATCGTAGCCGCCATTAGCACTTAGCCAACATAACACGTGAAGTACGTCTGTTGGTTGGATTTCAATGCGACTGATCGGTCATGAATGCGTATGACGTATTTTGCCAGTAATTCAATGTTTCGATGAAATCCTCAAAGCAAAAGCGCTCTTGGCTAATGCGATTCTCAGATAATAAACGAAATCGCAATTAATTTGACATTTCCCTCTAAACCCTGGGATACAATTTTACGTAAAAAATACATCGAAAAAACGCCACCTAGCTGAGGTACATATAGCCGAAGCGCGTCGAGTTTATGGGGAAAGGGTAAAAGTAGGAGAAAACGTGGAAAGTAAAAAGAAGAGAGAAAGAGGAAAGGAAAACGTGGCAGACGATCCCATGACAATAAATAGCGACTACGCCTCCATCTAAGCGTATCGCGTCTTCGTCCTTGAATGCGCCACCGTCGTCGTCCTTACTTCTTCCCGCGGGATGTACATGCACCAGGAGAGATAAAAGCTAGGGAACAGGGGATGGGAAAAATGGCACATGTCGATAGGTATCCCCGACGACAAATTTGCGCACGATCGCGCATCGTTGATCCGAAAGCCCGAAAAAGTGACGTCGGTGCCTTGGACTGTAATTTCTTTCCCCGTTGCCTCTTCCCCGTCTCATGTTGCTCTACCGGATATTCCGCCGTTCCTTTCTACCATTATTCTCTTGCTCCAGTTTTTCGCTCTTCTCCTCCTCTCGCTTATTTCGTCCTTATTTCGGCCTCTCGGTGACGTTCCAAGTACATGTTTCCTCGACTCTTGATTCGAATTAGAATGCATGGACAGCCGAGACTCGGGCTCCTCGCATACAAATTTCTTCACAAGTTATTCTTTAGCAGCTTAACGAGATTAATGTTTTATGTTTTAATTACGTTTGCCTAGAGATATTTTCATTAGGCGAGGCTTTTTATATTTTCATGCAACTTTTGTAGGAATTCTGGCGATGACGAGCTTTTACTTATAACAAGCAACTCAATGATACCGAACTATAAACGTTTTCCGTTTCATTGCAATTCACTTGTAATTACTTGCACTTATTTTCTTATGAATAATAGGGACCACTGATTATGCCTCTGAGTTTTCCGTATTATCAAAATTGTGGAAGGTATACCCGTTTCAGTCGAGTCTATAATTCACGCCCTGAAACAAGTACGCGTTGGTTAATAATTTATTGCCTTCTATTATTGGTTGATAATTGCGTTAGACACGAGGAAATTGTGTACTCGTTGGAGATTCCGATTTCTCTCGTATTATTTAATTGCCACATAATAAAACAATATTAATTTTTGATAAAGATAACGTTTGCTTGGGGGTTATTAATTCTGTGTTACTTTATGAATATCGCGGTAGGATATTCGCGTTAATAGAGCAGTACCACGTAAGTACATATTCGAACAGTAATTTGTTATTAATCATGATTACGAATTAATAAAAGTGATAATTAATTATCGACGAAGTCGATGCTCATGAATGGACGCAGTGAACTAAGTAAGACGTTTCCTAAGAAATTTTATTATTTCTTAGGAGTCTTTTATTCGATTGCTCATCTAATGAAAGCAATTTTATTTAAGACAATTTTATCATGCATTTCTGTCTTTGGGTATGCGGCGGTTGATTTACAAATCTCTTCATCGCGTACGATCGCTTATTATATGTTTCTGTGTATTGGCTAATGGAACCCTCTTCCGGTCTGAATTGATTTGCAGGGGCTTCGGAAAGCCATTATTCTTGGATGATTTAATGAAAGTACCGGTAAAAGGAAATCGTTCTATTATATCTAGCATTCCATATCTCGTAAGCTTGGTAGCAAAAGTTGAAATAAATGAAAGAAGTTAATTTACGAGGCCATACTTTTAAAATAATTGCATCGTAGGTTCACTGATCCGAGTTATGAGCATTTTCTTGAATTAATTACCTTGTATGCTAGATGTATTTGAAATGCGGAGCAAGTATTATTATCCCACTTTGCCTGCTTCTTAATTTAACAAGTGCATGAGCGTAATCATACGTAATGTTGAATTTCATTCCCTTAAAAGAATCTCAAAAATTTATGCAGAATTTTCATCAATTTACACTGCGTCGGTCCAATTGATTAATTAACTTTTATCATCATCATTATTATTATTGTAGTGAGCATTACGGTAAGATTTTTCTGCGAAACATAACTACCGCGAACGTAATGAAATACGAAAAACTACCCTCGTAAGGAAAGCAGCAACGACGCTGTGAAAAAATTGAACATATTTTTTTATTACGTTTGTCCGTTTCTTGTTATCTGAAAAGTTCGTAAACGCGCGTTAATACGATGGTTCTGAATATTCACAGATTTGCGAAGGAAGTCATTGAAGTCACTTCAATGTCTTTTATAATGCATCATAGATCGCGAAAAAGTTTAAACGTCGTGTTCTGGAAAAAATTTCTTAAAACTGGTCTCTCGTATGCTTTCTTCCAACCAGTCCACTTAAAAACTCGAGGAAAGCTTGACAATTGAGTCGCCTTGATCCGGTCGTGGCATTTTAAAATAAAAGACTTCCGTTCTTTGTGATCTCGTAAGTTTGTCGTGTAAAAAAGCGTTAAAAAAATACTGAATCACGTCAACGAAATAATGTCACCCAAGTAGCATCTTGATGGCCTTTCAATCGCGGATAAATTGTATAATAATACATTGTAATAAAATGTAATATACCCGAAGGGATCCGTTGGGCGTAATTGAGCGTAATTGAGCGTTTCTTCTTAATAATTCCTAATTTTTCGGTTAACTTCGGTTAGGTTTACGGATTTTCATTTGTTCAAAACGATAATTTCACATGTTTGCAATGTCATGAATTTTCCCTCGCCGGGATTCTTTGCTTTATTCGCTTTATTTGCTTCGCTTCGATTGATCGCGGGAACACAGTTATTAATTCATGCAGTCGGATACTTTATCAAAGAATATTTCCAAAGATAAAATATCGCTTGAGCCACTGCACAATCTGACTTCCTTTTGTTTTGCCTTTGATAATGCTCCCTTTCACTATCCACTCATCATTCCTCGTCTCTTGTCCATATCCTCGTTATCATCTTCTAGAAGCAAAGGAAGCTTTCTGCGGTCTCTGCGATCGGTCGAGATTACGTTCCTGCTGGCTTCGCAGATACGGAAAGAATCCTCGGGATTCGTTAGGAAAAGGGAAGAATCCCCAAAGTGCACCTCATTTCTCTTTCCCGTATCTCGAATCCTCGCGAGATTCCACAAAACGCAACCACATCGCTTTGCTACCTCCTATCTTTCCATCCCTTTTATTCTTTCCGTCCGAGTAGCTCCTGTATAATTAGTATCCGATAGCCGAATCGAGTTGCCAAGTCGCTTTTTCTCACTGCTATTCGGCAAGTAACGGTAATCGCGAGAGTATAAATTTGTACAGGTATTACGCAGATAGAAAGGCAGAAGACGATGTTAGTTTCCAATCGCGTTTGACTTTGCAATATTATTGCCACAATGCTGAAACCAGTTAATTGGAAAATAATTGGAAAACCTCGCAAAAAGTACCTGTGTCGACTTGCTGCTAGTAACATTTCCGAGTAGAAATCCTCTGCCCTAACCATACTGAACTCTGCTAAAGTTACACGAATATTGCTACTGTACACAGCGAATATATTAAAGCATTGCAGTCGAGGAACACTTATCGCTCGCCGAGAGTGTTGGAATTGTGAAAAACCGTGCTTTTTAATTTTGTTTTGCTGCATCGAAGTGTAATGTCACGATGCGCGACAGATCTTTCGCGCAGATAAGTATACTTTAATAGTACCGTCTAGGCTGTTGTTACATTTTGATCTACAATCTGCGCCTCATCGTTACCCCATTAACACCGTGTAATTGCTGAGTTACGAAGCCAAGGCGATTGCGATTTAAGAAAGAAGCCCAGAATCATTTTAATATGCCCCGTGCCTTTACCAAGTCCCATTAATTCGGTTGCTGTGATCAACCGCTGAATTCTAGTAGACCCTTGTGGACCTTGGGTCGTCCGTTAATTGCACGTCTTTAATTAGTCTGCCATCCGATCTATCCGATTTAATTAGTCTATTCCGAAATCGGCATCAGTGCCTTGATACCTCTGTCGGTAAAGCGGATACATCGTCGATAATCTATGGAAAGTAACGAGCTCATCGTTGAATACCTTAGACTTTCAAGGTGATAGACCTGTAGACTTGAAGGTAGAAGGGAAGGCAAAAAGGCAAAAAGGCAAAAATTCTCAAATACTCCTGGACAGCTCCCGAAACGTCGATTCCTTTCTTTCGTAATACTTGCGAGGAAAAAATCTCTAATTCCGTTGAAATCCCCTCTTAATTCGCCACTTCATTGATGCGTCTTATCGTTTTGTGACCCCTGATCCCATCGGTCGAACCTTCCCGTAGCTTCTCCCTTCTCCCTTTTCTTTCATGTTTCATGTTTCATTTCATCTCCCTTCCCGTTCTGCCTCGCCATCAACGGTATCGCCAATCCCTTGCGTACATCCACACGGCGGATCCATCCCCCATGGAATCACGGCGCTCTCCCTCCTCCACTTCCGTTTTTTATCGCACTCGCGGTCTCTCGACGCGAAGCAGTAGAAACGGCGCGGAAAAGCTGGATAAATCTCGCCCTCGTTCGCGGCGGCAGCTGATATGCCACTATTCCGCGTTTTATTGCGCGGATTTTCCTTTCGCTCGTTTGTTCGTCTCGCCCGCCTTTGGCACTCGTGGAGGCGAAATTGTTTATTTATGTGGAGCATGATCGTGCCGCCGCTGTTTCCTGGCAATGTTGCTTCGCTCAGTCCGTTTTGCGGAACAAGACAATGGCCAAAATGCAAAATCTCCTTCTCAAGTTAGCCTGCGACCTCGAGCGATAATGTTACCGCTATCGCTACTGCTATTTCTTGTTGCTGGAAAAATTATTGGGGTGCGAAAGGCTCTGAATCGTGCGAACGAACCTCTACATCTAACTCGGAAGGAGATTCGACTTGTTGTTTGGGTAATGCGCAGTCAAACTGTTGGAGCAATTTTTAATGCAACTGGATTTTTAATGCAACGTATTATGAGTGTACGCATACTTACACTCGAAATATAGATGGATATCGTCAACTAAGCTTATAAATGTAAAAAATCCTCGGATTCTGATCGTTCGAGCAAAAATCTTCACACTTTCAAATGCTTATCGTGATTTGCTTTTCGAAAAGTAGCCAAACACGACAATTACGAAAGGTTCCGAAATATCGCTTACAAAATCTGTTTCATTTAATGAAACATGGCACTTTATAATGGCAGAGCGTTTCGCAATGAAGGGATCGTAACGCGAACAGCAAGTTTGGAACATCGAAGCCCGGAATAACAAAGTAGATGGGTAATAAACTTTCCTTTAATTTCAGGCGAATTCCCCTCGAAACCTTATAAGATGAGATTCGGTACCAACGAGATTCGTGTTTGACTCCACGGAAATCGAACCCCAACTTCGAACCTCAACGACCGACTCTCGTTCTCGGTCGAGCAGCAAGGATGGGAACAGGACGACGATCCCGGCCATCGCGGAGCTATCGAGTGTCGTTGAGCGTGAAAGCGATGGCCGGGCCAAAAATTGCTGGCTCGATGCTCCTTAAATACGAAAAAGGCACTTGGAGTGGCCATTCGCTCGGTATTTTGTCCACGGTTAGGTGTGCTGCAAATTACAAGAGTAAGAGGGCAGCCGAGCGAGAAGGACGGTGAGGGGAGTATGGGGAAAAAAATAAGTATGGCGTCCCCCCGAGCCGCCGAAACTGCCATAAAGATAATTCTCAAGGGCTCTAGTTCCTAATTCGGAAATAGCACTTGTGGCACTTGGCTAAACAAGCGCAGTCGCCGCGGCAAGGATAATTGCTCGGTTTCGCGCCGCACAGCTGGCCCCGAAGATCCCCTCCCCGACGAAGAGGCCCTACGCGATCCTGGTGCTCCCAGTCCTGTACGCCGCTCGCGCTTTTATTGCCGAAGCGCAAATTGCCGCCGCTGCGCATTCCTCGAAGCTGCCATTTTAACCCACATCGGGCCGAGGCGTCCCGACGCACTTCCAGGGAACTCCGAGATAAAGATTTACGAGTTTTTAATTGCGCGAAGGTAGTCGCGGGTAAGGTAGTTTTCTGCTTTGCCGAGAGAGCGAGTCGCCTGGGAAATTTTTCGAATTGCCGAGGCGGAGCGCGAGCGATTGAGAGAAAGAGAAAGAGGAAGAGGAAGAGAAGGCGAGGCCTCGTTTTCCTGTCTCTGCCTAGTCATTTTTTATCCTTCGTTCCTGTTCTGCCTTACTTTATGATTAATAGTACTTTAACTGCTTCTGATGTTTATTGCTCTGGCTGGGAGTCGCGCTGTTGCATTCGGCTCCGAAACGGTCCTCATTATTACGTGGACCTTTGTTGCGCTTTTTTGTCTTTTCTTTTTCTAAAAGGAAAAACTCGGTGTATCTTACGGCGTAAGTTGCTCCCGATAGAAACTGGCGAAGCCTCGAGTATTCGGTCGCTGCCTACGTGGATTCCTTCTCTTTTATCCTCTTTTTTCAAAACGCGGATAATTTCTTACGCGTTACGCCCTTTATTATTGTTACTTAATTTCGCTCATTTCCTTATCCCGGTGCTCGAGCCTATGTCCCGATATCTCGACTTGAAAAAGCCACCAAATCGGTTTTTACGAAGCTTTGTTGTCTGTCGTTCGATGGATACGACGTGTCCTTTTCGTTTAGGGTAATACGAATTCTTCGGGTATAATTTGATTTCACCTTTTGGCTTGCGGTGTCATTTTACGGTGTCGGATCGCGCGAGAATAAAAATTTACAGTCGACAATAGAAATTTCCAATAAAATTTATCGAATAGGGAAGCGATAGAAGAAGTTACGATAAAGGTAGTACGCACGTGTTGCTCTAAAGAAGGAATGAGCCGCCGTCGCATTGTTTTTGTCATGCGACGGTTACACCGCCGCTGATTTTCCAAGATTTTCCGTTTTTGCACGCGCGCTCGAACGAAACCTTCGAACAGGAATCGTCTCCTTTCATTTCGAATGCGAATTGTAAATTTTAAGGGTTGCGACGGGGTCGTCCAAAATTGCCGACAAGCGTTGTTTTAAGGTTGTCTCGTAAAAGCGTGTATTCGAAAAATTCAAGGCCAATTCCTATTGGCCGTTTCGTTCGATATCGCCATGTTCGCCGATGGTTTTTCAATAATGATTAACCGAGAAACGTGCGACCGCTGCGTTTGTAACTTTCAGTAATTGCAGATTCACAAAGCAAGCCTCAATTATGTTCTGGATCGATGAAGTAAACGTAAAAACCCTTTTTCATTTGTGTCAAACTAGAAAATGACGTACGCTACGAGATTTATGAATTTTTCTTTTTCGTGTTTTTTCTTTTGAATTCAGAGTCTAAGGATACCGTAATTTTTTCGCATCTAGAGGGGTTGAGCGCGTGTGCGACCTATTTATCAACATTTTTCAAAAGAAAAAATCGTGGGTGTTTGAATATCTTTCAGGCTAAAGATACTTAAGTTAATTTAAGTTAACGAAAGAAATAAATGGCAATTGGTACAATTGGCAATGTATCGATAGAAAATAGATATAGTTTTGTGAAAGTTGTACTATAATTTCTCGTAAATATTCCTGCAGCTTTTCTGGAATCAATAAAGTGCAAAATAAAAATACGAGTGTGCCATGACGTTCGTATTTGACTAAACGACGGATAACAAGGATAGAAGTGGTTTACGTTGCATTGCGCTGTTCTCGGAAAGTATTTTCAGAAACACTTTCCGAGGCTAATTACCTTGGATGTACGGCGAATGCGGTGAAACGGCTAGATACGCGAGCTTCATATTTTCAAATTATTATCCCCCTGACCCCTTGCACCCGATACGACTCTCTAGATACTTGTCTTTGGAACTCAGGTTTTGTCACCCTCTATTATGGGAATCAGCGCTTTTCTCATTGTCGTCACCGCGAAATTCTCCGCTTTCTTGCGTTTTTTGCTTGACGTCGTGCCAAAAGCCGCGCCAATTTGGAAAAAGGTCAGTCGGAAGGAGAGAGAAAGAATAGATCGCTCGATAGGTCGTGTCTGCTGGTACCTCGAAGAACCCAGAACTCGCGATGAGCCGCTTTCTGCAGCTTACCTCTTTTCTTTTTTCTCTACGAGTACTCAACATAAAACGTATTTAACAGTATTTGACAGCAAAGCGCGCAGTCGAGGCTAGAAGGAATTGTGTCGGTATTTTTTCAATCACACATTCGTTCACCTCCGATAATGTACTTGTTTATTTATAGAAAAACGTTCGGCTGGGCTAATAAGTTAGTTGTCACGGGAAATAAGTCCGTTGCAGACTTTGCGCGTTGATACCCACGAATATTTAATATTCCAGAAGCAGTAATTAACTATAATGCTCGCATGTTTTGAGCAATTAAACCGATGACCTCCGCCATTTATATAATAGATGTTAGCATTTTTGCACCACACATTAGCATGCCTACAGCGTCTTTGGCTGCAATTTATAAAAAAATTAAAAGGATCACGGCTTCGACTGCTTTCCCACGCCGAGAGACTGGCATCTGTTCCAGCACTCGATGTTTACGAAAACGAAATCCGTGCTTTGGCACGTTACATCACTTTTTTCTTGGTGTTTCACCTGCAGCAAAGAAGCGCCTCGTACGGAAGATGCGGAATACGGCTCTAGTCGAGCGTCCCCTCCGCAAACCTGTTGTCGAGAATCGAGCGTAAGAAAAGAAGTTAAAGGGAAAAGAAAAATGAAGAACGAAAGCGCAGCCGCCACATGGAGTCCCTCTCGTCCACCTTGGGTTAGAAATCTCTGCGCGAAAATCGTGGCGCAGGGGAACCGGAGACTGGGGCGCACGTGCATTGACACTCTGCCATTTTATTCGGTGGAGGGTTGGCGAGGGTCGCGACGGCAGATGCCAGTCCAACGCGGTATTCGCAGTCAGCGATCTTTGAGGATCGTGTGGGTGCGGTGGCGGTGGCGGCGGCGGCGGCGTTGGCGGGGGGGGGGGGTGGTGGTGGTGGTGGTGGGACTGTCTTGGCGGACACGTTCGGCTTGTTTCTTTTTTTTCTTTTTTTTCGTCCACGTTCGCGTCTCTTGTTTCTCGTTCCGTTATGGAACGAGATTTGTCCAACTTCCCGAGGTTTACGAGGTTATTTATTTACTGGCTTCGGGGAGGCGGATATTCGAATTTTTCTTGCTTTTCTTCCCTGTGTTTACAAAGTTTTTAGGGCACGAAATTTAAAGTTAGCGCTCGACAGAAGCGCCGTTGTAATCGTTGTAACACGACCATGAATTGTTGTTTGAGGATTGCAAACATGTGGGCAAACTAGTTTAAATTTTATTTGAAAACTGCTTGTTGCTTTGGTAAGTAATCTCCAGATTACTTGTCATGCACATTATTTTCCATCGACCCGAATCTTTCAACTTCTCTAGATTAATACGTGCAAGCTTTGATCGAGTAGATCAAATAGTAGCAAATACCGATCGAATTGAATGTAATCCCATGAAATTTGTGCAGTCTCGTAGCGCCGATTTCGCTTTTATCGAATTTTATTGAATTGTTTTGAAAATATTCAATGCGCTTCTAAAGTTCTTATTTGTCTTTGAGACGCAAGAAAATCAAAAAATTACAACTTTGAATTTTTCTCTTTGAAATATTCATAAATAGTGATAAATTTTAAATTTTATCGTTATTGTGCAAAGTTTTACGAATTGGAATAATTTTCAGGACACGCGGATAAATACGTTCCCTAACAATCTTAATAAGTTTAACGTTGCACCAAATTTTATTCGACAAACTCGAAAATTTTCAAAAAATAAGTTATTTCCTGAAATAAGAAATTTAGGTAATTTATTTTGTCAGCATCCTTGATAACTATATTCCGCAAAGTGTTAATGATTATTATTAATTATACATTCAACGACGATAAGTATAAAAATTTTATCGTTCAAATTACACCTGGAACTTTTATATTAACGAGTTTCTCCAGATCGTTAATAATATCGAAAATATGTACACCGCCATACCAAATTATGCGAATCTTTCTTACACGTATAAATGTTACACGCAACCTTACACGTACTCCACTAATGTTCATTACTCGGTATAATATCACATCACGCTTACTCTTTACTATATATACAAAGTTTCTTGCATTAAAATTGAATACGAGAAATAGTTTTCGAGTTTGTTAAGCAAATTCAAACAGCATCACATACCCAAACACCGAGTCAACATAAGTATTTTTAATAAATACAGTTTTGGCATTTCACAACTTTTTATTATTTAACATTGTTAGTTGGATAAAAAGGACTTTACTCTCTATACGTGTAGTCGTACACGGTGCGCACTTAATTGTGTAAAAATTATAAAGGAATTCTACAATTTTTATCTTATGGATATTACTGACAATGAATAAAAAATATTTAAGCAAGTTTCTCGGCTGAATGCTTTTATAATATAATTTAATAGACAATATTTTCTCTTTCGTTATTTCTAGCTTATTAATTTTAATAAGTTAATTCAACTGGTATTTAGTAGTTTGTAAAATATTTCACAGATTTATATATGTACGTAAAAAGTACCTCGTACGAAATAGTTCGTAATTTTACATAAAATAAGTTATCTGAAATATTTTTTTGAATCAAAGTGTGAACGTTGAAAGCAAGAATTTAATTACTTCGACTAAGGTAAATACCAAGTTTTCTAGGGATTACTTTTACCTTACAAGCTGGAACTATTACATTATTACGTTAAAAATTTTTTGCAAATTAAAAACCTATTAAAAACGTAATAAAATTAATAAAGTTAGGATTTATAAAAGCTAGAACATCGGCTGTATCGTGATATATTTGTTTATAAAAACTTCATTCCGTATTAAATGTTGCGCATTATAAATGACAAAACAGAATTTAAAAACAGAATTTTGTCTACGGTAAAATAAAGAGGTTGATGTCTCGGTTCTCTCCCTACCACCTCCCCCTCGCGCTTAATTACTTTCATATTTCCAGACAATTTATTTCTGTACTATTATTACGAAAGTATAAAAATTTCCGGAACTAAACTCCTAAAATTGTTTAATTTTTCATCAGAAAATACAGCCTGCATTTATAAGCTCAATGTTTATTCTTGTCGATGATTTGGATAACAATTATGTCGATAATTTGGACATTATTATTCGCTCTATTGTCTAACGATTAAATTTTTAAACGTCACATTGCACGAGCTTCAGGTTAATAGTAAGTTGTTTTTCATTGCAAATTATTGGAATGTCGTTGGTCGACAGAGAAGCCCGAACGTAAACCGAAGTCTTACTATGTACAGACGGCAAACAGTTATTGCTTCTTTCTTTCTTTGACTTCGCGCCCAGATCTCAACGGCGCATCTTCTGTTTTTGCATCTTGCCTCTTTTCTTCCTTTTTTCCTTATCTTCGATTCTCCGTCTATGCCAAGCTCGCGTAGCCACCATTTGCTCTTGACCTTTTGAATCTTCGTAGCTGCCCCTTAACCATTGATTTTAAATGGACGAAGAAGGTGAAGGTCGCGACTCAATACGAAACACGTGACATCCTACAAACCCGTTTATCGCTCGTCTAAAGTACGTTGTAACTATTTTCGTGGCGCTTAACGATTAAAAGCACAGAGGACTTTTTCCTAACTTTTTCCTAATTTCCTAATTTTCATTTATACAATGATTGCCTTCACAATTGAACTTGTAACAAATTGATTTTAATCAAGTTTTCTAACTTTGGAATTATCGGATAATTAAGAAATTTTCTAATGCAGTTGAAATTATCACGTTGGGTATTTCGGCATGTGGCAAATTTATCAAGCCTACATTAATGACGAATTTTAGCGGGGAAAATCTTTTAACTCGGCAAAATTAGTCGACCGAATGGAATTCTGTCATTCTAATCGCATATTTCGTCAAGACTAATGACGTGCGAAAGGACGACCATGACGACTCCTGGCAAGTCATAAAATATCAAGCTTTCCTCGTGACTACCGCTATTCCATTGTGACTATTTTCGTGATAAGCCTTTCATCGAGAATTCGAAGTTTCGTGAATTTAAGACTTCCGCTCGCTCCTTCTCTGCCTCCTTTTCTCACTCACTCGCACTCTCTCTCTCTCTCTCTCTCTCTCTCTCTCTCTCTCTCTCTCTTCCATCTGAACACGATTTCTTGTGCTAGAATGTGCGAATGGCTCACTAATGACTGAGTAAATTTGCCCTTGATGACGGACAAGACTGCGATGATAGCGGGCTAAAATAGGAATAATCGTACAAACTAGTCCTTGAATTTCCATTAATATCTTTAAGTTCTCTTAAGTAAAGGTCTGTCTTCTTCGTAAGTGTATTTTGGATTTTATTTAAATGATAGAATCGCTTGTTTCACTCTCAGTAAACACTCGAGGTGCGTCTCGCGAAAGAATACAGTTCTTCGTGGGTTTTGAAATAAAATGAATATTCCTTGAAATAAATAGGATTTATAAGGTTATTGGTATTTTCGAAACTTAATACACTTATTGGCCATTTTTTCTCCCCTAATGAAATATTATTATCATACAGACAACTTATACACCTTAATACCTTGTGCATTTTTTCTTTTTACAAAACAATGTCAAAGAAATAGAAATTTCCAAAGGTATTAGGGAAAGTACAGTGAGATTTTAGTTTTCGATAACAGTAAGATGTATTGGTCGGACCAATACAAAGTCTTTTTACTCGCTATTTCTTATCAAACCAGCGAAGGCTCAGCATGCGTCCTTTGTATCAGAGTTGATAATGCTTGAACCGATCGAAGCTTCGCTCAGTGAAAGTCTCAGGTTAAGATATATTTATAGGCATTTAGTTGCAAACCTTGTAGAGTTATTAAATGCCTTGCTACAATATTTCTCTGTTATTAACTACATCACTTGTCGTGACACTTATTAGTATTAGAAATAAAACGAAAAATATTCGAACCGTTAATTCTACGTGCAATGTATGCACGCTTCAAATTGTTAACCTTGACTAACATCGTTAACCAACACGAACGGCAATTTATCTTTGAAACTGTTCCGTTATGTAATGTTTATTTCGAGACAAGATATTGATGAAGATACTGTGAAATATGCAAGTGTACAATGTTCTGATATTTCTCGTAGTTTTGCAAAAAGACAAATGGTACTGCGAACGTTGACTTTATAAGAAATTTTTTACCTTTGAGGTGTGTGCCAGTGGACATAAGATACGCGATATTTCTCAGCCCCCTTTTCCCTTCAAATTTACAAAGTATTAATCGCAATATTAATAATATTACTAATAGAGCCGCGAGAGTCTCGTATACTTCGTGCACATCTCGCGTTTCACACGCGTGCGCTTTGTGATATATTTAATACGCCTCTAATACTCTCAAATAAATGCACTCGACAAACTTACATTTGTAACCTCCAAGCTCCTTATTCAGAAACTAAAAACTGACGTTACACCCCGAGAAAGAGATAAGCTCGAAAGTAAGGAAAAAGGAGAAGAAATAGACAGACGATGCGGCACAACGAGCAGACGGAGCTTTTCACTCGTGCACATTGCATTTATGCGGCTACTCGTATTCATAGATCGACACTCGATGCCATAATGGACCGCCTTCGACTCGCCTCATCTCTCGCAACGAGCGCCTGTATGTATCATTAAAATTTACTCTCAAGCCCCGTGGTTGCTCGACGACGGCGGTACGTGCAAACCGTTGGCCAGTCGATACTCAGCATCCCGAGCTTCGTACAACGCATCAAAGCCACTCGCAACAAGACAAGCGCCTTTTAAATATCCTTTACGCGCTTTAATTCCTTTCAACTGGTAAGCGAGGGCCACTCGCGTACGCATCTTGGAAAATCTATTTTCCACAGCTCCGATGGCACTGAACTCGAACGATACGTCGAATTCGTATTGAGATGAAAAGAAATTGCAGGGACTGGAGTGTTGCATTTTTTTAAATTCTCCTTCGCGGCAGAATTTGTTTCACGAGACTTTGCAAGAGCGGAAACTTGCCGCAGTGGAGCCGGAATACCAGGCAGCAAGAGTTTTACTTTGGATTCATAACGTTTAACTTTGAAAACTCGGAGAAATACATTTTAACGGGAATTGAAAATTCAGGACACCCCGTGTTTTAGAGGAACGTCATTTTAATGTACAGGCGAATGATACTCTTGAATTCGTGCCGCAGACACGGAGAGGATATAGATCATGCATTTAGACGAATATTACGCGTATTAAGAGGGAATACTAATTTTTTGGGTAATTTCGAGAAATATAGGCGTTTGAATTCCCCGTCAAGTTCAATTCGGCAACAAATTTTTTAAAGAATCGAATTAAATTAAATTGACGTATTTGACGCATCGGCAACAAGTGCAGATTTTCAAAAGTTGTGAAACGTATGGATTAATGGAAAAGTTCTAAATTTATCGAAATTCTTCCGAATCCACGAGCTAATGATTGCGTTACTGTGCAAGGATTTTCATTTCATTCGTCGCGAGGGATGAAAACGCAATTCTGATAGTTCAATGGAAGATACACACGCGCGCGTTGAAGTTTATAAAACTTCAAGGTTGGTAGCAAGAATTTGCTATTTGTATTAGAATTTATTTACAAGTCAATCACCAATGGCAGCTTGTTTTATCCTTCATTCGTCTGTCTGTTTCAGGTGAGTCCACGAATGAGGAATTGATTAGCCACGCCATTCCAACACTTGCATTTGGCTACATACGATAATCGTGCCTTTCTGTATTTACTATTTACAGTGAGCAAAACTAAGCTTAATCCTTGAATGATTCATTATCGAGCGCATAAAAATATAAAATTTCAGGTGAATCAATATTCGTTTTCGGCCCATTCCTGTTTTTCCTTTTCCTATTTTTCCTATTTCCCTACTTCCAAGTGCTACGCGTGTATTATTCGCGTATTAACTTTGTAAAATAGTTCTACGCACGAGAACGATACGTATTTTTGCAGATTCTTAACTTCACAAGCAGCAGAGTACGTAAAAAATATTTCGGAAAATATTCGGACGTAAATAAATGTACCTTCACCTTTATGACGTAACCGGGCGATTAATCCCCGTAGCAACTGACTTGAAATTGTTTTCTCCTCGGTACTCCAGTCTTATCGAAAGCCCGGGATTCTTTTCCCTTCGGCTATCCATCAATCGTCTTCGCGCCGATCGGCGAACCAAAAGAAAGACTCGGAGGAAAACTCGCGCCACCTCTCCATCTTCGACTTGGGCTCCTCGAGAGCGCTGAAAATGCAAAAACGTGGGATGTTCTCGAGTTAAACGAGCTGGAGGACTTTTACGCTCGCGAGGCCGTCACTTGCCAAAAACCCACCGATAGAAGTCGGATCGTTGCTGCTCCAAGGCTATCGAGTTAAATGAGCTGGATTCGATAGTGTCGCTCCTTGTCCCATTCCTCCGCTGCATCTGCGTTCTAACGGACGGCTCAGACGTCGGCATTTGCGCTGGTGTTCTTTGAATTTTAATCGATGGTTATTGGCTGAGATTCCTTGTGGCGAAGATGTATGTTTCGCATTTAAATAATTTGCGACTTTGCGACTCCTCGAGCCCAGTGGAAGTTCATCAATCGCCTTCGATGATTTATTTTAAATTATTTTTAACGTTTTAAGAATAGAATATCCTTGACGATCGTTTTAAATTTGACTGGCCGTTGCACGAAATACCGAGAGCCTGGACTAATTTATTCGGACTAATAAATCGTTAAAGAAAAACTGTGCACACTATTTGCTTCGTTCTTCCAACTCAAACGTGACAACTTGAATGTTCGCTATTCACCGCAGCGTTTTACATTGTAACGTTGATTCGGTGCTGAAAATCAGTCGCTCGAATTGTCGAAAAAATGTGCATTTAAATTACTGATTTTTTTTAAAATTTTTATCAAGGAATACTCTACAAGAATTCCATGTATCGTCCTATTTCGAACTTCCTTATTCTTACACTCTTTTCTTCGTGGGACGGCAGTTTGTCGATACTCTTATGCAGCGATACGTATCAAATGACGGTGACGAGAAAATAGATATACGGTGCTCTGTTTTTATGTTCTCTCTCGTTTAAAGATGTCAGTATTGTGTGTGTGTGTGTGTGTGTGTGTGTGTGTGTGTGTGTGTGTGTGTGAGAGAGAGAGAGAGAGAGAGAGAGAGAGAATGATGCCGTATCGATACTTGTCTCAAGGAACGACGATTAATAAGTGTCAGAGATCGATAAGCAATATGTAAGGGACTTTAAATTCGCATATTTCAAGGAATAGCCATAGCCGACTGCGTTAGACGTAAGTTTTAACTTACCAGGGAAAATCGTATTACGAGTAAGATAAGCCGGTCGGAACACGTTTTTTCTATTTGGCTGCATATCCTAAATCACGTTTTATTATATTACGTTGTTTGAATGTAGAGTTTTGGCGCCTGAATAAGGATTAGATACAGTTAACTCGACTGCTGTTCGTAAGGCAGCGAAAAGTTCAAGAATTATATTCGAAAATAAATTTCACGCCGCAGTATCATTCGCTCGTAAACTAATAGACGAAATTTAAACATTTAACCGAAGTACATAACTTCGGTTCTCTTGACTCCCTGTGAAATATCAGATTTGTTCGAACGTACATGTCCTTCGTGATTAGCCGGTAATTCGATGTTAAGAATTCAAGCAAATTAAAGTCCGATTCCGTTTTCGTCCCCCCGAAAAACATTGAATTATTAATTTCAATGAATTTTCAAGTATTTAATCTGTAAATTAATCGTAAAGCTCCCTTTTAAATAAATACCAAAATTTCCTTGCGCGTACTTTTAGAAAAGCCTGGGTATGAAGCTCGCGGTGCCGCACGGAAAATTCACCGGAGTAAGCGACTCGATTAGGACACGAGGCAACGCAATGAAGTCTCCTACCGAGCTTTTTCTTTCCCGAAAGCACAAGCGGGTAAAAAGTCAAAATGGAGGTAGCGGCAAAAAT
This sequence comes from Wiebesia pumilae, assembly GCA_018907045.1. Classification (NCBI taxonomy): domain Eukaryota; kingdom Metazoa; phylum Arthropoda; class Insecta; order Hymenoptera; family Agaonidae; genus Wiebesia; species Wiebesia pumilae. Next base: position 5,317,258 of record JACCHZ010000022.1, read on the forward strand.
TTTGACCGAATAGGTAGGATCCCTTAGCTCAGCTGCGGAAAGAGAAAAACGAGAAAATCTGCAGCGGCCGCTCGCTTGGCAAAAAAATTCACCAGAATATTTTCCACGGGGGTTATGAGAGGGCGGAAAAGAAAGATTCGCTCGCTCTCCCGTCCTCTTCTCTTCGCCGGCATCTGGCACTGCCATCGTCATACGCCGTATTTTTGTTTCCCTTCCCGTTCCGCTTCCCGCAGCCCCCGCAGACATCCATCCTGGATTCACTCCCCCTACGCGATTGCCTCAACGAAACGAGCACGGAGAACGAAGGGGGCTAACCACCACCACCACCCCTCCACACTTTACCGGAAAATCCGAGGGGAGTTTTCCGCGCCTTTTTCCTCGCCCCGGATGAAGGGATAATGGAATTTTCGAAATCGCTTGCTATCTTGAACTCGTGGATCTTGAACCTTGCGCAACTTTACTTCGTGTTTCCGCAGTTGCTTAGTTCAAATAATTTTACCAAGTAATGGAAAAAGCGCTCGTAGAATTTTGTTGGACGATTTGAATTTCTTAAGGCTCGGTGTTCGTAAATTCGCCTACCGCTCAAGCCATACCTTTAAGATCGCCCTTCGTAATCTCAAGTCTTCGGCTAGATATCACTCGATTTTTCAATGCATCTTAAAAATGCACTTACTTCCATGAGAAGTTTTTCGTTGAATAGTTCATAGGTGTCGGATATTTGTTCAAAAAGTGTTTTATTCGAGCGCACTTAAAACCCTCTCCCTTGCCACCCTTTTCATTTGCAAGGACACGATATTCTCATGTGTCTTCTGTCCCACATTCGTGCCAATTTCAGACCGAGCGACTAGTCGGTCCACTCTACGAACATCGCCATCTTTGGTATTTTTTCGTCGTTTAGAACCTCCCGAGACTTTAGGAGGTTAAGTCTTTACGAAGGGCCACGAGGTTACGGCCAAGTGCGAGATTCTGCGTTGGAGAGGCTGCTGTGAGTTTTGGCAAAATCTACGCATGGATTCATCATAATTCCGCGCCAATCTTACATTCATCTCGTCTCAGCGGCTTATGTAGATCTACAGGAGAAGAAACAGGAGCCTCCGTGTATATCAGGACTCGAACGTTCGGATTTTCGCTGTCAATGCGGATTTTGCGCAACGTGGATTAAAACTTTTCATTTTTCTGCTTTACGGATCTGATCTGGCAGAGTGACAGAATTCTTAATGAAATTTTACGATTTATGTATGGACTTTTGAGTGTGTGAATTGCGCTACGATCTTTAGCGAAACAAGGCACACCAATATCCATCGTGAAATGCCCACGAATACACGATCAAGAGGGAAAAGTTAAAATTCAAAATATTTCAACTGGCACTATTTCACTGTCAGTTTAGAAAAGCCTTGCGCGTCCATTTGACGAATTATCCATTATTTCTTTTATAGCTTTTAGTTAAAAACTTTTGGATAAAAGTTGTCACCATTTTATTTCGTAGGCTCTTCGATGGGCATTGATGAACGATATTGCATTAAACTGATGCTCTCCAAATTTTCTCCTTAGCAGTTCGTCCTGAGCTTACAAGATTCAATTTGAAATTTGCGATCGATCGTCTGGAAAATCCAAAGTCAATTTTTTAACGAACCGTAAAATGCTGGGCATTTCGGCATAATATGAAAACACTCGAGAGGCATCCTGCATTTACGCGACACAAAATTACACGTACTCGTAGTTTAAAAAGCATCCACTGACTAGGGCGTCGCGTTAATTACGCTGTCCTTAGCTTCGATTATTCAACGTCGGTTGTCGCTTCGTGAGCTTCGCTTCGTCGTGCGCAGTACAAGTATGCGATGTGAATCTCATTTGAATTGTCTTTCATTAAAAACGCGTATCAAGGCTCCTTTACGTTCGGCATCTGCTAGTCTCCATTTAATTCTCACTTTTCCCTCCTCTTACGCGTACATTGTTGACGGTTTATGAGATTTTCTCTTCGACGTACTATTCGCGACGATTATTCCGTCGCTTTTCTTTTCGCTTGAACGCCCGCGTCCTATTGTCGTGAAAAAAGTGGGCGAATGGAATAGGAGAAAGTGAGGTAAAGAAGAGAGAAGAAAAGGAGAAAGAAACTTATGAAAGATAAAAGTCGTAGAGCTGCTCACGGAATTGATAATACCCGAATGAATGAAAGGAGGAAAGTAAATTAACTCCGATTCTCAATTCCAGACAATCGTTATTACCTTACGCGTGCAATAAACAAATGAAACACACGAAGTCATATTTCTGTCCCTTATTTCAAATTGCACAATGGCAATAGTGAAATCACGTGGGTTTAAACAGAATAAAAGTCAAAAGGTATAAATTTACCTTTTTCCGATTTTTTCCAGCCTAAAACACGAATAAATATTACGCAAGTTACGGGAAAAAATATCACGAAATGCCAAGATGGTAGGATCATTAATGCAATATCGTTATTAAAACTTCAGTATGAAATTAGAAAGTCAAGGTTAATGATTGAAATATTTCGAATATCATTTTGCAAACATTCAATTTGATCGCACATTGGAGATTGTACTTGTGCGATAGGAGAGACAATAACGTGAGCCACGCTCGGTACTTTTAAAAATAATCTAGCAATAATTTAAAATATGGATTGTGATTTAAATTAAAAAGAAAATTCATGTATGTTTTCCAAGCTGAAGAATAGTGTGTCATTTTTTCTGCTGGACTCGTTGCAGTGAAGTGTGAAAAAAGCAGGAGAGAAAGAAAAGGACAAGCGAGTTAGAGAATTTTGCCTATTATAACAGAGGATACCTTTTAGGGTGCATTAAACCAATAATTTCCAGATTTATTTGAAACTGTTTATTGCGGGAGGTTTTACGAGATTTCTCCTTACTAAATAATTTCGGCATCTTGAGATTACATGATATTCTTGTGTTGTCTTAGGTTAAGACGACGGACGATGTCTTCTCTATTCACGAGAAGAAATTACTCGTAAACTTAAATGCACGTTTCGTCGTTAGGTGAAGCCAGGTCGCGTTAAATTCCAAATTTTACCATAAACGTTGTATCCATTTTGTTACCATAAATCACTGTACGCAGTTTCGGATTCTTGGCCTACAGTACACTCGTGTCTACTCGTCTACTCCAAGTAATTCTTTCGAACGAACGAACGAACGAACGAACGAACGAACGAACGAACGAACGGACGGACGAACGAACGAACGGACGGACGAACGAACGAACCAACGAACGAACGAACGAACGAACGAACGAACGAACGAACGAACGAACGAACGAACGAACGAACGAACGAACGAACGAACGAACGAACGAACGAACGAACGAACGAACGAACGAACGAACGAACGAACGAACGAACCAACGAACGAACGAACGAACGAACGAACGAACGAACGAACGAACGAACGAACCAACGAACGAACGAACGAACGAACGAACGAACGAACGGACGGACGGATGGACGAACGAACGAACGAACCAACGAACGAACGAACGAACGAACGGCACTCGACTTAAAGGAAATTTAATAATCGACGATTCAACAATAGGGAGCTTAATAATAAAACGAGCTTCGTATAAACGCTCGTAATGTTAAAAATAGCCGATTCCTCATTCGGAAACCGTACCTCGGAAAAAGTCGAACAATCGCAATGCGAAGGGAAAATCGAGCGCGCAAGGTAAGACTAGTGCAAATTATCCTCATTGTAAGTCGGGAAACGCCTCGAAGCCAGAGGAAAGATGTCTCGCACAAGGAGCAACGTCATGACCAGCTAAAATGGCTGGAGGATTGTACGCCGTCGTACGTATTCGCCCAACGCATCTCGTTCTTTATCACATAGTTGTTCCAGTCCGTCTGCTTTTGAAGTTTCATCGTCTCGACTGCTGCCTTTGCAGCATTAGCCAAACAAGACGACGAATGCGACGTCGATAGACTCTCGAGGTTTTTCTCTTTTTCCGCAAGAGATCGCGGCCCATTGTCGTGCGAAATTCTTGAGATGAGTTCGATGTCGAGTTTCGCTTCGAGCAACTTTATCCTTATTCTCTTACTTACTTCTCTCCTTCCGTGTTTCTTTGCTCGATTAAGCGCACACCTGATCTTTTGCCTCGTTCCGCAGCTCTTACTTTGCGCCGGATGAATTCCAATGAATTTTTCGGCCAGTGCATCGAGGTGGCTTTTAAAAGTTTGCCTTCATTGAAAGAAAGAAAAAGTTCACGCAAGTCGGTAAAACAGTCCTCGATGCGTTACACGTTGGGAGTTAGGAGTTACGGGAGTTAGCTTATCAACCTCGAAGCATTACGCGCTTAGATATATTTGCCGGCAGTGGGGGACGATTAATGTACTACGTTCATAGACCATTAATTTAATCGTATCGGCCTATGTTTATATTATGCCGGATATCGATACGGCTAGGAAGACTTTTGTTTAGAAGGCGATTAGGTATAATCCAAGCAGGAGTTTTCAAAGTTGGTTTTCAAAGTTGGTCTTCAAAGTTGGTTTTCGATGTTGGTACTCCGTTGTTTAATGTATTTACCGAGTCATTAGCTTGCGCTGCCCAAACAATCTGGTGACCAAGTGAGAAATAAGAACGAAATCGAAACATCCTTTATTCAGCTGCTGATACGCACATCTTCGATTCCTCGCTAGTCCTCGTATAACTATACGCGAGATCCTCCTCGAGATTTCGAAAAAGCCGGACTTTATTTGCTTTTGCTCGCACTCGACCAGTCATTTTCCATCCTCGTTGATTGTTGCACACAGCAACACACGCGCGCGCCCACTACTCCTACCTTTTCTCACCCTTTTCCAAGTCGACCTCTTGTAACGACAATCAGCGTTAGCGCCCGGAGCCTCGACTCTTTCCGTGTCTTCTCTTCTTCTTCGTGTCCTCTTCCAATCCCCTTGCCATTGTCCATTTTCTTCCCGTATATCCATTGGACATTGCATCGAGCTACTTCCTTATGCGCTTTTCTCGTTGCTTCGGCAAACCTGCGGATGTATATATGGCGAATCAATCTCCTCCGGGGATACACTTTAAATTGCTTTCGGACTTTTGCACACTGGCGAGAGTAGCCGTTGAGGTTGGTGAAAGTCGCAGGTCTGACACGGAGAACTTGTTGGGATTTTGTTTTCGGCGACGGATATTTTGCTTGAAAAAACTCCGGAGGTTGTTATCAGCAGCCATTTTATATTTGTATGCTTGGCCCTTTTCCGAGTTAGCAGTCGTTTGAATTAAAATCCACCGCGTAATGGCATTCCTTATCACTTTCCAAGGTTCACCTTATGGCATCTAATGTCTCTCAATATCGTTAAGCAAAAAATCGATGCGAATTCTATGTGCCGTCTTTCGTAGTAAAAAATAAGTAAGTTTTATATCAACTCGCAGCTCCCGACTTTCCTAATTTAATAGAAAATTAAACGTTTTGTAAGGTTGCATGCATCCTGCTACTTTTGCCGCGAAGATGATCAGGTGAAAATGCAATATAGAATCGTGATACTTATGTGAATCGGCTTTCTTTCGAGACATGAATCTTAAATACTCAGAAGTAGCGTATAAACTTTACTGTGCGGAAGACTCGCGATAAGGACGCTTGCGTTACGCTTCCATCTTCTGCTAAAGGAAAAAGGAAAAAAGCGCAAAATACGTTCCTCTCGATTTTCCAAGTTTAAGAAACTTCTTTGCCCTTCAACTTTGTTAAGGCGGTTTATTTGTAGAAAATCAGCGGGGACAAAATTAGATGGCGGTGCGAGGGGTGGGATGAAGTGGAACGTAAAGCGTGAGGTAATTTCGGTCGCTGCCGTGAGATTTACATAATGAACGTGCGCAAAAGAGAGAGAGAGAGAGAGAGAGAGAGAGAGAGAGAGAGAGAGGGAGAGAGAGAGAGTGAGCGAGAGAGCGTGAGTGAGAGAGGGGGGGGGATAAAGACAGGGAAAGTGTCTTTGGCCGGAAACACGCCGAATTATCCGAGGCGGAACACGAGAAAGTATTGCTCGCGCGCGTACGTGCCTAAGCTCCCTGAGTTATGTTCGATTACTGCAGTGTCTCAAAGTCCCTTTGCGATATACCAAATATCACCACGAGAGCACGCGCAAGTACTTGAAAAAACGAGTACAAAATTCAATTGACTTCACCATTATAAAGCTTTGGATTTCAAATGGTTTCGCATACCTTTTCACCGTTACTTTTGCACAGTTCGATCGAAGACATTGATTACTTATGCAATAATGTAACGATCTAACTTGAATAATAATTTCTTGTAAAATTGCCCATCGGACGTTTTTCCATTTCAACGTATTACTCAATCGTCCTGAACTTCTTCAACGCCTCTCGTTAAAGGTTCGAATGCTGCCCGGAAGCACAGTTTCGTTTTAAAATTATACGTAAGTTTCAAAATTTTCCGTTTTATTATTGCAAGTTAATTTATCGCGATGTTGCATTATTTCCTTGTCCGCTAGGTCCCGATGAAGAATACCTCACATTTACCGACACTTAAATATAAAAGATGATAAGTTCCTCTTTCCTGAAATAGTTTTGGCAAACCTCGCGTAAATACTGTAATAATAAGTCTGCGTTGTCGCACTTTTTACAAGTCAATAACGTTTGATACAGGTGCAAGACGTCCAAGTATTTAGTGACGTAAGATTATCATTGCTGCAGATGGTATTACGTCCACCGCTAGTCTTACACTCGGTGACGTTCGCTATTTTTAACTCGGAATGAATTCACGGACAATCAGCTTTTAAACGCGTCGCTATTCTTAATAAATGACCTATGGACAAATGAGGCCGATGAAGTAAAGCCGGTCCGAGATTTTAAAAGTCGTCATTACATTACAACGATCTTTCTAAAGCTGTGTATTTCATGAAAACTATTTCATGAAAAAACGCGGGCACGGTACTTTTCATCGCCTTTTTTTTGTAAATCGTGTGTCTGAAAGGCGACGAGGAGTCGGCTAGAGCTGGAGGTTTTATAAAATGGCGTCAGGTATTAATGCGCCGTTGAGTGGCTTCTATCGTGTATCAAGGGGCATTCTACGGGTGCGCCAAATTCCCTTTAGTTAATTGAGATTTATTCGACGCGTCCAACGTTTGTTTCGTTGCCTTTTACTCGCGACATTCGTGTTCCTGCGGTACGCGTACCTTATGCGCTCCCAACGGCGTTACACCAACGAATGTTCCAAATATCCCTCGAGTCCCTTATATTCCTTCTATACACCGATCATAACGTATTTATCGCTTTGGCCGAGACTTGAAAGGTAAAACCCTAGCTAGAATTACAGCGGAACTTCAACTCGCAGCTCAAATTGATGAGCTAACGCAAACACCTCCTGAGTTTTATAGTACAAACCTTTCAAGTATGTAGCATTTCTGCACCGAAACTAGGAATATTATTGTCGATTTTTATTTGGAGACCGCGAATTAACGTCGATTAAAAATAACGCAAAGAGTACTCGAGAGTACTCAATAATGTAAATCATTAAAGTGCTCATGGTGTTGTTGTTAATATGGAAAATAATCACCGACGATTGACGCAACTGTAATAAATGATTACTTGTACTCTCACGAGCTTTTATCGTTAACATTCTTCTAGCCAAGCCTACGAACAAGTATTTAAGCGCTTCTACGAACTTTAATGGCAATTCCATTCGTTGTAAAAAGTAAGTTTCTACATAATATAAATACAAGGAACTAGAGTTTTCTCGCGCAAACTATCGGTAATAAAGCAATAAAACGCCGCGACTGCACGCAACGGTCATCGAATTAACATTGGAATACCGAGCACGAAGGCAAGAGAGTGAACAAATGAGCGACAGAAGCCAAGCCCAACTCTTAGGCTTCTGCACGCGGCGTTTGTGCATCTAATAATATACACCGGTGCACCTGCTACCGTGCGACTGACGCACGTATATGGACTGTATAATAGTCCGTCGAGAGGAAGGCAAGAGGACGCCAAAGTAAAAAGGAAAATAGCGCGGCTTTTTGTAATAATAGTTTGTAATAATCATCGGAATCGAAAGTGTCGCCTAATAATTTTACGGGCTAAATTCATCGTCAAGTACCTGCGCCAGTTGATGAAAATGCAACGAGCAGGCAGTTGCAAGAACTCAACAACTTCTTCAAATACAGAAGACGAAAGAAGTGATATTTTTTAGGTATAGTGTAAAGGCATCGTATAATTTAAGAGGATGATGCGCAACTTGACTGTTGGTATTTTTCCGGCAACCGGATAATGGCTTTTGTCAAAATTTATAAAAATTCTCACTGTATTTTATTTTAACGGCTGCTTACGAAACAGGTTTCTCAATTGCGTTATTACTAACATTCGAATTTGATTGCGCTCGTGCTGTACTTGAATCACTATTGCGTATACTGCTTGTAGAAAATGTGGAAAATGTGGAAAGTGTGGAAAGTGTGGAAAGTGTGGAAAGTGTAGAAAATGTAGAAAATGCAGAAAATGTGGAAAATGCATCCTAGCTATCTAAGATGACGTTTAACGTAAGACTGCCGATATTTCGTTACACTCGATCGCATTCGTGTACTAGACGATGTACTAGACAGAAGTCTCAATTTCGGCATGGAATTAAATGGAATATTTTAGGAAAAAGGCTTTGTCATGCTTTGCACCGCCGCACGAATCTCTTTTGGATAAAATACTTTACTGAAAATACCATCGACGGTTTATTTGTTTTTATCGCGACATCGAGTAGTACAATAAAGTTTGACACAAGGATCAAGTTGTTCAATAAAATACATTCTTCGATCGGATGCTTTGTAAATAGATTGTAACCACTTTGAAACGCAAGAATTCCAGTTTACGCTAAATTTTAATACGCTAAAGTAAATTTGCTGTTTGGTATGTGGGTGCATTCGATGATATGGAAATTTGTATAAATACTTGTAGAAACTGTAGCGGAATGGCCGTCGAATTCGAAATCTTTTACTTTTGCGATGGTTTACTCTTTCAGCTGTGCTTTCAGATGCTTAGGTGTTTCTTTCTTCGGGTCGTCCATAAATCGTAAAATCGGTACAGTACGCACATATGGACAACACAAACTATAAAACACACACTAGCGATACATCATACGCATAGCATATATTACGCAAGATATTGTCATTTTTACGTTGCGAAAGTTATTAAATAAACTTATCAAACGCTGTTAACGGTTCTCTTTCGATATCATGCTCACCAAGTTCGTACCGTAGGTACGAATATTTTACAATTATCCGGCTAAATTTGCTTCTCAATGTCCGAAATTTATTCCTCAACGATTATAAATAGATAAGTTGATAACTCATCTCTATAGCTTAAAAGAAGAGATGCACGCCTTTCAAAATAAATCACTCGTGCGTGCAGTTTCATTAATAGAGCGCAGGTAAAAACAAACTCCTGCTCACGGAGCTAATGTCCAAGGGTAATTCTCGTCTTTCATTTTATTCGGAAGCCGCATTACCTATTCTTATCTTATCCTAATTTCTGCCCCTTGAATATCGAGTGCTTCAACTTAGTTCAAGTTATTTGTACCGTTTTTTTCTTTATCGATTTTCCTTCGCAAATACCACGCTCGCATAAATTACAGACTACGATCGGTAATTTTACCGACGTTTGGGGCTGCGTCAGTTTGGGGATCGAAGAATGTTGAAATGCCAATTAAGCGCGTAATGCGTACGAAAATCTTTTCATTCGGCTCATATTCAACGATGATCCGTGAAGCCTTGCGGATGGAGTTTGCTAGAGGATGGTAAGAGACCCTGGATTTTAAGTATTATATTGGAGATTGATGCAGGAGTTAATGTCGGTTTTAGCACTGCGTGGCACTTGGTCGTAAAGCCCAAGTGTTATCCGCCTCGTACTAGTAAAATTTTGACGTAGTTTGTCGGAAGAAATTTCAATGGATAGTTGGTTGAAAAATTTATGAAAATCGATGCTTTCCTGACGCGAAAAAAAGAAGGCAAACCTCGACTCTAGGCTCAGCTAAACGGTACAATTTATTGCCCAGGTATTTGCCAAAGAAAAGATAACCCGTGAAAAGCATCGAAACATCCAAAGACGTGTGAAGTAGATAACACTTGGATGCAGTTTCAATGCAGTACCAGTACCGCGACTAAAAACGCGGAAAAAATAGGTTCACAACGAAGAATTGCAGAGTCTCACAATGTCCAAAGGACGCGTATTGTTCGAAGGAAAAATTGATGCACGTCAGTCAAACTGTCTTACTACACAGTCAGTCCGTGCTTTGTCAACGTTATCCAATAGGAGTAATAATGGGCTGACAGAGGTACGCGTTCCAGTATGTACAGCTTCCCTCCCCTCTCCCTGGTACTTATGCGTAACAAGAGTGGCGGATTCTGATCTGGCAGTCTGGCAGGGACGCATACGTATTGATCGGTATATAGGCGGACAACCGTCCTCCCTCCTCCTCACTCGCTCCCGTTGCTCCCGTTGCTCCCGTTGCTCCCGTTGCTCCTCGCAATTATAGGGGTATTAGAGGCATGTCTCTTTGACGTTTTCGAATATCAATTAGTTTCGTCAACTTGTAATTGGACAAAAGCAGGGCAGAGAAGACGTAGGAGCGAGAGGTATCACTCGGCATTGGATCACCTACTTCCTTCCTCCTTAGCGTGCGTCCTTACGTGATAGTGACTGGTGCGAATGTTGCACTTGTGCGGTTATACCGATCTCTGGATCAGCGGTGGTGGAAGAGACGCGTGCGTGTGCTTGCTGCCTTAGTACGGTGAATGATTGCGCACTGCGTCCTGATTTGCGACTGCTTTGGTTGCCGCGTGCGTGTAATAAATACGTCGGCACCTCGCATGTGACGTACCGGAGTGTACGCAGTCCTGCCATTGTGTTAGAATTACGTTATGGGGATTGACGTGGAGGAGTTGGATGTATTTCAGGTCACAAGCGAGGGGATTATTTCATTGTGGCTTACGTGTAGCAACGCATCAACGATCCGATTGTTTTAATCGTTTGGATTTTGAATTTGAAATTTGAACGATAAATTATTTTATGCTATGATTTTATTTTTATTTGGTGGATCGTGTGAGTGCGACACACGTCGTTCATTAAGTCGGCACGTATGAGCTCCTTAGCTCCTTTGTTTTCTTATTTGTTGCGAGGGTGCAAATTGTTGATTTTGGTATACGGCAAATTTACTCTCAAACGTACTTTTGAGGTTGTATCGAAGGTTGTATCGAAAGTATCGCAGACGTGGACGTGCAACGTATTCTGGAAATTTTTAATAATTTTTGCTGCAACTTTAGCTAATAAATGACGGCGGTACACGACGGCGATAAATGACGGCGATAAATGACGACAATTCAGAAATGTCTACAATAAAATACTTACCAGCGCTTATGAATACTTACTAATTAGCTGATCCTCTCTAAATCCCTTTACAGTAAATATCCTGAACGTATTTGATCATAGGTTAATTGGTAGTTGGTCGGCAAATACTAATTCTTTTTAATTACTAAACAACCTGCACTTTTAAGCGAGTTCCTTTCTTCTTTATCTCTCTTCCACATTCGTTGGCTCTCCTAGTGGTCTTTTTTAATCTATTCTTGCAACCCTTTCTTGCATTACTTTTTCCTTAATTGCCTCTACAGTGTACGTCGTTGACTTTCCTTTTTCTCCATCGTCGTCAGAGGAATTGCAAAATATCAGGAATTAGAGAGAAAGAAAGAACAAGAGAAACACGATGAACTTGACGAACGAAAAAGTCAGGGACGATTTAATTCAGTGAACCGAATTGCCGAATTCAAGGATCAGCAAATTTCATAATAAAGGAAAATGTTAAAAAGAAAGAGGATGGTAAAGTGTTAAGACGAACAAAGAGAGGAATGGTTTTATCGAGAAAGGCGATTTATTTATTGGTAGATGGCGGTAAGAAAAGAAAACTCGAGAGAAATAAAGTAAAAAGCAGGAGAAGCAAAATCCAAGTGTAATTGGAGGATTATCGAATGCAGAAATTTAGTCGAATAATAAAATATGTGTCTGAATAATATAATAATCCTCGTATAATTATAATGGGAGTCGGTGTGAGAAAAATGTAGTTACAAATGTACAGGTCGCATATAGGCGAAAATAACAGAAAGACAAAAAGGGAGGAGCAAAGAATGAAGTTTTCCGTACTCATCTGCTGCATCTTATTTCCTAATTTTCTTTTTTCCTTATAAAGTTGTTACGAAGCCATATATATATATATATATATATATATATATATAATAATAATAATAATAATAATAATAATTATTATTATTATTATTATTACATTGTCGTAAGGAACGCAGGAGTACATATTGCGGCGTTACCGTCATTCACGGAGGTCGTTAAATTGATCGGGAAATCGAGCGAAAGAGAAATTACGATCTTCGCAAGCTTTTTATCGACGATGGATAATTTTGAGTTACACTTTTATTTCCTCTTTTCAAAAAGGCTAATTAATGTAATATCGAGTTACGCAACGTCGATTGAGGCGTAAATAATAGAATTCCTTCCTCGCGATGAAGCTTTGGAAAAGTGGAAATAAAAAGTCTCTCACAGAACGAGTCTTTGAGCGTCAGAATTTCCGTGCGATATACGCGTCGTATCGTTTCATTAGTTACTGGGCGTAAATGCTTTCGAATGTGTCGATGATTATGAAAATAACGGGCTTCTCGGTGTTAATACATTCGTCTCTCTGTATCTCGAGAGCTCCAAGTTACTGTCGGCCTACGGATTAATGAATACAGCTACAACCTTGCACGCTATTCAACAATGGAAAATTCAATTAGTGTAGTGTCAGAGTCAGGGGCGCTTGAAGACTGATTTTAGCAGTACACACGTGTACGATAGTCGCAAAAAGTCGCAAAAAGTCGCAACAATTGCATGGCGAGAGGTAACATCGTAATTTCTGTCGAAGTATTCAATAAGAAAATTCGTACATCGGCCGATGAACGGAGAATCGTTTTTCTCATCTGAAAGTGTATTTTAAACATGCCCTGTTCTGCCGCACTAATGACTTCATTCTCATCTTACAGAGAGACATTTTGCCCCTTTTACTCAACTTATATTTTATCGAATGTACAACGGTGATAACTCTTGGTAATTTTATTCAGCTCTTATTTAAGACGCTGACTTAAATCATAATTTCACGTTTGACGAGGGCAAATAATATTTTTAGATTCGAGTAGGACAAGAGGAAGTTCTTTGAGAGTAATAATACCAGAATGACTTTCCATTCTTTTATGTCAAGACGAAAGGAATAAACTTCGAATTCTCAAAGAAGGAGCTTATTTTACTTTGGACGTAAAATGATATTCCACGTTTATCGCTGAGAGATGCGTGCATGCACTGCAAAGGAAAGTTCTTTTGAGTCGGAAGGCTTGTTTTTCCGTTTTTCCGGAAGCGATTAAAACTTTTACAAATTATTTTACCTTTGTTTCTTCTTTTTTCTTTCATTCTTTTTTTCTTTTTTTCTTTCTTTCTTTCTTTCTTTCTTTCTTTCTTTTTTTGTTGTTGTTGAAAATTTTCAGCGCAAATTTTCGTAACAGCGGGCGACTCGACTTGCAACTTCAAACGGCATCCTCGTAACTCCCATAAGTTTCGTTTGCTCGAGAATATCACCATGGAAGAATATCGCTATCGCGCATCGAGGTAAGGAATTTGGAATGCCTTTTAGGAAAACGACCGCCGAGTAAGAGGCCGAGCTCGTGCGCTCGCGCACCTCCGAGAGTTGCTCGAAAGTTCGCCGTAAATAAAGCAAGAATACTTGTACTCTAATTTCGAAATAATTGCCCCTCCAACGGAACGACGGCTCCTTTCGAGATCAGCGTCAAAATTCTCTCGCTCTCTCGCTCTCTCGCTCTCTCGCTCTCTCGACTGGTATCGTACAGGAAGAAGCTCGACGAGGAACTTGGACGAATCGATTAACCGAGTTTACAAAGCTCTCGACGAGCGGTCGGCATTTTATGTCGTTCCCCGGCGAAGTTTCATTGGCGCGCTACGTTTCATCCCGTAATTATGAAGAAACGTAAGAGCCGGCTTTCGTCTTGGTGAGTCCGCGTGGCTGAGTCACGCGTGTGGGCGAAACGTAGGCCAAAGTTCAAGGGCCGTAGCAACAACTGAGCGGGGATTTTCACGCGTTGCTCTCGGGCGACTCGGCGAGAACGTCCAACGGGAAGTTGGACGGGTGTCGACCGGGTGCGGCTCTTTGTGCCTGGGTTCGCGTCACTTAATCGCTCGATTGTGGCCTGATAAGAAACTCCGAACTTTCGAACACGAGTATAAGCGACGCAACGCGAGGGTGCGAGCGAGTGCGATCGATTCTCGCAGTGACCTCTCGATGCACGTGGATGATGGGGATGGAAATTTGTAGGTAGAAGTGACTCTTCGAAGACCTTCTTCGATGACGCGAGTGACGCGCGTTTGTGTGCTTGTCGGAGGGAGAATGAGGACGCGTAGGGGGAAAAATCCCCGGATCGTTCAGGAGGAGAATCGCTGGGTGAGTAATAAAAGTGTGACGTTGTTTCGTTTCACGAAATATTACTAGTGACGTAGCCGATTTTATTGTCATCGCGTAAAGTTTATTCTCCATTAGCTGGGATTCCGTTGTCAATGAGCTGGCTCATTTGACTGTAGAAAATTGCTTGTAACTTTGTAGTTGGACGATCGATGCGCGTGTATATTTTACGTCCGCTAAATTAACGATTCTATAATAATATAGAGTCTACGCTACTTTCGGACCGAGGGGATAATTTACCAATTCGTGCGCTGCTTTCCGAACATTATTAACGGCTGAATAAATACGTTAGAAGCAGGATTACTTAATAAAACTGTTTATGATAATTTATTTTTTATAAAGAAATTTTATGTATACAGTGCCGCACACTCTTACTACTAAGCGTAAACATTTCAAGCAAAATAGTAAGATAAACGTTTCGTTGATGCCGCGTAGATGGTATTCCTACTCAATTTGAATGGTTTCATAAGATTCATTTAACCACGAACGTTCGCTGAAAAGACAGTTTTACACGCACGTCAAATTCTAATGAGATGCAGCCTCTTTGTTATTCTCCTTTAAGGCTCTTGGTGTCGAGATTTGTCGAGTGTGTGAGATAGAGCATTTAATTCATTTGTATTTGTAATTGTGTTTTGCGCAATCGAAGCCGCGAACGTAACCTACGTCCTAGTGCGTAACGCGCATTACTGATCTAGTTACGGATAACATTTTTATCGCGGCAAGAAGAAATTAAGTTAATTGAAAAATTTGTCGATCGCTTATCGATTATTTAACTACAAAACCTATTTAAGTACAAGAGCTGATTCCTTCATTTTTAACAACGCGAGCTTTATCATTGGATATTAGACTTTCGTTTCGCCGAGTTTAAGTGGAAGTGCTGAAACTTCTCTTATTTATCAAGATGAAACCTACGGTGATCGATCGACGAATATTTAAAATACATTTTACGTCATTTTATCCGCGCGATAAAGAAATATTGTCTCACGAAACGATGCGCCAAAGTTGCCGAGTACAAGTTACCGTGGCATATTAAAATTTTCTTTTATTAGAGCGCTGGTAATTCTAACGGGGAAAAAAATACGAGGATTCGTGGGAAATTCTCTTTGTTTTCCGACGACGTTCGTTAGCTTTTTCCGAAATTGCTAATATATTTAGTTGCTCGGTATCCTGGCTCATGCGCTGGTTGCTACATCCAACTGGATCATCCAAAATGTTTGCAGTCGTTTGTCGGGCTGTTTCCTGCAGTTTCCAAGGAATTTTGCCCTCCGTTATTTCAGTTCCTTCGCACATTATTCTCCAAACAATTGACCAGCCACACTCGTGCGAGCGCCTGTGTACTTTAAAGTTAATATCCTCTGACCCGACGAATTAGTTGCGCAAACTACAACCCAAACAAGTACCCGACTTGTACGGATATCGGATAATGGCGAATCTCTCCGAGCCTGGACCACAACGTTATCACACGCCCATTCGATCCATACGTTATCACAGGTCCTGCGCTGATGTAGCGCGTAATATCTTCCGAGGAGACGTGCTTATGAGCTGTCGCAAACGCACGGCACTTTAGCCTCATCCCTGATGTTCGCCGCTGACGCAGACCTCGCCGACGACGTGCCAGATTTCACCGGTGCGTCCTTGTCAATTTAATCCCCGACCGAAAGAGAGGCTCGTTGTCCTTTGCTCTTCGTCCTGTCTGTTACTGTCCCCCATTGGTTAGCGCGCGTAGCCTTTCGTGACCGGACAATAGGCGTCGTTTGGGTCAGAAAACTTTAGGGACTCCGCTGAAGTAAAGCTTTCCCTATATTTCTGGATCAGAAAATAATTAACCAGTGCTCAGTTGCCGGAGAAAACAAGTTGCGCGACATTTCGTTATGCTAATGATTGGGATTCTAAGCAAACGTTGATGCGTGGCGGCATCGACATTTCGTTCGATGAATTATGTACTCGCCTCTTATCTACTAAAATATTTAGAAAGTTTTTGAAAGTTCTACGCTCGTGTGTAATATTTGTGATTCGTGCGTCTAACTTTAGTCTAAAAAATTCATAAAGTATTGATAATTCTTTAGGAACGAGTGTTCATAAAAATATACACTTTCTTGTAATTTTCAGTTGAGAAGTGGAGAGTAATTTGAAATTTCCAATAACCCGCGCGATAAATAAATATCTGCTGCTAAAATAAATACGTTACTCGGAATTTAATGCGAAGTAACATTAAGTTTCTAGATTCTGCTCTGGTTGCGACAAAAAATCTCTTCTCTTCGAATACATAGAAAGTTTATTTAATTATATTCGATTATACAGATTTTATGATAATTCGTTCGTCCTATTCCTACGACTATTTTTGCGGAATACGTAGAGAAGAAAAAGACACATTTTTTTCCATACAAAAACTTGGATTAATAACCGTTTCGCAGGTACAAGTTCCACAAAAAAGTCTCCGTCTGTTACTTCCCGACACGCATACTAATTAAAAAGCCAATGTTTTTAGAAAAAGTAGAGTGGCTTAGAGGCAACTTTCATATTTTCAAACACGAGCCAATTTCTACGAATGGAAATTTACTGCAGCGCCAAAGCTTTTGTTTTATTATCGCACATCCGAACGAAACTCGTGCGCGCGCGCGCGCGCACACACACACACACACACGCGCGAATGAAAACCAAATACCAGTCGGGAGGACATTACGCATTTATGCCGTAGACATTTTTCTATTTTCCACATTAATCCGGAGCCACTGGATAGAAAATCTGCAGCCGCGCTTAAGGTAGCATCAAACGGAATTCCATTATTTGCCAAAACTTCTATTTACGTCATTCCAAGCAGCCCGATAATTCCTGTACAAACGCGAATGAATTTCACAAACTTTACGGCCGACCAACTAGAAGTCGCCCAAACGAATCACCAGGGAAATAATTTCACGTATTTCACGTAGATGCACGTCAACACCGAAGATTCAGTCTGGCGTGTAACCAAAAAATTCAATTAATTCCAAATCAAAAATCAAAGCTCACGAAAGAAGGAGAGGGAGAAAAATATTAGCGCGCCAATGGAGAATTGACGAAATAGAAGCAATCGCGCACAGGCGCAAAAAAGAAATTGCACGAGCAGATCGGTAAGACGAGAGTCGCGCCGAAAATTTATATCCGCACATCGCGACTCACTATTACCAACTAATTTCCTCCACGTTCCCTTCTAGAGAATATCTCATTCCAGTCCCTTGTATTACCTTTTTCTCTTTTTGCTCGACGGAAGTTTTGCGGAGACAAAAGATTTCGCAACTTAATTAATTTTAAGTACTTTTCCGTTTTTATTAGAATTGAGACTCGAATATTTTATCACTAGAGAGAGTCTTTCCATCTTGCCAGCCTAAGAAACCTTTTTGAGTTGATACGCATGACAATGAAAGTAGAGACTCGTGACACATTCGAGCGATTCTAAGGCGCTAAGATAATTTGTAAGATAATTAGCATCGGGTATTTTTTAAGTTCACCGTCCTCTTTGCAAGGCAGTCATTAGTCATGAGGTTTGCTTTCGCGTAACAAAAGAAAAAAAAAAGAGATTTCGTATACGCAGATCATAATACCACTTATAATACATATCGAACATTGTAGTAACCCTCGAGCATTTCCTTCGTCGCCTCTTTCTTCTCGTTACATATTCGACTATTCTTATTTGGCTTCGTTTTTGCGTCTTTTGTTTTCTTTTCGTCCCCGCACTCGTCATTTCTCGCTCGTTCCACTGTTGCGCGACGATGGTATCGGTCGTTGGAATCGACAGGCATGCACGAGTCACGGGAAAGCCGTCACCTGCACATCGACGGTCCTTCAATTTACGGCGTATTTACCATAAATTACTCGTTTACAGATACAGTCGCCGCATTGTTTTTATGGATCGTAAACGCTCGAACAACATCGTAACACAGTTAATAACTACAGTCCGACCTTGAATAGTGTTGGACGCTACGACTGGAGACCTCGGAGGCTCATGTCCACGCTATTCTCGCTTCAGTCGATCAATCGCGAGTACACGAATTTGCGAATTTGCGAATTTGCGAGTGTTCGCTTGAGCGAGAAACAAGAGCGTTCGGAGGAAATTGGTATTCGGGATATTAGAACTCGGCGAACGCCGACAAGCTTTATTTAAAGGAGTTGCGATTAATAATGCAATTCACGAGCAGTAAGCATACCTTTGTATCGCGCTCTCGTTTATGTTGATAAATTTATAAGGGATTCGTCATTCGGATCAGAAACCTTTCAAACAGTAGTAATTATAAATAATAAACAGATAGAGTCACAGCTAAATGCGAAATACTGTCTAATTAATCGGCGATGTAATTTAGGACGAACGTTGTGTATGTAATAATAATAACCATGTATATAGGTTAAATAATCACTTAATAATATTACGATAATCTTGTTTGAATAACCGCTTAAGCTTTTTAAGCGCAGCAAAATTATTTATGCAATTTACAAGAAATGAAACCCAAATGTTTTTAAAAGGAATTACCGCAGTTTTTATTAAATTCTGATAAAGTAATCTCCCCTAATCGTGCGTCCAATCGTAGGAAAAGGATAGAAAAGGTTACGTTGTAAGATCTAATTTACTTAATCTTGTCTAATAAAGAAACCTTGCTGGAACAGTGTGGTTTCCGAATGAATCAATATATATATATATATCCTGTGTTGAAGATCTAATAGATGTATCTTTGTAGTATCGCTCAGGCAGTGAGTTCTGACCTTCGCAATGAACTTATTGTAAATAAGGTAGAATTTACGATCGTGATTAGTTAAGAAGCAGTAGTCTTTGAATGCTCAGTGAAGAAAACGTAAATATACGTATAAATGCTCGTAATTACGCTTGCGCCAAAGAAAAAATAGCAACGAATACTCAGTCTGCCGAGCAAGCCACAATTATACGACAGCGTACCTAATTACAAGATAAAATATTACCTGAGTATTATTTTCGGATTCTCGGATATTGAGTTCTTATTCGGTTCTTGAATCAAATGTACTAACTTAATGTCACTCTTGTTGCGCTGTCAGCTTAAAGCAGGATAATGCATTCAAATACGTATAAACTTGCAAACAAAACGAATAAGACCGTATAGGTAAGCATATTCTCGTAGGCACGTACGTGAAAGTACTCGTGGAAAGAGGCACACGAGCGCGTGCATCCTTGTAGAAGCAGTTACACGTGCAAGCGCATTTCAAATACACAGCCGCGGATGGAACGGGACACATATACACACGGCAAGCGAACGTAGGCACACACCTAAACCTATTCCAACGTACAATTGAAATGCCGCACTTGACAACATTCAAATGCACGCGCATGCAACAAAACACGCGCCAGCTCAAGCATTGCTGCGTATATTAGTTTCATGGGTCAGCTGTTTCAATTGCGTTAATAAATTTATACACGGTCGAGTGTTGGATGACGAGCGGAGACGCCAGAGACACGCGGTTACCGCCAACCATTTCAATTTACCGCGTAAAAAAAAAAGAAAAATGCGCCTGAATCTTTGCCTGCGCCTACTGAAACCCTCTACGTTTCTACGGACCTAATTACAAGATTATGTAACTGGAGGTGCTGTGTACTTGAAAATGAAGAGTCTCGGAACGTTCCGTGTCCGAGAGCGCGTTCGGTAGTGTGCGTGAGTCGCAACGCACGTTTCATCCAGGGGTCGTTGGATGCAAAGCGAGTTCGACGAACATTACGAACATTACGAACATTACGAACATTACGAACATTACGAACATTAACTCGGCGTGTTTACGATCATCGTCGTATTTTCACGCACCGACGCAGGGACAATGAGCGTTGCACCGATAAATTGGTGCGGCTGATGAAAAGTCGCTTTTATCGGAACTTTTTTTGTTCCGCTCAACTGGAAAATAGCTCCTGTCGCATCGTCGGAGGGACTTTGATAAAAAGGTTGATGGATTCGAGTCTCCGTTCGTATCGTCTTCTAGATCGCAGTTTAGTTTGCATCTTTTAGGCGCAGAGGCGCAGGGAGCTTCATTGGGGCACGCGTATACGAGCTAAGAACAATTAACAGAATTAACGTGGTTATGTTGCTTTTGGTAAAAGGCGCTGAGCTCCAAGAGTGTTTTTTGTTAGCTGTGAAAACTGTTGAAGGTACGTAAAAGATTCGTCTGGTATTCGAGTAAAATATTCCGTAGTACTGCAAAGCTTTGGCAGTTTCATTCTAAATAACGCAACGAAAGCGAGGTATTCGCTTTTGACTGGAATGTTTTTCGCGCGGATGACTATATGTGCCTTATCGCGATAACTGTCAAGATACCGAACGAACCGTGCCTATTAATAATTCATAAAACAGTCGGATAAACGTTCCCCAGGTATAAAAGCATTACCAAAGCAATAATTTTTTCCATATCAAATTACAGGTGGGTATGCCTTACACGTAGATGAGCTTGACATATAAACGTTTGCAGACCGATCTCTTGAAAATGTACGTGGATATTTTCGTTGTACGCACTGACGAGTCTACGGCAAATGTTTGCAGAGATGAAGGGAAAAGACTTTGGTTATACGGGCGCATGCAAAACCTCTCGCGTCACTCTCTTGTTTTCTCTGTAATTTGATGTAGTTTTGGTCTTTAAATGAGCAGGTAACTTCAATGTTCTAAATGAACTTGTAACCACGTTGTAACTGCGGTGTAGTGCTAACGTTAACTTTACTCTTAACTCGAAGCGACTGCATTATGTTTTGTTCGCGCTCGATAATTTGACGCACATTTGTTTGGCGCAGCCGATAAATTATCAAGTAAGATGTAAGAAAAACAAAAAATCCAACATGGACAACTGCGACGTAAAAGCGTGAATTTATTCGATACTTTCAATTTAATTTTTTGCTTTCGCAGGCTGGATTATAGCTGCCCATCCACGTTTATATCAGTTGTACGTTTCATGGCACCTATATAACCGATAACTAAATTTTTTTCTTCCGCGTCTTCTTCCCTGCACTTTATTCCTATTTTCCTTCACATTCGCAAACATTCATCATTTTGTCATAGGATTCTCCCCACTTTTCACCTAATACACTGGAGTTCTTATCGGCTACTCGCTGTCCATCGGCCACTTTTTCACATTTTCTCACTTTATCTTCCTTTTTCCGTCGCTTGTTTTTTTCTCTCTGTCTGTCGCTTTTGACCATGACGTCGATTCTTTTATCTGCGCATTACGTCGGTCGAAAGCTTTTTTTTACTTTCTTCTGCAATAAGTTCGGTACTTTAAAAACGTTTTTTTTTTTTTTTTTTTTTTTTTTTTTTTTTTTTTTTTTTTTTAAATACCTTCTCTTTCGAGATAAAGTTTTTCTTTGTTTTATATTACTCTTTCTGCTTTTCCCAGCCTCACAAATAATTGCCAAACGAACGTTATTATGAGATTTTATTCAAGTAGCAACGTTTTCATGCTCGATTCATAATTTACAATGCGTATGTGGCTGTTAAGAATGTTTATTTACGTGCAGCCATTACGTAAGCTACGTACGATTATACAATTATTCATGATATTTCTTTGTGCTTGAGTATCAAGTTCTCCTCTAACGTAATAGCTTTTATGTAGCATTATATAAATATCGCATGAGAAAAACAAGTCGAATTATTCTATGTCTAGAAAATAGGCATATACGTAGCTCCACGAATAAAATGCATAGAGAAAAAAAGGAAAGGAGTGACTTTCATATCTTCAGAAGTACTGAACAAAGGAGGTCAGCTACCGTCATTCTATTACCATTCTGGCGAATCTTATATTTTCAATAAAAATCGCTAATAAAAATACAATATGAATGAAATTTCATTTCGCATTCACGATGAATTTATGCCATCGACGATAAAAACTGCTTACGATTATCTTACCTTCGATATTTCATAATATTCGTTTTTCACAAATGTTGAGCTAATGTATCGTAAAAGCAACTAAAAGTACTAATAAAACATTTACTCATTTCAAGACGCGCATTGCAATCGAAATTTTTGGGCATTTGGCAACATTTTAATCGTATAAGTTCGCTTAATTAAATTGAAATTATCGTTACCTTATCGCGTTTAAAAAGTAGTTTGGTATCCGCATCCGCGATCTTAATTCGTCTTGAATGAGAATCTCCGAAGTAAAAATTGTTTCTACGCGTGTTTATCCAGAGTGAGGAATTAAATTTGTCATTCAACCATCTTTTTTGTTTTCAAAAAAAGTATCCCTTTAAAAAGATAACGAACGACATTTTTGCCCTTTATACTCATTTTTCTTTAAACAATATTACATCGTTATATTTTTTGGTTTCAGGTGAGCAATTTTTCCATCCCGAACCTTGTATATTTGCGAGCACACGAAATGAAAGTAAATACGTTCATTAATCGTTATTGTTAATGTTGATAAGCCGTACCTTATTATAATAGGATTTACTGCAATGGGTTTCGCATCAAAATTTCGCATTTCACGCAAAGTCTGTAAAACCTTGTGTCCGTAATATTACATTTTCCGAATATGTAATAATATCGAGTCTTTTCTATTTCAAACTTTTTATATTCTAGTCTATTTGTCAAGTAAATTGAAAGTCCTTTAAAATTAATGATCTGATCGACGTAGAATCCATCCAGCATGGATATTCCTAAAAAGTTTCTGTACAGGAGAGACAGAGAGCGGCGCCAATGGACGCACAAAACCATGTGGATTCGTACGCGCATACACTATTAATAAACTCCGCATAATCACTATTACGCTATATTAAAGCTAATTTTTTTAACCCGAGTTTTTTATATTCAAAATTTTAAGAGAGCGCATTAAATCCCTACGTTCATATTTTTTAATACATTATCTCGCGTATTCGCGTATTCCTTTTTGAAACTGCATTGAACCCTCTTTGAATTCCCCGTTTATTTAAAAAAATAAAATTAACGAGAATTAAGAACGATGAAACTCCTGTTTTAGAAATAAAATCGAAAAAGGTGAGGTAAAAACATCAAGTTTCACGAGTGAAAAAACACTGTTAATTTGGCCCAGTAAATGTATTTTTCTTCTTTAAGAAAATTCAGAATGCCCAGGATTTTTATATAATATAAAATAACCAAAGTTTCGGATCTACGTGATATTTAAGTGATATCAAAGCTTTCAACTGAATTCTTAGATTAAACGGCCAATTAGCAGAGTTTGCCGAAAAATAAAAGAAGCATTAATAGATAGTGCTAATGGCACACATTTTTGTTTTCTAAGCTATTAAAGAGTTTAGTATTTTAAAGTAAATACGTGGCAAAATGTATTTAGGAAAGTTTTCATAAAGCGGCATACAATCCGAGGTACTAGAAAATCACAGAGAAGATAAAATATAACGTTGGAATACAAGGTTGAATTTAAATATTAATACTTGCATAACATTCAGATTACGATTACTTTTTACACAAGTCGCAATAATTATGAGCGAATAAAGTCAGCGTCCACGGTCAACTGTGAATTTAAAATGCAAAAAAGATAAATAAAATCAACCATACGTGATGCACGACTCAAAAAAATTACATCCTGTCGAATGTGTTACTATAGCAAGTGCTTACTATAATATTACTCGGAACAACCAAGAAAATAAGGCGCAGATTCTTCCCTTCATCCATCGTCAGCCGCGAACGGAAAAGTTCGACTCCCTCGGGGAGAATTTCCGAGCGTTAAGAGAAAGGTTTTCGATCAATCTTCGGCTCTTGGAACTCTTGCCTCCCTCCCGCGTGTCGCAGGAATTTATTTTCCGATGATCTCGTTATGCAACCTTAGCCCCAACACACAACAACGCAACCGCGGCGCGCGACATCTTTTACCTTAGCGGCGACCGTCGAACCATTTCCAAACGGATTTTCTCTCCTATCGCATGTCGCCTTTTCACTTTGTTCGCTTGCTATCGCTCTAACTCGAAGCGATGGCTATGGAGTTGAACGCGAGCGGATAAATGGAGAAGCTAACGCCGCGGTAAGTCTGGCAAAAGAAACATCAATCGCCAGAGTTTCGACGATGTGTCGCGCTTTCTTCAAGAATACCGCAGTTTTTTCTGCTCCGTATAAGCAGGAACTTTCTTATTCAGCCTTGGGGATAAATTGCGGTTGGCCTTTCGGCGACTTTACGCGTGAAGTATTGTAGTGGCTCGACCAGGCGGAAGAATTTGACAATTTTTAGTCGGACGAAGATATCTGTTGTCTCGCGCATTCGGCGGAATCTGTAGCGGGGAAAATAGGCGAATAAAGTAACATCGAAAGTGCGATCGTTCTTTTCTGTTAAACTTTCAAGAATTTGCTTACTCAGTGATACGAGCTGCGTGATTGTTTTTAATCGTTTGCGACAAGTTCGCGTTCAATTGCAAAACTCGACTTCTTCGAGAGCATCCCTTTAGTCTACGAGGTGTAGGTTTACGCGTGCATCGTTTTTTCCTTTTGTTTTCAAACTTGTCAATATGAATTCCAATAGAATAAGCGTATGTATGCACATGTACGTGTGTGTGTGTGTGTGTGTGTGTGTGTGTATATATATGTGTGTGTGTGTATATATATATATATATATACTTTTATATATATGCGCGTATATATGTATATCTGAATTTGAATAGTGATTTAGTCAATCGAGCGTAGGCATCACCGATATTGGATGTCACCCTCCCCAAATGTTTAGAATAGCTTAGAATAGCAAACAATCATCTTTTAGGGATCTCGGTGAGACGAGGAGGCCGTCACGGGTACAATAACGGGTCAAATGAACCACCAACGCATAATTCTCCGTTATCCTAAGTTATGCGAAACAAAGGCTCTGGGAACTTTCGCGTATCCCTCAATCAAAATTATTTATTGAAATAATACACAAACCAGTTCGCTATTTTTTCTCTCTTTCGCTCTATCATTCTCAACATCCCCTCCGCTGCCATTCTCCTCTCTTATTCCTCACATTCGCTTGTGCACAGCGTATGAATATCGTACGAGCTTTGCCCTTCGTGAATTTACTCGTGGAGTTTGCTCTACCTCTCCGGAGGTGCGTCTCTGAGCGAAGGTACGCGTTGTTTCACTTGGTTGTGCCCTCTAGCTAACTTTGCGCGCTTTAGCTTCTCTAGTGTCGGAGACGATTTGTAGCTTGATTTCGAGGGTACAACTGCTGTAAACTTGCGCGACGATGGAATTTAATGGACGAGTGCCGACGGTATGTTGATATTGCGCTCGAGGACCTTCTCGTTGCTGTTGTAAGGAAAAACTCGGTAATACCGACGTTTGGCCACAGCTCGTTCTCGCTATTAGAATTGCCAGAGGATGAATTGTTTATGCATTCGGTGCACTGTTTCGCGTTGTCATGTTGACTTTGTGCCGTACACTCGGCGTCATTCTGATTCGCCGCGTAATGTCAAAAGATATTTATCGTATGCCGTATGAGTTTCCTGCAACGTCATATTCAATTGCGACTTGGATGTCGTATTGTCAACGTCGTAGTTCATAGTTTGGATACCAGGTGCATCCACGTAAATTACACGTAGCTCGCTTCTGAGTGAACGAAAGTTAAGGACACCGTTGAATTACAATTCTACATAATTCTCTCTCTTTGTCTCGAGCAGCTTTTAACATTTGTGCATTTTCGTGTAAAAATGGTGTAAGAATGCGCAAGCTTTGAAAATAGTAGAGGTTAGCTAGCGCTCGATTTCACGCTGTTGTTTTTCAACGACGAATTCGATTTCAGTTCGGTTACTTCACCTTTTCTCTTCATACCTGACAAAATATTAAGGAACGCAATAACAAGAACCTTCAATTTTCAATACAAATTGAAATTGCCAGATGGATAAACGTGACAAAAGGTTTGTTTTTTCCTTCCTTACCGTTGGCTTTGGAAATGCTTCGGAGAAGCGGCACTTTGAACTTAACTTGGTTGTACGCGTCGTTGTGCAAATGCGTTGTATAAATATTGCACGAAATAGCGTTGATGTTCCCATTTTGATTGTTCCCGATAATTCAAAGCTGACGAACGTACATCGACCGGCAGAAAACGATTGCACCGTTGGACTCGCAATAACCTTTCCACGTAGCCGCTTAAAGAGGAGCAATAACCCGGTGAGGAAAAGAAAAAGGAGAAACGAGGAAGAGGGTAAGTCGAAACCTCGCGCGGGTCACGCCGCGGTAAACGAGAGGCGGTTCTTGTCCTCGGGCCGCTGTCAAGGTAACCGTGTGCCGGAATGCGATCCTCGAATTCTTTTGCGCGATCAACGCGAGGCCATTTAACGTCTGTCACCCCTTGATTTATTGTTTCGTGGCTCGCACCGCGAGAGGTGACGCGCCTTCAGACGCGCCTTCAGACGCGCCTTCAGACGCGCCTTCAGACGCGCTTTCAGACGCGCTTTCAGACGCGCTTTCAGACGCGCTTTCATCGTACGCTTTCATCGCTCGCTCAAAGTCGTAAAATTCGTATTACCTCGCGCTACACTACCCTTTCTTAAGACCTTTGCATTCGACATACTTGTAGCTACGGCTAAGACTCTATCTTGGATTGCTGGACTGCCACGGGCTGCATTGGCTGCATATAGCCACGAAAGATTCGTTTTTTGTTTTGTGCAATTGTCTCTTGAATCTCTCGCGAGCGGATTATTTCGGTATGAAGTGCATTTTTACGAAGAGACGTTACTGGTGAAATAAATCGTTTAACGTTGTCCTCGATGAAAGGCTTGAATGCATGGGATGCATTGGTCTAAACGACCTATTGGTCTAAACGATAAAATACATTTAGAAGTCGACGAGAAAATGATGTATTTGTCGAAGCTCCATAATGTTTACGTTAGTGTTTATCGTTAACTTCAAACTCTCCCGTAGTTTTATAATTATTTTAAAACTGTTTATGCTTTGAGCTACGTTAAAAGCCGTAGTGTCCAATAGAAAGATAAAAGTGGATTTTCTTGTAGATTTTTTACCGGTTAGAGTGCAAAGAGATACGAGACTATCGGATGAAATCTTTCGTTCTGATTAAACGAAGCGTATAGACAAAAGCAAGAGCGTGAGTGCCAATGCGTAAGAAATTAAGAAATTAATACGCATGTACATAACTGACACTGGGACTGTTTTAACCCGTTTAATAAAGCGAATGATAAATAGTGAAAAAAAGAAAGAGTCTACGGTTTTTATGAACAGTGGAGGTAAGTAACGAAAAGAAAATAGCCTGGCTTACTGAAAATTCTATCGAGTGTGTGCACATTTACTTGTTATTATTATTCTCAGCCTACTGAGAGAGAGAGAGAGAGAGCGAGCGAGCGAGAGAGAGAGAGAGCGAGCGAGAGACGCAGTAAGGGAAAGGGCTTTGAAAGGAATTGATACGAAAGAAATGAAATGATGCCCCGAGATGTGTGTTTTCACATCACCGTAGAATCTCTCAAATCCTCCTTGTGTTGATGGTTGTTGATCCTCTTTCTTCTTTGCTTTATTTTGTACGCAGTACACGATTTTTATTACATATTTCTTTCCTGCAAAAAAGATTTCTATAAATTATTATGCCTCTAGAATTAATTCGAGTCGGGATGTAATTAACGAATGGCGTTGTTGTTAACAGATAAAAGAGTAAACCGTATTTGTAAGATGTACAAAACGTATTAGGATTGCAAAATTGTATTTGTATTTTAATTGTTAACAGTAGAAAATTATTTTCGGTATGTTTTATGTTGGGGACGAGTCTCGTGACTTGAACGTTTGAAAAATGTAATTTTTAGAATATCCGTTGGTGCACGTACGAGGAAAAATTGCATTTAATTCGCGCTTGCGATGGATTAGTACGTAAGTTCGTAGGCTGCCATTTTTTCCTTTCGTTTTGTCCTTCCTTTTTGGTCTTGTCATTTGCGGCTTATACTTTTCTGCTTTATTTAGAGCGTAAATTTGTCCGTGAATTACAGCATATCGTTAAGAAGTCTGTACGCTACCGTGTAACGTTAAAACATCATTGACTATTACAAATTTATCCACTTTTTTTAATCAGCGCTTAGATATGTAGAAAAACGTGTGAGAATTAATTTTATGGAATTCGAGAGGTTATTCGAATCTACAAAATTGTCCTTTATGCGAAGCTTATTTTTCGCTATACGTTTACCAAAGCAGATGATGCAGTACATAAATTTGTCTGAAAGATAAGTTGTCCGCTATCGAAAGCGATAGCAAGTGAACTTAAACCTTACCAGTGTCCTACTAAATAGCTTGCTCGATACTAAAATCTTAAAATAATCTTAAGCTAATCTTAAAATCGAATGCGTTTTTTTATTTAGAAGTTTATTGATCATCAGCTGTCAGCGAACAAACCAACTTAACGATTACGTGCGTGGAAAAGAGCTTCGAATTTGCAATACTTTGTGCCCAAGTTTATCGCGACGCTTTCACCTTTGCGCCGTCCATTGCTGGGTCACTCTCTTGCTCTTTATCTCTTTCACTTCACTACCAGTGTGGAGTGCGATACCGAATCTCGGGGCTGATTAACGCTGAACGACATAGAGCAACAACGAGAATTCGAGAGCCGATTGCTGCGATGAAAGCGAGAGGCCTCGATTGTTTTGTTTGTGATTTTTCCGTTCCGTGTGGACGTTTGGAGATGCGAGACTCGGAAGAAACTTCGCTAATGGAAAATGTGGACTTGGTTTCCGTGATAGAACTTTTGATCGGCGAAGCATCGCTCGTACGTATTAATACGTACGAGCGATGCAAATTGATATTTCTGCAAAGTTACCTATGGTCCCAGCAATTACTTTCGGAACGTTAATTACGCGAGAGTTGGAAGCTGAAACTGAATGATCTATCGCATCGCGTAGAGCTAAGTTTAAGCGCAAATAAAGTATAAAGTAGATTTATCGCGCGTGAGCACGAATGTGCGAATGTACGAATGTACGAATGTGCGAATGTGCGAATGTGCGAATGTGCGAATGTGCGAATGTGCGAATGTGCGAATGTGCGAATTGTATCGATAAACCTTTTTAAAGTAACCGCAAAACGAGCGAGTCGCAGCTAGTCAAATTGACTTCCGCATTTATCTTGAAAGGAGGGTTGGAAGTCGATAGGATAAAAGTGTAGGGCGATAACCAGCTGAGAAAAGTCTTGCCTATATTATGGCGCATACTTTCGACATTTTTCGTGAAATCACCAGCAGCCGTTCGTTCAGACCGCTTTCTCACTTTCTCACTTTCTCACGAGCCCACCCCCACAATCTTCTTTTCCTCTTGATGCACCTTCTCGTGCGCCTTCTCTCTCCCTCTGTCACGCTTCTTCTTTTCTCCCCTGCCTTTTTCCCCGACTCGCCGTCTTCCTTTTCTCCCTTTACCTTACGTTTCTCCAGCTTATCTTTTACAGCTTTTCTTCCTATCATTATCTCTCTTCATTTCTCCGTGTCCTCTCGCGCTATTCTTCTCCCTCTTTGCGTCCTTTACTGCCTCTTTGAATTGCACGCGGAGATACGTACGTATGTAGCTTTTTGCATATTCTGGTACTTTTCTACATCTTCATATGTCGCATCCTTTGTCGAGGCCGCGTTTTCTTCTTATATTACAAACGTATGCATCTCGTATAAATTTGTTCGTCCTATATTCTTATTTGTTCGTGCGTGTCTTTTCTGCTTATCAGCTCTTTTGTGCGAGCGTTAATGCACATCCACCCTCCGTCGCTCTCTTTTTATTCCTTTATATCCAACTTATCGGCATCCATCTCTATCCCTTGCCATGTTTTTTATTGCGTATCCTTATTTCCATTATAATAGTCGGACGTTCGCATTCACGGAGGAAAAGAGAGAAAAGCAGCACTTTCGCCGCGTGAGTGTAAGCTTGTCTAGCGGTTACAGGAACGCCTTCTCGTACGTGCAAATAACACATACGTACCCATGGACGTGTCAGGGATATGACGGGATATACCGCTGTTGCTGGGCTGCTCTTACTGCCGCTGCTCGTTGAATGTTCCTGGGTCCATGCATAGTTTGCATATCGGAGTTGCGTCCATGTTACATCGGAGTTGGTCCGCTTATATATGAGCTTACTTTGTCCGAATCAGTCCATTCGTGTACGCGGCGTGTGTGTGTGTGCGCGCGCGCGCTCGTACGTTCGCTATTTTCCCTCTCTTTTCCCTCCCTCTGTTTGAACGCGATGCGAGATTTCTTGAATTTATAAGATTTGCGCTTGTAAATAACGCGGCCATTTGTATTCGGGCTTTCGTTCGAATATTGTGCAGCTAATGTATTGCTTTCGTAAATCTATGCTAATATTGGAATACATTCCGACGGTTTCCAAATTGAGGACGAATCAAATTTTATGCGTACGCGTACGCACGGCGCGAGTAGTAATCGGTTATTCTTCTTAAATAATTACGCACGTAGAGCAATGTGTAGAAATAAACCTAACGTGCTTTTACGAGAGGAGTCGCAGCGTTGGAACAGTATAATAAGTTTATAAGCGAGGAGGATCGAAGCGGTGAGAAAATTTGAAATTTCTGTTTACATTCGAAAAAGCAGAGTATTTCCACGTTCGCGAAAAATTCCCTTCGAACACAGATTTTTCAGATTTATATATCCTTGAGGAAGTCTGCGTACGTACTATACTCCGCGTCTCTTACATCGCAAGAAAGTTTTTCAATTAATGATTGTTCGCGGTATTATAAATGTTGAAGTTACATCACCGGTTTTGCAAGTTCAGCATTTCCATGAGATATAATAGCATCGCCGTCCCCATTTGCCGGCTACTGTGCAGTTTTTCAACTTTTAAAACTAACTTCTACGACATGCGCATGCATACCTTATCTATACGCCTGCGATTTAGTCTTACCTTTATTTCCTGACGATACGAGCGCACCTTTTGCTCGATTGGCTCGAGGGTGTAGGAGTGAGAGGGAGAACCTGTGCTCGTCCAAGGGCATAAACTTCTCGTTGTTTCCAGGTTATTACACGTTCGCAAGCCGGTTAGTCATGCATTTTTCGGAACAATATTAGCGCTCGTCTTTTTTCTCCTTCCTTTTTCCGTTCTCCACACTCTCCTGCGCGTTCGCGCCAAAGAAACCATTTTCCTTTACTCTCAGCGGATTGATGACTCTACGTCGTTACTCCGAAATTCCTTTTATCTGGAGTCGGTTAGCACATGTCTTTAGGTGGTTAGGTATTAAGGGATCCCTGTGTTCCCTCCTGGCTGTATGCAGACGTCACTTTAAAATCTTTTTATAAAGTCCTTTTGTAAAATTAATTTATAAGTATTAAACTGAGTTTTTAAGCTTTGCATATACGCGAACATTGGCGCTGTAAATAGTTATTGCTGTTGTGTTTTTGTACCAGTAGGTAAATAACTATTAATTTAATTAGTTGGTATGTTTGCCACGATCGCGTCTGAATAATTTTTTTATACATTTTTATATTGAAAAGTTTGAACGTATTAATAATTGGTCTTCTTGTACTTCTTTATTATTCGTTCGCAATGTAATTTAGTCTGCATTTCTAAAGAAGTAGTCTAGAATATTTTACGATGACCGTACTACAAAGTAGTCATTAAAATGTAATTTTCATCGGATATTCCATAAAAATTGCTCAAACGCATTCTTTACAATAATCTATGAAAAAAAAGTTCGATCGCTTTTACGTAAAAATGTTTAACTTTACTCGTACAAGTTAATGTCCTAAGTCGCGAAAATTCCCGTTTACTCTTCATCATTTAAACGCGTCCAGTTTTAAGAATAAATTCCCAATTCTGAAAAGTTAGATCATTAATGAATAACATGAATATTCGGGGTGTCGCATTAAGTTTTATTTAATGCCTTGCGCTCGAAAGACAATTGGAGCCTTGTAGCTATGACATTTATTGGTTAAGGTTTCTACTGATAACGCCAGTGCACCGATGTGAATAGTGATATCGCGTTTCATCGAACTATAACATAATCGATTCGTATTACATTATTTCGAATTGCGGGTGTTGAAGCTCTTTCAAGGCAGATGGTCGTCGAACTGTCAAAGTTTTGAATAATTAGACGATTAATGCTACGATTAGCGTCGATGCCAATTTGCATTACAAATATTCGAATCTAATGTCGTTACTGTCGTTGCATCATAAACATTTGCTACGGAAAAATGAATATTAATACGAAAGTAGGTGAAACGTGGTGTGTAATGTGCCGAGTGCATTAGGTTGGTGTTATTAAAGCGGAGGTTCAGAAATTTCAGAAGTTCGGAAATTTCCGATTTAATAAGTGTTCTTACATCGTCGAATGTAAGTGTCACGTCCTTAAAAGAAACGAACAGCCCAGTTACCTTTACGAACTGTTATTGGGTTAACGTATAATTCCGTGTCCTTGTAAGACAAAAAATTTGAACATTAGCGAGCATCGGAAAGAACCGACCGAGCGATAAATTTGAATCGTAAGCAATGCAATATAATATTTTTCTACAATTCAGGGTATAATCTTTGAGTGGTATATAAACTAGCGTTCTTATACCCAAGTGCCTTTACCTGTACGGTCGACGCCTCACTCGTAATGCGGATATCGTCCAGTTGTACATTTATCGTGAATCAAAGCAAAGTGGCACCTTTCGCGAACGATGTAAATGCGGTATTTTTCGAAGGTTTCGAGAGTCTTCGATTTGTTGCGTCAATTAAGTTTCTGCCATTTTCCGTCTCTGACGCGTCAAGCGCTATCTTCGTGATAATTGCTTATCACGAAGCATAGCAAGATGAATTTCAGAACTTGATCGAGGAGGAGTTAGGCGTTAAACGCTATTTCTAGTATCGTAACAACACGGGTATCAGTTCTGTTATGTATATCTTACGTCTTGATGTACGCAAAGGGACGATTTTCAAAATAGCTTATAACGTACGTTATAATGCTCAAACCTTGATGTTAATTATACCAGCTAATAATAATAGTCGCGATATCAAAGCTGTTTGAAAATAAATTTCATTGTTACACGCGCTCGTTACTCACTTTACAAGCTCGGCGAATTCTGGGACTGTTGTAATTTAATCGTCGTTAATTTAACGACGAGTTGTCCGATAAAAGCTGTAAAACGCCTTGGGATTCATGCGAATAACAAGTAGCAAGCGCTTTGTAAACAGCATCCGTAGATGGTAGTGGTGAAATTTCTCTCAGGAACTGGGCTATTGTGTTTGTACTTTATTGTGATGAGTTTAGCGAGTGTAATTAATTAATTCAAAGCGATAGTGTGATCGTATTGAATTGTAATAGAACTCGATAACTCGAAGGCAGAAAGGCATTGCGGATATTTTGTAAATGCTTAGCCGTGCAGAGATCCATGAAGTAACTCGTGGTGCGAGATCCTAGTACCTGAATAATGTACACCGTTGTTTACAAAAGCGCTAACCGAGTTATCAGATCGTAAGTTCCTCTGCTAAATGAAATGTAAAACCTTATCTCGTAGGTTTACATGCAGCTTGTAGAATTACAAAAATATCAAGCGCACAACGAACAGCCACGTAACGAATAAGGCGTTACAATATAGTACACGTACAACGTAATGCAACGGGATAGAGCAGAAAGCGGCCACGAGGATAGCGAGGGAGTGCGAGGAGGGCAGAGTAGTATCGCGAAAGACGAGAGGCGGCGATTGTCCATCAGTTAGGGTTTTCTCGAGCAACGGCGCACGCACGTAACCTACGTAACCGCTTTTAGTTTCATCTCTCCGATCCCCCCGACCGTTCCTCCTCCTCCTCCTCCGCCACCTCCTCCGCGTGCCTCGGCTTCTTCTTTTCCACCTCCGTCTCCTCTTGTGCCGTCGCCGTCTGGTTTAGCACCCTGACTTTCGCGTGCTCACGTGCTCACGTGCTCACGCGCTCACGCGCAGCGATACGATTCCCACACGGAGTCACTTTCGCCTTGCAATTTGCGCCCTTTCTCGCTCCCCTGCATTCTTTTCGACGTCTCGCTTTTGAGAATTTCGGTAGCTCTGCTAATTGCATTTGAACTTGCCGTTTATTGCACAAGTGGCCTAATGTATTCGATGTGCTGGAACTTTATGTGCTCCGAATAGCGTAGAACTCGTTAAAGCGGCCTGGATTCTATTTCACACGCAAATTTAAGGAAAATATTCTCTCGCTATTAGCATTATCTGCCAACGTAGTCAATTTGTTTCGTGCTTTCCAAAAGTAGGAGAAACAACGAGTGCATGGGGTAGAGCCGATACGAACAGGTTTTTTTTTCTTCTTCATTTAGAGCTAGGGATAATTATATGCAAATATTCATTAGGTGGAAAATGTTTCGACATCGGTCGAATTTCTAGCGTTTAATTTATAAGCATTACGTATACTTATTTCATGGCTCGTTTTCTTTAACACTTTGAAGCTCGATCTCAACGATTGTGATGTAAGTAACAAATTGCATCGAACTACGTTTGTAACGTCCATTTGCTCGTCGCTCTCACGAGTGATCTATGCGTTAATATTAAAATTCTGAAGTAATGATCGATCTTTTCCCATGAAAATGTCCAATGAATTTGTGAATTTTCAATCAGAGACCTAACACTGCTTTGATAAATTGTTTTCCCTGCGTAAATATACGAACATTTATTGGCATCGGCGGATTGAATTGACCAATATTTACATTTTTCAGCAGGTCGGGTAAATTCAAATTTTTCGTCAAATATTTCTTCGATCAAACGAGTAATTTGAAATGTATCTTTGGTACGGTATCATCGAAAACTTTAGGAGCTCTCAGCTATCGGCATCGACTACTTTTTTACGATTAAACATTAAAGTTATACATTAGAACAGTTTGTACGATGCAAGCTGGCAAGAACTTATTCTTAAAAAGTTGGAGCACCTACGTAAGATGGCGGTAATGAAAT
This sequence comes from Wiebesia pumilae, assembly GCA_018907045.1. NCBI lineage: Eukaryota > Metazoa > Arthropoda > Insecta > Hymenoptera > Agaonidae > Wiebesia > Wiebesia pumilae. Next base: position 5,352,571 of record JACCHZ010000022.1, read on the forward strand.
TCGTAAACCTTTCATCGTACTTGCCGAAATAAACCGACATTTCCACCTCAAAAGTTTGTTATCCGCGCTTGTAATGCGTTTTCATCATACTCCTCCTCGTCTACCCTTTCTCGAAGAATTAGAACGAATTCTCCCGTACACGGGCGATCACTCTCTCTCTCTCTCTCTCTCTCTCTCTCCCCCCCCCCTCTCTCTCTCTCTCTCTCAACTTATGCGGCGAAACGAAATTCAAAGTTTGCGCGATCGTGCACCTGCATCTGGGATCAAGATGAGAAGGTATGGGCGCGCGCGCGTGTGTGTGCGTTCGAGCGATGTTAAAATTCGTGTAAATGAATGCTGTTTCTCCTTTGGAGCTTGGCACGTTGCTCGCTGAGGCGTAACTACAATTGCACACGTAGAATTATTACTGTTGAGGATGCCGATGTGTAATTTAAACAATGATTTAAGCTCTTTTATGTACTTTGGACTAATCGGATTAACAACTATACAACATAAATTAAGTTTTTTATGACTGTGCTTTTCAAGATTTCCATCTTGTACTGGAACCTACAGTAATTCCACTTTCTCATATACAAATGCAATTCTAATTACACCATGTGAAGATAGAATTTGTTTATTTTCTTATTTACGGGAGGTGAATGGTAAAATTAACTCCTACTGCATGAATTGAAATGGTACTATGAATGAGAAAAATTGGAATTTTGACTATGTCGTATATAAGCTTTTCAAACCTTTTAGGAAGCATTAAAAATGAATAATATTTAATCTTAAACGCAACATTTAAGTCAATCATCCTGATAAATTTCATAAGAATTTTCATAATACGTGATTACTAGATCATCAACACTAGTTGCAAACCTATAAATATTCTAAAATGCCTACGAAGGTTTTAAATAACAACATAAACGACTAATTGATGTAATATTAATAAGTTTCATACTTAAAAAATATTTTATGTTATTTTGAGTTCATAATAAAATACTTGTTGAGTAAATTTTGTTTTCCTTTTTAATAAGCACTGATTGATTTCCCACTGTGCTTTGACAATCATTTAGCTTTTATCACAACTTAATTCTACATATTTACATGGTCATGGATTTTTTAATTACTTTACGTTTAAGTTAATACTTCCTTTTAAAATGAATTACATTTAATAATGGCTGATCGTATGGCAGTCATTTTTACATTTTTTAAATACTAATAAAACGATAATTACGTACAAAAGTAAAAAAGTAAAAGAGCGCGAGAGAGAGAGAGAGAGAGAGAGAGAGAGAGAGAGAGAGAAGTGAACGAGTGATTAAAGGTATAATTCGTAGATAATATTTAATTGTTTATAATAATAATAATAATAATAATAATAATAATAATAATAATAATAATAATAATAATAATAATAATAATAATAATAATAATAATATGCTACTGTTAACCAATAAAAGTGCAACTTAGTATTCAGTTGTTTTTATCAAATTGTCGATATTTATGATTAAATATTTAATTATTTCATCACTTATATGGTCATCAATACTTGCCTGTGTAAGAAAATTGATAATATTTTTGCGTTATTTATTAAAGAAAATATTTCCAAGTTTCTTTTTTATGGGATATTTTTTTTATTTAATAGTATTTTTAAGCATGCCGAATTGGTATAATAGATAATATCATAAAAATAGCGTTTCACAAATTTAAATTCTCATGTATGTCCATTTGTTTACATTTAGGTACGTATAGTCGTAATGCGTTTTTGTGTTGGTAAAATTTGGTGAGTTTCACTGATCTTAAAAATCTTAAAAAATCGAACTATTTTGAATTTACGTAAAATAAAAATTCATGATTTTAAACGTATTTATTATACTACATTAAAAGTTGAAAACTTTTTACTTTCTTTGTTTTGTTTCCTATAAGTTTATCCATGCTCGTTCCAAACGTGCATGAATTGATATATAAACTCACCCACACGAATAAAATATCACTTTTACTAAATATCACTAAATGTGATTTACAGTAACGGAGTATTAATAATTGAAATATAGAATTATATAGTTGAATAATATAAATTTTCAAAAAGACCAGTTCGTGGGATTAAACCAAGTGTTCTTTCTTGAATTCTAAAAGAAAGAAGTTTAGTCACGAAAGCTTTGAAATCAGGGCTATCATTAGATATCATTATAAAAATCTCTACAATAATTCAATTTATTACAAAGTCATGATAAATAATAATTAACAGTATATGCATCTGATTATCCATACAAACATAAAATATCCGATGAATGAAAATACATAAATAATAGACTATCGGTGACGAAAGGTTTCTTCTAGAAGGTAATTATGTTAAGGGGATGTAAGACTCAATTTATGCTGATAAGAAAAAGCAATATCATAGATTATAGATTAGAAAGATAATGAAGGCAGCGGTACAAAAAGAGGATGATGCGCACTTACTTGTCTTTCTTATATCTCAATCATTATGATTTAGAGTTGTGTATCTATACTACATATACTATTTGACATTTTCACAAAATTCTAAAAATTATTAACTCTTATTGTTATCAGTTACTTTTTAATTTTTTCAATTACAATGCGAGTTTCTACTTTGTCACCAAATGTAACATTAAGTAAACGTTTGAATTGTCATTAATTTCGAGAGAAAAGCTTTTGGTAAGGATCTGCTAGGATAATTTGATAACTAGGCTATCTTACGAAAGTAATTTATGCTGAATTAAACTCTACTTTTACTGTAGATACTAAAACAGTGAATTTACATCACGTTACCCTACCGCTTTTCCTTTATTTAGATTGTTCTTTCCTGCCCCGGCTATCGCCATTTTTATAAGCCTAAGAGAAATGACAAACGTAAATAATTAAATAAATAGAGAGAGAGAGAGAGAGAGAGAGAGAGAGAGAGAGAGAGAGAGTGATTCAGTTCTCTTTGATAGAAGTTACTGGCGGTCTTCTCTGTTCGCTGTCTACGTGTTTTATATTGAATGACGTAGAAACCGATTGGCTGGTTCTTCATTTTCTCTTCTTTTCGTCCTTAACTTACAAGGAGTGAGAGAAAGTACTCGAGTGAGCGAGAGAGAGAGAGAGAGAGAGAGAGAGAGAGAGTGACGCAGGGAGTCAATCGTATTCCCAAGATTGTTGCTGCTCACGCCTTGAAAAATGGAAGCTTCGCGAAGCACCTCGTAAAGCGATCAGACAGCTATTCGCCTCTTCGTTTCTTCCTCTTCACTCATTCCCTCCTACTCCTTCGTTTCTTCCTCCTCACAGTTCGCCCTCTTCATGCTTCGTACTCCTTTTGTTTTCTTTTCGTATCGTCTGACTCTTAGATTCATTTCGCGATCGCTTGTGTTTTAAATTTCATGGCAGTAGCGAGCGTTTCGCGCTATTAATTTTTACATTCGTACTTTATGGATTTTATTTTAGTCATTAAAAATGTTACTATTAAAAGCCCAAGTCTTTTAAAAAAGAATTTTAATTAATGGTATTTATAACGAACGGTATTTTTCATTCTTTAAATTAATTTCTTTTAATCGAGATTAGCTGAATTGTGTCATTTCATCGGTTTCCCTCGCTTTAAGATCGGAATCAAATGTCACTTATACAGTATTCTCTTTTTATCGCTTCAGTTGCACAAAGTAGAATAAAATTTCTCATTATTTCATCGATCAAAAGTATCCTTTTAAGCGTAAGCTAGAATGTTTACTTACTATGATCGTATTGCCACTCGGTTAGAAAATCGGTTAGAAAATAGTCGAGAGGATTTTATTTAATTGCTTAAATTTTAACGCATAATTCTTCTTTATAATCTTACGGTATTATTTCATTCGTTTCAGTTTCAAAGCACGAACTTCCATTCGTGCGACAGAATATCTTCTTTTCTCCCGATCAATTAAGGAACGTAATAGTCAATCGATTCAAGCTGCTTTTCGTCAGCTTGAATAGCGATAAAGTACCACGCGATAAGTTTCGCGTTCTTTCATTAAATAACATCAAATAAGCTGTTCCTTTGTGTTTCTTGTGGTTGAAAATATCATAAATAACATTTCTCACGGGTAACGTAAATATTACTTTTGGACATTGCAAGAGATGATTTGTAAATAAATGCACGTTACCGATTGGATCCAGTCATTGTGTGAATATTGCCTACTCAGAATTATCAACATAACGATTGAGAAGGTACGTAAATTTAAATAATTAAGCACCGTATAAGCGTGAAATTAAAAAAAAATGTATTTAGGAACATCATATATTCTGAGAATATAGATTTGTTTTTCATCATATTCCTAGCAATTTATCGGAAAGAATAGCGCTTGTTAATGTTTTCAAAGGAAACGAAGTTCAGTCGTACGACTGAAAGATAAAGTGCCCAGAGAAATATTTAGTTTGAAATATAAATATGAAAGGAGCATATACAAGAAATTTATACAATCATTGTATAAAGCAACTTCTTATTTTACTGTAAGTGAAAAATAAAGAATCCGCCATCTTCACCATCATTACGTTTAAAACTTATGCATGTAAATTTAATAAATTTAATAAATTTAATTTCAATGACGTTATAAGCGTCATCGTGCAGGTACCATAAGAAGAGATAATAGGTCAGCGTAAATTATAGTAAAAATGTTGACATTCCTTTCTTATTACTAAAAAGTAACCCAAGTATTTTAAAAACCTCCTATTTTATCACAAATCGTTGCGTAGGTTTCGGTGTAGAGCTCCGGATTTTTACACGCACTGCATCTAGCGAACAAATGTTTTTAGATGCAACAGCTCTGCGAGGCAACGTTTTTCCGAATGGAAGTCCTTGAAAAATTGTACATTGTACACGTCAATGACTTCGAAAACCTTTGTGAGCGTAGCTCAAGGTCGATGGATAAAGACAAAAAGTAGACAAAAAGACAATTATAATCTAGAATATTAAAGGCAACATACGAAAATGTAGCTTTCCGAAGAAATCACCGATTAAAAACGTCAAAGGACCACGTTTTCGCCAAGAAAACGTGGAACATTGCTCTTGCTTTATATTTCAGGTTGGAGAGAGAGAGAGAGAGAGAGAGAGAGAGAGAGAGATTGATTCTCACATTTTGACGGCAATATTGCTTAGTTCTTACAAACGACACGCGATCCAAGAGGCATTTCTCCGAATAAAATTCTCGAAAAGTAAACGTGTTTTCTATTGTAATACTAAAAGTAGTACAACTGAGATTGTAGAAAGGAATTAAAATAAAATTACCGGCAAAATGTGGGGACAATTCGAGAGCTCCATTTTTCCCGAATTACGAACAAAAGATTATTTCCTTGAAAAAATTACACGGACAAAATTCTGCACTTAAAACATCCCTGAGAATGTTAATAAAGTGAAGTGTATCAAAATTTATCAGTATTGTCATTACAAATTTGAAGATGATTCCTTTTTAATGTTTCTTAATAAATAAATGAGCTAATATTCTTTGTTCATCCATTGCTTATTGCGTACTTCTCCCTTCAGAATTCATGACAAAATTTCCTCACTTATTCATGGCTTACGCACCTTCCTTCAATATTTATTGTGTCAATATTCATACGAAACCTCTGTACAACAAAGTGAAGGCATTCGAATAAAAAATGTACTCTCCGAGCCAAAGACATTCCTTATCATTCGTAAGGAAGAAAGATCTCGAGTGAGCGTTGACGAAACTTTCATTCTACACTCTATTTAAAAAGAAAGGAGTAGTTTTGTCGGCAATACAGTGATATTCTTTCAAGGCATACATGCAAAGAGCGACAGAAGAATGCACTCTTGCGCAGAAATTCACAAAACTTTATTTTCCGTCAGCATTTCTAGCTTCAGAAGCCAAGATGAATCTCCCGCGTTCAGTGGCAGTAGACGCAACAGTCGCATGCCTCTAAAAGCAATTGCGTGGTGCACATAGAATGTTTCTCTCCTCTCTTGCTACCTCTGCTATTCTCTCTCTCTCTCTCTCGCTCTCTCTCGCTCTCTCGCATTCTCTGTTTTTCGTGCTTTCGTCCACGCGTCCATGTTCCCTGTTGAAGCACGAGCAAATAAGCAAACCTGCGTTGCTCTCCGCATTGAAAATTTGATCGCCGGTGCTATTTACCGCTCATCCACTGCTGTGCACACTTATATTTATTTCCTTCACAAGCGTATTTTTCATCGTATTCTTTCAGCTATTAACGTGCCCCTGCGGATCCTGGGCATACATATACTTATGCACATAACCTCCGACGATTCGCTGATCATCGGCCAAACGATCAATGGATCATTCGTTTTGTATTATTACGCGAGCTACTCTCGACAATTTACGGTTGCACTGGTGAGAAAAGCTTTTTCCTTTTTGCGATCTGATTTATACTTCGCTTGCAAAGGGATGCTTATAATTTCAATTGTACCAAAGGTTCTGAATCAGAGAGCAAATGATTGCATCGAGAGAATTTTAAACGAAGTTTCAGTGCAAGCCTTTTCAGCACTTTCGTTTGCAATTTCACCTTCAATTTTCCTTGCACTAGCGTTCACGCCGCTTACTCCGTTTGCCGTGACTGTAGGTTTAAAGTACAAATATTTCATATGACACTTGTATTATGATAATTTTGCAAATGCACCGAGCACGCGCAAATTCATAATTTAGATTCGAGCCGTTGAAAGTTAATGTTCCTCCCTGTTGACTTAGCTAAAGGTATTTTTTATTCTCCACGTCCATTTGTTGTAGGGTCGCAGCCCAACGTAACTAGAGACTAACCCGACCCAGAGCGAAATTCTGTTGTGAATTGTATGTAGTGGGGCTGCGCATTGTGTGTCAAGAGGGCGGTGGGTGGGGTGGGGTGTGGGGTGGAGGAAGAAAACGAGGTAGCAATAGCAGCAGCAACAGCAACAACAGTGGCAATATCCGACTGCTACCCGGTTATTTATGCATTTATACATTTGGCACTGCCGCTGTTGTTGCTGGTTCTGCTAATGCTGTGCCTTGTACAAGAGCACATGGGCTTGCTGGAGTCGCTGTTGTTACGCGAGAGCGTGAAAAAGATAAAGAAGCCGAGAGGCAGAGAGAGAGAGAGAGAGAGGGAGAGAGAGAGAGAGAGGGGGAGAGAGAGAGAGAGAGAGAGAGAGCGAGCGAGCGGGGATTAAAAGGAGAAATAAAAAGCACGAATGTGTGTGCGCGATACGTATATGGCATCGTATCGCGCGTTTATTCCACCGAAGCTCGTAGTTTCTGCATTTCCTATTTTTTATTTGCCTCTTTTCCTCTTGTGAGAGTCTGTTTGCATAAATATTATAAATATTCGAAGGAGCTACGAAAAGACTTGGAAGACAAATAATTTCTTCGCTCTTAACGAGGAAAAGTGTAAGGGTTTCATTCTTTCAATAGAGTAACTTCGGTTTAATGAATGCAGTTTGCAAGTATCAATATTTATTCGAATGTAATATACAAGTTTTATAATTATTTTAACTGCTTCGGATTTCAGTTTTACTCCTATAATAAAAACTTTCTTTATCAGGTATTTAGTATTGATAATCGACAGTAACGTTAAGTTATTTATGCTGCATATATTTTTAGAATTTTGCCACTTTCAGCTTGAAAGAAAATGTACGAGTTTGTAATTTGTCTCATTATCTAACTCTCTGGATCGATTCTTTAATTAAAATGAGGATTACATCGTTTTGTTAATATTATTTTGGAATGCTGTAAGCTACCTTCTTGCGAAGGTAAATGGTTTTCAACCGATTATACAATGTGTGTGTGTGTGTGTGTGTGTGTGTGCGCGCGCGCGCGCGCGTGTGTACATAGATAGACAAAATTATTTAATAATAAAGATATGATGAATAAAAGATTCAGAGATACATGTGATTTAACAAGGACATGCATGACAAAAGAGAATTGAATCGATGTTAAGAGAATTATTCTATTGTTGACCTTATCGAAGCTAGCGATGCTCTTTGTTCTTCTGCATGTGCCGTATGTATTCGAATTTCATCGCTTTCGCAAGTTATTGTGTATATGGAAATTCTCGCAAAACTTGAATCAGTGTTCTTTTATATCCCTTTTTATTTCAAGGATATTATTGGCACATTATGCAACGCGTTTATATAATGTCTCAGAGTGAACAATAGAGACTTTTTTTTAAATTGATCTGCTTTTTTGGTATTTATTGCATAAATTACAATCTAAAGCTAATTTAATGATCACGATAATGTTTTTGTTTTTACAGGTGAGTAAAGAGCTCCTCCTGTGCCATTGAAATCAATACCCAAATGTAAGTTAAACAGCGGTTTTGTATTTATTACCGCAGTTGCATGTCTATTCGTACGCGCGTATATCATTGTACATTATTTGGCTTATTTTGAGAATTAAGAATTCCATTTGTGCTCCAAATACCTACTACTGTGTAACAAAGGCATCGATTACCAATATTATCTAGAAAGGTGGTGTTGGTCAAAAAGGGGGAAAAAAATATTGCTCACCGTGCCAAGTAAAAATGAACCGACGAGCTGAAAAGCCGATTAGTTATGAAACATGAATTTTACTATAAAATCACCGGAGAAGCCCACGTTTATAAATCAGCGAAACCACTTCCAGAACAATTAGTTTAATTGGCAATTTGAGAAAAATCAAATATCCAGTTCGGCTCTCACTGAAGAGAAGGCAATGCATGGGAAAAAGATGCCCGAGGGCAGACTTCCAAGGGAAGAAAATCTTAAAAAGCGATTGGCAAGTTGGTTTGTGAAAAACATTGCCGAAAACAGTCGCCTAAGTCGATAATAATTGTCGGTGTCCGGCAAACTCACCCAAATCTTATTCGAAGCACGGAGTCATCGACTTACCGACTTTATCGATGTACCAGACGCCACCGGCAATCGGAATTCGATTGCGTGGTCGTACTTTTTCAAAGTTATATCAGAGTACGAGAGGTTCAAACGAAGGGCATCTCAGAAGAAATAAAGGGCGGAGAGATGGGGAAGCGGTAGGTGCATTAACAGATTTGTAGTGGAAAAAAAGGACTGAAGAGGAGGGGAATTGTCGGAGTGTGAGAAATTTATAAGGAGAACGAAGAATAAGCTCTTACAATTTAATTTGCACTTGGATTTGATTATTCGTAATCTTCGTTTTCGGCAGTTAATCGTTATCGGCATTGATTATTATCATTGTCGTTGTCGTTGTCGTTGTCGTCGTCGTCGTCGTTGTCGTCGTTGTCGTTGTTGTAAGAAATGTAGGTTATTCGAATTAATAAGCTTCTTGCCAAAGCGCACATGATTTTAATGCGGATAATGCATTTGTACCGGAGAAAATGTTTTCGAATAATTTCAAACAGCGTTAAAACTTATTTTTTATTATATTTTTAATCGTCGAGTTGTTTACGATGATATTACGGTGTTGTCGATATGAAATGTGTTTTAGTTTTTGTAAATCTCAGTATTCTTTCATTCGTTTTCTTCAGTCACTTAATATCACTTAATATCAAGCTCCAAGTATTTTTGGTAGTTCGATTGTCTTTCAAATTAAGCAAATGCGAGCTTGCAATCACGATGTTAAAATTAAGTTTTCCGTGAATGATAAACACATTATGCTAAACTTCAAAAGATAATAACAATAGAATGTTATAAAATTTATTTTTATTATTCATACTTAGAAAATGTTCTGACTATACCATTGAGTATATAAATAATAAGCAGCTGGTATTATTATTATAATTATTATTATTATCCGTTGGGAAATGATTCACTTATATTCGCAATCGACGGCACCTACGAACCCAGAAAATTGTCTACCGTCGGAATATAAAAGAAATACGTCGATATAATTTAGCGAGATAAGTTTCAAGCTGACAATACTTTTTACCGCAATCCGTACGATTGTTCTATTTTAACGTAACATCGGCTCGCTAAGCTTTGAACACAAAAATTGCACGTAATACATTGGCATTGCATCGCAATGTAATTGGAATACAGTAATAAACTTTTTGTCGCACTCATTGCCTCGGTCTCATTGATTTAACGAAATATTGTTAAAGTAAAGTGTTTATTGTAATAGCAGAGAATGCATTTTCGCGATTGAAGCGCTCTATCTGGTGACGGACGAACAAATTATAGATTTACGAGCTCGTTAAGCGAACGCTGCAGAAAAAGAACCGAACGTCGGATAAAAGGATAATAAGCAAAAATAAACCATAAAGGACGTGGAGTAAGTGAGAGAGAAGCAGAAAAGTGGGAACAGAGGAACAGTGTCGGAGTTTTTGTCATTTTGTCAGGTGAACACTCGTGAGGCCACGCACACAACTGCCGTACACTTCTGGGTCCTTGCGATACGCGTGACGCGTGTACGTGTAGTTGAGAGCACGAGGAACGTAAGGCTGTTGTCATGGTACAATAATACAGTTTGAGAGAGAGCTACATTTTTTCTCTCTTTTAATGTACGCGAAATAGTTCCATTCGCGTATCGTACGACGCGCGATGTAAGAGAAAGGAAAAAGGAAGGAAAATGCAAAATAATAGCAGTTAAATACCTTTGTCAAGTTTTCAAGGACATTTTAAGGCGCGGCAATACAAATTTGGATTTTAAATAATTTAAAAAATAATTTAAATCCGCATAGACGTATTGATGCGGCACACGGTTTTACGTTTAGGATATTGTTCCACAGCGGTACTCGAACGTCAGTTTTTATTAATTCTCTCACCGTCTTTTTTCCTTCATTCTTCATTTCTTGCCCGTGTTTGTTGCCTCGAAATTCTGATTCATAATGTGCGTTGCTTTTCGTTTCATCTACTCTTTATAACGATCACGCTGCAAATGTTTATTAATTGTGTTCCCTTTACTCTCTCTCTCTCTCTCTCTCTCTCTCTCTCTCTCTCTCTCTTACTACTCTGTTTCTTCTCTCCTCGTTTCCTTTCTCTGTTTCTACAATGACACAAGTACCACCACTTACTCATACCAATGTTTTAATGTTTCTATTCGAGCTTTATCACAGCTGCGTCGTAAGATTTAAAAAGTAGTGAAAAACATGCGAGTTGGGACTGATTTCATAATTGACGGATAATTATTATATTTGCATGTTTTTGCATGAATGTTGATATAATAGTATTGCAGAATATCGAATTTGTGGCTTTTAATTGGCCAATAATTTAAGACATAATTACATCGAGGTTCGCGACTATTTTTTTATTTTTTATATTTATTGCACGGAATTTCAACGCGTTGATAAAGTCTGATTTTATAACTGATTTAATTTAGGCTAGAATTCATTAAATTCTGATTGAAAGCCTTTTTCGTTAATAATCCACCGGTGCTATATTATAATTGACACTTTCGTCAAATTGTTTTATACAGATAGATTCATAATTTTTGGCAATATTCATTTGTTAAATACATTAAAGAGTTGATGAAAAATTCGTGAGGTTTTTTAAAGCTAAAAGCAGGACGACTTTCGTAACCGTCCAAATAATTAGTTTGAAAGCTTTTACAGTAATCATGTGAAGCTGGAAAAGAGCTTTAGATTAACGCAATTTTCGAACCTATTAAAACCAATTTTTGCACGGAATTATTGACTATATTTTTTGTGCCAAGCTGGCTTGAATGTATGTTAACTTTTACAAAGTCTATTTTACCGAATTTATAAAACAAATAAACGGCGAATCGTAGAGTTGATCGAACGATAAATTAACGCGTCACATTAACGCGCGACATCTACTAATACTTGATGTCGAGCGAAACGTAACGCCGTGATCGTGTTAATTCCTTAAAAGCAGTGATAACTTTTGAACCTTTTGAACATTATTAACTGAAAATCTTGTATAAAGATTTGAAAAGTCTGAGAATATTCATAGTGTAACGATAAAAGATTTTCAAATTGTACGAAATCAAGTCTTCTTATCCTCGAGCAATGTTCGGAATTCTTTAATCGCATCGGTATTCGAAAGCCGTTTCGGCGAGTGGGAGTTGCTCTCGTTATTTACCGAAGGAGACTTGTGTTATTGGCTTTTAGGAGACCGATCCAGCTGGACGATCCACGCTTGCTTTTGGCCTTTCTGCTGCCTGAATTCCAAATGAGCATGTTGCAGGATAATGGACGGGGTGTCAATAAACAGATAGTACATGTATAGGATTTATGGAATTCCGGTTTATCGAATTTCTTTTGCGCTCGAGACGCTGCACGGGAGTAATCCTTATGTAAATTTGATATTTGCGTGAAACGAACGTGATAAAGTGCAATGCAATAACAACGTGCTCTTTCGATCTCGGCAGTTTTGGTAATTTTGTGCACCATTGCGTAGGTGTAACATAAATCGACATCTGCATAGATTTGTACATCTGGATCGATGTTATAATTCGATTTTTGAATTTTTGAACGTTACAAACCGATCCCTCCTTTCTACATGACTGAACATTTAAAAAATATTAAAAGTTTTAATTAAAATTTCGACCGCACGTGAGTTTTTCAAGTTTTATTTCTTATTAATTTGAGGCACCGCATAGTAATCATTGGTTGGGCTTCGAATCCGATTAAAAAAATCTTCAAAATACCAAAGGCAGTCGTATCGTCGTCGTCTTAGTATCAAAAGTATCAACATTTTTTGCAGAGACAACACCAATGAAAGCAATAGCTTATTTATTTACAATTATTACTTTTACGCAAGTATAATTTCACGACGATCCTGTAGCCTTGTCCAATTAAATTCCGTTGTAAATTAGCTTGTAAATAAAAAGTCCAATAAAAGTCAAATCGTTTCGCAATAATATTTCTATTGCGAATTCCATCTGGTGTTTTGCTCACCGAGCTGCACGAACTTTTAATAAACGAGCTTTTTTGCTGCTCGCGCACACCAAAACGTCGAAAAGTGGAGTTCAACGTCCGCGCACACCTTCTTTAAGTTTCCGAGACTCTCTGCGATTACCGATCGAGCAAAGAGATGAATCTACGTGGAGTATACGTTTGCCTCGGCAAACTCTCCCTCGCTCTCTCATTCTCGTTGCATCTACCTTCCAGCATTTTGTAGCATCTCGTTTTTCAAACACGAAGCAACACCCGCTTGCAGTTAATAAAGGCTCCTGCGCCGACTATTACACAGTCTTGGATAAACAAGAATAAATTGAATAGGAGAAACAGGAAATTTCCGTAAAAGGTATAAACATAGTTAAGCGGTTATAAAATTTAACGAGCAACCTAGTCAATAATTAGAAAAATCCTCAGTTTTATGTAAAAGGCGCGTGCTCCTTACGCATAAAGTTCACCGCTGATGTATAAAGGCTTCGAATAAACATATAACGGCCCCTTTGGAAGTTATTGAAAAAAAAGTTTCCACAAGACCGTAATAATCGTTTATCTCTGATTGTTTTTTTTTTTTTCTTTCTTTCTTTCTTTCTTTCTTTCTCTCTCAGCTCATCGTCCACGACATATCTTATAGATTTACTGTAAAAAGATCAGTTATTTCAGAAGAACGGAATTACTTTTTCACTTGAGAATGTGTATTCGTGTAGGATGGACACCGAAGAATGTACGATGAAAATAGCCGGCGCACACTTCTAACGTTAGAGTTGGAATGTTCGAAATGAATGCTTTAATCGTCATGTTTATTTATTGCATATCAGTTGAAAAAAGATGTAATTTCACGTAGCAACGATTCGGTGCATTTGGCTTGGCATGGAATAAAAAATCCGTTGAAAATGTCGAATTTATTTCTAGTTATGAGAATTAAAGAGGCAATTAATGTTACTTGGAAAGACTAGTTGAATGATGTCTTTGAAAATCGTGCTATTCACTTAAATAGGCGAAACGTAACTTTGGGTAGGACATTACTTCGATATATTTAAGAAGTTTTCGACAAAATCTGCGAATACGTAACCGTCGACTTGAAATGTGACTTTTTAATTTGTTGCTATGAAATGTGACATAAATACTTTGGCCTATTCCACTAAAAGTTCAGTGTACCCCACGAGTTGAAAAATTTCCGTAAAACTATCTCGATGCGAAGGAGAGAAAGATCAAGACACTGCATAATGTAAGGAAGGCGCAAAGTCAGGTGAAGAAGTAGTAGCAGAACAGTGGCAGAAGAAGCTCTGGAGAGAAAAAGAGGAGAGGAGGGAACGAAAAACACGGGATGAAAATACGTGCAGGCATTGTTTTACCGTTAATTTATTCATCGCGGTGCTAGAAGCGCCAAGTCGTAGAGAGGAGAAACGCTTAATCTTCATAAAATCTTCATAAAATCATATGCCCTCTGCAAGTTCACCGCCAACGACGTGCATTTTCTCTTAACATTTTCACTCCCTCCGTTGGATTCTTACTTTTTTTTTTCTCTAGGCATCCCTGGGTTTTTCTCGTTTTCTTTGTCTTTTCTCGCACTTTTCAGAAGCCTATCGTACCCACTCGCTCGCTCGTACTCTCTCTCTCTCTCTCTCTCTCTCTCTCTCTCTCTCTCTCTCTTGACATCTCTATCTTTATTCCACGTATTTTCCATCGCGTGTTGTTACCTACCTTGCATTTAATATTCCACATATTTTCCCGATGTATAATTAAACCAAATCTATTCGAGTGCTCTTATTACTTGTAAATTAAATAATATTTTGATTTAATTTTGATTTAATTTGGACCGGTCGAATGTATAATTTAGTATTAAATAAAGCAATATTACAGTACAAATTTGAATATGCATTTAGTTATTACACATATGTAATAGAAGTATAGAATTATCGCAGTACGTATTAAATTTAGAATATAATTTTTGAATGCTAAAAGTCATTTACTCATTTTAACTAAATTTCTAACTAAATTTTGTTATTTTAGTTTCAAATTCAATATCTTGTCAGTATCTATTTGTTCGTTAACTTCCATGTTATTCTCTCTTGATGTATTTTCTCTTTCATCTACAATGGACAATTAGATGTGTTTGATGTACATTAAAATTCACAATTTTTCATTTGTCCGCGAAAAAGGAAAAAACTTTTTTTATTTTTATATTCTATAAAACTAATTTTCATAAAAGAAATCATTGATAATCACCAAAGTAAGTCCATTGAAATTTAATTAATGAATTTTAAGCCAAGAATACGATGTAACGCGTAAAGTAAACAACGCTTTAAAATATAAGTACACGTGCATGACCGTGTGCAGAGTAGCAAATTATTTTTATGGTAAAATAACCTATGGGTGTAAGTTAATATATTCATCCTTTTTTGTAACCTTTGGTTATGATTGCTTATATAACAACATTTTTTATGCATTATGTATCTTCAGCCTCCAAAATAGATTATATTTAGAATTAGCTTGAATTCTTATATTTGGATTTACTCAACGTGATAAGGCTTGCGCTGCATAAATGAAAATGGTAAGATTAGCATCTGTCTATAGAAATATCAGGACTTCCTTTCTTCTAGAAAAGAAAATGTAAATTACGAAAGAAAGTACGGAGAGAGGAAGATATGTGTGTGTTTGTGTGTGTGTGTGTGTGTGTGTATATATATATATATATATATATATGGATAGATAAATGTATATAAGTATAGCGAGAAAGAGCGCGAGAGAAAGGAAATGGGAGAAAGCATAAGGTACTAATTGCGAGCTTATCGAAATTAATTGAGTCATCCTTGAGGATAATAGGATTTCTCTTCTAGATTAACGAAACTGCGGAATATGCAAGAAACACGTAAATACAACACGTGGAAGAATCATATAGAAAATAACTATTCTGCAAAAATTATAAAATCCTGTAAGATATCGCATAAACAATTGCATAATCCAATTAAAGAATTTATTTTGTGAAGAAATGTATACGAACAGATTTTATCATACGTATCATTTCCAAAAGTCACAGTTACCCTGAAACCTCGAAATGAAACCTCGAAATTCACGACGAAACCTTATGTTTTCTAGCATCTTACAATCTCTAACAGGTAGCGATTGTTATAATTATTAATATATCCTTATCAAGATTCCCGTTTTTTATGATACTATCGAGTCAGCTTGTATCATACTTCTCGATGATATCAGATTCTGGGGTAAGTAAAATATTACGACTTTTACATCGATATTTATTGGAGAATACACCAACCATTCGCTTGGTGTATCGACGATAAAAGGGTAAAGAAAGCTCCCGAAGTACTTTATTTACTTGCTAGCATTTCACTCTCCGGTTAAGTCATACTGTACTTTCTTTTGCAGTATTTTATAGCGAATGACTAAAAACAAGCATTTTTGTTCATGAATATACTAATGCGACTGTCACTCGCAATCATCCTATCCGTCATCATAAAATCGTTTTCACAGTCGACAACGAGACCTGCGCAGCTTCTCCGTAAGGCAACACTAAGGCACTAAATATATTCCTAACATAAATGATACATACCTACATACCTACATACATAGTTGCGTACAGTAAAGACTGTTCTTTCATCGTTGTGTGTACCTTATACACCAGCATCCCTCCCGTCGTGCGCAATTGCGTCTTCCTTTCTCTCTTTAGCTCTCCAACTTCTCCCTTTTTCACTTTCTAGGTTAAATACCGAAACTAATATTCTGTTCTACGTTGTAGAACGCTTTTGCATTTTATTACTAACGTAAAACACGGGGGCTTCTCGCAGTAAGCTACAAAATATAATTAAAAGCTATTTCTTTTATCACGATAACTATGAAGGAATATTTATAAAAGGACATAGCTATACTTTTTTTTTTTTTAAATATCGCATCGTAATGGCCTGTAACTTTCCAAAGTATGCCTCGAGGTAATTCTAATGCTATTGCTGTATTAATGATCAACGACTTCGTTCATGTAGATAAGTCGAATCGTGAAAAGAAACATTTTTGCGAATTCTACTTTGCAAACTATAAATTGTACATTCTTTAATGTACAAAATGGATAAAGTAATGCTCGATGTGTGTAACTCGCGTTGATCTACTAGTTGGTTAATATTTGGTTAAGAGTGCATTTTCACGTAAACGCAATTACATTGTTTGTCCATGTAATTGTTATTTCTGCAAGTTTTCGACTGTATTGAAATTGCTGCATTTCTTATTTGGATTATTCAATTCGAATATACCGTCGGAAGCTATTATAATTATTTATTATTAGCCGAATTCTTGAAGCATATAGAATATGCTAACGAGTGTTTCAATTGATATAATATTTTTACCGTCTGTTGTAAAGCAATTTTTCAACCGCTTTTCAATTGAATGTCGTGGAACGATGCATAATTTCATAGTACTTAAACATTCAAATTTTTCCCATTTCAAAAAGATTATTTAATTTCATTTTAATGTTGTTGATATCGAAAGAACAGGGATCTTAAAGTTACAGCTTAAAATATTTAACGTAATTTTTCAGAAAAACTAGACATTTGGCAATGATAATTTTAGTCTTTCATTTTTTCGATTTTTTCATTTTGGCAATCATTATATAGTTCTGCATAAAATGACGGAAATGACATTTTACATGGCGATCGTGTGCTTAGAAAAGGAGAACATCAATTAGCATATCATATTTAATTAAACAAGCAATTGTCGTAAGATGGGATGAATACAGTTCTAAAATTTAAATCCATGCATCATGAAACAAAAGAACGAGCAACGTCTTTGAGCCTGAAAGCGAAATCCTTAATCTTCATCTCGGTAAGCAAAATCTCATAACCATAATTGAGTTATGAATTTTTTTAGCTCCGTACACGCGCGTCTCTAGTACGTATAAGGAAGAAGCCAGTAGTAGCTAATTTCTTATTAAGCTAAGAAATGACTTTTCACTTAATTTCTGGTGTTGGTATGTTTGAATCGTTCGTTAACGATGCTAATCAAAATTCCTCTGCTCATTCTTCCATGGCTATATACTTTGCTTTACAAAATAAGATATGAATCTCTCTCTCTCTCTCTCTCTCTTTAAGTCTAAACATGTGCAAGAAGTAAAGGCACGAGTAACCACATACATGTGTACGTGAGTTCATGAAACCTTGATACTATATTTGTACAGTTTATGAGGAATTATCGCATTCTCTCTCTCTCTCTCTCTCTCTCTCTCTCTCTCTCTCAACAGTGGAAAATTATAACACCCTAGAACAAGGCGAAATTATATTACTAGGATTACATGTACTGGGTAACGTTTTGTAATCGGCCTCGTGAAGATGAAGCAGCAGCAACAGCGGAGAGGAGGAATATACGTACAGAGAGACGAGTAATGAGCAAAGTCGACTACTTCTGTCTCTGCCTCGTATTATGTCTCTCTCTCTCTCTCTCTCTCTCTCTCTCTCTCTCTCTCTCACTCGAGTAAGAATCCGAGCAGTGGAGCCCGAAGGAAGACTGGTTCGGGTAGAGGTGCTTCCGTGGAAGCGAGTGAGATATACATGCAGTGAGACTCGGGAGATGGGATGAAGATGGAACGAAATGACGACACGAATGAAATACGTGCCCGAGGAGAAGGAACGGATGTATTTATCTCATATGTCCAACGATCCAGGATCTCGATAAGATGGAGCTTTTTCGTTAACGCTCGAGTGCATTTCAGGAAACGTGTGTTTTCATATATTTTTATTTTCCTTTTCATACAGAATCATACAGAATCATACTTTCTTGCTTCCTTTGGATTTTGAATTTTTCTATTTTATAAATGACTACGGCTGAGTGGGAATACTCGGTTCAGTCGCTAAATTTTCATTTTTAAAACGTGTTAACGTAAACTTTCAGGGAAAATACTTTGCATATTGAAATGTCGTGACAAATTTAATTGAAATTTAAGTTAATGTATCTGCTAACTCGAACGTTAAGGATTGCGCTACCGGTTCAGACTCATTTGTGAAGAATTCAGACTATTTTCTGAAGAATATTTGAGTTTATATTCAGCCTTATTAATCTCTACTCGATTAAAGCTAGAATGGTGTATCAATTTGCGTATAAGAGAATATCAGGCAAATAATACAATAGTATTCAGAAATTTGACTCGTAATATATTTCATTAATATCTTGTTATTGACACGTGCATTAAGTTTCAGATTCATAGAAACCGTATTTTTGTTTGAGCTTACTGTTACAAAAAGTAAAGCGTCAAAATTTTCCTTAATTCAATTCGAACTTTTGGAGGCTTCGTATAAAGGGACTTTCCAAATGCTTGTGTAAGTGAATTTTATCATTGAAGAAAATGATTTCTTCATCCTATTTTTTTTTTTTTTTCAAACTTACATAATTACAAACGCACAAAGTCTTAAGTCACGTATATCTAAACTTTGCCTTTTAAGGAATATTTACGCCCTCGATAATGTCCTGGTGAACCCGATGTTATTTTCAACGTCCTTTTGTCAATACGAAGAAATCATAAATTAAACAAATTCGCGTTTTTATTGCGTCGTTCAGTAGGCTACGTAAGTTCTTTCGTGAGTTTTGTATGCGCGCGCGTGTACTTGCACGCGAAATGAAATATTTGGGTCTCTCGCCTCTAAAATGTGCACTCATTGTAGTTTGTTCGGCTCAAGTCTATCGCCATCAGTGTGTATTGGGCGCACAACGACACTTTTGCCTGCGCGATAAAATCGCGCGTCTATCACAACGTCGTTCATGACTTATTCAATGCAGGATATCGCGGGGCATAAATGCGCGTACAGTGAATGCTCCCCGAGTATACGTATACATGAAAACTGTTAGCGTGATGGGAATGACGTGAAAGAGCTCATATGCTACGGTTTTATATAGAGGTGCGACACCTATTGGCAGGCTGAAATGACAAATACTACCTTTCGATTCCATAAAGCTGGTCGTTATTGTTATTCGCATTAGTCTTCCAGTTTTCAGCGATGAACTGAAAGAATAATAGAATAATTCGCAAAGTTAGAGCAAAGTTAAACTTTAATAACGTGCATTACATATATCGTTAAGGTATAAATAAATAGTACGTACAACGTATCCACGCGATGTGGAATGAAATTCAAACGATCTATCGCTACTCGTGAAAATGGATCCATGGTTTTCGAAAGCTTCGTACCGATAGATTTATCAGTCTACTACGTGTTTATCATTGACAACATCCACGGGGGCTTATTCTACCTTTTGGTCATATTAGCTATGATTTGTATCTTGAGATCGCACTTTCTGCGGTTGACTTTTCTAAGGCAGAAGGGGATTTTAAAATCATAATTAAATGATTAAAATTTCAAGTTCATAATTTGGCGTATGAATCGCGTGTCGTTCGTATTCCGAACTAAGGGTCAAATTAAATTTAAAATCAAAATTAAAATAATAATTTAAAATTTGTTTTCCTTTTAAGGAGAATTTATATTCTGAATTTCGTCTGTGTGATGATGGTTTTTTTTCACCTCTCCAATACAAAATAAAACGTCCATTTAATATTGTATTATGCAACCAAGGGAATTGTTTCTTAATCGACGCGGTAATAGGTGTAATGATGGATGTTAAACAATTGCAAAGTTTCGTACATAATAGTCATATGAGATGCATAGCACATACACGATTGCATTCAAATTCGATAATCAATATTATTATACGATATTAGTTTGAAACTCCTTGATTGATGAATCGATATAAATAAACTATAGCGCTTTCAGCACCGAAAATTGATGGATGAGTACGAAAGGAATGGCAATCGCTTTTTAAATGTTAGCCTAACATAAACATCATCTATGCTCTTTAATTTATCTCTATCAACATTTGCATTTAATTTGTAGAAATCGCACATTTGATATTCCGTAGTAATTAGTTTGAGCAGGTCGCACACACGATCCGAAGTCATAGTCTTGCTCGCCTTTCGTGTTAGAGGATAGTAGTTTTAACGACGTCTCTTGGCTCTCGTTTTCTTTCCTTGTCCATTCTCTTTTCTCTTTATCATTAGCTTTTACTTTGGAAGTATTTGCCCTAGCAATTTCGAGATCGAAGTAAACTAATCGCAACATCAAAACGAGCGATTGCTGTTCTGCTCTTTTTTCTTTTCTTTCTTTTCTTTGTTTTCTTTGTTCTCCAAAAAGAACCAGCAATGTGTAATTTAATATTCGGGATGAAAGAAAATAAGAACATTACGTTTTAAAAGTACGAATGCATTAGGCGATGTCGGCAGTCGGGGCTCATTTTTTGTATATTTCTTCCGTTTAACAAGTATATAAATACGACGTTTACAACGAGTAACTAATGCACATTTTAATTTCCTTCCTTGGGAAACAAAAAAAAAAAAAAAAAAAAAAAAAACCAAGAGTAAATAAAGTATTTTACAAGAGTTTCCTAGTTACATTCACTTTTTATTCAGGTTTTAATTTATCATCTCATCACGAGATCAAAACATTATCCCCTTTCCATATGCAAGAAGCGCACTTCGTTTCCATTATTTCACAAATCCGCGACCGCGCTTGTCTTCCTTTTAAAATTTATAGTACGACAGCCTCAGTTTTTTCGAGACTGCATTCCCTTCGAGTCCCTAAGACTGGCGAAATCGAAAAAACCGTTCCGACCGAGCATCGATTTTGAATATTTTATCATTGCCTACGTTCGTTATGAGGCTTTATTTGGAATAAGCAAGTGGAGAGGCTAAAAGGTTGAGAAACGGAAGGCGAGCATCTCAGGGGCTGCGGGGAAAGAGGAAAGGGGGCACACGAGACATGGCCGCATGACGTATCGATTCTCTGGTTCCCGGCGCTCATCGGAGCCGCGTTTTCCACGTTCGCGCGCGCGCACACACACACACACAGAGAGAGAGAGAGAGAGAGAGAGAGAGAGAGAGAGAGAGAGAGAGAGAGAATCCTGAAACCGCAAAAGGCGCGAGCCCCTGGAGAGTTGCTCTACGTGCGTTTGCATCCGCGCAGGTCTTTGCGAAAAGGGATGCGGATAAACGAACGTCGCCGACTGTATCAAACAGCTCTGACCTTTCCAAATTTATGGGCGTGAGCATCGATCCGCCCATGAAGCCACATTTGCCTCCTTGGATTTTCGAAAAATTGAAAGATGCCAGGAGAGGAAAATGAGTGCGCAGTGATAAATACTTGGGAAGATGCTTCCCGCGCGATTTTATTTCGTCAATTTCATTGGCCGATAGCGATTCGGTTACGACTCTTGCGAAATGACTAAGTTTATCTTGCGAATGGCAAGAGAACTATCGACTTTACGAAAGCTTCCGACTCTACGTATTTCCGGCTAAAAGGATATTTTCTGCTAGATAAATATTAGTAGTTGCAAAGTTGTCTCAGTCGAACAACAATGTACTCTTCGCATAAAAATAATAGAACGCAGAGAACCGACTATGCTTTTTAACTCGAACAGTTGGAAATTAACTTTTCAATGGAGCGCAAATTGCAAGCGCTCTTCCACCGCAAATTATGGATTCACCGTGTATACCATTAGTATATACGGAGTGAACGCAGTTTGTTTTTTCAATCTTCCTATTCGAGCACGATAAATTTAATTAATATCAATTCAATGAGCTATTATATTTCTCACTCGAGTGACTTCAAATATTCCCATTGTTCTTTATTTCGGACGGATGAAATAGATTATCTTTCGGTCGTAAAAAATGAAATTTATCTCTCGTTAACTTCTCGGTATTTGTATAAAGTGAAGTTGTGTCAGTGATCTTGTGACCAGTTTTCTCGATCTATACAAATCACCGCGTAAAAGACAAGGGCACAATTACGTATTTTTCTACGTTTACACGGCTGCATTATTTATATATTTAAGTTGTGCGTTCGTGGACGCGCATCGAGACTGTGGTGGTGCAATGTAATTCTTTCGAATCATCGTATCGTTTAATTAAATTAACTTTACGGCAACGCTTGGCAATGCATTTTATTCCTTACTGGAAAAAGGACTTTAACAGTAGGACTTTAACAGAGGGAGAATCTTGTTAAAAGGACAACAAAAATAGAAGGAATAAAAAGAGGTCCCCAGTGCTTGGGACCTCTTATAATATCGGCGCAGCAGTAAACAGACTATCTCAGGACGAAATAAAAAGAAGAGACTGGTAACTCTCAAGGTCCGCATTTGTAAACAATAGTATGATAAGTAGTCTTTAGCATGGCTCGATGAACCCGTAGAAAGAGAAGAAAAAGATAAGAAGGAAAACAAAGATAGGCGAGACTATAGCTCGTCAAACAAATCATAAATGTCCGTATTCTTTTAATTTACAAATAATTAATATGGTTTTCTTCTCAGGAGGGTTGTCATTTCTTATAAATGCCATTCATAAATGAAAATCAACCCTTAGAATCTTACTTTTCCTATTACTTTGTATTTCAGCTGAGGGTCTATTTACATGTTAATGCGGTATATATCGTTTCGTACAACGATAATTCCTGCATTTTCTTAGCATTTTCGTGGAATTTACTTGTAGTTGCTTCGTTAACGAAAATTGGTCGTTACTCAACTTTATACCGCAACTTTAATTTATTTCCATTGCGATGTCTAAGAGACAGTCTAAAAATTATCTTACATTTGATAAAATTATTATCCGAATGTGTGATTTTTCGATTTAATTTTTTCTTCATCCAACGTATGACAACTCGAAGTAATAGGAAAGAAAAATGGCGGAAGAAATTGGAAAAAGGACTGAGAAATTGACAAAGTTAACGTTAAACTAAATATTTACACCCTCGTGTATTCGCAACAAAGCTAATTCACTTACTTCACCGAGCCTAAGGCAATACGAGGGATAAAAATAAAAATGGATTAAATTGAAAATCAATTAAAGTTGTAATTGGAAAATTTCGATTTATCAATGAAAAAGTTGATATAGCTGATATAATTCAATTCAAGAATTATTCATGAATTCGTATTGAGTATAAACATAAGAAATTCGTGCTCAAAGAATGTATTTGTCGAGCTGTTGGTAAATGTCTCCAATGTAGGAAAGTGCGTATGCCATTTAAAAAGGAAAATTGATTCTTCGATTATCTATCAATTCCTGATCAATAGAATATCCATGGATTTTCTACCCTCCGAACGAAAACTCTTTTCTACATTTTCATTCGAAGCTATTAGTTTTTACAGGAAATGTTTTTTAAAAAATTTAGGAGGACACTTTAAGGAGGCAAATAAGAATAATCAAATTTGACCGAAGGTAGTTTATACCTCAGGGAATTCATTTGCTATTTAGACATCCGTTTAAAGATATTGTATCAGATTTATTTGTGTTTATTAAACGTTAACGACGTCAAGTCACAATGTATGCATGTGACATCGCGTTTAATTTTAGACACAAGCGAGTGTATAATTTTGGTTACGTTCCTGTATTAATGTCGGCATAAATTTCAAGGTCTAGAATATATATATATATATATATATATATATATATATATATATATAGAGAGAGAGAGAGAGAGAGAGAGAGAGAGAGAGAGAGAGAGCGCGCGAAAAGAGGAATGAATTCACTATAAAGTGACTTTCTTTTTTCATATAAATCCTAAGTAACTTGCACTCTTTGTATTTTCCGTTGGAGCTTTTACAAGCATAAAATCGAGTAAGTGACCTGTCGCTCATCCCACCCTAGATCCTCTAATTTGCACATATTTCGTGGCTACAGTACTTACAAAAGTGCACAGATATATAGTCGAGTTCGCTCAGACACGGGGTAACGTTCGCACTCCGAGCGACTTTATTACTTCCTTATTCGGGTCTCGGTCGACTCTTTCTTCATGATTTTGCGTGTCTCTTAGCTTTTTTCTCCCTTTCCTCCTGCACTCGCCTTTTCATTCATTCGTGAGCGATTCCGATCAACGCATCGCCGCTTGCACTTGCGGTACGATGAATGTACGCGCGAACGCTATTTAAAGGTGTTGCTGAAATTCTGTAATTCTATTTCTGGATTCAACTCTAGCCAGTACGTGTTTATCGTATTCGAACAACGGACGAGTTTAAGAGCTAATCGAGACGAGTAACGACAACACTTGGGACGAAAAGTTGTTCGATACCGATTGAATACCGATGACAGTCATACGTAGATGATTGTCGGAGCATTTTAATAAATGATTTTGTCACCGAAACCTCACAATGTGAATACGCGTAACCAGTTTATGGTACACATATCTACATTTCAACGTAAACATTAATATGTACGGTAAGAAATTTGATCTATTTGCGTTTCAACGCAATTGCAAACGCATATTACTACTATTATACCCGAGTAATAATTGAACTTACTTTCGTACAATCGAGATTACATAGACGGAGGTGGATGCTATCGAGTTGACCGAACGAAACTCAAACCGTACGCAACAATGCGTTTAATTATCACAGCTATTACAAGCATCGTATCTCCAAAGAATGTTTAATGCGCACTTGCGCGTTTCCACGTTCTTTGATCCGTTGTACCTTTTTCAATAGCCAATTTGGCGTCTTGTCATTAACGACGTAGATGGACTTTTTACGAGCGTATCGTTATAAGTGAAAAATTTCTATTTTGTAGGGCAAAAATTCAAGCGCACGACAACAGTGATTTCCACGCGACGTCGGTCTTTTTAATTCGTCCTCCAGACCCTGTTAGTGACGAAACTACTTATGCGCTGCTCGTCAATGTCCTTAGGTTACTTTTTATCTCGTTAGATGTTCCAAGGGACTGAGCTTCTCAAGGTCAAAGCTAAAATTTCTCATCTGGATATCTGCAAGCGGAATATGCATTACGCGTGATTATTGCCAGAATGACATTTTATGAAACTCACTAGCCATGCATTATGGAAAACAAGCGTTCGCGTTGAAGATTTATGAAAGATTAGTTCTCCATTGCGTTATTTGGACTTTTCGTCCTATCACTTTCACGTAGCGTCGAAAGAAAAAGCCAAGGTCGCCCCGAAATTTCTCTTCCTTCTTTCGTAATTCAGCGGTGCAACAACGACATACGATATTTTGCGATATCACAAACTCGTTCGCATCGCTCATACTCATTTTATATTAATAATGAAATCACAACGCGAATGCGCAGTGCGTTAGGTATTTCGCGTGCGTTGGCGCTCCCAAGCAATTCATCAACGTGATAGCATGCATCGTCTGGTTAAGGGTGACCACGGGGTGATAGGGTGTAGGTGGAAGAGAGGGAGAGGGTGCGAGACGGGGTGACGAGGGTTGGGAAAGGCGACACGTAAGCCGGTGGCATTAGGAATGCATGTATGCGCTGATCTGCAGCCAAGATACGCCTGGCAATACGTCAAGTGTCGGTGAGAAAAATGCCTTTGCCCGCGTAAGCCGTGGGTGAAACGAGGAGCTGCTGGTCTCTCTTAGTTTTGTCTGGGCTCCTGTCGACGTGAAAGGTCACTATCTTTTAGCTTTCTTTTCCTCCCTCGTTCTCTTGCGCGCGACGAGCTATGCGATTTTCTCGGATTATGCTTGAAAATTGCCGACGGATTTTGTCTTTTTAGCCCGCGCTGTCTTTCTTTCTTGTCTTTCGTGTCTCGTGCTCGCACGATCTCGTCTGCCTTACAGAAATGACAGGGTAAAACCAATTTTCGACCCCCGTGATAAATTACTTTGTTCTGTCGTACTTTTTTTCGAATTCAATGAAGCGCTGCTTTTTATTTGGGAGGAGATGCTAGGTTTTTTAGGATCCGAGGCGATGGTAGTTTTCAGTAAACCCGGGCATGGAAAAGCTTTGAAAAACCTGTCGCCGAATTCTCTCGCTCGCTCGCTAAGAATTTGACAATACCACCAAATATTACACTAAATGCCTAAATGCCGATGAGTCATTTCTTATTGCGACAGTAATAGTTCGCGTAAAGGCTTTTTCTTTGGTATAGAGGTGCAACGCAGTCTGTACAAGAGGCGAGAAAAACAAACAAAAGACATTTATTCTAATAAGACAAAACGTAGCTGATCAAACAGACAGACATAGTTAGCTCGATGGATTTTAAATATTTATGAGCAATTGAAAATTCTTCAGAGATTTTCAAGCTCTATTGCAAAATGATTCCGAAAGCTAATTTGCATATAACTATGTGCTTTCGAGCGGAGGAATTTATTTATAAATAAATTCCGCAAACGAGGTCGTACGAGAACCAGCTGACAACTCACGCTGACAACGAGGAACGATTTAAAGATAGAAACAATTTGATTTCCTAGCTTTGGAAGGAATACCCGAATTATCAAGTTAGTGCAGTCAAATCTATGTAGGATAGATTTGACAGTACTAGCTTGCGTAATCATCGTGATTACTCGAATGTCGGTAATCCAGGGATTAACGTTGGATCACGGATGCACTTCCAGTTGTGAGGCTGCGGCATTATTACGTTGCTCTGCCAGAAGCTCAAATTTAATAGCTCGATAAAATTCCTCGCAACATTTACGAATACAGCTTACGCGTACGTAATTACATTTATCGCGGAGGTACATTTTTCAATATTTAGCTTTAAGTATGGCTTTGACTTTGTACCGATATTGATGTTGGTCCGATATTGCATTAGTGGGCGTCACCGGTGTGGAATAAAGCTACAGGCAAGGCTAAGGACGCAACAAGACACACAGATAAGTGACAAAGCGTAAAAATATTTTCAAAATATATTCGGAAAGAGAGCAAATGCAGCTTCCCACGCGCTTCGATTGCCGACAACAGCAGCATTCCGTTCTTTTCTCAGGCAGAGCAAGAAACGATATTCTCCAGTCGACGAGGCAACCACGAAAAAGCCGAGCCTATGAATTATACGAGGTACCGAAGGCAGGCAACAGAGGGCAACTATCGGAATCGCGCCGGCGGAAGGACTGAAAAAAGCCACGTTCCGGATAAGAACACTTTTTGCCGGAATCAAGGCCGCAATAAACGGATTATTGCTGTCAAGTTGTGACTCGAACGATGCGCCCCTTTCTTTTATTACTTTGAGCTTTCTCTCGCTCGAGTCTAAATTTCAGGGAAGGATCTGAAGTAACACGAGGGTACTCGTAA
Organism: Wiebesia pumilae; assembly: GCA_018907045.1. Lineage (NCBI taxonomy): Eukaryota > Metazoa > Arthropoda > Insecta > Hymenoptera > Agaonidae > Wiebesia > Wiebesia pumilae. The sequence goes on from JACCHZ010000022.1 coordinate 5,380,385, forward strand.
TTTTCATTCTTTTATTAGACTGGGAGAATAAATAATTAACAAGTTTGAGTGCTTGCGAAACTCGAATGGATTACAGAGATAGTACTTATATAATACAATTAATGAACAAGCTTTCCGACAAGCTTTTTCGCTAGATGCAATTGATATTTTAAGTAGCGTAACGACAATTCACTGGATACTTGTATCTTGTCTTGTACGCGGATTACTCGATTATCTTCTGCGCAGTTGCGAAGCTATTAATAATTAATAAACAGCGACTAATAACTGAAATCGTGAGTTTTTAACTTCTTCTTGGATGTTACGTACGAGTAGAATTGCTGCACCAAGTACATGACTCTGTTCGTTAATTAATCAACGACCGGAGAATCAATTTTCGGAATAAATCGTCAAAATTAAAAGTCGACTTTCGGTATTCCATAAGGCGCGTATACTTGTGTTGTAACGGGAAATTCGGCTAATGGCACTTTTCAATTTGGAGATTAATCCGTACGAGTTTTCGAAAGACAAACTGCGAGAAACTTCGAGAAGATAAAGCATAATAATAATAATAATAATGGTAATAGTAATAGTAATAATAATATATGTACAGAGAGAGAGAGAGAGAGAGAGAGAGAGAGTGAGAGGGGGGAGTGGGGGTGGGGGGGGGAGAGAAACAAAGAAGAAAAGAGGCAAAGAAAACTTCAAACCGCCAACGCGAAATTTAATTAAAGCACAGTGCCTCAACGCTCCTTATGAATAATCATGAGACTCGTGCGCAACATAACGAGTCCGCACACGTAACCGCAAATCACCTCGGGATTTTCTTTTCAGTCGTGATAAACAGCATAATGGGGCTAACGGCGAAAAAATTGTTTACGCCGGCGGCGAGCGCCGCGTGATTTTTCAAGCGAAACGCGCTCTTTCCTTGGCGAACCAACGCGACCAACGCGACCAACGCGACCAACGCGACCAACGCGTCCAACGGTCCGTTCCATCTTCGTTTCGGCGCCCGAGATTAATTTAATCGTCATTTCACGCGCGGACCTTCGTCACGTCCTATCATTCGCGTTGGCTTTGCCACCCCCTTCACACCCCACTACCCCCACAGACAGGAGGTCGAGGGAGTCGCCTGTCAGCGTAAGGTGAAAGGGGCAATTTTTCCGGCAACGTGACCGATTTCCTTTGGCTCGCGCTGCGCCCAATTAGAATGCACGTATGATCTTTTGGATTTGATGCACGGTTGGAGACAAGAATGACGATTGAGAGTTCAAATCACGTGCAATCGGGTCGGTTTCAGAGATTTTTCATTTTAGAAGTAATCGCATTACTGGTGCATTTGTAGCCGGTGGCGATTTTTTCATTACACGGCGTATTAACGCGTAAAAGTCCAAAAGCACGCACTGGTCTGTGAAAAGAAAGTAATACTAAACAATGTGCGTTGGCACTCATTCACTCGCCAGCAGAATTAATTCTCATGGACTCTTTTTAGTTTCCGGTTAATCTGACCTTGGCACAAGATAAAACCTACCAACTGCGAAATATCGATGCCGACATGCACCCAGTCTGTAGAGTAGATAAATAGGCACGTGATTTATTACGCGAGCAACGAGTTACATAAGAATAAAGGGAAATTATTAATCTAAGTAATGGCGACATTAATGGAACTGCAATTGAAAATAAAAAATCTTCGTTTAATTTTGTCCAATATAATGCCGATGTTGAGAATGTTAAACTTGAGTATGTAATGTAACGTAAAACAATGTTGTTACATCGTTACAATACGCGAAGCATCGTACATGTAGGAATATTGCTTTTGCCAATGAATGGTAATTTTTCATAATTACATTGCATGCAATTACGTAACATTCCAAGTCTCTTCAAATGTTTTACGATTTACGAAGTAACTTGAAAGTACCTCACGGCGACGCATTGATTTTTAAATAAGAAAATATTTTACAATCATCGGGCGCCAAAATACGAGAATCGAACGCTGTACGATTTCATACGTTTTCATTTCAAGTTGCTTCTAACGAATATAAATGCGACCGCATGTTCAAGCGGTACAAATTGACATTTATTTAAATACGCGTTCTCTACTTTTGAATAAAAGTGTTCACTTAATAAAAGATAAGAAAAAGGTTGGGTTTTTATCGTGTCGACTCTGTCAGAACGATATCCTCTTAAAGCGATCGTAACATTCCCAAGTTATCATTAATTTCGCGATATGTTTTGCCATGAATTCTTTTCACGTAACACGTTTACGAGGGAATTTCCCGAATGCAATAAATCAATTTCACCAGTTTATTAAAAAGAAGGAAAAGAAAAAAGAAGAAAAAGCTCACTTTTGTACAAGATACTCCGTAATGTACAACGATATCTCTTCTTCTCCGGCAAATCACCTTTGACTAAGCTGTACATCCGATAGACGCACAGTCTTACCAACATCCCAGACGTCAATGTCGACGCGGATGAAAGCGTAATGCCACGGAATCGCTTCGTTTCTCACTGTCAGGACTTTTCTCTCCTTCTCGGTCTTGCGCCTTTTTACTACGCCGACAAATAGTTTTCCAGTTTTTGAGGGTCAGCTCGGCGACAGAGAGAGAGAGAGAGAGAGAGTGAGAGAGAGAGAGAATAAAATTAATTTCGTGATTTTATTACAAAACTGACAAGATTACCCTGGGTTTAAATTATTATGATTTTACAGAAATGCACTGCCGTGTACTTTGGCGATCTATGCGTTTTGTATATTTTTTTATGCATAGAACTGCATTAGTATGTGTGTATTCGAGTCCGTGGATGTATGCAAAAGAAGCGGTTTAGAGAATGTAGGTCATTTCTTGGGTTTTCAAATGTTACAAATGCAGTGTAATCGAAGATTTTTTTTCTGACCAGTTACTATTTTATTTCATATCCTTTTTCATTCGTTAAAATAGAAATGTTGTTCGAGGGCAAGTAAGTATATTATTACTTAAATATTGATCTGGTTAATCGCCTGCAAGTGTAACGATAAATATACTTGAGAAATCAATATGTGTACCGGCACTAAGGCCATGAAATGAAATGAATAAAGAAGAGATCGGTACAGGCACGTTATTGGATAAATACCCGGTTGTTATATAATTATTCAAAAAAGTAAATGAGGATGGATGATTTATCCATTATTCAAATCGTTTTTCATGAATGAAATAGTGAAAATACAAAGTGATTTAAGGAAATAGGTTTATTTTTTGCAAAGTACGTCGCGTAAAATAATGCATTTGTACCTATTTCTGACGGTGGTTTTACGTACAACGAAATATCAAGAAATAAATTGAGATTTGGTGTAAGTTGTTTTTCTTGCATTGTCTCGAACATTTAAACTTACCTCACGTATTAAAACACGAGCTCGAAAAATTTTGTAAATAATAACTAAGAATGTTAACCAACATAAGCTTTTTCTCCATTATCATTGAAAACGTCGATTTTTTTTTATTAAAACGTCAAAAAGCAGTGGCATTCATCTCGTTGAAATACAGGAAATCCTAAAATGCTAAAGGGGGAACTAAATCGAAGAAGAAAAAAACCCGTCGGACGAAAATGCCAGCAATAGCACGAACTCGACTCTTCGTGTCCCTTTTAGTAAAACGTAGTTTTAGCTGCAGTCAAGACTCGTGACTGTTGAACCATCTCGGCATGTCGCTATTATAATCGTGACTCGTGACCGTCGTGCATATTTTGCCTTCCTGACACCTCCCGCTCTTTTCCTCGCCACTATATCTTTTCTTTTTCTTTGAGACATGCAAGGAAAAAGTCACGTGGCACCGCGATGCTTTTCGAGGCAAAAATTAACGTAGAGACGCACTTGATACTCGCCGAAGCAGCTTTTTTTCTTTTTTGCTTTTATTGCCTTGCGTTTGAAGCTAAATATAACATAGGATAAGAGATTGTTTTTCTTTGATTTATCAAATTTATTTATTTCTTGGTCTCTTTTGAAGTCTCTGTAAAATTCTAATGATGAATTGATTCATTCAAACTATATTACGAGATCACTGAAGCATTTCAAACTAACACAACTGAATCCTAATCCTTTTAATTACATCCTTGTGCAATCGAGTGGTTATTTATGGGTCGAGTAAGCTGAAAGCCATTGAAACGTCTCGTGTACTCTTCTATTTAATTTCTGCTCGCGTCGTGGTGTGCAGTTCTTATTTTTTTAATGATCAGTGGAATCTGTGAGAAAATAACGTAGACGTACGTAAACACTGTATTCATTCGCCTGGACTATTCGCAGTACTTCATCGCACACGACTAAATTTATTTATTAGCGTGGAAAAATCTTGTAATTTTTAAAAGAACTCGGGGCAGATCCTTCCACTCGTCGATGAAAGGAACATTATATCGGTGTCCACATCTTCGAGTATTTGTATATTATTGGGAGCGAGTTGAAATACTACTGGGAACTACAATAGCGAGTACAATAGAATCTACTTTCTTATTTTCTTAATCATAAAACTGAAAGCGCATAATAGAGTATCAAATGCAATTGTCTACGCTGTGAAACGGTGTTTGCAAGTCTGAAACTTGTAAAATTTTGCTAGTGCATTTATTGATGTGGCACTCGTATAAACGAAAAAGGAATGGCTATTTAGGATTTCAGTGTTGAACACGACGACGCGCAAGATATTCGAGTGTAAAATATATTAGAATTTTTGTTTTAAATTAAATTAATGGATAGATGCGTTAATGTACTTCTCATTGACATTTAAATATTTTATGACATAGTCTTTTGAAACTGCTGATGATTTAGAAATAAATTTATTATTATCACTTGTAAATAGTATTGACACTCGTTAAATATTCGAGCTGAATAATTCACCTTTAATGTATTTGAACTTTATATCGTTAAAATTCCTGATCTACGTGGAAAATACGAATTCATATGTGAGTCATGCGAAACATGGAAAAATACTGAAATATTTTTTCAAACGACCTTAATTTCTCTCTGTGAATCACAACAAAAAATTACTTAGTACCATGAAGCCGTTCTAACTTCTAAGTATATAAATATTAAAAATCGTAATATTGGTCAGCCGTTACGTAATAAATCACATTATCTTATAATATCTAAAAATTGTCTTTATTAGTTAGATTACATGCTTTACGTAACCATTACGCGTGGAAAAAGGACTTTCAATGGAAGCAATAATTTTTTTAATAGCGTTTTCTTGTGGTTTAAAGTATGATTGCAATTTACAATTTATTAGGAATACGCGAGTAAATTTAATTTACTGATATTAATAAATAAGTAATACATTGAAGTTGTGCAGAGGAAAAATGTTCACCGTATTTCGTAATAATAATTTTCCAAAGCGAATAAGTAAAATTGTGTAAACATATTAGTCTTGCTCTCAGCTTTTTTACATTTACTTTTAATCGTGGAAACAATCTGATGGTCCATCGTGTTCTATTACGTGCTACATATCTCGGCATAATTGACTGTCCTTCTGTATTACTATATCAGTCCTGAGCTTTTACGTTACATGCATACATGTTTTTGTGCAGTTTTGTGCAGTTTTGTGCAGTTTTGTGCAGTTTTGTGCGTGTACAGGCTCCATGTAATTGAAGAAGTCGCGTATGCCGTGTTAATCTTTTTTGGAGACGTTACGCACGTTTATTACTATTTTACTACTGTCCGTTATAAATGATTAATTACATGCTAATGAAATTTTTCAAAATCTTGTAATCAAGTAAAGTTGAAATTATTTATAAAACTATTTTAGAAAATTTAAATTTTGCACACCAGCGTAATATTTACAGTATTTTACTTGTTATACCTTATTGTAATTTGAACTTTTTGTAACTTTGTTTGAAAATTAACTAACATCCGCTTCGCGAATCTTTACTTTTATTCTCGCGTCATGTTTTTCTTTGTCAAGAGAAACAAAATTATACTTAAAATCGTACTTGCAGTGTAGAAAATAAAAAGTTGCTGCTTCACTAGTTTTTTTAATAAAAATTAAAGACGATTATACATTTATATACATTTATATACATTTATATACATTTATATACATTTATATACGTTTATATACATTTATATATAAAAGGGCAGATAAATACATTGAATCGAATCATTCTGTTTTGTCTACTGTGATTACACTTTGACAAGACTGCAGGTTCGATATCAAATATCAGAAATATCCCTTAAGTCGAAAGGACAATTTTGAATCTCTGCCCTCGTCGCCTATCAACGTGAAAATCTTAGATAACAAGTGTTTCCGCGACATTCGCGTAATTTAATTTAAATTTCAATCAAGAGCTCGTGGTTATCTTCCCCGTGAATCTGCAGATCCGTTTTTATCTAACGAATTCCGACGCCGACGTGACGTCGCGTCGCTTTGGCAAATCAAAGCGAATAAAAATAAATTGCATCAGCCGTGGAGGGGGGAAAGCTCGAGCTTTATTCCTATATCGGATAGATCAGGTGCGTGTCTCACGCTTTGTTACTTTGGAGCGCCACTTAGCCTTCGAAGACGAGGTGCAATCATTTAGGACCAAAGAAACGAACTTCAGTAGCAAGTTCTTTCTCTCCCTTTGCTTGTACTCTCAAGCTGCTGATTTTTCTTTCCCTTTTACGCATTTTCGTTCCGCCTTTGTTGCTTCTGTTTTCCGTTATTGTGTTCACAAATAGCTTTATTTCTATTTTATAAAGGTGGCGATTTAGAGTAATAATGGTAGAAAAGTTGAGAAAATAAATGGACAACTCACTTGCGCTGTAACTGTTCATAATCGATCCATTTTTATCGAACGTTTCGGAATAATGTTTGAGCGACCGAAGCTTTACGACTGCTTAATATGGTTTATAGTAATATTAATCATCATCCGAATATTTTCATGAATATCAAACTATGGGACTGTAGAGGTCATTGGCAATTCTGATGGATACTCGTGGCCTCCATTGCGCATAAATCACTAGAATGTTTGCGATCGATATTATTGCAAATCCATAAGTATGTTTTTGCTCTAGATATTTTTGCTGCTCCAATGATTCATTCCCCACTCGAGTTCTCTTCACGAGTGATTTTTCTTGGAGTGATCCATTAAACTTTACGGTACAACACGGACGCGTAGTATCTCGTAGATAACATATACAGCCTCTTAAAGTAAATATTTAATAATACGACGATCTATAAATGGCGCTTTTGTTTAAAGGACTCTACTATTTGACTCCGCTATTTTTACACCGTTATTTGTAGAGAACAGCAGAGATTCGCGATAACGATAGCAAATGCAGCCAAAGTTCCAGCTACATAATCTTTTTGATTTTCTGCTTGCAAATGTTGAATAGTTCGATTTTACATTCGTTGTAAAAGGGGAGCGAACGTTATTCAAGATTGTATTTAAAAATGAAATTGTTCCGTATCCCGATGTAAACAGATACAATAGGTCGCCGTTTATCGAATGAGGTACGCTGCCCGTATTCGTGCTAATTTTCAATATCGCAACACTCGATCGAAACCTAATTCTTAAAAAATAGATTTCAAAAAGCATTCAGAGCTGTGCGTTGCAGAAACGACTTTCCTGGGTTCGATTACTGGATCAATCTATTAGCATCTCCAGTAATCGATTCCTTGTAAAGTATGCAAGGCCTTTCAGGCAGATCCAACACTTCCCGAAATATCCAGAGACCCTCGTAACTCGTCCATTCGCGATTAAGCCCGTCAACTCGTGCACCAGCCCCGGCATCGGCGGCAATAAATTTGATAATCGCGTAAATAAAGCAAATGAAATCCACGAGTCTTACTCTCGCTGTTGCTCCTTTACGATACATACATATTCTCGCTCAGCTCGAGCCGACGTATCCGCTTCCGCTTCTTCTCTCTAGTTGTCACACCGTGACGGAGCGACAGTCTTCTTTGTCCTTTCCAAATTGGCTCAGCGACCACGAGCTTTTCATCGACCTCGTCAGTCGAGCCGTTGCTCCGTCGCCTCCCTTCATTTCTCCCCTCTCATTTCTTCCTTGTCCTTATCGTTTCGAATCCAATTAAAGTTCCTATCTCACCCTCTTGTCTCATCGACGTTGCCGTCGCAACTGCTCATCTCGCGTTGCTACAATTCTTCGTTGAACGCGAGCTCGCGACATTTCGTCTTCTCCATTGGTCGCCTTGCGTTCGCTCTCTATCTCGATCCACCCGGTTTCTCCTTTTTGTTTTTCGGATAGCTGGAAGGATAGTTGCTCTCTCTCTCTCTCTCTCTCTCTCTCTCTCTCTCTCTCTCGTCCTTCCTCTACTTTTATCCACGTGCTTCTCGAATCTTGCGGTTCTCTCATTCGCCTTCACGCGTTGTTTCTCGCCCGTTGACTTTATCCACTTGGTGCAGTGACTGTTTTCAATGGAACAGTCGCTCAGAATTTAGAGAGTCGGATGGTTAGGGCATTCATGCGCTTCTCCTACGTTTAAGTAGCAGTAAGAGATCTGTAGCTGTGGCGAACGTCGGTGAAAATTGAGTTTTCTAATTTCGTTGGCTCGCTGTCTCTTACTGCTTGTTAACAAGAAGTAAAATAAATCGTAGGAATCGCATTGGTAATCGCTCTATTGAGGTTCCACTCGTTAACGAAGGGGTAACGTTAGCGAACGTTTTAGCTAATTAGGAACTAGATTCGAAGAAAGAACTCTACGCATGAAGAATAATACCGGAATCCTGTGCTCGTACCGGATCGTACACGTATAACCTTCATCAACGACGTATAACCTTTTGTGGCAAACTTTAAATGGCTGATTCTTAGAAATTTGTTAATGCTTTTCATTCCCTTGCGTTATTAATGCAAATGCGCCGCTTTTACGAATTCGAGCGTTGTACGCTTTGAAATTGTTTACAGCTGCGAAACTAATGATGAGATATTTTATAATTTTAAGTTTGCCAAGCGGTTGTGCAGCTTGCGTTTAAATTGTCAAAACTCGACTTTGCAATCGATTCTCGTCTCCTATCTCAAGTGAAAAAACGAGTGCGCAGTATTGCGAAATTCGCCTAATTGGAGAGAAATACAAATAATGGAATTCGGCTGCCTCGGTCTTTCCTCGTCAGTCCCTCAGTCCCTCTTATAATTCAGTCCTGGAATATCTCGCCTCCGATGCGGCGGTTCGTTGTGCGTGACGGAGATCGCGCGCGATACTTTATCATTCGCGGGAAGAACGTTAAATGGATAATTGAAGAGTGGAAAAAAGAAGTGGCGGCCAAGGGGGAGGGGTGGGCTGATGGGGCGAAGTCGGTCGCATGCCGTCAAGTCCGGCAGGGCTCGCAGCCAAGGGAACGAACTGCACTTGGGTGTAGCTATGCGAAGGCGTTATTGCGTGTAGACGTGTACGTCGGGGTGCGCGCGTGCGAATACGGCTCTCGAAAGCGAGGTTAGAAGAGGAAATGACCGCGAAGCATGGCTAATTGCAAATACTCCAAGTGCCAACTGCTGCTCGGGAAAGTTTTAGGGCACGGAGGCGAGGACGCGCCTTATATGCGAATGCGTGCTTTATTGTTCGCCTTATTGTTCGCCACCTGTCTCTCTTTGTTAGCTGGAGTCCGAAGCGAGACTACGTAATATCGGATCTGGGGCTACTTGTGGCTCTCGTGCGAATCAACAGCAGGCTCGTCGGACTCGCCGATAAGTGCTCGCTCTTGCCTCCCTTTGATCTTTTACACGCTCGTTGATAAAGTTCTTTGTCTCGAAGCCTCAAATCTAGAGATTGCACTCGTGTGACGCACTTGGTGCGCCGTAGTCACAGTGATCATCGAGCGATGCGAGCATTAAGCGAATTATTTAATATTCGTAAGGATTGTTTTTGCAGAGCTTCGGAATTACGTGGCAAAGGGAAGATAAATATTTCGTTGGGATAACGGGAGCGATTACGAGGGCAAGCTTTATCGTTGATTTAGGTCGAGTAATTTATTTTGGACAAAATTCTGTTGTGCGGATAGGGATAATGGCCTTGGAAACACCTATTTATTGTACTTGCAGTATGTGCGTGCGCGTTTAAACTCTACAGATGGACTTATTTTATCGAGGAGTTTAATTACAGGTCATGAATCGGAGGGTTACCGCGCGATGGACATCGGAGGGTATTGGAAATAATTCGATCGTTTACGATGGTCCGTCTCGTTTAAAAGGAGGCTCTCTCGAATTCAATAATTTAATCCTCTTTGGTGATTGTTATAATTGAAATATCGAAATAAGATCAGGATTTTAAGTGGCCGAAAAATTCTACCGGAGGCAACATTAAGATCCCCTCATTCGAGAATAAAGATAAAATTCGATAATTTCAGTTGTTGAAAATTACCGAATCTCACTGTATCTGACACGATACAACGAAAGTTGAATTGAGAAACTTAAACATTACTGAATACTAACTAGCTGGTTAGTATTCCATTCGACATTCAAAGCATCTTATTTTGAACTTTCAAAGCTCCGGTTCAAACGCTATAAAATTTTGAATATTTTGAAATTCGGGTTTGCTACAAATTGATAATTAAGAGAACTTTACGGAGTGGGTGTAGTTAAAGTTTCAGTTTACAAGTTTATAAATGAGTAGTCCCTAGGTGGAGGCTATAAATTAAAAACTTCAAAAATTATGTTATATTTTTTGTGCATAACGGTTTGTATGGATGCCTTTTGGTGAAATAATGCCACTCAAATGTATCATTAGCTATGTATTTTCAGCTCCTGACCGTACTGCATATTTTTAATTGCGATGCGCAAGGTTTTGTTGTCATTTTCGATTATCTCCGTACGATCAACTTATTATTACATTATTATTCATTATCGTATCAATCATCCATTGAATTAACGAGGAATTCCGTTTATGAAAGAGTATCGTTAATACGAGGAAGTTAATACGTAGAGAAAGTTCTATAAATCCTTTAATTAGGGCAAAATTCTTTACAAAATCCTAATTAACGAACAAAGAGTACAATAGAATTGAGCGAATATTTATCCGATTTATTCCGATATGTATAGGAACGTTTGATGCTTTTAGATGTTCAACGTTTATGTAAAATAATTACTAATTATATATTGTATTCGTGGCTTGCTAATTAAGTTTGATTTACAAGCTAGATTAATGAATACGTAGGAGTCGACAAGTTAGAATGAGTTTACTGGAAATTCTCTGAACGGAAAGTCGTTCATAATTTACGAAGTATTCTAAAGGAAAACGTTTGCCTCGATTGAAATGACTTTACGTTGAGAAAATGCTTTCAAAAAATATTACTTCAGGCTCTATATTCGTTTAATTGAAAAAGAATATAATCGTGTACTATAGAGGCAAAATAGCAATAGTAATATGTAAAATTATGCAAAAATATGACGACTGGAGACTATAATTGTATTTGAAAACAGCGTTGGTCCTCTATACAACGGCACTATTTTTTAAGTGTTTCTCGTGCGTGCTATCTTTCTCATTTTGATCGTTTCTCTTTTTATATGTCCCTCTTTTTCCTCTCTGAAAACCGATCGTCAATTTATATCATCTCGGTTTAGTAGCGAATTAAATGGAGTAATAATTTTCAAGGACTTATATATTTCTTAATGATATTTTTATCGAATACTTGAGGATGATTTAAATTGTTGCTCGCTTAAAATACATCGATCAATTTTTTCAAAAGTTGTTTTCTACTTATTCTTTGTTACACACACACACACACACACACACACACACACACACACACACACACAAAAATTAATTTTATTTTTTCAAACTCTTTAGTTGGACTTTTTACTTATTTTACCAGACGATTTAAATAATTGAAGAAAGGGAAAAGTAATTTTCTGCTTGAAAAAATGTACACAGTGTTTATACGCAGGATTACATATTTCTATGGGATGTTCGCATGAAAACACAACATAAAATACTTTTGTATTACTCGTAAATAAGTTGTTTAAAATTACATTTTGTTCGAGCCTGTGTCGTGGAAAATTAGTTCACGCTTTTATATTACATCGGTTATTTGATTTTGATTTATTCAGATTTGGTGAAATTAATGTATTATTTAAATAGCATTATAAAATAAGTTATGAAAAATAGACGCCTTGCATGTAATATATGGTAATTAATGATTAATGCTCGTACAACAGCAGAATAAATGTTATTTGAAACTCATTAATTTATGTATTACGTATATTGTACATCGTGTAATTTTAATAATTTGATCGGATTCGAGTGTCCGAATTGACATTTAATTAGCTGCAATTAATAATTTTCTTTATTTTGAAAAACTTGAATTCTTTGGATATTTTCATAACTGTATGGTTGTTTACAATTTTTTTTTTTATCAACTGTCGAGGACTTTATTGCGTACTCTGTACCGTTTTTCCACAGAAACTGGAACTTCAATTTTATATTTTCAGGTACAGGACGAAAAGATTTAAGCAAATTTAAATCATTAGTCACTTTCAATGCTTCGCGTATAAAAGATATGACTGAATAAACATTAACATCGAAAACAGAACGATATTATATCTGGCAAATTTATATCGTACGAAATGGCTTTCTCACTTTTCAATAGGAATACTGCGCGGATTTATTTAAAACGAAGGGCGGCTTTATTACTTTTTTGTAGAATGCGAATAATCGTGAAAGTTATTACATTATTATAAATCGAGAACAATAGGTGGTTGCTGGTGTGGGATAACGGTATAACCGAGATATAATTAGCTTATGCATATATACGTAATTAGCAATATTGCAAGATCGTATTCGAATAAATGAATTTCCTACAAATCAAAATTTAAACGGAATCTTCGTGCTTCGTTACTCTACCGGTAATTTTGAAAAGCCTTCTCACTTCCACGAAATATCCAGAGAAATAAAAATGAGCCGAGTAAGGCTTCGTATCAATGAGCGGGAATATTGGCTTTCGAAATATCATCAAAGTCGAATTCCCGTTTCATCGGACGCTTTTCCCTCCCTCTACGTCAGAACCGCGATCGCACGAATAGCTGCAGTCTACCGAAATAACTGCAATCTGGTAATATTGCCGTCCACTTTGCAAATTAAAATAAATAAATAGGATAGTTTGGCTGGCGCGGAGCCAGGAACGCCGTTGGAAAAGCCTCTACATTTATATATGAATGATTGCTTTTCTCCCCATTTTTTTTTTTTTCTGTCCGTAATCCGAAGGCAAAATAAGATTACCCCGAATGAAATTGTTAATTTCTCTCAACATTGCACATTTCGCTTTCCTCGTTGGTGCGAGGCTTCTTCGAAAGAAGTCAAACGTATACTTATTTGCGAAACATTGTGACGAGAGAAATTATGTTCCGCCGATTTCAAACGTATTTTGATAAATGTTCCTGAAAGGTGAATCGGCTCTAATCAGGTCTAATTCCTCCGTCCTTGCCAGGACGTCAACATCTACGCTTGGAAAATTAAGCGTAAGGCAATCGATCAACTTTTTTACTTGCGAGCTGGCTATCAAATTTTATTCTCTTACTGTAACAAGCTTTTCGCAAAATTTGTCCTTGCGAGTACAAGAAGGAAGAGTACAACTGGGAATTAAAACTTTTTAATTTTCTTTAAAAAGCTCACGTTGGTTTAAAAGCTTATATTTCGTGGACATTAAAAGTCATAATCTTAAATATTCGTTATAATGTTGCGTACTTTTAAACAGGAAATTCTTTCGACAACTCGCTCGATATTTTTCGCAGTCCTATCTTCTATTATCCATTATTTCTGTCTAAGTCACTCCCCCCCCCTCGCTCTTTCGTGAGCTGTAAATTCGTTAATAGCACGAAATATACGCGTTTCTAATGCGCAATAAGTAATGTACAACGTTTTAAAATAAGTGAGCGAGTTACGGTTGCCTTGAAGAACATTTCATCATTTTTATAGAAGAGAAATAAAATAATAGATCTCCTCATCTAGAAACAATGAACTCGGTAAAAGAGCGTACGCTAAAGAATGAAATAATTGAAAATACTCGGTGTCTACCCTCAGTTTTTCGCATCGCTTTGAGAACACGTGCTATTCACTACGTGAATATACGGCAAACAAAGACAAGTCCAACGAGAGTTGCTCTCTTTGAGCTTTGATTTTTAATTTAAGAAACTTAATGTGTCTCGCATTTGAAGCGAGTCTCTGAAACATTTCAATAAACTATCGCACAATTATAGGTTGCTTGAAGACTCTTTGAAATTTTACATTTGTAAGCGTTGAGCGGAAAAAGAGTGAAAAACTTTGACGTTGGTTTGGGTGTACCTGTACAGCCCAAGCGGTACAGAATCTCGGTACGCGTTTCGCTAAGGAAAAGCTGCCACTTACGTTACAACCGCTTCGTGATTCTTTAGGGCTTTGCGGGTTGTCGTGTAAAACGATAAAAGTAACTCATTGTGAATCGCTTAAAAATTGACTTTAAACTCGACCGATTCGAAATCAGTTACGAAACTCGTCGAAGAGGATATTGTAGGATTTGCTGTTATTTCCAAAGACATTGGCTCTATTAATAAATATTTCACAACGTTCTTGGAGCGCGACGATTGGTACACCAAGTAGTTAAAAAAATTAGTTTGCATTTCTCGATTGTTTACATGCACTACCGCGTACTCGGTAACCGTGCAATATTCGCTCGATTCTTCGCTGTGACGCTTTTTTTCTCAAGTCCTTAAAATTACGCGTTCGTTTCACGTAAGCTACGCACGATCTATTTTTCTTTTCTTCTTTCCCACTCAAAGGACAAAACTGGCAAGCGCTGAGTATAGTGCTGAGTAAAAAAATGAGCTCGCACGTGTGTGTTGCTATTTGGGCGCGTGTGCGATATCGGTAAATGGTGGTGTAGGAAGAGAGGAAAAGGAACGATCGCAGCTCCAAAGGTACTGAGGTGTGCGTGCGCGTGCGTGCGGAGGTGACGAAGGAAAGTAATAGAGAAAATAGAAGTGGAACGACCCGCTAATATTATTCGCATTAACGAAGTGTCGTTAAGAATGGCCGTAAAGGCTTTAACTCGATGTCGATTATTGATATTTTCAGGCAAGCTCGTTTTACTTCTTTTCCATTTACGAGCCAATCCTTCATTGAATACGATTGCAACGAGTTTACGAGGCAGAAAGAAAGTGCGTACTTACCTCATTGGAGAAATCCCTGAAATTTTGGTTAAGGACTGTAAAAAGGCAGATTAATTTGTTGTAACGTTGCGAAGTAATAGTAGCTTTTGTTACAATTTGTTTAAAAGCACAAAGAATGTTAGAATCCAGGCGCACACTTAATTGCGATTAATTACTACGATCGAGTATGAAACCTACAATTATAATTTACTAAAGATTAATTTATAATTAATTATCGATTATGCGTTGGGTTTCCGTTGCGTCGCGTATTTGACATTGCACAAACGAAGTGACGAGCGGGAGAGTATAATAAATTTGACTGTTTCCGCGGTATCGGCATGGAAAGAGAGAAGCGACGCTATTAACGATCGAAGGAAAAAAAGGAGAGGCAATTCGTTTTATGGAGGAAAAAGTTTCTGTTAACTGTTTAACGTTGGTAAAAAAAAATTGCAAATTAGCATTAAGATGCATCTATTACATTTTTTGCACGCAAAGTGTTAATTGCAAAAGTTATCTGCCGGTATTGTGAAAAAATTTGAAATGCCTTTGTTACGAAACTGAAATGGGTAATTTTTTACGAATTCATTTGTAACGTTAACTGGCGTATTTTCAAATTTATCCGATAATTTGAAAATACGTTTTCAAAGGACATTTGGAAAGTACATTTGGAAAATGCATTTGGAAAATATCTGATTCGAATTTTGCGAACGATAATATTGCTTTCGCAACACTTTTACTTGGCGCTCTTGTACTTCATTACAAGCTTCGAACAGAGATGGACTTATTAGATTTCCATTCTTATACTAGATATTGATTTTTTAAGAGATTTCTGAGATTACGAAAAGGCCGGTGATCGAGTCGAGAAAATCTAGATTCGCGTAAGAATAAAAGTGATGTTCACGGCACAAAATCAAGACTCGGTTTGAAAAAATTCCTAGATTCGTACCGAAGATTACGTAAGCTTACGCAAACATTTCTCGTGTTTGTTGTCTCAAAAGAAGAAAGAAGTTAAAATATCTCATCTGCTCTCGGATTCGCGCACCAACAAATATGGTGCTCGAGAGAAAAGCGTTGGATTCGACGCATCTGCCTTCACTGGAATGAAGTTATTCACGTAGGAGCACAAACGTTATCTCGTGCACTAGTTGTGCAATCGTGTCGCCTTTAGTCCAGCTTGTACCCGTATCGCAATACCTCGAGGTTTATCTTGCACTTGTTTGGTGCTTGAGCTTGTATCATAAAATGAAGGCAAATGACGATACAAGTATGCTCGCAACGGCAGAAATAATAAAGTGCGTTAAGAGAGCCAGAGAAGGAGAAAGTGAGCAGATAAAGAGAAAAAGAGACTCGGGGGATGAAGACGAGGCAGGATATACATTGGAAGCGGTCCTACTCTCGTTACAGGTGTGCGCGCGCGCGCGCGCGCGTAAAGCTACGAGCAAGAAAAAAGTGGAAAAAAGTGGGAAAAAAGTGGGAAAAAAGTGGGAAAAAAGTGGGAAAAAAGTGGGAAAAAAGTGGAAAAAAGTGGAAAAAAGTGGAAAAAAGTTAACCGCAAGAGAGCGAGGGGTTAAATTACGTATCTGTATCTGTATACTTGTGTACACGGAAGAGTGAGATGCGAGCGAGTGGAAGTGGAGGAAGAGATTAGGGCTTGGTGAAGTCTGCGGAAGTTCTCCAAATACGGCATTTCGCAAAGTAGTAGACGAAAGAAATTTGCAAAGTCGTGGAGAATTCGCTGGAGTAATCCAAATTTGGATGATGATTGCATTGGAAGTTAAGAGGATTCTTGAATAATAAAATGTTTGAAAAACCAATTCGCTTTTATTATATATTTTTATCGCGTTCTAAAAAGAAGGTATAGGCTTGGAAAAGGAGTTTTACGATGATAGAATATCGGACTTGACTCGTGAGAAATGCGATGTACTTAAAATTTATTAAGTGAAGTTTCCCTAGGATTTTGGACGCGCAGGCAGTCGGGCAAATAGCGTAGAAAAGCACGAAAGTTTTCATTATGTAATGAAATTAGGTAAAAGAAAAGAAGTACACGAAGTCTCGCGACGGAAATGTGACGGAAGATGGAGAAAGTAGGCGGAATGTACGAGGAGCGAGAAGGGTGGGTGGCGGCGCGGCGGGGGGGGGAGGGATCCGAGCGGAGAATTCAATGTAACAGATGTCGCCAATTGTTGGTGGCGTGTGCCCCGGGTATATGGTACAAATTTGCCGACGAAAGAGAAAAGGAATCATTCTCTCGAGTGCATTCGTTGACTTCTATGACTTTTCTCTCCGCTCAAGGATTTCTTATTCCTGTCCCTGTTTCCACCCTCGTATTTCATTCTCGCTTATTTATTGTCCTTTTAAGCGAAAATTTATATGCATTGGGTAGGCTTCTGTTCAACCGCAATTTTATTTAACGAATT
Organism: Wiebesia pumilae; assembly: GCA_018907045.1. Taxonomy (NCBI): domain Eukaryota; kingdom Metazoa; phylum Arthropoda; class Insecta; order Hymenoptera; family Agaonidae; genus Wiebesia; species Wiebesia pumilae. Next base: position 5,397,845 of record JACCHZ010000022.1, read on the forward strand.
GCTCCCCTTTCCTGGCGCAAAAATTACAGGCTTTAATTTTACGTAGAAAATATGTAAAAAAAAGAAAAAAAACACGAAGTACCGCGTTCAGTGTATTTTAAACATAAGGTACTTTAAATTAATGTACTTTACGCAATGCGAATATGGAATTAAGCTGATATTCAAATATCAGTGTTAGAAGAGTACTTACGAAGAACCGTGGTCCTACTGAAACGCATTTAATTTCTTCTTTAATATTCAAATCTAAATTATTATTCATGAAATTTAAAATCTGTAAAGTAACGAAGCTGCACTTGAATTACATTCGATCGACGAACTTCCACTTTTCGCTTTGACCCGTCATCTTTTTTTATCAAATGAAATTTAGTTAAAAAACTAAATAAAACTTTTCAGACGTGTATTTATATTTCGTTTGTTTTTGCATTTTACGTGCAAAGTCAATCTGGAAGGATCGCGTAAACGATTTTCTAATGAATTTCGCTTAACGTTGCCTATAATCGTAAGAAAGAAAAAGCATTCCAAGCAAAATAACGATCGCTTACTCAACTTGGCCTTTCTGTCTCTTTCGTAGGGCACTTGTTCGTTAGTTTGTTTCGTTTGTCTCGTCCTTTTAGCCGAGAGAAGAAGTTATCGCCGTCAATGTCTCGTCTTCGGAGGTTCACGTAACCTATCTAGGACTTTCAACTGTATATTCGATAACGAGGTTGCAGGCTTTCACGATCGGGAAATCGAACCCCACGGTCTTTGTAAACAGTTAACGGAAATGTAGATTCTACAGTCTTTTGTTTTCATTCTCTCTCTCTCTCTCTCTCTCTCTCTCTCTATATATATATATATATATATATATATATATTTCGATTAAGTTGCTGTGCTTTTTTTAATATAGACTAAATAAGCCTGAACTTTCAAGTGAATTCAAAGCGTGAGACTTTGAATTCACAGACGAGGAATTCTGTAAAACGTAGCTCATTATAAGAAGACAAGTAGTTTATAAATCCGAATAGATTAATTGGAAATTTTAATGATCAAACTAGCGTAGCACTTTGATTTTAGTTTTTCTATTTCCAAATGAAGAAAAAGTAGAAAAAGTAAGAGCTAGATTTTAATAATACTAAATTCTAATAACCAATTTACCAAGTGTCTAATTTAACCTTTTCTCGATTTAACCATTTAGAAAGTTGTTCCGAATAGAATAGGTGTTACGTTTAATGCATGACTTACAACTTCAAAATCGATTTTCTTAGAGCTACCATGAATGTATTAACCGTTCAGTACTCCGAAGTTTATTCTCTAATATTTCCAATCATCGAAATTAACTCGGCCTGTAAAAGCTGTTTAAGCAGTACTTATCGATACATCCTTTAACTCTCACTTTATTTTTCTTTTACAACTCTTTCCTTTCTTCACGTCGCTTTCTTACTAAAGTAATCAAGTAATCACTTACCTTTCTCTTCTCATAACATCCTGCGATATTCCTTATGTAGCTATTTCTTTATTCCTTCCCTGGACTTGTCTCCCACATGTGCGAGCTTCGGTGCTATTATTGTTACATCACTGTCCACGGTATATCATTAATGAATTGTCCAAATTAGTCTCGCAAATTGCAAATATGCAATTGTCCAAGTGCACGACGCAGGTTTGAATGTTGAACTTCGCATTCGATGTCTTTTTCCTTTTCGTGTCGCACACTCGTATATGAATATATTACACTTGTGTACGTGTGAGCGCATTCACTTGGTAGTTTGTCAGAGTGAGAGAGAGAGAGAGAGAGAGAGAGAGAGAGAGAGAGAGGAAAGAGGGAGAAGAGCGAGTTCACATGACGATCGATCGGTATGTACAAGAGAATTAAGAGAATGAACTCGAGAAATTCTATTATCGTGATTAATGTTTGAAATTGTTCGTTTGTGTTTTAGCTCTGCCGTTTGCTCTCCCTTCCGCGTCTTTCTTTCTTATTTCCTTGATATTTTTTTCTATCTATCTTTATTTCCTCATCTCGTGAATTTTCAGCTCTATTTCTTCGTTATTCGGAAGAAGAAGCCACTGCTAGTTTTGTCTAATGAATTGTAGAAGCATGTGTATTTTTATATATATCTACTAATTATTTAAGTTCATAATATGATACAGTAATTGCTAACGCAATACATTATATTTCAATTAATAGTATTGTAACAAAATTGAATTTTTGTTCCGTCAGTATCGTATTTAGTAATCAATGATGTCACAAATTGATTGGATCTGAACTTTTCTAAGAATCTCAATCCTCGTAATCACTTTTAACGGCATAAATTTTATAAACAAGGTAATTATTCAAATAAATTCATATAAAAAAATATTAGTAAAGAAAATTAACGTGGAACATTACATTTAATACACATTCAGCATCCACGTTTTATATATTTGTAGGCATGTACTAGACTGGCAGACATGGTCTAATACTAATAAAATCGAACATTTTATTTTTTCAAAAAATATTTTGATGGCATTTACAGTCTCGTATAGAATGAAATACGGGCCAAAATTTTTGTTTTGAAAATCATGCCGAAACTGACCATTGCATCTCTTGCGCACGCGCGCACGCACACGCACAGGGCCTACGTAATATTTAGTCACAATTTTATTGCACACACTGCAAGAAATTCTTTTATAAATATCGGGATCTCGCAGTAAGGAAACACGCACGTAAAGTTTCATTTTGAAAAGGAGAGCACGAAACGCAATGTTGCATGTTTTAAAATTAATGTGCAGATGTGTTCGTATTTCATAAGGAATTAGACACTCTACGTAAATGTCTTTAATATCGTAGAGAATATTTTAAAACTATAAATACTTTGAATTGACTACAAAGTTTTTTAACAACAACAACGCAAAAAGTATTTTACACGCACTGAGTTTGTAATAAAATACTCGTTGAATTGGATTTCCAGTTTAATTTTCAAGTTCATTTTTTTGCATATCGCAAAGGTAAAAAATCTCTATTATCTGTTAATATTAGCCAACGGATGACTATCGCTTTGAAAATGAATTTTAACTCGCGTTATAGCATATTTCTACACCAAATTCTCCGATACGATTTTAAAGCCTCGCTTCAATTTGTTTTTTGATTCTCTCCTTGTTTTGTTTGTTGCAACATTACTGATGCACACATCCGACTGGTACGTCACATCTTGTCTTTGCAGCACGTATCTCCATCTTAAGGACCTTGATCGGTTGCTACCTAGCCTTATGCTCCAGGATGGCGCGAAATCACACATATTTCACAGTCATTATTTCCTAATCAGGATTTACAACAAGTTCCCTTATGTTTCGCTTCCCAAAAACCGTTGGAATTCAATTAGACAATTGAGATGGCGGCGCCCTCAGGAGATGCCCTTATTTCCACCAATGGATTATCGATCGGCATTTACCATCCGTCAATGGAAAATCCCCATTACTCGCGCTTCTTTTCATTATGCTCTCCTTAAGTAACGCTTAAATCCCTTTCAAGCACAGGAGAAGCGCTTGAGCCCAGAACCCCGGAGAAGAGATGGAAGCGCTAACTCGACAATAGTGACAGCCTCGAGTATTATACAAACCGGTGAACGTTGCTGCCAAAATATTAGAGGAGCGCCAGGAAAATTGAAAATCCTCGCGTAGCGGCTTAAGGGGGGGGGGGCGAGAACAGTGACAACGATAGCGAGGTTAAAGGGACCGAGGCACAGGCATTAATAAAGTTACTCGTGTCGTCGAAGAAAAGAAGGCTCTAAGCCGTCCAAGTCCTGGAAGATACACGATATGGTATGGAATACAGCTGAAGGCAAAAAGAACAACGCGTTTGTATTTCGACAATGGCGCACAAGTAGCGAACAATAGATGCCTCGCGCGCCAGGTACACGATTCTCCAAAGAGACGAAGATCCTCTTTCGACTGCTCCATGGGCGTATGCGTGTGTAGTTTTCGCAGGAGAGGGCAGACAATGCGGTTCCGTTTTGGGCGACTCGGCGCGTGTAAAACGATTCGAGGACGAGGAGGATGTGCATCGAGCGAAATGCGATAAGCTGCATAGAGTAGCAGCAGCCGATTAAGAGTAGTAGCAGCAGCTTAAGTCTGCCACTGCAAGGAGCTTAGAATGTCAAGGAATGTTTTCCTCTCAGGAACACATTCAACGATATTAGCGAACGATCGATTTACTTCGTTATTTATCGTTATTTATCGTTATTTATCGTTATTTATCGTTATTTATCGTTATTTATCGTTATTTATCGTTATTTATCGTTATTTATCGTTATTTATCGTTATTTATCGTTATTTATCGTTATTTATCGTTATTTTCTTTAAATTTAATTTAAATTTAAACAAGTGAGTTTATTTTCGGAAGAAAGGAAGGTATTATTAGTTGTTTGTAACGCATTGGAATGTACGTATAAGCGCAAGTCAAAAGTTGGACAGGCAACAAAAATCTTTACGTTTATAAGAAAAATTTTGTATTCGTTGCATTTGTTGCGTTTGAGTTAGTGAAATGTGATTTGAAATTGAATTTTCTTCTTAAAGTTGATAAAATATCTCTCCCTCTAATTTCGACGATTTTTTCTTTTTACGACGATTCAAATCTAATAGATATTTGAAGTTTTTGGTTTAATGCTGTCACGATGCTGTCACGTGCATCATTTAAAGTTACCTTTCTTCTTTTTGTTGCAGGTATGGAAACGAAATACTTTCGCACGTAGTCTTAAGATGTTTCAGAAGTGTAAGTTGAAATATTTTTCCAAAAGGTTTAAGAGATAGTCTCGACGATGCCCAGTAACGTGGTGATACTCGATTAAAAGCCAAATGCAGGCAAATTTAACATTCTTAGTGAATCTTTGAATAATTTAGATAAGGAGCTTCGTGTATTACTACGAGTGTGTGTACGTAACGAAGAGAGAAGAGAGGATTTTCACAGGGTAACAAAGTTTTGAAATAACAGAGAAGGATTGAAAATACGCTTTATAAAATAATTCTAGCCCATTTATTCTTCGAAGGTAAAAATCCGATAATTTTCCTTTCCCCTAGCAACGCATTTTTCTTTTTTTTTTCCTTTCTTTTTTTTTTCTTATAAATTTCCATTTTACAACCCCGCAGCATTGCATCGATAAAATCATAGAATACGTGACTTTTGTCCGAAGGTTAAAAAAAAAATAATAAAAATCGTTGATTTCATATTCCATGTTGCAACTTTCGTAATTTCCATTTTCGACTATCAAGTTTCAGAATAAAAATAAAATTAACGTTCGTTCGATCGAGTACCTACAGTCATACATATTATAAACAGATTGGTTTGGTCTCGAGTGTACAGTGGACGACAAATTTTTTACCCTCCGCTCGACATTCTGCAGGCAAGAGTTCCGGTTTGCGGTATAATTTTCTTCCCTCTACGTTATGGGGCGCGTTGGCGATAGCAATGCGAATTCGCCAGACGCAAAGGGAGTCTTACGTGCTCCCGCTACTCCAGTGACGTGACCTCTCATTTGACTCCCTTAAATCTTACATCTGTACATTTTAAATATTTATTTCCGAGCAGCGTGGAAATTTGCTCTTACATCGGACCGGAAATTATGCATCCGAGTCGAAAATTTAATTAAAATTTAAGCACCTAATACGATCTCGTAATTTTCACCCTGAAATTGTTTGGTCAGTATCACAGTTTAGAAAGCTGCTTCCCAGTTCTCGTAATGCGCTAGAAAATTGCCCGATTAAATGAAAACTTTCGTAGGGAAATACGAGGGGAAGAATGTTTCGGTAAGATTCTACCACCACCTACGTACATTAAAATTGTATTAGACAACAATAACTGCGCGAGCACTTTTGATAATCCTTCAAATTTCTATCGCAATTAGGTTTATGTTCGTGCAGGTGGGCTTTGGTAACCCAGACTATTCCTTTCGGATCGGCCTTTGCCGTTACTTTGCCGTTACTTTGCCGTTACTTTGCCGTTAGCAAAGGGATACAGTACGCCTTAACGTAACGATCACGTTTAATGGCTAATTTGCTTCTAAACGCACATGGATTCGAGCGACCAAAGCTGGAACATGCACAAGCTCTAAGATAAACGAACGCCTGCACGAATCTTACCGAGCCGATCTCGCAATGCCTTCGTTTATACGTGAGAAAATATTTATAAATGTAGAAGAATAGCCCTGTGCGTTTACTTGGGTATCGCTTGTTATTTTGCCGTTAACGAACTTTTCATATCACTTTTGATTGCTCGGAGGATCGTGGATTAATTTTCGAACTTATATTCAGTTAGCTAATAAGCTAGCGATTTATGAAATTTAGGAAAAGTTTGATATTATTAAAAGCGAAATTAAACTAAATTCGATATATCAGCAATGATTGTCAATTAATTCCACCGTTGATGCTCATGAAACGAAAGGCCAATAAGGAAAAGTGCGTTAGCGTTTGTTTGCTGCCATTTATCTACGAAATCACTTCTTCGCTTTTTCAGCTCGATTTTCTTTGATTGCTGTTATCTTGCGTTTCTCGATTCGACTAGAACGACAACGAACGAGTTGTCGTTTCCAAAGCTCCAGCGCGTTTGCCGAGCTTGTGAGAATAAAAATTAAGAAAGAATGAAATGAGGACTGGGGGTTCAGGTAAAGCGAGCGGAAAGAATCGGAGTTCGAAAGCAAATGAGAACGTAAAGTATAGAGTGAGAGTGAGAGAGTGAGAGAGAGAGAGAGAGAGAGAGAGAGAGAGAAAGAGAGATAGTGAGAAGAAGAGTAGAAATAGCGAGTAGAGCGAAAAGTTTTAGAACGTACGCAAGCTCGTGGCCGCTTTAATCCTTAATGATTTAAAGAACGTCGCATATCCACTTGAAATTCCTGTTCAGCGAATTTACCGTCGTCCCCGCCATCCTCCGTGATCCTCGGTTAGTACTGTGTTCGAGTACTTTTTGCCGTGTTTTTTCAATGTTTTTTCCGCTCCTTCCCTTCGAGAAAGCCAAAGTTTCCCGGATTTAAAGTCAATTAAGGTTATTTATCGGTATGACGGAGTTTTAATGAGATAGTCTTAGCACCACAATTAAACACGAAGTGAATTTTGGAATGTGTTTAGGATTTGGACTTTTATTAAATTTTTCTTGTAACTCTTTGCAGCTGCTGTTACAACGGCATTTATCACAGCTAATTTATTTCGTACATTTCTTTTGTAGTTCCAAATTCTTTGTAAAATCTAGCAAAGATTTGCTAGGTTTTGTAATAATGATGTTAATTTTACGAAATTCACGTAGAGAATTCGTACTCAGTTTTTATTCCAATTAAAATTCTTGTTAAAAGTGCATTGTAACTTTGTAGTAATTTTGTAACAGTACTTATGTATTTATACGTAGTTGTATTGAGAATTGCACGTTGTAACGAAGAAGATAATAGAATTGTATACAATTGTATAATTAAAATTTTGGCGATACTCTTAAAGGGCAACGGTATATTTAAACTTGAATTGTAATATTATTTCTAAATTGTAAGATCGGACTATTTGCACTGGATTTGCACGCGAACCGCATCGATTAATACATTTAACGAAGTTCTTTGCAACTTGCTTCAATAACGATGATGTAAGTGCGCTGTGTCGTGCTGTACTTCATATAGGTATTCACTTTATTGGGCATAAATTATTTACTCGTCTTATCTTTAATTGGAGACCCAAAATTTCTACGTAGTAACCGATCTTTTCATTAGTTTATTATCAAATGCCAGACATTTAATAACTGATTTTCGTACCGAAATTGCTGATCACTGTTACAAAGGATGATCTAGGAGGCACGCGATCCGCGAGGCAGAGAGAAGTATCTGTATATATAGTATCTGTATAGAGAGAAGTATCTGTATAGAGAGAAGTATCTGTATAGAAGTATCTTTGATACATTACGTGCAAGATATCGATTGTATACACGTAATAAAATATTCACTTTTCCGTCAACACCTCTATAGAGCTTTAACTATCGTCATACGAACGCGTAAGAACGCGCTGCGAGTGAAGCGATAATCGCAAAAGTGTGAGAAAGAGAGCGAGAGAGAAGAAACACTCCGCACGAATAATTTCGCTCCAGGGCAGTGCGGAGCGTGAAAGCTTTACGGTCCGTTACGTCGCGTTACAAGAGCGACTACTAGTTGTAACTTTGCAAATTACCGCGAAAGCAGCGTGGATACACACTTCTGCGTTTGATGGATGAGAGAATGCCGAGGATAGGCGGCAAGACGAGTAGCTGTTGGAGAAAACTCCCGCGCAGACAGGGTAGAGGAAGGAATAAAGGAGGGAGCAGAAGCGAAATGATGGAGAGGTAGGGAAAAGCGGTGGATGGTAAATTCGAGGTGTGGATAGATCGAGAAAAACGAAGGTCTCGCGCAATAGTTGGGTGCTTTTGGACTTTTTAAAAGGATCGAAGGACGACTTCGGATGGCTCGCGAGATTGATGATTACGCCGCGCTCGGATTCAACAAGCTTAATTGCTTCTTGAAGAAATTTACCTAATTAGGAAATTTTCTTATCTCCCGAACCTAAATTTACCGAGCCAACCGACCCGATGGAACTTAACGTTATTCATTATTTTACAATACGACTAAAGAGTATCGATAAGAGGCTGTAAGCGTGACGTTACCATCACTGCCACGTATTTCTACGTTAAGGAATCGATCCTCGTACTCTCTCTCTCTCTCTCTCTCTCTCTCTCTCTCTCTCTCTAACTCTGGTCTCCTTTCGTATTTTAAGAAGGTTGAATACCCCTTCAGCTAGGTCGTTCATTGGTCATCCGTACAGAAAGTAACGTAAAAGTTACGTGGGAAGCTCTTTAATAGAAACTCGCGTCAAAGCCAACGATTTCTCATTTTTCAGAGCGTACGCATTTTATCGAAATTTCAAGCGATCTGACAGGCGCGCAAACTAACTGGACGCCTCGCTATCGCCTGCCTGAACATCCAGAAATTCGTTTCTTGTATCAATCATTTCCTTTTTCCTATGAAACTCGAGAGCTCCGTGCTTTTCGCCTTCGCATCCTCGCTCTTCCTTCCAACCAATTCCGCGCGACCCCTCGTTGCATCCTCGCTCTAGCGAGCGCGATAACGTTCTACTTTTCTTCTTCATCTATTTCTCACCCGACGAGGAGGAAGAGAGCATTTTTAGCGTTCTCTTAACGACAATAAGTCAACAACGATCTTTTCCAAACATTCACTGACTGACTCTTTTAAGCGGCTTCCCCTTTAATTCCACTTTAATCCGTGTGCAATTGTTGTAAGCTTTGAGGAAATCAGAGGAATTTACGATCGTCGTTGCTTTCAACGAAATTGTAAACTTATTTGCAAATGAAATATCTCTCGCGAAATTATCGGGAAACATTGCCGAGCTTTGCTAATGATTATATTCGAACGAATATAATCATTTCACGAATGAACGCTATGTATCGATGTCAAGTGCGATGCGAGTGGATTAAATTTGAATGTCGCGGGTTTAATATTAAAACGCGCACTCTTATTGTTTTTATTAAATAACCTCGTTAAGTGAACCGTTCAGCCATCCTCGAATACGTCGCGAGCACGTATAGGATGCTTCAATTTGGATAACGGCATTGCACTTCTTATTATGCACTCTGGATCTGGATTTGTAACTTGACGTTTTACTATTCCCTGTGCCGGTTATCATAAAAATTCAATATTTCATCTTAAGTGCACTACTCAGCCTGGAATTCTTTACGCGAAATAGTCCTTCCTTGCGATCGTGACGGCTTATGCTCGTGTGACTGACTGCAAGAATAGGGGCAGGATAGAGAAACGGGAGAGAAACGGGAGAGAAACGGGAGAGAAACGGGAGAGAAACGGGAGAGAAACGGGAGAGAAACGGGAGAGAAACGGGAGAGAAACGGGAGAGAAACGGGAGAGAAACGGGAGAGAAACGAGAGAGAGAGAGAGAGAGAGAGAGCAGAGGCTGAGTGTACTCGTACGTATCCACGTAAAAGTGGGCATGTTATATACTCAGTGCATGCGCTGTTCTCTGCCTCGTATTCATATTTAAATTCAATTTCGTCCGCATTACGCGTACACTCTGTCCGCTCGAGCTACGAAAATTCCACGCACTTTGAGTTTATTTTTGTCGCTCACTCATACCGTGCTAAAGGCTTCGGGGTGATGTTCGTAGGCAGCGATTGGAATCAAAGCGATACGACAACTTTCGCTTGTATTTGTTTCGTTTGTACTCGAAGCTCCTCGCTTTCTTAAAACAAGCGCTGAATTCACAGCGTATATCCAAGCATAAATCGAGTTTATTAAAAAGACAAAGAACGCTATGGAATCGCTAATTAAAAAATTGTTGAAGCTTATAAAGTTTTCCACATAGCTTTTGAATTGCGAAGGAAACGGGTACTGTTATTCCGTAATACGAGAGATAAATTGTGAAACGTGATAAAGTGAAAAACTTCTTTTGATAGCGGAATAAATACGGTTGATAAATGGTGTGGGTGGGTGTGCGCGCGCGCGCGCGCGTGGAGGGTTTATTTGAGAAGAGTGTTCGAAGAGAAGATTTTTAGCGTGGAGATGTTCCGAATGTGAAAGTTGAATAGGCATTGGTGGATTATTAATTACTTCTTTCCTCTGCTTGGAAATGTTCGGTTCGTTAATTTATCGAATGACCGGATAAAAGTAAATTTAGTTACTTGAGAAAAGTTAAATTGGTTTGTTGAAGCTACTTTGTTGTTTAGTTTCGGTATCTCAGGTATTAGAAAGTGGGTCGATTACTAAATAGTCGAAAGAGATATCGCACGCAACATTGTGCCAAAACTATAATCTCTCTCTCTCTCTCTCTCTCTCTATCTATCTCTCTCTCTCTCTCTATCTCTCTCTCTCTCTGTCTGAAAACGTATTAACGCAATAAAACAACTTTAATACCAGTCATAATAACGACTTTTGTTACGAGCCATAAAGAACGCGGATAATCCCGAGTTACTTTATGCGCAACTCAAATACCAAGTAAGAATAGCCATTTTTAATCTTGGTACGAGTAGTCTTGAGACATCCGAAACGATGACACTGGCGCCTCTTTTATCGCCAAGCAAAGTTTTTCCTAATATTCCTTAATCGGGTTGGCCCTCGTAGTAATAGGCGGCATTGTAATCGGCGAGAAAGGCGAAATTCGCCATCGTCCTTATCAGGAGCGCTTGTCGGGAATAAGAACCGAGGGCAAGCGAAGGTTGGCGCGCAGAATCACGCGGAGAAACTATTAAGCGCGAAAGTAGAATGGCTGGCGAGAGTCGCGTAATTCCGATCGAACTTCCGACGTTCGCTCAGGCACAAGCCTGCTACATCCTAGCTAACCTCTTTGATTCGCAATGTCGATCCTAAGCACGTTCGGTTCGCGTGACTGGCTTCGCTGATATCGAATGTCACTGGGCTTTGCGTCGCCGCGAATATTTTATGTAAGTCTGGATGAGACGCTTCTCCTCCTCGACTCCCTTCACCTACATCTTTCCTTCTCCGACCTTATATCTCTTTTTTTCCCCCCTCCAGCCTTATATCTCGTGCACGTCGCGATCGGTGCCGGAGGGGAGAGATTATACACAAGAGAGTTGCTCGCTCGGTGTACAATCGAAAGTTCGCGCGAGCGCGAAGCCCCGAATTTTCAGGGATGCTCCGTGAAATTGTCCGTAAAGCTTTCAGCGGATTTCTGTTCCACGGATGGACTCGGCTAAAGGATGTTCGGATGAGATGTTCGGATCGGCAGATGAACGCTCGAAGATCAACACTCGACGAGCCGCACTTCTCTATGAAAGTCAGGCTCGCTAGAGTTGAACAACGAATTCGTTGTTCAACTCTATGAATTTCGTCGGTATCTCAAGGATATCGCTACGAGCTTTACCCCTCCTTTCTGATCCTTCGGCAATGAACGAGTGAAAAATTCGTTAGCATTTACCAATTTAGCATCAATTGGCCATTTGTCGACTCGAGTTTTACAAGGAGAAGAAAATTCGTATGCACGGTGCCTTTACATTAGTTCGAGGAGGCTTTTTATACGAAAGGGTGAATCTTTGCCGCGCTACAGTCGTACACGTTCGAGATACCAGTGATCCTGAAATGTTTTCGATATTTTAGCTTCATTTCAGTTGGCAAGAGGAGGAAAAGTGTTGCGCAGTGATTGGACACTGAAAATATCGACATTAGGACTAGATTGGCAAACCTTTTCGAATATTTTCGACGGCGGACGATTAAGAAGAGTTAACCGTACAAAATATTAACATCGTACTTTAAAGCACAATTAAGCGTTGAAATTCGATGCGTTGTACGCGAATGAAAAATTCGACCGAAATGCAGCGAATCTAAAGTTTCTTTGGGAAAGGGATTATGATGGTAATTTACGATCGTGCTTTTTGGTACGCGCAGTCGACCTGAAACTTTCAGACAAATTATGAAGAAGCTACAAACTAAAAAGATAAATGACGTCTGTTTGTTCTACATGAATTTTGTTTTGTGTAACTTTCGGAACCTGTAAAAAATGTCATTTGACCTAACAAAGTTAAGTTTATTCCGTAATTAAGCTGTTTTTGCAAGCTCATCCGTACCGTTGTATCTCCCGCAAATTTATACATCTACTGTGTACGCACTTTGAAATATTAACTTTTAACGAGAAATCCGTTTGTCGGGTATCAGTTCTATGAAGATAAGCCACCGTGGCTCCTGGAGGAGAAAAAGCCAATTGTTAAAAGTCGCCCAACGGGCGAAAAACAACGAAAACAGCTCTTAACCTCACGTGGCCTTTGTTTTTAAGGAATCCGCCTTTTCCTCGCTCTTTTCCTTCTGTCCGTTTTCAACCCGCGAACTCAACGGAACTATGAAAGTCCGAAAGAGAATCGCGGAAGTACGTAACGGAAAACAAGCACCGATAAAAGATGGCCCGAGTTTTAAGATATATTGGACGATGCCAGGGAGGAACCTTTTCCTCCAAGAGCCCGAATAAGAAAAATAGACCCGGAATGATGAAGAGAATAAGAGAGATCTAGATAAACACAAAGAGAAAAGGAATTGGAGTTTGATTAATTCCTTTATTTACAATTTATATCGAACACTAAAGTTCCGAATGGCAGAAAATGGCTTCGGAATGCATTTAATGGCCTGTTAAAAATCATAAAACTTTTCCTGCCAATTTATGCTTTCTTTTTTATACTTTTTTTTTTTTTTTTTTTTTATTATTATTATTATTATTATTATTACGTGACAAAGACGTTGTTCGAATCTTAAATTGGAGGCAGCTTTATTCAATTTTGAAGACATTTCTCATTGTTGGAAACGTTCCTCACTGTTAATACAATTTCCTTTCGATGAAAAGCATTCCAAATCAGATAATTAGGTGTCCGTAATATCGAACATGTATTTTAGATCATCAACGAGGAAGCGACCGATTTAATTGTCCCGTGTTACCGACGTATTTTCACCGAGGCACGTGTTATTGACAATACAAAAGATTAAACAATATACCTTGGCTGTATTACATTTTTTTCTAATTACATTTTTTTTATACACGAACAGTTTTATAAAATAGCCTACTACTTTCGCTCTTGATGAGCTCGATTGACGCGATAATCGTTTGACTAGTTAATAACCGAATACTTTGCTTGCAGCCAATAAACGTAAGTTCGGCCAAGTAAAATTATATTTAGATAACATCATTTTCCTTCGAATGCCGAAGAAAATATCCAGAAATTTTACGTTCATTATATTGTACATATATTTATATATATGAGATGCACGTATGTCTATTTATTAGTCTACAGTCTGAGTCAGAATTTTCTTTTACGACTCTTTAGGGGAAAACTGAAATTCTACTCGTTAACTCGCTAAACGGTAATTACGAGAACTTTTAACAAGAAAATTGTAATGCTATTTTAAATTAATTCGTATTAAAGGCAGTTTTCATTAGACTTATTTCAGAATCAGTTAGGAAATAAATATTATCGCGCATTGTTAACTAAAAGTTGATATTTAATACCAACGATCACAGCAAAATTTTGTCTTTCCTGCATAATTCCGAAATATAAAACAAATTACCGTCGAATCAATCGAATGAGCATTACTCCTCCATTATAGCACATGCATTTAATTAAAAATTCGAGTATCAAGATTTGACAATATAAGTTTTACCATTAAGTGCGCTTCTACAGATTTCTACCTACGTAACCCCAAGAGTTATTCTTGACGAAAATTCTCAAAGTTTTTTCAACTCAACTTTAAGCTGACTACAGGGTAAAATTTATACCGACTACGGGGTAAAAATTCATGACGCGTCTGCGCATTTTTTATTTCACTTCTTAATGCAAACGTCGCACGTTATCGTTAAGCTTGTCGCGCATCATGCTTAAGTTATTCATCGCTCCGGTTGAGTTTCCCGCAATCGGTGTCTTTAATTGATAAACATTCGTACGAAATGCCAACGTTACCTAGCAAAAACACCCGTAAGAACATTGTCCGAGTATCTTACGTACTATACTATCATCTCCTCGGTCTCCGGTTGTAGCCCTGACGGGATACATGCACGTAGTATTACACGTTCACGACTGAGCTATTCAACGGGAATAAATGGCGTTTCTTTCGACCAGCCAAGAAGCAGTAGCCAAACTCTTTATTTCTTTTCTGCTTCGAGCGCGAGAAAACTCCTCGGGGTGACTTGAGCTCGTTTCCTGTGCACGTATGAGAAACGACTAGTCGCTCTGGCAGAACTCTTGGTCGTTCTCCTTTCGTGTACTCGACTCGCACAATCTAGCAATTTTACATGGGTTATTTATTTCTCAGGCTCGTGATAAGCTTTTGCGAAAGCTCTTCAGCCAATAAGAAGAGTTTCGCTGGTCAATTAGCAATCGGAAGTACTCCCGTTGCGGATTCTTCCCTTACCTGTAGAATCAGGACTTCGCGTAGACAAATCGCATTCCGTATTCTGGCAGTGGCGTTTAATGACGCGAGATTTTATTCCGACAACCTCGGAAAGCTGAAAGGGGATGAAACGTAAAAGTGTTTTACGAGAGATTTTTTCCTCTCGAGTTATGAGAACCTTGAAAACTGCTGTGCTAGAATGTAATTTTATACCGATATAAACAACGGTCGCGAGAGTGGAAACGTTTCCGCGAAATACTGTAATTTTATTTCGTCAAACAACCCCGTTTCTTACGGAGTAGATTCTTGTATCAGCGGTGCAGCGACACTAGGAAACGATGAAATTACGAACGAGTATCACCCGAGAAGTGCTGCCGTGCAAACGAGATTTTTCCACGAGTAACGCCGATCCAATTACGAATATACTTAAAACCATTAAAACCTGCTAACGATTAAAAGATAAAAAGAGTTTCATTACTCGCATGAAATCGGGCACGAAAAAAGCAGCGTGAGTGGAGCGCCGCTACAGACTTTCAAAAATGAAACGACTACGTTTCACGACGCGCGTCGATGCAAGAGTTTCGTTTCACAAAGGTGCCACGGGGTACGTTGCAACCCCTGAACGTGACAAGCGGAAAAAATTGTAAGCTGCTCAAGGGAATGCGCGAATGTCTTTGTCGTTAGGAAGGAGAGCGAGGAAAAATGTCCCACTGGAAATGCGCGCGTGCATTTCCAATGACCCGCTTCCGTCAATTTCCCCCTCGCGTCCCGGTGAACCGCGCACACACACCCCGCCCCCGCCCCCCGTGGTCGAAGCGGCTGGTTCGATCGAAATCGGGACGACGGTCAATAATATCGGCGTCTCTTCGAGGGTGCGGTTCCGATGGAAATCGTAGCGGCGCTTTATGGGGCGGTCACCCCTGAGGCGAACGGAGTGGAAGGGCCGAAATTTAGAGAGCGAAGGGTGGCCATGCGTGTGCGCGATGGAGGGATGGACAGATGAATTACGAATGACACTAGGCAAATCTACTTTTGGGATTAAAATTATAATGCCGGTATTGAGCTGGTACTACATATTGATAAAAACACATTTGTATTAATAAGCAATCAATGACGTTCATTATGTGCTCATTATGTGCTAATGCTCGACGAGAAGAGGTTAGTGAGAGGAGGTTCCTCGCATTCGTCAGTTGACGAATGCTATTAATTGTAACGGGTTCTTCTGTGAGTGCGATGCTGTAAACACGTAATACGAGATGGTTTTGTTAAGGATCAGGTGGTTAGACTGATAAACCGATAGTCGGAGATGAGATAGAGAGATAGAAAATATATTCAATGTAATGTTATTTTTATGCAAGTAAGAAAGAACACAGGGTCTTGTCTTAGTAGAAAATAGATATTTTTATTGAAAAGAAAGATCCGATAGCCGTCCTTTGAACCAACGTTCGAAGAGTAATTCCGACATTTAACTAAGAAGATAAATCATGGCGCGTGATAAGATTACGAGTCGGACTATAAAATGCAGCTACAATCCTACTGCTTATTACAAATACGACATTAGATACTGTTACAGGAAGTGTGGATTTAGTTGTCGAGAATGAAATGAAAAGACTTATTTCTTATTGCATAATTAAGTCAGAGTTTAGACATAATTGGCTTATAGGTGAAATAAAGGAAAGGAAAACATCAATTTGCATAAGCATACGTAAATGAGAAGCTTCAACTCCAACGCGAAAAGCATAAAATTCAAAATGATTTTATTGGAATATTCGGTTTATTTATTAGCAAATAAATTCAACACGTGTTATGCACGTGTGCAAAGTGCCCGGGTGTAAAGATACGTATTATTTAAGATATGCCCAAGCCATTGGTTTATAATGTCCATGTGTGCACTTTTTGCTCTTTTTCTCGGTTACAGTCTCGCTTGTGTCGCGGCTATTATTTTTATACGTAATATGTGTGCACTTTTTTCGTTAGGCGGCGCAAGATATTACTGCTTCGTCTCTCTCTCTCTCTCTCTCTCTCTCTCTCTCTCTCTCTCTCTCTCTCTTTGCGCGTGTACCTTGTATACTTCGTAAATTCCTTTCTGCCTCCCACACCTTTTTCTTTTTTCTTTCTTATTACTTTCTTATCTTATTGTCCTAAAGTATAAGCTGCCTTATAGCAAATATATAAAGTCAACCAACATTAACGGAATTAAATTTTCTCTGCTAAACCAACGAGATATTACCGAGAAGTTGGTTTATTAAAAAAATATAAATAACTTTTATAATATTAATATGCTTTCGGGATTTAATACTTTACACGCGTACTTTGTACACACGTACTATAAAATTACCGAAACTAGACAGACTGCGTACTGTATGCAGTGCAGGATTTTAATTATAATAATACAGGATTTATTAGAAGCTCGCTATTTATTATATATGAAAATTGTATTACATTGAATTTCCAATGAATTGCGTTGGTAATACATTCAAAATTTAGGAAAAACTTTAACAAAAGTATCATGCTTGATACTCGTCTGTGGTATGGTCCTCTCATCTTAAATAATTCAAGAATGTAGAATAAAGAACAGAAACGCAGAAAATTGTATTATTCAGCCGGAAATTAGAAGAAGACCGACTTAAAAGTGACCCTCCAAAGTAAACGTTAGACTCGAGTTATTCTCGCCTCAAAGCAAAGTCGAAAACAATTAATTCGTTATATTCGTAGGCTAAAAGTCTTATTACGACGCTATTTATACACGAGCCCTCTTGATTCGATCGTAAATCGCACGTGCCGATTTACGCTCTCGATCGTCAATAGCTTTCTCCCGCTCTTCTCTCTTATTGTTACGAACGCTACATCGTAATTATTCTCCGTAATTAATTAGAAATCTTTGACTTTCAAATATTTCAAGAGTGTTCCGAGCTAAACTTTTCTCTGCTTTTATGCAATTATGGTACAGTTGCAGTGCTAGTCCTCCTTTGCACAATGACTGTGCTGCGATAATTTCGATATTTTTCGCGCTCGAATTAAAGCTAAAACTCGTGTACGCTAAAACCGCCCAAGTAATCCATTCAATTATCGGAGTAAATGCAATCTTTAAGAATTTCTTTGAATTGCGTCGAACCCTTTTGTAAATTTACCAACGAAAGAGATTAGGCAAAAAAATTCAACACTACCGCAAATTCCGAGCACTTAAAATATATATTATTCATATTGCCTGGAGCCGATAAAACGAGGCAGAAATGCTAATTGTAAAAAACCCCTGGAGATTCTCCTTTTTTTTTCCTACCACGTCACTCTCGCTTATAAATCTAAGCAATTATGGTACGAAATAATAAATCCCTTCTTACAAATCTGATATTTACAATCTCGTTCTGAGCTTCTGAGCTGTGACATCTTTACAACGCCTCCCCGTAAGTTCCACTGGTTTTTTCGACTCCTTTGTCCGAAAGATGCTTTAAGTGCTGCTGTCGCGCGCTGCCCTCGAATTTTAAAATGAAATTTCTGTCGCAGCAGCAGCAGCAGCAGCAGCATCATCTTAGGCCCCCTTCTTCCTTCCAGCCGCTTTGATCAGTTTTTAGAGGGTTATATTTTTCTTGCTTCCGACTAAATTGAATTTCTCGGGCTCTTCGCTGCTTCTTGCGCTTCCGCTCTTCCCCTTCTTTTTCAACCACGGTTTCTTTCTTCTAAGCCGCCGCAGGCCACGACATGAAATTATTTGCCACATACATGTATATATTATATGCGCACCCTGTTACCTCGCCTGGCTTGCACGAGGTCAGCGGTCGAATAAGCGGTTTCCCAGATCTAGCCTACAAATCTTCCGTGCTTTTCAAGCGAATGACCTCGGATTCGACTTTTCCGTTTTTCTCTCTTCCCTGTGCCCTCTCTTGTTCCGCCGATTCCCTTTCTCCCTCACTCTCGCACCACATCTAACTGTCTATCTCTTCATGGCAATCGGAAAAAAGAAACTGTGATCTATGTCAAGAGCTCTATATTCCCGGATTTTTGTATCCCAAGAGTGTCGCGAGCGTTATTCATGGTTCCGCAAAGTTGGAAAATCATTTTTTTACTTTGTTGTATTTGTCCCGTAGCTTTTTCCTATACACTGCTTACCTTAAAACCGTTTGAGTAATGAGAGTAGAGCGAGTCGCGGTTGGGATAATGAAAACGCGAACGAAGAAAATGAACGAGCGAAAAGAGGCTTTCGTGAAAAATATGCGGAACATTTTTTATTTTTCTTTCATTTTTTTCCTTTGAAAGCCAACAACTGCTACAACATCCTTATGATTAGTGGTGGGGTTTCGTACGCATAACTCGGGTTAATTCAATTCGTGTTCACATGGAAATTTATTTCCAAAATTCTCTCGATGATTTTACTTTTATTGTTTACGAAGGATATTGGTATCGTTTGCATAAATTCCATCGTCTTCCTTTCTCAAGGGGAAAAAACACGAAAAAGAAACAATATCGAATTCATAAGATCAATTTTCACAATAATCAACACAATTTTCGAATATTGATTTTTTAATATTAAATGGAAATATATTTTGCGTAATAAAAAGAGCGTTCAAACGATGTAAAATAATACATTTTTTTCTCAATAACGATATGAACGATGCAAAATGAAGTTAATCAAACAAATGATATTTTCACACCAATATCTACGTGGCAATGCAAAATAAATCGAATTTTTTTTTGTCGCGTCTCGCAACGAGTAATTTTAAACAAAATTATCATATCGTTAGGACGCTCAAAAAGAAATAATTTCCAAGGCATACTTATCGAAACTAAAATTCAACTTGATTAGTAAAGCTCAATTTCGCATTTCACAAAATCAATCGAAATATTCCGGATGAAATTGAAAGACAATTTCCATGGCAAAGTCTAGCGTTAAGCCCGATACTTGATACAAGGTAATGCACACCTTTTTTGTAATGAACTTGTAAAATCGAAGTGTCCTCTTACGAACGTTCGCGTAAAGTGAAGATAGAAAGATGCAGAGTAAGTGAGGAGACTTTTGGCGCGTATATTATCACTCTGTTGGTAAGCTGTGCATGTGATCGATCGGCTGGCTTAGCTGTGTATCTTTTACATTAGAATCTCCTGAAATATATCTATATAATTGTATTAGCTAAGATGCTGCGATGAAATTTGGCCTTTCACTAACTTCGAAACAAAAAAGGATATATTCTTTAATAGGCTTATGTGAAAATTTTCACTCAAATTGTTATCGCGCTAAGAAATTGTAAAACATAAATAAGTATGAAAAAGTGTGCGTGTATTTAGAGAGAGAGAGAGAGAGAGAGAGAGAGAGAGAGAGAGAGAGAGAGAGAGAGAGAGAGAGAGAGCAAATAATGTAAACGAATAGAGTAAGTAAGTTGAATTTCGAAAAATGTTACGCTTTCATTTTTCAAGAAAAATATTTTAGAAAGTTGACAATGGTTTGTGAATACGTATACACGCCATAGCTTCACATATTTTTAAGTGGCTAGAAAGTTAATTAGAGATGTATTAACTTTCAAAAGAGACTGCACAAATAACAAAAATACGCGTTGAAGGTAGATGGCTCAGCAATTTACGTTACTTTATAAGTGATTTAAATACCTATATCTAAGGAATTCAGATATTCTACATCATCGGCAAGACTTGTAATTTATTTTATATAAAAGTTAACGGTAATTCTTACGTATTTATGAAGTTTTTGTACAGATCTGTTGGACTATTTGAATGAGTGGGCAATTTGTGTCTGTAAGTATTAACAAAACTAAATGGATTATAAGATCTATATCCTTTACAATGTTTTATTTGCAATGTAATTTCCTTGCGCAGAGTTTCGAAATATTAGAAAGCATAATGTGCTTCAAGTTTTTCTCGTTAGATTAAAAATATTCTTTTCGAAGAATTTAATACTTCGTCATATAGAACCTATAATTTTTGCAATTATGCTGGAAAAATGATCTAATTTTATTGGTGCGTCTTCTTTTATACAAAAATTGTATAAGTTGATTCTTAGAAGAAAAATTATCTTCAACAATGTTGAAGTTTGTTCAACCATCTCGAACAAGTGAAACAGAGAGAGAGAGAGAGAGAGAGAGAGAGAGAGAGAGCGCGAAGAAGATAAAAAAGGGCAAAGGTATTCTAAAGAAGGCGAAATATAGCTTGAGTATGAGAAAAGCAGAGTGGAAAGAAGTAGACGGGGAAAAATATAGAGAAGAGAACGTTGAGCTAATAAGAAAAGTAGAGCGAGCGCGAGAGGCAAGAGAATAAGTCGTAGATTGTTAACCTGGGACAACGCGTCCCTCAGGAGTCAATTACACTTCAGATCTAGTCGGAGCCAGACAGCTTGAAGCGACGAAACAGTGAGAATGAGAAAGACCGAGAGAGAGAGAGAGAGAGAGAGTGAGAGAGAGAGGGAGAGAGAGAGAGAGGGAGAGAGAGAGGGGTTGGCTTTTGAAGAAAAAAAAATGACAACAGCGACGACTGCGCGGAAATAAGTGCGAATAGCGGAAGGACTTCTGTTGGAAAAGGAAAAAAAACGAGATGAGAGGGACTCTTATGAATAAAACAGTACTCGATAAAGTAAAACATAAATTTAAGTACGTTACCGCAGGGACACGATGCCGACAGTAACGAGAAGGACTAAGACAGGGCACACACATCTTTAATTTGGATGCGGTGTAAAAGTGGAAAAGGGTGCGCATCCATGAAGTGTAAGGGAAGCCGTGGATAAGGATGTCAGGCTTGCAACTCTAGGAAAAAAGGAACAGAGAGAGAGAGAGAGAGAGAGTGAGAGAGAGAGAGAGAGCGTTATAGCTTTCAATCGCTATTGTTCCTGACTCTGATCCTTCAACTTTGCTTTATTTACTCCCTTGGCTTTATTTTGTTAACGTTCGAGTGCAGTGGTTTAGCGCTGTTTCTCAAAGTAACTAAAAGAGATCGACTCGTTTTAGCTGATTTATTTAATTTGCATTGCATTCCGCATCGATGATCTAAAATACCGAGTGACGCATGTCGGATTTGCAAGCAAATAGTTATATAAACATGAGCTCGGACCGAGGAAAATGAAAGAGCGAAGAAAGTGGCGAAGGACGGTGTCTTACTCGAGACAGATGATAAAATTCAACAAGATACATAGATGGAGGATAAAGATGTAAAAGTTGACATTAACGATATTATGAAGTGGATATATCAGCGGTAGGTTCAAAGATTAATAAAATGTTCATTATATTCGCTTAAATTATTTTAGAAAGTATACGACTCGACAAAGCGTAATCTTTGATGTAAATAAAAGAGTTAAGGACAATTCATTCATTGAAAATGTAAACCATAAAATAAAGTCTTAAAGTAATAATCGACAACTAATTGTTAATTACCTTAATAATACGGCTTTTTATTCAAAGAAAGCGAGACGTACCACAGGGCACTCTTGAAGGTAAATAAAACTGCCCGCCAATGTTTGATAAAAGCTATTTTCAAGTAAACCTCAATGAACTTTGTAAAAATATAAAAATATCAGGCGGTAAAAAACGGATAAAGGACGTACTTTCCGAAGCTATTGAAAGCTTTCAAAGTCTCTTATTTCTATCTCCTTTATATTTTGCTCTCTCGTATAATGCTAAGACGTTTCATCGATGCATCTGTGCGTTAGCCAGCTTTCGCATATCTCTTTATTCGCCGCTAAAAGAAGCCCATCGAGGGTCAAGGATGAAGCTTCCTGTGCGACTTTCCAAGAAAGGTGAGCTTTCATTCGAGGACTTGACGCAGATCGAGATAAGAGGCGAATTTGAGACGGTCACTTGGACGGTCGCATAGAATTCCGTCCTCGAATATACGTCTGTTTTCCATGGGGTACGCGAGTGAATGCGAGGAATTGAGCGTCGGGGCGGAAGGAGGGAGGGTGGGAGGTAGGGAGAAATTGGCAGAGATTTCACGAATGATTACAGTTTCCCTTACGAAACAGATTTATGATATTTTATTTTCAGCTGGATGTATTGTTTTTTAATAGTCTGCTTTTAAGTCTGCTCGCACTTAATGCAATGCTTAACATCGTAATTAATGGGTTGATTTAGTCTAAAATAGTTTCAGAAATATTTCAATTACGCCTTCAATTACGCTTCAAGTGAATTAGAACGCTATTTTTCAATCGTATTTCCAGTACGTTGTTCAATTACTTTTTACATTCTGCTAAAAAGTGTTTCTCTTCTTTGTTGTTTTTAGGCGAGTAAAGTTCACATAAAATACGGAGGTTAAACGTAAGCTGAATATTTCCTAATGAATAATAGCATTTTTAAGAGTCTTCAAACGGAATGAAAAACGACCTTATAATTATAGATCGCAATTGTTGCACATAAATATTGGTTCATAAGTATATACTTATAAAGCCTCACGGACGCTTTCAATGAAGATATATTTTCAACTTAAGAAATTAAAAATTATTTTTCTTATAATTTCCACCTGCATCGATAGCAGGGTTATTGCGTATCTGCATATGCACAAGTTATTGCTAGTACTAAATTAAAAAATTGCCTTACGTTAAAGTAATAAAGCGAGGAAATGATTTGCATTTGTCTGATAATGAGCGATATCGTTATCAGATTAAATTGTTATTACCATTGCCATTACCATTACCATTACCATTACCATTATTATCATCATTATCATCATTATTATTATTATCATCATTATTATCATCATTATTATCATTATTATTATCATTATCATTATTATTATTATTATTATTATTATTATTATTATTATTATTATTATTATTATTATTATTATTATTATTATTATTATTATTATTATTATTATTATTATTATTATTGGTATTGGTATTATTATTATTATTGGTATTATTATTATTGGTATTGGTCGAAAAGGAACGATTGGAGGTTGCAAAATTTTAATTACAGAGGTTTAATCGTGCACGAGTGTCGTCCTCACTCGCCACCTTTTCTACTCAAAAACTGTCTTTGCCCGCGACTCACTGGTATCGCCTACGCGATAAGTTCAATTACAACAGTCGATGCACCAATCATTTTCCATATCGTTAAATTCACTCTGCCTTGGCGCACCAGATTGAAACTCGCACTCTAAAAATTTAAGAGAGTAAAATATTTATACGCGCACCGGACGTCTGTACGACCCTGTCATAAAGTTTACATAATTGAAGGAAACAGCCTGGCGTCGTTAAATTTACAACTCAATTTGTCCGCGTAAATAGCGTCGGCTGCCAGAGGGACGAGGAAGGGGTCGAGATATGATTTATCATTTTTCCCTTTTCGCTCGCCCTTGCCAGCCGTATAATCATGCAAATGATTATTTTTCACTTTTTCATTGGTCCCGGCGATTGTTTCAGCTGGGCCGCGATGTCCGTCCGTCCCGGGGACCCCGAAGGCTTCTCCTTGGCTCGGCTTTCAAGTGCGCCCGTCGAGATAATTTCACCAGCTAAGCGCGTACGAGTGCGTTCGCTCGTTTGCCCGCGGCTTCGCTCGCGGGGACGATTTAGCGCCGCGAAATGAGATTTACGTCGAACGAGTACACGGGGATGTCCTTGTGAACGCGCACTCGCTGCCTTTCGCCGACTTGAATCGCGTCTTTTCCTTTCGCCATTTCGGGATTCGCTAGGTTCATTGAAATTCTAGCCATGAAAGTTGTCATTTTGAATTCGGGAGTGCTGATGGTTTTTTAAGCAAAGTTCAACGAGAAGCGTTAGCGATTGATCGCCACTCAGCTTTCTCTAATTTAATCGTTCGCTCGATTAAATCAATAGGTGCCACGTCAGAATGGAGGTTCTTAAGCGCAGTTGAACATCGAAATGGAATAGTACAGCCTTAGCTGTATTTTTGCGATTTTCTCACTTTCCTCGGGTGGAACGATTTCATCGAATAACACTCGCAAGGCAGAACACATCGTTGGAATTTATAATCGAAGCTTTCGAGAAATATCATAATTCTTTTGATCTCCCCCTCGGCGTAGCGCATCCTTTCTCATTGCATCGCCGAGTTTTTCTCCAATGAAATTCATTAAAAGTATTTTATTAAAAGCATCACTCGGAGGGAGTGAAAACACAGCGTCAAACAGCTCAAAAGTTTTAAAACTGGGGTATTTTACGTCACCACCAACTTTGGTACCATCCACCTAAGAATGAACTTCATCCTGGCTGTTACGAGTTTTTTAGTATCCATAAAGATTGAAAAAAGACAAGGATAATTTAATAAAGGCGGTACGTTGTAACGTTTCAAGTGCTTGCTAATACGATGGGATGCACTCGAGAAGCATAAGAAAAAGCGCATACGATCGCGCGGAATCGTATTAGCAGACGCAACGTCATCTACCTTTAAAGGGGAAATGTAAAGCGTCGCGTAATTTGTTTTAATGAATTTATTTCATTATTTCGTTATACCTAAGATCTTCGCAAACAGCGCAACTCCATACTTACAAGTGCAATCAACTAATTTGGCTCGCATTCCCATTCGCTCCACCCGCTTAAAGCAGAATTTTTAATTTCCTCCATACGTAGGCCTCTTTAAGAACGTTATTTTCTCGAGACAGAGGGCAAAATGCCATTTCAACGTCGAGCACAGCTTTCGCGTATAATAAGTATAATAAGTATGCACGCGATTGTAAACTCCATCCACTCGTATTGTCGTTGACTCTGGAATATATAAATAAGAATCGCTGGTAGAAATAATTTTTGCCCTTTAAACGAGTGGCACTTTAAACGGGTGAACGAAAACGATATTTATATCTCTGAACTCGGCCTTTAGGAATCTCCTAGAGAATACGAGAGTCTTGTCTTAGGGCTCTTGTATAAGCGGCAAATGCTGCAGCGAATTCGATATGCCGAATGATAGCCAAAATGATTCGTCGGGTAAGAAGTTGCCCGAGTACTTCGATCTAACGCTATGCTTGGGACCCTGATTCGTCTAAAATTTAAGATTAAAAATTCAGAGGCGATAAATAATAGGAAAGAGAATTAGCTCGCGTGATGTCTCGAAGACAAATGTCGTTTGGCGATCGATAGGTGTCGCCGCTGCATAAAGGTCATAAAACGCGGGTAATAACCGTGGCTACCGTGGCTACCGTGGCTACCGTGGCCGATAAGGGAAATATTTATTGGGTAAGTGCGTCGGCATTTGTCAGAAGGGCTATTTGTCGTCTAAAGTAAATCGCCCGCTTAATAAGTCCCGCGAAAGAAGAATCATCCCCCGCCGCTCGATCGAGGGTGTGCGGGCGGAGCTAAGTGCAGCTCTAATTGGGGAAGCGAGGTAAGGAAGCCCTGGAGGATTAGAGGGGAAAAGCGAAAGAAAAGGCGGTCCGGTGTGCAGGAGGTGTCACGGGGATAAGGTATCGACGAGAACCGCTCGTTCGCTTGGCAATTAAATGCGACAACGCGACGCGAGGCCAACAACCCACGTGTACATAGAGGAACGACTCTCGTGACGCGCGAGGGAAACGCCATCGGGAAAAGCTTACCCTCTAGCTCGGGGTTCGAGTTAGTTATGTGTCTCTCTATTCTCTCTTTCTCCGTTCTGGCACTCGCCGTTTCTTTCTCCGTTTGCCTAGTAATTGCTCTAAACCGTTTTCGATGGAGAACCATTCCGAATGTTTTCGAATCTTTGGGCTTTTCTTGCTCTGACTGCTTCTATGGCGACGTATTGCGTAATTCGCTCTTCTCCTCGATGCTCGTCAAGTGGCAGGGAGGGACGTAATAAAATTGGCTGTGCGTGGGGGTTTGGAAAAGCCCGATCACCTTGTAAAACGTGATAAGCGTGGTAAAAAAACTCGAAACGACACGTTTAATCCTTTCGGTCAAGAAGAACTTTCTTTTTCACGGACTCGAGGTTCGAATGATGATCTACTTTTCGTTCGTGGATTTCTGTTGGAAACTCTCTTGTTGTTAGGACCTTTTTTCAGTTTTTTCAGAGGTGCGCCAGTAATTTTTTGCACGATTTCAGCAGCGGATATTTCAGCGATAGAGCTCTTATTTTAATCGGAATCATTAAGTTTGCTTAATAATCATGAAAAATTGCTCGCCTCCGTGGAAGAACAAAGACTGTATTTTTCCAGGAGAAACTGTTTCTATTTGCAGTGTTGCAGTGGTTGAGCGTCGAGACGAGAGGACGTTGAACTTCGTAGAGGCAGGTGAAAGTACTCCTGTATCTTAGTGGTTTTCCGAGGCGAGAGATTGGATGTGTTATTTTTTCTGGATTGGCTCGTTCAACGCGTTCGTTCATGATTACTTTTTACGAGTGAAACTTGGTTGCTAGGCTATTGATTTTGGTTGCTTTATATGTTAATGGAGGCTAAGCAAGCAATTACTGGTCCCAGCACCTTGTACTTTATGAAATATGCCGTAATAAAGTTGACGGAACTCGTAATTGCACGTAATCTTTTTTCTGAATAATTTTCAATTTTTCGCGATACTCGTTATTTTTGACATTTTTGACATTTTTGACATTTTTGACATTTTTGACATTTTTGACATTTTTGACGATGTCGATCGACTGACTTTGCGCCTCGTAAAAACAGTCGTGTGCAATATTTTGTACGAGATTGTCGTTTAAAATTTCAAAAAAATTTGTAATTATCCTTTGCTGAGATTTATGAAATTATCTATACTTTTAATCCAAATGTTATTTCGACTGCGCTGCTTGGTACTTGCATGTTTCGCGATTCCTTCAACTAGTAGAAACGATAAATTTACCTATCCTTGCTTCTTTAAGCAGAGATGCATTTCGAAATAAAGTAAAGTCTCTTCTTTTTATAAAACTGCGTACTTTCCTCGGCCTTTGCGACGGAAGAAGGAATAAGCCGCGAGCGACGATCGCCCTTGCAAATATAAAACTTAACATTGCGGTACCGTAGGTGTACATTACAGGTGTGCATAAAACCTGTCCCGGCTTTTACCATAACGAACGATTGAACTCGTATGCCAAAGTAATAGTGCAATGAATAAAAATATGAAAAGCTCGAGTAGTTCTTTTAAGTTCTCGACAAAATCGAAAGGCGTTATTATGCGGTAACTTCTGAAACCTAGACGACACGAAGCGAATCCTGTAACAATAAGTGCGGCAGTTAAATACGATAACGTTGCCAAGGTAAAAATCGACTCTAGCCTGACGCGATACGAGGTTGAAGCAGCTTTTAACGGCGTACGTTCGGGATTATTCGATGCTCTAGTGCATTGGCCTTTCGCAAGCGGCGCCTTCGCGTATGCAAAAGCAACTTTTATTTTCGCACCTGCTTTTGACGTGCTCGATGATTGAAGCTCGAATAAAGCTCTCTTGCAGTTGATTCGAATTTCCGCTCTTATTATCGAGTAATGATTGAGTAATTGACATTTTTTTATTATTTGAAAATTGAGGGATCACGCGTGATAGAATTAAAAGCAATTACTTCGAAGAGCTGCTCCATAATAAGTTATTTATTATTATGGTTATGAATTTATTGATAAAACTGTCTTCATGATTAATTATCGACCTTGTAACCTTGTAATTTTCACTCGTGGCCTTTGTCGCTTTCCAAAGTAAATCAACACTCTTTCTATGAAGATAATTTTCACACACGCGCGCGCGCGCGCGCGTAATTGTAAATACGAACTTTGGGACCTTAATAATCGAGTGAAAATACTTTTCATTCTTATTGTGTGCACGGGTGAGATTTTTCTGGTATTTAAATGCTTTGAAAATGTTAAAATAAACATAATTTTTCTACCTAATTTCGTGAAATACGTCCTAGGATTTTCCGCTTTAGCGAAGCAGATGCAACATTCTAACTTTGTCGTTGAAAAGATAGTTGATTCGAATATCTTCTTCGTTTTCTACTTATCACATTTTAAACTTTGGATTCAGCTGAAGAATTTTGAACGGTGCTTTAAATTGTTCAAATTGATAGATAAAAGGGTACGCAAGAAACTTCAGCTTGCGTTTGAAAATTTATGCAACGATGAAACTTTTGCAATCGAACGATAAATCCATTAACGATCTTTACAAGGATCCTCGGATGTAATTTTACATGTACTATGTAATTTTAAAATAAATATTCGAGAAACTAGACGTATAAAAGTACGCGTAAGCAAATGTAACGAAACGTATGAATTGCACAGTTTGCGTTTCCCAACGGTCAATGGTTAATTAATTTGACAAAGGAAAGTTGCCGAAGTGACCAAAATACTCGAGTCAACTCACCTGTAAGTCTCTTTTTAATTGATAAACAATTCTATTAACTAAGCGAGTGCAGTTGAAGCCGTACAGTACATCGGCACACAAAAGTCTTCTGTCTCTTTCCGAGTCACTCGTTCTCTCTATTGTTTCTAACGTGGCTCTTACAAGAATGATTGCTCAATCGTATCTCACGTCGAATCGTCGCTTTTCGACGATGGCAGTCTCGTATGCTCGCGCTTGCTAATTACACTTATTTTTCTTTTCACTGAGAGAACGAATAAAAGAAGAAGAAGAAGAAGAAGAAAAAAAGAAAGAAAGAAAAAGAAAACAATCGCAAAATGTACGGAGAATAGAGTAGGAAGTTACTCGAAAGGTGCTCACTATCCAAGGCACACGTAATCGCAGTATTTTGCCGCATCGAAGTGGGACACATTTGGATTAATGGCGTCTAGTAATCCCAAAATATGTATACCTACACGACGGCTTATGTTGTGTGTGTGTGCGCGTGACTCGCTTCGTTGTAACATTGGCGGATGGCTGGTGTAGGCGACTACTTCTACTTAATCGTAATTAAACACCGTGCGGCAATTAATCAGAGTCGAGGACTCGCGCTCTTCGACAAAAACGTTGCTCGAGCCGTTCCGTCTCTCCTCTCACTCTCTCATTTACCCCTTCCCTCGTTACCTTTCATACCTTTCGTTTCTCTCCCTCTTCTTCGATTCTGATATCTTTTTCGCGTTGTTCATCCTGGCTGTTTTCGTTCCTCTGTTTGGGCCTTTATGGCATTTGAAGAAAATAGAGCTGCAAACGTTACGACAAATCTAAAGCAGTAAACGCCATATTACGAAGTTACGCTTAATGGGAAGTCATTGTTAGTAAATTTTAGATATCGAATATTAAATTTTATTAATATTTAAGATTATTATTAATTAAGTTAAATAATAATTATTATTTAAGTAGATCTAACGAGAATTAATTAGTAGTGAATGTATTAAGGACCGTTTAGAAAAAATACAGGAAAAATTTTCATAACAGCTATTGCAGTATTACGTAGGTAAATTTTAAAAACTTTCAAATACAATTCGTTTGTTAATGAGAACAAAGTTCCGTAAAAGTACATTTTATGTAAGCTTATGTAGAAATACAAGCACGAGACATAATTCTGAAAAATTTGTTTAAAAAATATGGATCACTTAGGAATTTTTCTCAAGTACTTTTCTCTTTGTACTGGTTAGGTTTACAGAAATTGTTCCTCATTCGATATCTTTTTCATATGTCGGATAATGATAATCAACACGTCTTCTTTTACGAATTTTCCTTTAACTTTTCTTCCGAGTAAATATTACAAAGTCAATACGATTCCGAAAATAAAAGACTAATGAAAAATGATTCGACAGTTAATTCAGATTATAGTTGAACGAGATACTTTGTACTGGATTTGATTCGATATTAAAATTACTTTTCATATAATTGGTATAAGCTCGATCTGAGTATTTAACTAACGACCGGCTTAAATTTACGTGTGTAATATAAATTAGATTATGCGTGTGAATTTAATATTCTTTGACCCAAATGTTGAATTTTCGCAGCATCAGTTATTAAGCTTTACTAAATTACCGGTAAGAATTCCTCAGCTTTTAAGGAAGTTTTCTCAATTTATTTTAAAAGTTACGAAAACATAAATTTGTTACGGAGACTTCAGAAATTATTAGAATTTTATAATGATGACCTATTTCCCTACTTTACTAACTTATAAAAAAACTTCAAGTGTCATTTTCTACTCCACCTCATTCTTAATTTCTCATTGAAATAACCGTAAAATTTCTCTCAAACTTTTCTACCGAGGTCATAGCGATCCAAGGCTTATTGAATCAATGCTCTTTTCACTTTGTTTTCCCTTCTTTATAACTACAATCATCCTTTCGAATTGACGTAATTTTTGGTCCTAAAATTAAACGAATGACTCTGAATTTGCCCGGAATTTTTCTAGAGCAAACGTCGGATCGAAAAACCAAAATCCTTTTGGCGCATTGTGCAAATATAATTTATTTAAGGCGTATAACGGTATTTATTAAGAAAATCTGCTCACGCAAACCATATATTTCTCCAGTTAGGTTCTACTGAATACACATTATAAATGTATAACTATTGTATTATAGATAATGTGAAATCATTTACATTGTCTTTTGTATGAAAAGTAGCGCACGTGTGTGCGTTGAATAATCAACGTCTTAACTCGCGAGATTCTTAAAGACAGTTAAAAAGGTGACATAATAATTAATTGAATTAATTGATTAATAAAAATAATAGTTTCCGTGTTGCAGGTATTAATAAGGTTTTAAAAGATGCAAATGATTTTGGTCTCATTTTGTTTCTTCTTCTTCTTCTTCTTCTTCTTCTTCTTCTTCGAGTCTTTGCTATTTTACGTACTCACGATGAAAAAAGCGAAAATTCAGATAACGAATCTTTTGAAGAAAAATAATATCTATTTTTATTAAGATTACGTGACTATTAAGAAAGAGAACATTCAGTCACAGATCAAGGCTTAATTCTTACGCACGAGAAAATTCCCTGAGTCTCATTATGATTCTTAATCTCGCAGGCAATATTCGTCTTTATAAGTACTGTACATAATTTTGCCGAGGTAATAGCAAGTTGGAAAATTGAATTAAGATTTTTCACTCTCACAAATGAAACTTTCTAATCAAATCCTTTATTAAACGAAGCACCATGTGATGGATGAAATTTACAAGATATACAATCGAGAATTTTAGTTGGACTTCTTCAAAGTATAAAATCAAAATGAATGTTCTACTGGATCGGTGCTTGTCATTCGGTACTTTCTTCGTCATAAACTGCTTAATAACACATTTTATTAGTCATTCGGTATTCTATTATTATTTTTAACCCAATTACTATTTAACCGGCTTCTTACATCAAAGTTTCAAAATGGTTGAATAAAAAGTCAACTAGAATTAATTAAATCCACGTTTCGGTTCCATCTTAGTTCGATCGCAAAATCGAGAGAAATTATCCACGCAAAAGGTACAATCATCTACGTCTAGTATTTATTGTACATTGCTTATAATTCGTTTCAGCTGTTCAATTTCATGAGCTTCGATGCGTACTGCATTCCAATTATTGAATCAGAATACGGATAATTACCTGTTTGATTACTGTGTTTTATTATTCGCTTTGCCGACGGGATCCAATTCAAAAAATCAATTTTACTTGGATATTCTTGTACACCATATTCCCCGACAGTGTATTTATTCTTTTTCTTTTTCTCTTTCTTTTTCTTTTTCTTTTTCTTTTTCTTTTTCTTTTTTTTCAATTACAAATCATCGACGATATCGATTTGCGTTATGCGTATAAGGTACGCGTTTTATACAAAATTTGAACATTGAATATGAAGTTCTTGGGATTGTTGAGAGGTCGAATTGATGCTCGAGTAACTATTACCGAATTTTGGAATTTTACTTCGACTGCTTAAGCATTATCCGTCTTTCGTTGGCGATAAGTATCGTGCAATTGATTGACTAAATGTACCCTGAGTGCACGACAGGTTCGTATCAATTGTCCCAAGTGAATAACGACATTCACGGTTATTTTCGATCAATGAATTTTCTATTTACAAATCGACTTTCGCATGACTTTGCTTCGTTCGCACGTGAGCGTCGTGCGCGGCGATAGAAGTTTGACAAATTTGATTATTCCTGCGTGTGTACTTTAATGCCAAGATCCCATAATTGACTGGTGGCACAAGAGGCCGCGAATCTGACTGGAAATACGCGACTTTGACTAGTTTAACTTGCGTGTCGCATGCAAGCGATTCGGAGCAGCTGAAGTCTTTTGTAATCGGACGTAGTGCGCGTACACGTGCGCGTACACGTGCACGTAAGTTCCAAGTTTGTTTAAGATCATACGTCTACTAAATATATACTTAATCCGCGTGACGATAATATTAAACGTATACTTAGGTTCTCTGGTTTTTGTTCTATTCTTCGCCGATGTGTTTTTTTATTTCATTAAATAAAAGCGCCGAATAAGTGTGATTTGTACTTACGTAAGAGAATCTTGCATTATAAGTAAATATAGTGCTTCATAATTAGCTAACGAGAATAATTCATTCTTCTCATTTCACTAACTTGAAATGAGAAGGATTCATGCTACAAATTATTGCGAAACAACTCGGGCACTGATACGCGTACTCCACGAATTCATTGTGCAATTTTGCTCGTTTCAGTTTATTCCGACAGATTTTTTCCGCGGCAAATCCATTGCGTTGGAATATTTCTCCGATGAATATGGACGTGGATGTGGTTTGGCATTTTTTACTAGCTAATGAAGCGCAGACCTCTAAGTAGATTGCGTTAAAACGCATTTCAGAACAATAGTCAAGAAATTTAATTCCTTTATTTTTCTCGGCTCTTGTTATTCAATAAATTACATAAAATTACATGAAATTACATAAAATTATTAGGTAACAGCGTGGAATATTTACTTTGAGAATATCGATAAATCTCGTTACTCAACCTTTTGTACATTTCAAGTGAATTGCTATGAAACGTTGGTGAAATTATTGGTGCCTTTGAGAGGAAAAAACGCGAAAAAGACGCGAAAAAGACGCGAAAAAGACGCGAAAAAAATGCGAAAAAATGCCTTTCGGCAAATTTAAGGAAAAACGCGTAAAAAATGCAGCGTACGTCTCTAGCGTACGTCGGGAGTTCGCGAGGAATGCGCGCTTTTACAAGAGCACCTTCGAATATCTGACTGAGAAAACACGGAGAATAAGTGGAACCGGTGTTAAAAGTAAGGTTACTTTTAAGAGCATCCACAAGGGCGCAAGTTTCACGGGGCAACGGAATAGGCGCAAAAGAAAGAGCCAGGGAGCCGATACTAGTCGAGAACTCATGAAAATTCGGCGAGCACGAACGTCGGAAACAGGAAAAGTTGCGCCATACGCCCGCTTCTGACTACCGCTGTATACCTCTCTCTCTCTCTCTCTCTCTCTCTCTCTCTCTCTCTCTCTCTCTCTCTCTCTCTCTCTCTCTCTGTGTGTGTGTGTACGCGCGCACGCACTCACACGCACGACTCACCCTCGTAGTCGTGCAGGCTTTTTCGAATGAACTCAATTCCGCTCCTATTCGCTCGCCCTCGTCGCTCCCTCCTTTCCTTTTCCGAACCTTTTACCCAAGGCGTTGCCTTTATTGACCTTTATTGTACTTGTTTGGTTTTCTCCACTTTTATTAATGGAACACGTCGCGAGAATTTCCTTTTCACAAGCTCCGCTCTCCACCTCCACTGCTACTCGTGATGAGACCTTGTTCGAGACTTGTCCTTTTCCGGTGACAATATGTTTCCGTAGATGGGACGATGGTATTTTAATGTTGCATCGCTTATTGAAATGCTTCGTAAGAATCACTGCGAACTTTCATCGTAGATTCTGATGTAACCATTAAATTTATCGAATCTCCATAGTCTCTGAATGTACTCAGTCTTATAGCAACATTTTAAATGTAGCGCTTGTAGGAAGTCACGAATAAGCCCGAATATCTCTCTGTGTATTGGACGCAGTTTCGTGATACAGAGGTTAACCAGTTGCATTCTCTTACAATGAACATTTACATCTTCATCGGCGGTTAACTCGTAAATGATCACCTATCAGTTGCCCATCGGTTTCTTCCTACTATGACCAACCGTCGAATACTACTTTGCTCCGTATAATGTATTTTACAAACTACTAGGAGGAGCAGCACGTGAGAAAGGAAGACGAAGAAAAATGCGAAATAATTGTAGCGACTTTGATGATAAAAGGTGAGAGGTCAGTTACGGAGAAAGCGAGAGAAGAAATATCCAGTTATAAACGAAGTTAGCCTTGCTTTGTTGCTTTGTTTCGGATTACATATGGTAGAGGTAGTAGTAATGCCCTCGGTGGTGGTAGCAACAGCAACGGTAACGGTAACGGTAACAGCAGCAGCAGCAGCAGCAGCAGCAGCAGCAGCAGCACCAGAAGTAGTACGAGCTTGAAGTATATATAGCGTACAAGTCCTAATGAAGGTACGCGTTCATCCCGGTGTACCTTTGTCGTTGTGCTTGCAGCCGCTGCCTGTTTTCCCTCTCAGTCTGTCTCTCATTTTCTTCTGTCTCCTTGTGGTCCGTCGAGCATAAGGCAGGACTAGACATAGTTTAATTAAGCAAAAGCGCCGTTGCTGCCCGTGTGTACTCGAAACTACCTCTTCTTTCTTCTTTTGACCGCACCGGAACCCCACCTCATCACCAGCTCGCTTTGTTCTATTACTTTAGCGATTTAATAGTTACCGCGCATTATATGGATTTCTGTTATGCTGTTTAAACCATCTCTCTTCTCAGTTTTCCTCTATCTAATGGTCGTATGCCGACGTCCTCGTTTCGTTGGCATTTTCCATTTATTTTCTTCACCTCTTCGTCTTTGCTCGTATGTGCGGGCGCACGAGACATTTTGGTGTTCTTGGCGAAATACTCGAACGATTTCATAACCAGTGTCCTGACAGTTTTGTTAATCAAGTGAAACGATGTTATAGTTCAACGCGATGGATAAGATTTTACTTAAAAAGTAATTTGTAAAAGTCGATAAGGTAAATGTTCTTTTGCTAAAAGTCAGGTGAAAATGTTACAGTCTACAAAGTTTTCCTACGTGTTTAGAAATAATTATACAAAGTTGATACAATTGTTGAGCCATTGTTGATCTGTATGTTTTGAATAATATTAAAAGCAAAGTCATCAAGTATTGGAAGAAGCTTATTAATTTGTAATACAATACGATGGGTAGTTAACGAGGGTAAAAAATTTAAATCCAGTATATTTTATCTCTCGCCATCTAAAAATTTATTTTTTTCTTCGTGCACGCGCAGATTGCGGTGGTGAATAATGTACACAGGATGTTTGTATCTCTATTTTTGTTTTCTCCACCGTATCCCTTTTTCTCCGTGTTGCTTATTCGTACCACTTTTGCTTTGCTCTTGTATGCCAACATAAGTGTTCCTGACGACAATGACGTCTGCTCTTAAGGTTTTATTTTTTTTTCGCATATGTTTCCGAATGAATTAGAGGGAATGAGTTTGTATTGTACAGCAGCGAATGAAAGCGTAGATTATGCTTGTCATTTTCCGACGTTACAATGACACAATTTGTCACGCTATTTCATACCAGAGATATCAGGTATTGTAACTTATTTATTTTTTGATTAAAGAAAATAGCGAACAGACTTCCATAGATGAAAGCTTTTCAGAGTCAACGAGTCAGTCAACAAGAATTAAGAAGTTCTTAAGAACAAGCTAGGATAATTGCAGTTTCACGTTTGAGACTTTCCTTAGATTTTCAAAAATATTTTCTTATTTAGAATCTAGTGTTTGCTCGTTAATCAATCTAAAGTTTTGTTCTTTGTCAAAGAAGGTCCTTACATACTAATTGACGTCTCGTAAAAATTGTAAGAGTCTACATTTATTTGCTTAACTAAACTAATTTCAGAAAATGTTTACCATTATTCTAAAGCAATGATTAAATTCTTGAAATTAAAAAGGAATGGAAATTTGAGAAAGTGAGAGTACTACTGAGGGTGAGAGGGGGAGAGAGAGAGAGAGAGAGAGAGAGAGAGAAGGGAACGAGAGATCGAGGTTATAATTCATAGATAATATGTAAATGACTATATATAAAAATTTTTTATTTTTAAGTGCAAGGTTGGCTCCGATGTCGTTATGCTTTTTCTTTTTGCG
Organism: Wiebesia pumilae; assembly: GCA_018907045.1. NCBI lineage: Eukaryota > Metazoa > Arthropoda > Insecta > Hymenoptera > Agaonidae > Wiebesia > Wiebesia pumilae. The sequence goes on from JACCHZ010000022.1 coordinate 5,434,616, forward strand.
CCGAAGGTCATCACGACGTTGCCTCGCTGCATAAAAATGAAGTTGCTTTGATGGTTCGTCAAGATCGCAGAATCGATGCAATTCGCCAAATTCACGTTTGCACGTGTGCGTAAAGCGATTGTGATTAACTACGAAACAGTGTTTTAAAAAATTCTTTATGCTCGCCGATTGCTATCCAATAGGAGCGAACTTAGTATTTGGTTGTTTTGACCAAATTATCGATATTTATGATTAATTATTTACTTATCTGTATATGAATTGATAATATTTTTACATTATCTCACCAATCGGACTATTTTGGATTGATGTAAAATACAAATTAATAATTTTACACGCATTTATTACGCTAAATTAAAAGTTCAAAAATCTCTCTCTCTCTCTCTCTCTCTCTCTCTCTCGCACACACACACACACACGCACGCACACGCGCGCGCGCTCACTATTTCTCACTTTTGTATGCTTTGTTTTCGTGAATTCATTTGTTCGTTTGATATCTACTCACCCGCACGGATGAAGTATTATAATGAAAATTTGTCGCGTAAGGGGAGATTTTCTAGTCGTATGTTTTTAAATCCCAGTGAAATATGTTATTTTAATATATTTAGCAGTTGCTCTATAATGCGCAATATTATAAAATAATAATAAGTTCTATAACAATAAGAATCTATTTTGGCTGAATAAATACCAAATGTTAGGCATTGCGTATACAATATCTAATGACTTCCGGTAGCTTGGACAAAACTGATACTTACGTGAAAAAATTAATCATTGGATTCAACTGTTCCATTATTTGTCGTCGTATGAAAAGTAATTGAACAGTTGTTTTTAATGTTATTTTTCATAAAGCATAATATTAAATTGATATATTTTATTATAAGCCTAGAGCTAGAAAGACACTTGTAACCATTAGACTCCGATTACTAAAATTTACAAGCAAAGTTGTTAGTTGTTAATAAACAGGCGATATTTCGCTTTACCTTAAAAAAATTGAATATTAAAAATTTCTGATTCTAAATTCTAAATTCTATTCAAATGCAATTTCATATCGATGTACAAAAACGTCTTATTGTATTATTATTTATACGCGTCGTGATTATTAAAATCTTTATTATTACATACAGATCTTTATGTAGAAATGTTATTATGTTTAATTGTATATTTTGAATAATTCTTTAATAAGAACATGTTACCCTATTATATTACCCCATCTGTTTCTCTTGCACACAAATTATAAAAATACATTTTAAAATAAATAATTTTCAATAATAATTGAAAATCTCCCTTTGGCCCAAAAACATGTTATGGAATGTTTATGATAAAGTTATTATCAACAATTACAAACTCCCATATATGCCTGTGTAAAAGATGATATGTGCAATAACGGGCAGTTCGAAACGGATTTTCGAAACGAATCTCTACATACAATATTTCATATTATGTGAGACTTTAATTGCCATTATTAATATTTTGTGAAATACCACCGTTGTCCATTTTATTAGCATAAGACTATACTGTATTCTGTTGTCACTGCGCATGCATATATTTTTTACTAAAATTTTCTTGTGGTTTGCTCTTTATATAATAGTGCATTATTCGGACTTATGATATAAATATTACTCTGACTTGTAATTCATTACTGCTTATTCGTTTCTTTTATTGAGTATTACATTGAATTTTATCGACTCTGCGGTACACATATCAAGCTCATTTAATAACGATCGCAAAATCAAAGTTCGTACGCCCTTCGGTCGTTAACGACGCGAGTGAGAAAGCCATTCTCTCTTTCTAGACTTCGTTCTCGAAATTGCAAAAAAGACTTGTTCGAAATAAAGGCCGTCCGTCTTTCTGCTCAATGATCCTTCAACTACAAGAATCTGGGTTAATAGTCCCAATCGAAATATAACGTAGACACGTTTGCGGGTGCGAAGGCATCCTCCTGCTTAGTTGGAGGTCCTCGTGTATCACGCTGATATAAGGAGGATTTCAGCAGTCCGACTACAACCTAAAGAAATTCCAAGCTCGTTTTAACGAGCATTAGCCGATCGCTTGCGCATAAGTATAATTGAAGGCTCGATGAATGTGTAAAAGCAGCTCCTCGATATCGAGTCCAGTCCTTCCATCGGTAAACGTTGTGCCCGTTCTCCCGACACCATCTCCTCAACCCTCTGCTCAAATTTTGTTACCAACACGCAGGCACAAATTGAAAAACCTCCGATGGAGGCGCGAGAAGCCAGAAAAATGCAATAAAAGCCCCGGATCTTCGCTCAGCATCGAACCATAAAAAGTATCGAAATACAAAGAGTAAAAAGCCACCTCTCGGTTATGAGATAATAATAAAGGTAAATCTGGCCGATGGCCTAATAATAAAGATGGTGCGACGTCACTGCTGGCTTTTGCGTTCACGCGAGCGAGTGTGTGAGTGCATCCCGTACTTGGGATGTAGCATCCTTGTTCCGCCATTGTCTGCCATTGGTCTCTTTGTTTTCATCACGTGCTTAAAGGTGCAGAACACGCGAACTGATTTTCCCGGACTTGGTTTTCCCGTCACAGATGAATTCGAAAGCGAGAAAGTGCGCGTCTCAAAGTTCGGTTATTCACAGGCATTTCGCAATCATTGCCGTCATTTTGCATTCGCTTCAATACCGTCACTATTGCAATATCTCTCAATGCTTCAACGTATATTTGTACGAGTTTCTACTATGTCGTCGATAAGTGTTTACAAGCCATGTACTCTTTTTTCCACGCGCGCATTATTTGTAACTAATACGATAATCTTGTATAACGTCGTGTCATCCTGATGAAGTTGCACAATCGCGCGTTAACGCTTGAGAATATATTTTTCGCTTAGTCATGGTTGAACATTCCTTGCTCACTAATAGGAATAATTTTAAATGCTAAGAATGTGTCATTGTATCATTTTGTTCGTATAACCGATCGAGACGAGAAACTTTTCGTTAGTTTAACGCAATTTGAATGTTTATTCGATCAAACTCGTTGATGAATAAGGCTACGACACAATGGAATACAAGAATTTACCATCGATATAATGGAATATACGCATTTTCGCGCATAACGATTCTCGCTAATTAATGGATTAATAACTAACTGATAAACTGGAATGGCGAATCTTGGCACGTACTCGTTCGTGGATATGAGAAGGTTGCAAAGCGAGAAGCATCGTGATGGTAAAGGATAAACGAAATAGGTGTGACGGATCATTGCTGGACGAATCAACTTAAAAAAGTACGAGGTTAAACAAGCACAACAATCTTCTCGACAGAAGGTGAGAAAAAATTTGTAGCCAAAGAGTATTGACGCAACTGTCTTTATCATCTAATTGCAACTGAATGTGAATTGATTTTCAGTGCAAGGCGCACAGTTACAGAAGACGTCATTCGCATAACGATAGCTAAATAAATACCGGGATCTACATAACGCGTTGGTATGTAAGAGAAGTGTAAGAGTTTGGCGCGCTTATTTTCCAGGGACTTAGCAGATCTGCTACTGAGCTAAATATCAGATTGATTCTAAAAACACAATAACGCGTGCACAAGTTTGCCGTTGAAAATAAAAAGAAGGGAGGTTATTTAAATTGGAAGGTGAATAATCGAATATCTTGGAGTAAAAATTGGAAAAAAAAAAAAAAAAAAAAAAAAAAAAGCCACGTAAAAAGCCATAAAAGTCATCAACAAGGAGCACATAACAAACGCGCTAATTAAATTGATTCGGACAGGCAAACGAGTACTCGTAAAATTCGTGATTTACTCCCTTCGCTAAATGGCAACCAAAATTCTAGCTTGGTGGAGGTGGTCGCAGGAAAGGGGACGAGGGATACATCATAAGCAAGCTAAGAAAAATGGAAAAAAGGAGAAGCGGAAAGAGAAGAAGCCTCGCAATTTTATTGCTCCCGACGGCTGCGCCAGAAGGACGAAGGCGCGCGAGAGGGTGGATTTCTCCGTTCGCGCAGCTTTCATAAAACAAAGGCGAGGCTGCTACGAAGTAGTCGCGAAATGCAAAAAGGTGCGCTCGTACCCCCACGCGGATAATCACACCGGGAGACAAAATGAGATAGGAGAGCGAACGGTAAGAGCGCGTAAGAAAAAACGGACGCACGGTAACGAAGTGCGGCGGTTGAAAATATTCTCAAATGTACGGGCTTGGCTGTTGTAGTCCGCTTTTGAATAATAATAAATTTTGATAATAATAAAATACGTGAGATGTTAGACTTGCGTTATTAAATGTCGCGCACTTGATTCGTTTCGCTGATCTTAGATGCCTGTGACTTCTTATACGACGCTATTTATCCACGTTCATTTTATTAAGAGTTCATAGCGCAACTAGAGCACACGAGTGTTCTCGTTAATTACTTGGTTAATTACCGAGACGCACGATCGGCAGCGAAGACACCGAGCGACGCTGGTTACGTTGAGCTTCGCGTAATTCTGACCAAACGTACAGTGAAAGTAAGTACAACGATACTTTACCGGGTACTTGGTTGAAGTAATTTAGTTATACCGATGTAAGCTGTAATTACCCGTCCTATGGTTAATTAGCTGTTGTTTTATCATAAATTGATGACTAATGAATTTGCGAACACGAGGACGTTTATCCCTGTATTATCGATGAGCATCGAAGTCGTACCTCTGCGTTATGCAAATGTCTGCCTGGTTTGGTGTGCGAAGAGAACAGGTTAAACGACGGTGTAAAAATTGCTTGGAAATTCATAGAGACACGAATACTTAAACGTCAAGTACTGTGCGTATTTTCATACGCGTACTAGGGAAGTAAAAGTCGTGGTAGAAGTTAATTATTGCGATTTAGTTGCAACGAGACATTCCTTATACTTACATCGCACACATAGAAACTAAACACGTACAAAGTTTTTCTTCTTTCGAATTTTTCGAATTTTTCGAATTTTTCGAATATTCGAATGCCGCATTCAAGTAAATTGAACTATTTCTTTAAAACGAAGTATGAAAATTCGTGTATAAATTGTAGTAGTAATTTGAATGTCTTTACGCTTTCAATCGTACGCAAAGTTTATAGAAAGTGGAAAAAAAAAATGGCTGCTTGGAACGAAAGACTTTAGAGGAGGCATTCAAAGTAACAGAAAAATAGGGAGCACGTAGAGGAAAAAGTAGAGAAAAGTGTAAGTAAGCGCGCGATGCTAATGAGACATTTGTGCACTAGTTGAATTTTTGTAACAACTGTTCCGTCTGTTTCTACATATATTCCAGGTGTACAGTGCCGATAAAATTGAGACCCGCTAAATAAATATTGTTTATGTCCCGAGGCATAATTATCGGCATAAATAACATACAGTTAACATAACTAAACCTCATGCTTCATCGTTAAAATCTCGTGCACTAAAACTTTATCACGGTGGGCTTGTATATTAATTTTTCATAAATCTCGAAGATGTAATTATTTTTCTGTGAAAACGCTTTATAATTATGTTCCGACGAATTAATGGGACGAGCACAGCGGCAACAGCGCGCGCAAAAAGAATGCAAATTTTCCGCGGCAAACCATGATGAAAAACAGCCCTATTAAAAAATACGGTAAAAGAAAAGAAAAGGAAAAAAGAAAAAAGAAAAAAAGAAAAAGGGTATACGCGGCGTTAGCGACTGGCGTGGGTAAAAAAATAATATTCCTCCCACCGGGATACGAATGTACAACATACTAAAATATGCAATTACGTAAATTCAGAGCTGTAAAGGTAACGTCAGTCAGCCATGTCCGGTTAAACGTGCATGCGCGCCTACATCTCATACTTTGTTCGCTTGCACCTCCACGCGGCCCTTCGGTTTCCTTCTTTTTAGACACTTTTATGTCTCTTTAGAGCTTGTTTATTTCTAGGCCGCTCGTACACGATAATGAAAGGGGTATGGATTTGTATTGCTTTTTGGCCCCATCCTTTCGAGTAAAAATCCGAGATTTATTTGTGCGCTATTATTGGCGTTGGTCGCCATCATCGCCAACAATGTAAAACGAAAAGTCTAATAGGAAGTGGATTTTTGTAGAGCTCAAGCCCCTTTTGTGGCCCTCGCGGGTGTCGAAAGTCGCGAACTTGTCTACGCCTACGTTGCGCGTAATTTTTCCAGTAGAGTTAACGTCTGCCTCTAGCGATGACTTCCTCCAATTTTCAATAGCGCGATGACAGTTTTAATTTCAAGCTTTGGCACATCTTTCGTCGCCTTTTCTCCAAAGGATCCGTCGAACATTAGAGTTGATAACGCAACGCCGACCGTGACAAGACGATACAACTTATTTCTGCCGGAGGAAGAAAATGATGACACTCTTAAGCCTTTTGTGCAAATGTTGTATGTGCTATTCGTAATCGATCACCTAAGCTCTTTAGTTCCTCTCTTTCTCTTTTCAAGCCAGACGAATGGAAGAAAGCCTTTATCGATGCAGCCTGCACGATTCGACTCTAAAGTTTTCAGACTGCCCACTTTTATAGTAACGTGCGTTATCCTGCTTTTTGACTCTGGAAAGTTTGACTTGGCAGCGATTTTGTCCGCATTTTCTCAACGGTCTGAGACAGGTTATGCTTAGCATTGTTCAAGCCTTGCTGTGTTAATTTACTCGATTCTTGGGCTTTCTAATAATTTTCGGTTTACTAGCGCCTTTTAATAGAATACAGTTTTGAGGCTACGAATAGTGCGGTAAAAGTAAATTGCCTGCAATACATGGCGTGTGCAGCAATCCAGTATTCCCCGTTTCGAACTCGGTGCAATGAACTTTATTTTAAATAAACTTTCCAAGCTTACGCGTTCCGCTCATATTTATGGCGTAAAGCGAACGCAAAGTAAGAGCTTAAGGTTAAATTCCAATGAATTGCTCGCTCGCTGGCTAGTCTTGAAAATTGTTGTCGGACCATCGACGTCGGGGATCGCACCGTCGTTATTTCCACAAAGGCCGCATTTCCTAAGAATGCTAGTAATTACTAAATCAAATATCAATTGCGCGACGGGCGCTCCAAAGGAGGAGGAGAAATCCTCTCACGCTGCGCGCCATAATTGTAAAACAATCGCACGAGGTAGCATTAATTAGCGCCCCTTCATTATCCTCCAACTCACACTCGTACCTCGCACAGCCACGCGCCGTTGCACCACCTTATCACGGACACAGACGCACGCCCACACGCACGCCCACGTGACACTCTCCTGCGGCGACACAGTTGTACAATGCGATTCCCGCGAGCGAGCGATTTTCCCAAGAATCTCTCGGATCTACGAGCGCTGGTGGACGGCGTCACCCCTCGCCTCCCGCAATAGCCGCAAAAAACACGGAGGAAAATAGTCTGTCGTCGTCCTTTTTGCGTCGCGCAAATGGAGTTGCCGCGATTTATCGCGGCCCGGCCTGCAAAAGCCTCGAGGAAACGGACGGGGAAAAATAGCGATAGGTGATAATTACGCGAGCAGACGCCGTTCTCAGAGGACGACGACGTCGCTCGTCCTTGTCGCGGGGTAATACGAGATCCGGTGCATTGAAAAGCTACTTTCTTGAGCCTTTTTCGCGTTAGAATGCATCCCGTTCTCTTGTATCAGAGTCGTCGACTCGAACAACGTCTGGTGGAGCGGTGAAAGTTTTGATGTGCGGTCGTAAACGAGATCGTGAATTCCCGGTCGCAGGTAGGGACGAATATTCGACCGATTGTACTCTTGATTTCTAAAATGTCGTGGGTTTCTTTTAAATAGTAAAAATGAATTGGCATTTACGTGGCCAATCGAACAAAATGCATCCTTGACAGTGCTGCCAACGCGAACTATTTACGGTTAGTACAAGGAACGCCGAACTTCATCGAGTTTGGCGAAGATGAATGTAAATTATTAAGTTGCAGAGATTGCAGTTAAGTTGTTTATACGTTTTAGATATCGTGTCGTAAACAGAGCTTTAATACGATTAATTTCCATGCAGAAATTATATACGTATACACGTATATACGTATATATACGCGCGCGCGCGCACGCACACACGCACGCACACACGCACGCACACGTATGTATATATATCGTATCTGAGAAAAGTTTCCAAGCACAGAGCGTTCCGGTGAATTGTCTCTAAAAATACTTTTAATAGGCGCTTGAGTCGCCTTCGGAATACCCGGCTTATAAGTTTAATAAAATTTGACCTAGTTTATTCATTTGTAATATACGCATCGTTCTCTATCCGATAATAAAAATTACTTTTTCGTACTAATCTAATCGTTTAAATTTTCTCGTTAAAGCACCAGAAATATTTATCTTCGTTCAATTTATAGCCATCGACAATGTAACCTAATTCCCCTCCACGATTAATCGACAATCGAAGAATCAATTTGGCTTTTTAAAGTATCTCGCACAGCGTAGCTTAGTATGGAAATAGTTGTGCTCGCCAATAAAAATTCACGCGAATTTAGTATTTTAATGATCTTTTATTCGGGAACTCAAGCTCTCCCGTTAGAAATCACAAGGACGTAAAATGTGAAGTATAAGAGAGTATTCGCCACGTACGTAGAAAGGTCAAGTAGCTAGGAACGTAGAGGAGCGAACGCAGTGTTTGTGTGCGTACAAAAGAGCTCGAGAAAATCGAGTAAAAACACAAATATAAGCTCGCCTTTGTAGAGGGGAAAAACGAAGTCAATGAGTTGGTGGAGGATAAGATCGAGAGAGGATAGAGTAGGCTATTAATGAGGATTAAAGGGAGATGAACGATGGGCAATCTTGGCGTATGGGGGAATCAATGAGAAGCCAGATAGAAAGATGATCGAGAAAAGAGACGAAGTAGAAAGATCTGCCAAGTAAACCGATAGTGCAGGTATCATTGTACCAACATATCCAACGGTTCAAGACTCGAGTACGACTTCTTTGGCTTTATTATTTTTTTATCTTGGGACGAATCATTTTACTGGAAGCCCACATGGAAGTTCCTTAACAATTTCGAAAGAAGTAGACAAATGATGATAAATACAAGCAGCTTTGAGCAACGAAGGAAGAAGAAATCAAGATGAGAGTAGTAGAGATGCAGAGCGGCACCGAATCTTGTACGAAGTAAATTCATCTTGAAACTGCTTCTGTCTTTTTTCCATTCGTAGAAAAGTCGTAGAATTAATCGAGGTTAACAAGTAAAATATGCAGATTTATGAATGGTTTGTTGGACCTACAAAAATTATCGGTAGAAGTGGTTCCGTTGCTTCAAGCTAACGTCGTTTATTCAAACATGTGCGAAATAAACATTTACGTTATGAAACATTACGAGCCCGTAGACGATTCTGATCGTATGCGTAGCAGATATCGCAACTCTTCTGGTTTTTCTTAACCATTGGTCTGAAGAAGCAGACCGAGTAGCTCGAGTAACAAATTAAATTGTGACAACTTGTATCGGAAGCTTGGATATAATCGCAAGACTCGATGTGCATTTACAATGCAGGGAAACGGGCATTCGAGCGAAACTAGAAGTATTAGTCAACATCAGCGACAAACGAAATAATCAAAACAAATGGATGAAAAAACGAGAGCACAAAAGCGAGACAGCGAAAAGGTTCGGTTGTTTGCACGCACCAGCGAGGGAGAGAGAGAGAGAGAGAGAGACGGCGAAAAGTTACGAGGCTGTTTACGTGCAGCTGTTAAAGCAATCTAACTCATGGCCGACCGATGCACTCGTCGAGTCGCGGTCGACTCTTGGCGACGGCGTCGGGTATCTCTCGCCCCCTTTACAATTTACCTGTCGCCCCCACCGCGCCCTCTTCTTATCGCTTTTGTCTATCTCGGCTCTTGGAGCTTTGCCTCCATTTGCCTTTATTCTGTCCGAGTCTAGGTAACTTTGCGAACAAACGAACCTCGACGGCCATGCTCTCGAAAATATCGCGAGGTTTCGTTCGTTTTTTTCTTTTCGTGGGGGTGCGTTTCAGTTAGCGAAAACGTCGCGAGTTCTTGACGCGGTATTGCTGTTACGCTTATGTTACGCTTGTGAGTGCAATGAAGTAACCGATACCAAGTAACTGATTTAATCGAAGGCAATTCATAATTTCGAGTATTTTGTGAATTGGCGATTACCCTTTGTTTCTTAATGGGCGAAAGGTACTAGTTAGAGTGAAATTCAACTCCCTAAGAAGAGAAGAAAAACGAGACAATCCGAAATAGTTGGCAAGCACATTCCCATATAAATGAGCAGAAAGGGTATAAAGAGCGTAATACATTTTCCATTACTTTTTTTTACTTTGAAATTATACGGAGATCTGCCACATAAAATCGACGTTTTTCAAGGAGCCTTTTACCTTCGCCTTTTACCTGCATTGTTCTGAGATACGGAGTCCTTGCGTTATTAAAGTAAAGTCTATATTAAACATTTTCTTGTTGATGTATCGAGGTGCTCAGCGGTAATCATCTCGCAACATCCAAGGAAAAGCGCAGAGCGAATTTCTCTTTATTTTTCCTTGGCTTTTTCATCTTTCACGTCTGTCGTTATTCTTTTCTATTTGAGGGTCGTGCAGCGTCGTTTATAATGGCGCAGCCTCGCGCGCGCGGTCAAACGCTTGCTTCGAACCAGATGTACATGTACGTACATGTGCTCGCTGACGTATCATACAACGTCGAGCCTTCGCGAAAATAAGATTGCGCAAGCTGTACTTAAAATGGCAATTTCGGCTGCCTGTGCTAGTTCGTGAACTTGTTTCTTCGATTTTTTTCTTTCTCGTTAATACGTATTGCAATTGTAGACTGAAATGTACTCTTACGTTTTGAGGGTTTTTATTTGGCGAATAGCTAAAGTCACAGCTGATCATCGTGCAATAATTATGTCGGAAGCAATGAAATCTCCGATGTAAATCGAGCTGTCAACAATTATGGTATTCGCTACCTAGTGATTATTATTCGAAGCAAGCTTTACATCTTCTTAGTTTCAAGAAATTACGAACTTAAACGTACTAACTCTTGTAATTAAATCAAGGGTATTTTGGTAATTGCTTAATTAGAAAATGTCGAAATCAATAATGTTACAACAAAAGCGAATCGGGTTAGGCAAAGTATGAGAAAATGTCATCGCATAGATTGAAAGATGATTTTGGTTTCATCGAGCAGCGCTTGCACGAGTCTAAAGCGGGAAAAATTAACGCGTCAGCGCCGTAAATATTTGCTCGCGTGAAGGAAATGGAGAGGGATCGCGACGTGGCATATATATATATATATATATATATATATATATATATATATATATATATATATATATATATATATATATATACCAGGGACAATATTATCGATGAAAGTTTCGCCATCTCCTTCATCGTCTTTCAGTTTCGCTCGATCCCAATCGCTCGGAGGCTTTCGCAGGAACTCGAATCTCCGTCAGGGTATTTACGGCGAAGGAGGATCGTGCACCTGCCGGAATATTACGTCGCGATATAAGAAATCAGAAAAAACCTCGATAGAGTTTGAGTGCGATTACGCGATAGTGGGTTACAGGAAACGAAAAAAAAATGGCGAAAAAGGGGGATCAGAAAAGGCTTAATCGAGGTGAAATCGAAGAAGGACGAGGAATAAAGAAAAATGAAATAGAAACGCGAAGTAGGGAAAACAGTGGAACGATAAACACGAAGCAAAATCTATGTAGGGTAAACATTTTTCTTACGAATGCGTAACCTACGAGCCGCTTAAGTTTTTAGATTAATTTAAAGTGCAAAATTTATAAATCTGCTTATAAATAGAGCTTATAAATCTGAAAAAATGTGCACCAAAGTTTGACCGATCGATGCATGTTAACGTAAAATTACGGTTGGATTGGATTAATTTTCCGAAGGATTATGTGAAACACCTTAATGAAAAGCGAATTAAACGCTAATTCACTTTCATGAAACCATTGCCATAGTCGCAATTATACCCTCAATTACGAATTTGTTTAGGAATTATTCTATGAAAATTCTTGTAGATTATAATGCAAGAATGATATCATATAATGCTTGAAATCAAAGTTATCGTGTGCGTATAAAAGATAAAAGTTGCTAAATCAAAAGAAGAGAAAAGTAAAAATTAAAGGGAGCAAAGAAATGTATAAAAATCCAAGCGGTACTGGTTATTACAGTGTTCTACTATGTGCATGTGAATCGGTTTACAACTCCACCTCGAGTTCTCAGCATCATAAAAATCTCTCCGTTCTTTGATCTGGAATCGACTTGCGATGCATAACAGGTGAGGATGAGGAAGATTGAAATAAAGCGAAGCTCAAACTCAAGAGACGGTGAGAGAGAGAGAGAGAGAGAGACGAGACGAGACGAAGAAACAAAGGAACCATCTTCCAAAGAAGATGGAAAAAGAGGTAGAATATAGAATCAGTGGGCGCTGGAATAAGATGTCGAATTTTGTCGCTTCCTGGCACGTTTCACTTGCCCAATTATACCTACGTCTTATAAACTGCTTTCCTAGCGAGGCATATTAATGGTTAAAACGCTATCGCCAGCAATGAAATCCAAGCTGATGGATATTCTAGTTCATTCGGAAAAAGTTGCCAAGAGTCCGATTTGTAATTATTCGTCAATGGTCAAACGCTAGTCTTTTATATAATCTTCGATTTATTTTATTACCTATAAAAGGATTTCCATATCGCTCGTTTCGTTAAAAATTCGCATCGAATATTGACACGAGCATTCGTAAATTGTTCCACTCCGTCTTGCCTATTCGGGAGTTCCATCTCGTGGAATTGACGAGAGTTCGCAAAGGCGTGCGAAGAGGGACTCGGTGCATCAGCCGACAAGTTCCACGCGTCTAAAGAGTAGGACAGAGCTATTGCACCCAGTTGTGCCGTCAGATTCACGTTTTACGTTTTACAGTTTCATCGTGGATAAATCCCATGATTGAATGTACGAACGAGCGTTGCCAACGGAAGTTGTCTCAATTGTCCTTCATTATCTCTTTGCCTCTCCCCTCGCAATGGAATTCAGAGCGTAGGATTAGGGCGACACAAAACGGAGTGTTAAAATATTTTAAATCGTTTCCTAATAACGAGCTTCGTCGTTTCAAATTCTAATTTTGGAAGCACCGATGACACGACAAGCGATTTTTTTTTTCATTATCAGCAGTTTCGAATCTCGAGCGAATGCACGAATAACGTCCTCCAGCTATTATCGAACCAAAGTTCTTTTATTTATTATGTGACGTTTTCGTGCCTCTCCCCAGACTCTCTGAATAATTGACTTTTTCATCGCATAAAGCGGTTCCTAGTGCTCTTTACTCTACTTACTTTGGCCTGTCGCTTATCTCCTGTGCCTTATGATGCGATTTCCTCCGCGGAAGGAACTGCTGCTGGAATATACATTATCTATCCGAGCCTGGATCTCTGCGTCTGTTTCTGCCTCTATCGCAGACTCTATCCCTGTTCACTTTGCAGTTTGGTTGGAGACTTGGCGTTAGGAGCTCCACGCCCTAAGGTCGCCATCTCTTCTAGGCGTCGATCCGCTTACGTATGTATAGAACCGACATAGTTAACGTAACCAGCTAAAGCATAAACGCGACAAGTTACGCTTCTCCACTCTCGACTTGAGTCCTTTATGCAGCGACGGGCTCGACTTACCTTCTCCTTTCATGGCAACTGCACTGTACGTCTTTGCTCCCTTTACCTAGCGAGCGAACCCTCTTGGACCCTCTCTCGGCGGATCCTTTATCGTCGTCCGTACCGCAGGACATATCTGCTGCCGCCGCTTTGCCGCTGCGCTCAGAATCTAATTTCATGCTGAACTGCCGGAATTCAGTCAGTGCGTCAGTGCGCAGGACTCATAGGGTAATACGTCTTTTAAGCCTTTTTACGTCTTTCGGTGATTATAAAAGCTTGGGAATTCAATATTTCCCGGAGACAGTGGTACGGGTCATAAATTCGTCCGGGGACTTGGACGCATGGACGATTCGAAATTGCATTCGACGCGCTCTAAGATCAGAAAATTTGAATATCGCGTGCCGCTGCTGATACCCTGGTAATGGGGATTTTGAATTTGACTCGCTCTTGCTTTCGCCACTTGAGAGAAAAGAGGTAACGATGGCAACCTCGTCGCGTAACCGACGTATCCTTTTAAATTTATAAAAATCGACGAAGCCTCCCCAACAGCTATAAAGCAAGAGAGAAAAACTTAGTTACACGATTTGTATTTTAGTAATTTAAATGTATTTAAATGTACTTGAACTCAACCGCATCGTCCTATGTACGTTATAATTTACGCATACGGTTGCATCCGTATTACACGTAGACGTGTAATGCATAGTCCCCCTGGGGCAAAAGACGTGACCTTGCAAGTTCATGCAAAGACAGAGAGGCTGATGGCAGAGAATTACGCGAGCCGGTAGAAACTTGTTAGAGAATTAGCGAGTAATTTTCGTGCCTCGCCAGCAGCGACTCTCTCCCCCCCCTCACTCACTCACTCTCTCTCTCTCTCTCTCTCTCTCTCTCTCTCTCTCTAATGCAGATATATTATTTGCGCTCGAACTTTGACTGCGCAGCTCACCTTTTGGTTACCTTAGGGTTAAAACATATCAACAAATAGCAGGATAATCCCATATCAGTACTCAGCTCCAAACGTAATAATTACGCTTTTTTCATATTTACTCTTTTCCATCTCTAATTGTTCTCTCTCTCTCTCTCTCTCGAACTTCTTTCGTTTTCTCTAATAATATATTCAATTAGTTTCTTATAATTGGTAATTGTTTAAGTAAGTACGCAGAAACGTAGAGATTGTGAGGCTCGCATAGAAACGTATAAATATGAAAATACGCTTGCACGTCAGTGCTCCGTACCTCCGTACTGAAACTGATACATTCAATTGTAGTCTCGTTTGTTTCACTTTGCTTTTTTATTATGTAAAAGTCTCCATTCAAATAGCATACCCTAGGGTTGTGTACAAACATGCCTTTTATTTCTTCATTTTTGTCTAGACTTTTCTTTTCTATTGACTTTGGCTCCGTTTTTAACACAGAAGCACTCCTGCGCCTTTATCATCTATGCACATGATTTAGTAAGTCCCTTACATTCTTTTCATCCTTCGGAGTATAGAAGGGAAATAGCTTCTAGCTCGACATGAATTTATGATGCTCAAGGGCCTTAGTGGCGCCTTACTACGCTACTGCTTCGGGAGTAGCAGTGGCAACGAAATAGAGCGAGAGAGAGAGAGAGAGAGAGTGAGAGAGAGAGAGAGAGAGAGAGCGAGGGAAAGGGCGAGAAAAAACGAGGTTGAGCGGGAGGAGGGGAGAGAAAGACAGAGTACAAATTGCCTTCTGTAGTTTATCTTTGTTTCGATATAAATTCGGAACACCGCTGGGGATCAAACTTGCTTCTGCTACAAAGTATTTCCTTTAATGAGGAGCAATGTTCCAGCCATGGAAATATATAAGTTTCGTCTTGACCACAACTCAAAATACGAGCTTAAAATGTGTCGGTGAATTATGTCTTTACGCAGACTACGTGAATATTATTCCGCTAAAAGAAACATTCGAAGCAGTCAGAAATAGAATTTTCCTACCTCTTTTTCATAAACGAAGATTAGTTGTAGCTAATAAGTTCTAGCTCGTACTTCCAGAGCAGCGGATATTTTCTGCAACGCGTTTGAAAAAGTTTCGCGGTTTTATCGAATGATAAATTAAGTTAATAAATTCATCGCGTGCTTTGAGATTTATTAAGCCATACATAAGCCTTTCCAGAAAACAATGGAGTAACTACTCGTACTGTAACAAATCCTTGAATATATTTTCAATTTTCCATCTCTAAAATCTCGTTATAACTTCGAAGCGCTGAACCGAACTCACGTTACGCGATAAAAACAGAAGAGCTCGTGCCAGTCATTGCACTCCGTTTTAAGTAGATGCGTGTACTTTCAAAAGCACTAAACAGTCCAGGAATGAGCTGCTAAGCGAGCCACGTTTAAGATTCATTCCGGTTAATTCGGGAGTTGTGGACGGGACGCTGACGGAAAGTTTCAAGGTGAGTACCGCGATGTACCATTTGCCAAAGTTAAACGCACGCGTACACGCGACTCGATGCAGCGGCATCTCCGCGAATAGCTCCACAATGTCTCCGCTGCATTTTGTTTATAAAATATACGATCGGAAGCCTGCGTGTGGATGCGCGTTACTGTATCTGCGCAGGTAAATGTACGTAGCTGCGCGATAGACGCGTGCGAACCAGAACGAAGTGAAAAAAGAACGAGCGGGAGAGAGAGAGAGAGAGAGAGAGAGAGAGAGAGAGAGAGAGAGAGAGAAGTTGAGAACAAGTTCTTACGGGAAGCCTTACGTGTGGCGGCGCCCCGACGGATGCGAGGCAAGGATGTTGGCGTGCTCGAGGACCTCGAAGTAAGGCAAAACTCGTCTGCCGTTTAACAGGGAAGTTGCGCGAGATGGATCATACTCGTTCAATAATTCAAGTGACTGACTTTTGTCCCGCGGGGAAACCACACGGCCAGAGGAACATCCTCTCGTCCCTCTCAGCCCCTTCTTCTCTTCAGCGTCCGTTCGTTCGCTGAGGCCATCGTCTTCGTCCTTCTTTTTCCTTCTGCTGGTACCAGTGCCTTTATTCCGTTCGAGGACTTGCTCGACGAGCCTGATTATGAAAGAATTGGAGTTTTAAATACGGATGCGACCTTAAGCTGCTTATACCGGCGCTGCGGGCAACTTCGTTTGCAGCCTCCTTTGTGTCGGTGAGTTCCAGCTTTGTTCGTCCTGCTCTTCGTTGTTCTTCCTTGGGCATTCGTCTCTTTTTGTTTCCTCTCTTTCTTGCTCCACGAGCACTTTAACTTTCACTGGAAGCTGTGTTAAAGGATGATAGAAATATTAACCGGATGTAAGATATTTCTTTATTCCGTCGCTTTGCAAAGTTGGAAAAGGGCATTGTTTTTTATTTTTTATCTCTAGCAGAGCTTAAGACGAGAACTTTTTGACGAACGATAATTAATTTTATATAGCTGCATAAAAGTGTAGAGAATACAATGTTCTAATGTTTTTTTATTGCTATTTTTAATTATAGCCTTTTGTTCGCGATTATTCATATTAGGGTCATTATTAGACTCTAGGCATTGTAACGCGTATACAACTATGAGTACTCTAAAGTGTAACTATTATCTTTTCAATTATGATAGATCGAGCATTGAATGTTCAATTAGCGTCGTTTGCACGCAAGATTGTAATTTTCCTTCCCTTTCCAATCTTTCATCAACGTATTTTAACATTAACTGGAGTTTGTTACCGTCGTATAATTACCGTCGTATATCTACTCCATCTACGTGGAGTAAAACGATATTTTGATAGAAAAACGTCGTTGAGCTCGCAGTATTGCATTGGTTTCAATGACTAAATGTTCTTTTACAAATATCGTACTTTAACGCATTCGTCTGGTTTTTAAAAATAACTTCCTAGAAACGCATATCGATTATACACGTTGCCGGCAGTGCTGTGCTACTTAGTTGCGTTATCGTACATGTCGACAGAGAGAGAGAGAGAGAGAGAGAGAGAGAGAGAGGGAGGGAGAGATGAGTTACCATCTTAGGAACGGCAAACTCGCTGTCTCGTAACGGATTAAAGGTAAGACGACTGACATTAGAGTAGATTGCACGTTGACTTCTCATGGCTGCGCATTTTTCCTTTCTCGATTAATATTCTTAAGAATTATTAAGTTCTCGTGAAAAAGTAATTTATTCGAGCTATTAATTTTTAGTGACGAGATATATACATACGTACATGCGTAAAAGTTTAACATTCCGCGAAATAATGTAGCAGAAACTCTTATTTTCTGCCGCGTATTTTACTCGCATTTCAGAGTTTCCAATTGTATTTCATTAAAGCACCATTTGTCCTACGAATAATAGTATTTTGTTTTTATTAGCGTTACTCGTGATGCGATATATTGCATGCTTCTGAGTTGGGCGGGTCGCCTAATATCGCGTGCCTCGATTTTATCGAACGCTTTATGATTCGAATTCCTAATACAATTACACGAAATGCTTATAAATCGGCGTCCCACATCATTACGTACATGTTAACGTTGTCATCTTCGTTGCCGTACTTTCCACGAATGAAAGCTCGACCCCTCCTTCGTTATAAATCTTCGTGGATACTCGGATTATGAAACCGCGAGAAAAAGCAAGAGGTAATAAGAGGAAAAAAGAGAATTTTGGAGTGGGAGACGATGGCGCGTAAGCGGGGACGTAATACCATTTGATGACGTCATTAACCCCGAACCGGCTTATTGTTTCTCGTAAAACGCCAGCATCGAGGCCAAAGCCTCCGTCACTCTCCCGTGCTCCCTCTCCCCCTCGATTCACATACGCACACACCCCACACCCACCACGCGCACTCGCGGAGTGCACGAGATAAATTTCGTGATATTCGTGCACGGATTCAGCCGACGCTGCGCAGAGATCATACGCGTGCTCGAGTTACAGATGAATTTATAATGCGCATGAACACGTGAGCATACGTGCTCGCACTATCTCGAATCTTGTTTCGTGTCAAACTGCGTTCCTCCTCTCAGTTACCAACGTTCAAAGCACGGCGAAAAGAGGGTGGCATAACTCGACTCGACGCTGATGCCGTTGCCCCTGATGCTCCTGATGCTCCTGATGTTACTGCATCTCGTCGTCGTCGTCGTCGTCCTTCCTCTCCGAATGTCGAATACACGTTGCACGCCACGCACACACTGCCAGAGCAATAAACCGCGTATAAATATATAATTAAACACCTGCAACAGTGCGTGTCCGCTTATGCGAGGTTATTCGGGATGAGAATTTGACTGGGAACGCGGTGAGAAATTTGCAAATAGCCAATTTCGAAGGCGAGTTCGAACGCTTTACTCCTCGTACCTCGTACCTCATTCGTTCACTCGTTGGAATTTGCTTTGTTTGACGCATATAGGGATTCCCGTTGGTCTTTGTTTTTTTTTTGTTTTTTTTTTGTTTTTTTTTTGTTTTTTTTGTTTTTTTTTTCCGGCCATGTTCCGGAACAGCGCCGCAGTTTCGGAACATGGCTTTATTGATTTTTCCGGCGCGGTCGAGTCGAGGAAGAACTCTGTCTTTACGTTCGAGGCGGCATTAATAATCATTAAAAGAATTTTCAGATTCTGCGTAGGACGTGTTATTATTACAGCGAACGAGCTTCTGTGCATTCGCGGAGCTGATGAGTGATCATCGGACATTCGACGGGAATCGATGTATCAAATCAATTATAACCTTGAAACGCGTGGTTTTGAATGCTCGCGATCAATCTTGATGCACATAATATATCGATCGCGCATTTAAAGCACTTTCTTAATGCGTTTTACGATTAAGCAAGCAACGTACTATCGTTTAACGAAGAATGTTCGTATTCGGAATGTGGATACGAGGGAGCAAGCGAACTGAATTAATCGATAATGAATATTTGAAGAAAATCGTACGTGTACGTATGCAAGCCATTTTCCTCGCTACGTAGTTCTACGTTGGACTATTTGTGGAGTTTCTCGGATAGTTTCTTGATAAGTATTCGAGTCACATTTCATAAATATTTGTCGAAAGTGGCCAATCGAATGGGAGTAAAGTAAAAAGCTTAAAAATCTTTATCGGTGCCGTCATAAATGTAGATTCTCCACTTCCGCAATCTCTGAACTCTCAGATTTGCCGGAAATTGGCTAAATAGCAGGAAAAGAAGTGAGATAAAAGTCCAATAAAAAGAATTCGATATCTTGTCGTATTTTGGCAAGGATTGCTCTCGAATAGCACCGAAAGCAAAGTATAAAGGAAGATTCCGATTTTAGCGTTTTCAGTCATATATGTCAGATGTAATAGAAATTTTCACTGCGAACCTTCTCCTTTTACGCGATCCAAATTTGTTTAGAATAAACAACGTTTTACGTTATTAAAGTCATGCTTCTTTGCGCGTTTGCGCGTAAACGAATTTAAATGGAATTCCAACAAATTGAATCATCGAAAGTCCGGCGCAATGTATTTCAAAAGGAATTAGATCCATTTGTTCCATGCATTCGTCGACGATGAAAAATAATTCGTTCGCAAATAAGCTTCGAGCGTATAAACGTTTCCCAGTCTGCGCAACTATACTAATTACGTAAATATCATCTACATTTATTTCCCGAGCAAGCAGAAGAAATAGCCCATTGTTAATATTCACAGATATGTAACCCGTAATTTAATGGTTAAAATATCGAGCGTAAAATATTACCAGACGTGAATACGTGCTCGCGAATATAAATAATTTTCAGGTATCATCTGGTCACATTCCGCCCGTTTCATATTATATTCGCGTAATTCGCATTCGTAATACGTAATTCGTAAAACATCTCGCAATACGAATCGAAATAGAACGTCGAGTAAAGCTGGCCCTTGTGTTCCTCGGGTAATCGACGAGCATCTTAATATTGTCGGCAAGAAAGCATAAGCGACAATCCGTACACTCGACGTCCGAGTTAATTTCAATGGGGAATTCCAGTGACTCGTGCTCGTGGAAAAAAGCAGTCGACAAGGAGGATAACGAAGAAGACTAACGTGGAAAACGAACGAACGAACAGAGACGAGGATACGCGCGTAACAGAAAAGCGCTCACCTCCAAGTTATCGACGCGATCACGGACCATTAGGCGCGTGAATGCGCCGTCGCTAACGATAAATACCCATGAAATACGAGCGGAGCCACAACGCGAATCATTCGGAAATTATTCCTGCGGGTTGCGCATTGTTGGGCTGATACTGCGCTCTCGCTTCCTCCGGCCCTGGGAAAATAGATTGCCTCGGCCGAAATAATTCAGGCGCGCGTCGCCCGAAGAACTATTGTTAGGGAAATTTCGATCGCAAAACTTTCCTCGGGTATTATTTATCAAGGAGCATCAGCGAGGACAATGCGCAAGTTCTTTTTCATTAGAGCGCGCAATACACGGCGGTACCATTACCAACGAGCTTTCGGCATTTTTCCTCAAAGAACCAAATCGACTGCGTGTAGCGCGAGTTGCTTTCGGGATTAGAAGAATCTGGAGCTTTTCTGTGGCAATGAATAAATGGCAAAGACGACGCGTTACGTCTGAGCGTACATCGGCTTTTTATATCGATATTTTAATTATCTAGCCCTATTCGATTAATTCGATCGATGAAATACCAACTCAACTCGCGTCCTCTCTCGCTCTCTAATATTCGAATCGCCCTTCGGTTCTTCTCTCGACCTTTAATAAGTATAGGATAATTACCGCTGCGGATGCAAACTCTGAGCTCGTATCGCAAATACTCGTACTCGTCGAATGGAAGGTACGAATGGAAGGTACGAATGCCCTTTTCGCCTCTACGCTCAATAACATTGAGCGTTCTTGTTTGGCATTGTTCGCCGATTTCGCACGCTCTAAACGAATTTTCTGTAAAATCCTCCAAAAGAATTTTTAGAGTTTCGCGTTCGAATGCAACGTTCGAATGCGATACCCATTCGGTATAGCAACACAAGCGCAAATACGCGCAAATAACGTGCTCTGCGAACAGTTATTCAGCGAAACGCAATTTCACACAGTACAAACGTTTAACCACACGTCTCGGTTATTTGTGTTACAGGAGAGCCCATCTTAGGAACTGCCTCGAGAAGCTGAAAGTGCTCGTGCCCTTAGGACCGGAAACGTCGAGGCACACGACGCTTGGCCTCCTGACCAAGGCTAAGCGTTTTATCAAGGTGAGTCGAGTTCTTTGCACTAAGCCGATGCTCTGCAAAAATCAGAGATTTTAACAAATAGCAATTTTAATCCTTGAAGTTAATGCCCGATTGTAAGGTAACAATTAACCAATTCGCGCGAGTTTTTCAAAAGTAATACGTCCATGTCCTTAGGACATTGACGTACAATGTATATTGAGTTTATGACTTTTACAATGAAATTAATAATAGTTTGAAGTAAAGCGACATTTGTGAATGTTATATTATTATGATTATAATGCCGAAAATGAAACAAAGATATAGAGCGCAAAAATCACAATAGTCGAAAAGCCGTTGAAAACGGGATAAAAGGAGAGTACGGCAGCTCGTCTCCATCGGAAGAAAAATAGACGAACGGAGATAGATAGATGGATAGAGAGGGAGGGAGGGGGAGAGAGAGAGAGAGAGAGAGAGAGAGAGAGAGAATGTGCGCGCGTGTGTGTGTGTGCGTGCGTGCGTGCGCGCGCGCGCGCGCGTGAGAGAGTGAGAAATCGTACCGGAATCGCGCCATTATTCGCATCTTCTTGAATGCGTTTACCACTACTGCTACGCTACTCGACGATTCCGCCCTGCAACTGAATTGAGAATCGGAGAGGATTTCCCATTTAATTCAGCACATCTCGTGCTCTTTGTACCTCTCCGCTATTCATATATATGCACGTACGTATTACTCAACATAGTCTCCCGTTGTTAAACTTTCCTCGCACATACAAATGGGACTTGCCGTAAAACGTAATTTGATTATTAAAAAAACTATTTATGTCAGCTGTTAACTAAATGAAAAATTCTTAGAGTACTTGAATCGTACCAATCTATTTCAAAAAACTAAAACTATTACGAAGTAGAATGCAATCGTTGCAACGCAGCAAACAAGAGGTAAATATTCCGAAGTCAGAGTATCGAAGGGTTGAGAGAGAATTAAACAAAATTACCATTAAACGGAAATTTTAACGGAATTTATCTCCTAGGATGTTTTTGATTATCAACGATCACAAAAGTTGTAAACTTGGAAGGAAATATCGCGGGGCTAATTTGAAAGAAGAAACAAGGATCTTAATACGAGTTTTGTAGGGAAAGAAATAGGACATATTATCTTGCAAGTGTCAGAAAATTGTTCAACATTTTCTCAACGATTGAAGGCTATTTTTCAGCTACGAGCGAATGTACTCATCTATATTGCATATTCAAAAGAATAGAACTTAGAGCTCTAATGCGGATAAAGGGGTTAAAAAATAAAAGGGGATAGATAATCCAGTCAACGATATATTCCGAAAGTTCTAAAGCCCAATTTAAAGTATTTCGTATAAGATATAAAGCCGGGAAGAGGGAAGCGACGAGTAGATTCAGAAGCGATCCTTTATTTAAAAGAATGTGGCGCACCGAGAAGTTTACTTCTGGGTAAACACTTTTTAATGCATACTTTTACTTTCTGATTTTTCTAATGCCAAAGGTCAATTTTACTTTGCTACCTGCTTTTTATTTCAAACTTATTAAGCATCAACGCTCAACTCTGCTCCTCTTCTCGATTCTCGATTCTCGATTCTCGATTCGTGCACGAATCTGGTGTCCTTTATTATTCGGAGTCACGAATGGGAGCATTATTGCGATAAAAACGAGTAAATTGATTAGTGAAGAAAGAATTACGACGAATCAGTCTCATAATTATTGCCTTGTTTGTGCAATTCGTGAAACACGAAGAGAGCGATCGCGGTACCTTGGGGATTTACTCAGCGTCTCCTCCAGTTCTTGTTTAGTTATTTCTTAGCGTTAAAATTGTTGAAATTGTTGAAAGTGTTGAAACTGTTGCTTCTATAGATATGTGGAGTATACATGGAAGCTACGTGATAGGCTTAACGACGTTAAGATTGCTGGAATCAAATGTCGTCTAATAGAGCAAAATGTTCATCGAGTCGAGTCACTAATGCGAAATTACGCGAACCCGTGCCGATTGGTGTTACATAACCAAGGAAATTCATACGGTTTATGGATCCGAAGAAATCTAAGGCAATAAGTTGCAGTTGAGCTGTATATAACCTACCGGCAATCGAAAACGTTGAAGCTCTCTTCTTGAAATTTTGTTGTAACTTTTGTAATCTCTTCTCGCTAACATTACATTTAAAGTGTTCGGAATCCTTCTCTTTGTGCTATAACGAATGACAAGATTTTTGAATATTTTTTTTTTATGACGAAAATATTTTTTATATCTTACACACTCTAGCGATTTTGATGACTCGCTCGTAACCTTGTGCTCATGATTTTGCGATCATTTTACGTTAAAAATAGCTTTTGGAACCCCGTATTATTTACCTTCCCTTTCCGATAGAATCGCAGAAAAACCAAAAAACTCTTTTAAATTTAACGTTACACAATTTTAATTTTACTTTTCCTAAAGTTATTACAACTGTAAACGATACTAGTTGAAAATATCGTCGACGATATCTACGTACCTTATATTAGTAATTGCCTGTTATACGTAAAAGAATTTGATAATAAAGAGATTATTTTTAGAATTCTTCCCACGAGAAATGTTTATTCAAAGTTGAAGAAAACGCTGAAGTCAGTGTGCAATAAAGAATTCGAAATAGAGCGTTTAAAGTGTCGAACTTTAATTGGTCAAGAGTATGCGTGAACTTTTTGAATTTCTAAATATACGATTTATACATAATTTATTTCAATTTAAATTAGCTTCCTTCGTTTACAAAATAATAGCGTATAAGCAAAGAAATAATATTTTTCTTAATTTGACGCTTTAATCGTTCTTTTTATATCTTCGAGTTAAACGACGATTATGTTTGCATAACGTATGTTTAAATTCCTTTAACCGAAGAATGATTGTGTAGTGTCGGTAGAGAATCGGTATTTTCATCAAAATAATCGATGATGGCGCACACGTGGTAAAATTCCTTGGTTGGTACTATAAGTTGCAAATTATTACGTCACTCTCGGTTGAGCTCAAATCTTCTTCAATTCGATATTAATTTAAACATTCATTTACTACCGTAATTGTGAAAGTCCAGCATATTTACGTTAATTTAGGATTTGAAATACAAATTGCGATTACTTTTATCTTTACTATAAAAGCACCAAGTCCAACTCAGTGTGGTCAGTTCAACCATAGGAATACAAACTCTGGTGAAAATTGCGTAAACCTGCGAAGTATAGGATTTTCGCAGTGAGGAAATAGCGAAGGAGCGCCTTCGAGTGAGATTGCTGATATACAGGGGAAGAAAAGGAGCAAGAGGGAAAGAGGGAAAGAGGTGGGGGCATCCCGCGCCGTAAAGTCGGCGGATGCTTGAATATTTCATGTCGTTTCCGTGAACGCGCGTAGAGTTTGTGGTTTGCGAGGCCGTTGAAAACAACTCTGGGGTAATTAGCAAGAAATACGGCGGAAAAGATGTGTCTCTGTCTCCTTCTGACCCGATCGCCTTCTACTTCATATGCTCTACACGTGAAAAGAATCGCGCGCACAATCTCTTTAAGGGGAAGAAAGGTCAAAACTGACGAATAATGGGTTGTATCCATTCGTTTATACGTTTATTGGTTTTTTTTTTTTTACAAGTTTATTACAGCGGCTAACACCGATAGATTTCTTACTCGAGAATGTCGTTCATGCTAATGCATTGCCATTGATCTTTATAAAATGGTCATTACCAGTGCTAGATAATTATTTGAAAACGCGAGATAGATTTATAATTTGTTTAATTTGTAGCTTAACTAGGAAATAGGATATTATATCTTAACGAGAACAGACGCT
This sequence comes from Wiebesia pumilae, assembly GCA_018907045.1. Taxonomy (NCBI): domain Eukaryota; kingdom Metazoa; phylum Arthropoda; class Insecta; order Hymenoptera; family Agaonidae; genus Wiebesia; species Wiebesia pumilae. The sequence continues at coordinate 5,460,028 of JACCHZ010000022.1, forward strand.
TTCTTTCGGTCGTCTAAATAACCGGACTCTCTCTCTCTCTCTCTCTCTCTCTCTGTGTGTGTGTGTGGGTGTGCCTCATTGTTTTTACAAGGTAAAACGATCAATTTGAATTGAAGAAATTCTGTATTCCTACGAATTTTAGCTTTTTTTAATCGATTAATTCGTGAAATTATTTTTCCCAACCTTTCGAGCACAATGTAATTATGTTACATGTAATCGACGTTACTTTCCTGTAAAATACGTTTATAAAATATCGAATATCTACTGCCACGAGTCGTTCGTGTAGCAGTAGACTTATTGATTTGTATAGATTTAGTGGACCAATACAGAAACAGTTGGAGTAAATAATCTTCAACATTTCAAACGTCCTTCCAAATGACTTAATTTCACCAAATCACACGTCAGGACCACAGATGCATCTTGTTCGGGTTTGAACACGTACGCGTACGTTCGAAGGATCATCTAAATCGCCTCTCGTTCACTTTCACGCTCTCGAGATGCATTCTCACTTCTTTCTATCTCTCGTAGGGCGGACTTATTCCGACCTTTTTTCCTTCGTCTTAGTCTTTCTTTCCCGTGGCCGCCCAACACCGTGAAAAATGCGAGAGGCGTTACTCTCCCGACCTGGCTTTTACTTCCCTCGATTTTTTCGCTCTTCCTCCTTCTCGTCCTTCACCGCCTTCTTGTGCATCTTTAGCCTTGCGCTCGTTACTCGCTTACGTTAAGGATCGTAACTCCACTGCATCGCATCGCGTCGACTGAAAACGTCGCAATTAAACTTCGCATTATTTACGTGCCTTTTAAGTCTCGCTAAATGCACGCTTCTCTTTTCTTTTTTTTTGCGACTTTGTCTGGGCTGGAAAATTTTATAGATTATCATCGATTTTTCATCGAACCGTGAGTTGTTCTGCTTGCTCGATGAGCGTCGGTTTCTTCATTAGTCATTACAGTTTGCACATTCTGAACTCATTGGATTAAAAAAAAATCGCATCCTCGAGTTATAATTTATGATTTAACTTTGAAGATATATTAGTTGAAAAATAATTAGGAGAAATATTGCTCGTAATTTGTTTGTACGGTAAGAGATTGTAATGCAATAAAATCTTGATTTAGAGCTTCAACGTTGAATGGTTGATAACGTATTACATCATTCTAATCGATTGAAACAGCGAAGCATCGAACGCAGAAGTCGATGACTTGGATCGGCGAGATACGTTGGGCGTCTTTGTTAGGAATCAAGGAGCAATAACTTGTGTTAAAAAGAATAACCCGTTATTCAACAATTTGTCATCGGTGAAAATGGAAGTTACGCACTTTAATCTTAAAGGGACTTAACAGCTCCTATCCTCCTAGAAATTTAATGCTACACGGGGCGAATGACTTGACGAAATCAACGCGTGCGATCGATCGATTGCAGCGTTCAAGGCGCCTTGAATGCTGTTGACCTTGTCACTTAGCTGAAGAAGGACGATGATAGATAGAATACCTCCTGCTCTCTTACACTCCCTTCCGCGAATGATGTAAAAAGAGGACTTATGGATTTGCGCGCAATCGAATCAAATGATTTAGCTGGTGCAATAAATTGTTCTTGCCAAATATATGACTCACGACCTTGTAACTCGAGTCTTTCACCTAAGATTTAGGAAATTTAAATCGAACATCTTTCATTTATCTCTTACAGGTCAGAAGTACTAAGCTCGATGGCTTAAAAAGTCTGAAGTTTTTATAGAATTCAATTTATTTTGAAAAGCAAAAGGCGTTTCTCGCGAATTTGTTGAGTAAAAAATTCTTCAAAAATGAGTTGCTGCCTAAAACCGTAAATTACGTTTGTATCGTTAAACTTTATGATTGTAGATATATGTACGCATGTACGCATGTACGCATGTACGCATGTATGTATGTATGTATATATATATATACTTACGTGTGCGTTATGTATATAATTTGATAAATTTGAAATACTGTTTGCGCATAAGTGCATTAAAATGTATAATTTACAATTGCGATAATATATTATGCCATCAAAGCCTCGTCCGCGTAATTAATTTTAGTGCGTTATTATTAAGTGTACATTATTAAATTTAGTATATTACGCGAATGAAGTAGAAAGGCAGCAGAGCGCTTTAAAAGTATAACCACGAAGCACCGTAACCGTAAATTATCATATGTAGCCAATAATCATTTAATGCACGACCAATGCACAGGTCGTGCATTAATTTTCAACTAACTCTACTTATTTGCATTTAGATAATTTTTTCAAATAATTTTTCATACAAAGCAGATACTACCGCCTGTAAAACCAACCGCCTCCGCAGTTTATCGACGAATTATAAGAAAGGTGCATTTAAATCCATTACTTGAGAAAACATTTACGGTAATTGCTAAATAGCCCCAAAATGGAAAAGTCTGGTAAGAGAAATTGTTCCCCAGAATGAGAAACGAGCGCCAACTGAAAAAACCAAGTCTAACCCTAGGGAGAATCGCTTTTTTCGTCGCGACCAACCAACTTCCATCCGTCCGTGTGTGTTTTCGACACCGTCAACGGCAGCAGTGGCGCATAGCCTATTATCTTAAGGCATGCGGCCACGAAGGGCTGAAGGAACAGAAAGGGGGATGAGCGATACTTTCATGCTCGATAAAGCACGAGAAGGTTGCTAAGTATCGCCCAAAACTGCCCCGGACTTTTCCCTTCCGCCTCGCTTACTTTTGCCGCTGCCGCCGAAAGAACTTGGCGACTTACTTCTTTGCATCTATCTTGTCGTTGTGTCTACGTCTACGTCCACGTCTACGTCCACGTCTACGTCTACCTCGAGGTACTATACTCGAGGTACTACTAAAGCTGCACTCTTTCGCCTTGAGGTATTTACATTTTAAACGACAAGCTCGTCGTATAACGGAGCTTTGCGTTTGCGACTTTTTCGATATCATAGCGGATAAAAAAAAATAGAAAACCGATGACTTTACCACTGCAGAGATTCGTTATGAATTTATTCGCGTTTTACTCTTTTGTGGGTTATTATCATAGGAGAGATGGATATTCGCGTTAATCCCTTCAAATGGATCAAGTGCCACGTATACGTAACGCTTGTACGTATAGGCATTACTGCGAGAGAATATAGAGAACTACCTCGAGTACCAAAACAATTTGTTTCGCGTAAGAGGCGACAATGCGCTTATCTTCCACTGCAGCTTTAATCAAATTAAACTGGAGTAAACTCGAATCAGAGACACGTCGGACTAATACCTCTATGCGTTCTTATTCCGAATTCCCATAACTCATTCGATTCAAACTTACGTACAAACATTTAGCATTCTTCCGGGGGCTTTCACTTCAATTTATGTACGCGAAGATTCCGAAAAAGCTATCTTTGCAAACTATCGGTGTAAATGACAAGTATAAAATTAATTGACCTATTTTTCATTGAAGTTTGGAGTTTTCGTAAGACCGCGCGTATCTGCTCGACGAAATATAATCGAAATTATCATTCGAACTTCTCGTAATATTTCAGTAGAAAATGCATCAAAGTAATTGTATTCCCGCAAGATAAAAACATACTCCAGAGCACTTCTCCCCCTCGAAACAATTAATCTCTCTTTTCGCCCTTAATAACCGTCTAAAGCAGAGCCGCGGTATTCCGGCCTATGCTGGCCTATGCTGGCCAACACCCGAGAAATCGTAAACATAAACCAGCGATAGAGGAAGAAGTAACGTTCTAAATCAATGACGGCTTTTAAAATACTTGATTTACGAGCCTCGTCCATCTTCGATTGTGGCCCTCGAGTTCGTGCGCGATGCAGCCGATGCAGCCGATGCAGCTTCACGTCTCCACGTCTCTATTTACAGTCGAGCCGCCCGACACTCTCACCCCCGCCTCGTCGTCCCCGTAGTCGTATATTTTTACGAGCGTCCGCGGTCCAGACTAGAGCTGCGGCCGCTCTTCCGCGGTGCTCCGGAACAAGGTTTGACCGCCGCAATAAACAACATTAACTATTGCCTTTATGGTCGCGGGGAGTCCGGACGGATTGCGAGCCCAAATAAACCCTTGAGACTCGTCGTCGAGCTGCGGGCAACAAAGACCCCCAGGGTCTCGCTGCTCCGAGGAACTTCACTGCGCTCCTTATCTCGTCACTGGTTTGGATTTTCGGACCCTCCCGGAACGCTGCGGTCGCGACTGCTGCTTTTTTCAAATTTCTCCGAGGAAAGTGGCAAGCAGGGGGAGAGAGGACTTTTTTCCTTGACCTCGATTTGACGAGCTCGAAATCGCTTGGATTAGCTGTAAAGACTGTGAACGCAGGGTTTTTGGATTTATCGGTTCTTATCTCTCACCACAGCGGCTGAATTCATCGTGTTCATTAACAACATTTATGAAAAGGCAGAGCTTGTTAATGTTTTCCTCGTAAAGCGCAAATAGTACTTCTTCGTCTCATTCGACTAACAATATTTGTTCCAATAATTTGCTTCTCGAGACTAACTCTTATAAACATTTCCAAAGTACAAATTTCCATTAACATTAACGTTAATAGCAGAGCTCGAAGGTTATAGGGTCAAACTGCGAAATAAGAAATATAATTGTCATGGTGGAAAGGTTGCGAAGGATGCGGATGCGATGCCACTTTGAATGCGCGAATCAACGTACACTTGTACGTTGAATCTCGAAAGGCGGCTAGACGCACGTGCAAGTGCACGCGAGGGTTTATGCAGCGAGAGAAATCCCGGCTTCGCATCGCTACTCCTCGGAAAAGCAGACGCAGAGGCAGTGATAAACTGCGAGTAAAATCAACAGCGCGTTTGCAGCCATTGGAAGACGAGGTGCACCAACGAATGAAGTGAGACGGAGTGCGGAAAATCGCAGGGAAGCAGGGGTACTGTGCGGAAGTAAAACAGAGTGTGTGTGTGTGTGCGTGCGTGTGTGTGTGTGTGAGAGAGAGAGAGAGAGCGTTTGACAAGGGTAAAAATGGCGAAGGAACGGAGAGCGACTTAGATATGATATTTATTTTGACAGTCATATGACATTACGCAAATATGTACTAGTGAATAAACGTAATTGCTAAACTTGAAGAGTATCGCTGGAATCGCACGAAAAGCAGCTAATTAATGAATGTACTCTTGTAATCTAAAATAATGGAGAAATTACTCTACTACAAATGAAGACTAATTCGATCTCTTTCTTCTTTCGCGCAACGTAAAGATCTTTTTGAACTTGGAAGTCAGTTTACATCCAGATATACGGAGAGAAGAGTCTCGCTGTTTTAACTGGTGAAATGGTGATTTTTCTCCTATTTATTATTAAAAAATATAATCCAATATTTGAATCACGGCGAGGAAGGAATTGAGTAAAATGTATCGAAAAGACAAGTGTGCAAGATATAAAATATAACTAGAATAAAACGAGTGAATCAAACGGATAATAAAAATTGGAAAATGAGCGAAGATTGATGATGATAGAAAAGAAAAAACGAGCAAGGGAGGTCGATTGGAAGTAGGAATAGTGTGAGAAAGTTAAAGATAGATAAGTAAGAGACAGAAAACAATACCATTGTTTCAGCAGTCACAACTGCACATCTATTGTGTCTTGATCTCTCTCTCTCTCTCTCTCTCTCTCTCTCTCTATCTCTCTATGTCGTTTACAAACTTTACTCTTCCACATCCACCATTGCCGTGTGATCCCTTATCCATCGCTTTTCCTTTTTCTCTTGGTTGTGTGAACCAAGTGTCGTTTTTATCTATGCAGACTTACAGATTCGGATCTTAACATTAATAATGCCACTTTCTCAATACTGGAAACTAAAGGTGCAAAAAATGCAAAAATACAAGTTATTTTATAAATTCAGCAATTGTAGCATCTTTAACGAGAAATATTGCACTTAGAGTTAGTATTCAATTTTACTTTATGATAAAAATATTATTTTCAATGATATTCAAATTATTTTATGATAAAAAGTTGCTGCGAAAATTAAGCAGCTGGAAAACAAGAGACTTGTCATAAGAGATTGATCGTTGAAAAGTCGTACATTTTTTGTTCTGCACACACATTTTGGAAACACAACGGAATCACTGGCATCGGTGATTTTACGATCAAATTCTAAATTTAGTAGAATGAGTGGAGATACAAGTAAATACCTTGGACTTTGTTATGTAGAATTGTTAGCGCCAACGTAGTAAATCATTGGAATTCTTGGAAGTAAATTTTAATAAAAATTGGATAATTCTTTCAACAACGATTGTTATTGCTTTGTGTAACGTACACGTAGATTCTAATATGTGATCAGAACAAAATTGGTGGAGTAGCAACGGCAACATTTCATTTAAATCAATCGGTAAAGATAGGCTTTTTGTTTCAAACTCCCTCTCTTCCATCAGTTATACCCTTTTACTCATCAATTTTGTCCGTTGTCTTTTCACGCAGACTTGAATAGCAACATTGTTGCGCGGCGGGGTGGGACGGGGAGGGGAGGGGAGAGAAATGCAGAGTGAGAGAGTGCACGGACGATCGAATCCAAATGGAATTTTTTCGTGATTTGCGGCAAACCGAGCAAACAGATTAGAATCGAGAGGCGAATAATTTGTGGTCGAAAGACAATTAGATATCGATAAAGGTTTAATAGTCAAATATAGATAATCGTTTCAATAATTGCAACGTTTTCCTCGTTGGAAATTTAATGAGAATTTAATTGTTATAAAAATTGTTTACAAACAGTTGATAATTAATTAATTTAACAGATGCTTAACTGCAGAAATCTCACTTAGATGTTTCAATGTAAAAGATGTGGCTGCATTCATTTTGTAAGAATTCACGTAATTTATTTTGCGGAAAATTTGAAGCACCACGAATTATCCCCACGATTAAAAATACGTGCTTTAATGCCAACATATTTAGAATTAATGTCAGCCTTCGGAATAATCTTTTAAATACCAATCGTAATTACGAAGAGAGAAAGGGAGTGGGAGTAACTGCAATCAGAGCAAAATTTTTAACATCCATTTATTTTCCCAAAGTGAGAGCAAGAATAAATTGCAGGCAATCCTCTAAGAAGTTAAAGGGTCCATTTTTTAAATGAAATTTCGCGCAAAGGCGAGAGGTTTCACAGAGCCAAGCTCACCGAGTCCTGTATACGTAAGCAGCATCCAACAAGGATCGGAGAACCACGCAATGGGAAAGAAAACGAGAGAGCGAGCGAGAGAGAGAGAGAGAGAGAGAGAGAACAACACCCACCCCCGCCCCTCGCTTTGTCCGCCGCTTTGACCCCGTTGACGCACACGTAGTCTCGCGCTTCTGCAATTTTCGTCTGTAAAATAATAAAACAGAAAAAAGCAAGGTACAAGAGCATTGAAAGGGGAAAGGTTTTAGCAGCAAGAACGGTAACGTTTACAGCTCCGCGAAATCGCCGAGCTATGAGATACGAACGAAAGAACAACGGAATATTCATTACCTAATGCGCCACAGCCGCGTATTTGTACACACCCTTCGTGTTGCGTCGCTTCTTTTCGCGCGAGCATTCGCCCCGTTGCCTAGAGCTTACCGGCATTGTCCTCTTCCAAATCTCTCCGTCTCTTTTTCGATTACTTACTAACTTCCTCGCTCGATCTTGTTCCTTCGTGTGTACGCGCCTACCCCAACTCCACTCGTTCCCTCGTTTTCGCAAATTTTATATATTTCACTTATTTACTTCCGATAGCGCTCTCGTCTGCCTGTACTTTCAATCGTTTTTGTCTCTTTACGTACACTTCTCTCGTAATCCCATCCGTTACTTATACGAGCCCCGTTCGGACGTTTAACCGAGTTCTCTTATGGTTATCACTGGCTCGTGTCACTGGATACAGTTAATGAGAAAAAATGTCGCGCCACTAAATGATTTATAATGCAAGTAAAGAACAATTAATTTATGACATATACGTGCGTGCACGCGTGGAATTAAAAGTTAAGACTTCGTCTTGTGCGTCCGCGGTTTTAAGATTAGAGGAGTGATTCGATCTTCCAACCTAACTCATAATCATTTCAAGGCTTTGCTCGTAATTCCTCTCACTCGTAATGTTTAACGTTGAATTATTACATTTTAACGGTATTTTATAGCTAAATATTATTTAGCGAGGTCTCGGTTGATTGCAATTATTATATTTTAAATTTAATTATGCGCGACATACTAGACGTTTAATCGCAGAATCTGCTTCTGCGTCAATGTCAAATTTGACCGAATTAAGAAGGTATAATTACGAGTTACATACACATGCTCTTATTAGCACTGAAAGCAAAGCAAGGCATAGGCGTACCTACGGATTTGTAATTACGAATGATTATTCAGTGAACTAGTTGAAATGTTCGGTAAAACGTATCTTGCACGTTTGCTTCCCGTCATTTCCATAGATTTCTACTATTAATTCTGCAAACTCATTTCCAGAAAATCTAAACGTTGAAGCCAATCGCAGATTGGTGGTCCAAAGTAAAGATGGAAGAGGCTGCTTTTAAGCCAGCGATTTATTCACACTTATAACTCCCCCATTTTCTACTCTCATTCAACTACTCCTCGTTCGAGTTTCCTCTCGCTGATTTTCTCATTCTTCATTGCTCTGCTTTTGCTCCGCTTTTGCTCCGCTTTGTATTTCCCTTATGCTTTTTGCCCACATCCCCGAGTCCTTTATCTTTGTCGTATCAAGTGTCTTTCTCGCTGTATCCTCCGCAGTAGTGCGAGCTACGTGCTCTCGAGATGCTACGGCATTTGTTTTGTTCTTTTTCTCTCGTCACGATTCCAATGTTCGTGCCCGTGAAGTTTGAAACTTCGCAAGTGTTGCGTTACGTCGTCTTAGCTGCGCAGCTCAAAACAGTTTATTCGTTTAATCGAGGCCAATTCAATAAGGGTAAACAACGGGATTTTATCGTATTTATCTATTCCGTTTCAATCACTCTTATGAATCTCATATGAATTTCAATTCGCGTCGAAAGATCGTAAAGCGGATGATAAACGCGCCAATGCTCGTGAATGCATAAATAATTTAAATCAAAATAGTTGCTCATTACGCTTAAAACGTATCAACGTATCAACGTATCAACGTATCAACGTATCAACGTATCAACGTATCAACGTATCAACGCATCAACGTATCAACGCATCAACGCATCAACGTATCAACGTATCAACGCATCAACGCATCAACGCATCAACGCATCAACGTATCAACGCATCAACGTATCAACGTATCAACGTATCAACGTATCAACGTATCAACGTATCGAGTTTACGTCACGCGAATAAATTGTACTTACGTCGGCAGAGATACAGAAATACTCGAAGAAAGCGTAATGATTTTCGTAATAAACAATGCAGGAACGTTTTCGCGCGGTTTCGGGCCTCGTCGTTGTATCGGATGAAAAATAAAAGACTCCAAAAGCAATTCCAAGCTCGTCCGCTTTTGTATCTTTTATTTCGGGAATTATGGATTGTCCCGACGAGTAATGTATTATTACAATCGACACAGCGAATATCCACGGTATGCATACACAAGACTCAACGAATTTACGCGCCAATCCTATCGTGCCATTCTCCGGCAACGGTGCGATAAAATCGCATGGATAGTCCATTGGTTGGGACGCCATTGTTGTACCAGCGACGACACATTTTACTCCAAGTTTGCTTGTTTGCCAAGCGCCTTAACGCAAAGCAAAGCTGAAGCGTTGCCTGCTTCCTAGTGCTACCATCCTCGAATCATCGTGGCTCCGTTGTCGTGCGCTTAATTAGCCGGAATCCGCATTAGTCAGGACAGGAGCTCCGATCGCAGGAGGGCGTTGAGAGCTTTGGTCATGAACGTTATTGATAAACTTCCCTCTATCTCTCTCCTTCCCTATCCTATCTTCCTATCTTTGCCGATCATCTCCCCCGATGTTATTAAAGCCTGACCGTACTCGAGGACACGCATGTGCACGCGTCCTGTTTTTAATCAGTCCACTGGCACACTTGTATTTCCTTGTATTTCATCCGATAGATGCGCGTTTTCATAAATTACGATGTTTACCGTGCGGCAGCAAGTGCGCTATTTCGTTCATGCGGAAGAAGGTAACGCGAGCGTAGTGCTGCCACGTATTTATAGTACAACAGTTTCTTTTTACAAAGGCTCTTTTACGCTTGTCGCTTCTGTCCGAGTAATATAAAAATGCCCCGAGTATTATAAGATAATGCTTATCTTATAATAAGATTGCTGACGTTGATCGAATAAATGAACGTAGATAACCCATGATATCGGTAATAGAGGGAACCGTCATGGCGAGGCTCCATTTAACAAGAGAATATTATTTATTATTCATTCGTTGGATAACGATATATTTACTCTTGCCGAAGTATTTGACGCGTACTTTGCGTAAATGACTCTCGTTTGTCAGTTTCTTATCCTTATTCTGGCAACTTTGTGCCGTTATCGGATATTCACTTCCATTGCCGTCCGTCGTTGTTTGGAGTCCGTCTCCGTGTGCATTTCGCTTTCCATTAGCCGTTAGCCTTTGTCTTTCCTCGTTGCTCGTTGTTCGTGACGTATACGATGACAGTTGTACGCGGAAAACAACGAACAGTTATGCTGGGCGGAGGGTACGACACCCCTTGTAAGCCCGTCGGATTACAGTCGGTGCAATTAAACGTCCCGACATTGTACTTAGCGACAACTGTCGATCGATCTATTTTTGCTCGAGAATAACGCTCCGTCTCATTCGTAGTTACACAGCGTGATGTATTTTGCGATTATTTCGTTATTTCGTTATTCCGCGTCATTTCGTCGCTTCGGTATTTGCATCTACAGAGGCAGTCAAATGGAAAGCGAGAGAAAGAGGAAAAGGCCAAGCGGGGAAGCAATTGTACAAGTCGATTAAGCCACGCTTTTCTCGACGCAAACACTTTCCTTTATAGTTACATTGACCATTTGATCTCTTGCTATACGTACTGAGTTCGCGAAATTTACTCAACGATAAGCAACTACGTTTTATTCGATTTTCCAATGAGTTATTATGCATATTAGACGTAATATGAAGAAATAACGGACCAATAATGGACTCCTTTGCGCTTAATAATTCGGAAAACATCGTTAGGCTCGAGCTCGTACAAATAGAAGAACTTTAATTGCTCTTAGTTTATAAATAAAAATCCTACGTTATGTGCATTCGTTGACGAGTCGCCAATGTAATTAAATGTAACACGCTGAAAACGGATTTTCAAGCTTTTTCAACGTAGAAGAATAATTTTATCGTCGCTCTGGCGGTGGCGGCGGTGGCGGCGGCGGCGGCGGGGGAGGGGCGGGAGGGAGGGCGGTTGAAAGGGGAAGTTCGGTCAGCAACGACCGAATTGTCGAGACGAAGGAGACGGACGGAGACTTGTTCGTGTCGCGGAAAAAGAGAGATCGGCGCTGAAAAAAGTGGTGGAGGTGATGCAAAAAGAAAGAGCGAGGGGAATGTGTCTGAGCCTACGTGAAGCACTGCACGCAAATTCGCAAGTAACGTATATTTTCGATGTCGCCTTTCCATCGCGGATTACTGGCGTTGAGAGGAGGTGCAACGACGTCTCCCCCGTGCGTTACTCGTGGGTCCGGACGTATTGTTCGCGTTTGGTGCGCGTTTCTTTTGTTTCGTAGACGAGGAATGAATCATGGTGGTTCTTAGCCAAAAATACTGTATTTATCGCCGCTTTAGTAATCGAGTGGTCCCTATTCTCCGTATACTTACGTTCCCGTATGAGGGATGTAAAAAACAATGGGGCACTGTAAGGCCGATCGTTCGACGGCAAATGTTACTTATTATCTAGATTTCATTGCTTGAATATTGTAACACAGGTATAAAGCATTGTCGGATTGTAATATATATTATCGGGAAATATGAGAATAGATTATGTTTTACCTATCGAATGAGGAATCATAAGGGTTTTGGGTAAAAATGCCCGAAGAAAATGAAAAAGTGAAGATTCATAATGTGATTGTAACGTCAACTCATGGATATACGCTCGTGAATGCATTTGAAAGGTTTTCGTATGCACGTGTACACGTGAAAACTTTTTTAAAGCGAAGCAGAGGTGCCGTCGACGACCGATCCGTGATTGGCTATAATGAAACTATTAATTCTTGTGAAAATAAATTTTTCGTATTCGATAAGGTAATATTGCAGGAGTTTTTGGCTAAAGAATATTTACTGTCGGTTAATGTAAAACTTACTTTTAGGGATGGCCTAGTCCAGTGGTTGTCAATATTGTCAAAGTCGTTTCGTCAGAACTTCAAGATCATAAAATAAGTTTCAAAAAGGCTAGCATAATTTTACAGTCGAAACGATATGCTCGGCAGAAAAGAATCCATACTCATAAAAGGAGTGAAACATTCCCCCACTTGAGGGAAGACCCCATTTGTTTCGCTTCGTCACTATCACATTATCTGAATTTTTAGGTCTTCGCGCCCAAGAGAATTCAAATATGCAAAGCTTAGTGCTTAGAGGGTAGGACCGGGTCAAAGTCGTTGAATTGAACGAGGAAACGCTCTTCGAAATCCGAGAAGAAATGTAAAGGAGAAGGGGGCCGCAACGTAGGTAAAGAAAAATCGAAAGATGATATTCCACATGACGACCCGACGCCCAAATTTTGGTAAAATAGAATGTCGTGTCTTCGTTAAAATAATATTTAAACGATGCTGTTCGTATATAGCGAGACTTGTATTTCCTATTTGCTTCTTTGCATCATTTGTAATGTATTTCAAGATTAATAACACTTCGGGTCCAGAAGAAGAATTGTTGAAATATGTAATAGTGAAAACTTCGCAACTGAGTGAAAAGTCGAAAAATCGAAGGATTTATTAATATTTAATGCTTGATAATGCGCAGTCGCATAATGTACTATTTATGAAATTCTTACAAGAGTACTCTATGAAAATTTATGAAAATAAGGAGTTATTTCTTTAATCTACGTTTGTTATCGGAATATTGCTGAAATTTGCTCAGAAATGGAATGATAAAAGATAAACGCTAGAAGATGTTAAGAAATCAATGATCATTTAAAAAATTTTCTTTTAACATCCTTATTAATAACATTGTAAAAAACTAATGATTAAGAGTATTATTATCATTGGGTATTTCATTTGAGTTTTCAGAGTTAGAGAATATCTTATCTAAATGTAAATTGTAAATGAAAAACAGGAATTCTTCGTCTTGTTTCTCTCTCGTTTTTGCGCTTTACAACCTAGCATCTCTTCTCCTCGTTAGAGTACTTCGTCTTTCCCCCAGCTTCCTCGTTCTTGTAAATTCCAATTCACGCATTCTCCAGATGAAAGGAGAAATGGAACTTCACCAAGTCCTCGGATATATTTAAGCGAGTGTCTCATCCTGGAGAACGATGAAGACTATCAGGATACCGTCATAGCGACAATTGCATTTAATTATCAGAGAAGTACGCTCCGACAGTAACTTTTTGTCTGGTCTGTTTTTCGTCATCTTTCGCTTTCTTTTGCTTGTTAGGGCGTGATTTCACGTTTCTTTTTTCGCGACGGATGAAGGCACGTCGAGACGTACGCTTTAACAAAATTTTGAAAAAACTCGTACAAGAATTTCTTCCTTAACAGAAGGACGAGCTAAAGTTGTTTTGTATGAAAATGAGCGATCGCCGCGTTTTTGACGAATTCGCTATTGCCATTTGTAGTTTTTCCAATGTAATCCACGTAGAATATTAGAATACATCTAATGCGAAGTAATTTTCCTATACCACAAGAATCACCATGAAATTATTACACGATCGAACGATATTGCGGTAAATGAACTTCAGTGAACTTCCCGTTTAGGCGTCCCGTTAACGATATTAGATAAATCTAGTATTTGGATGAATGCAGATAATGAAGCAGCAGAGGTGATTTGAGAATCTGGCTCTTTATGTAATTCCATTGGACAGCAATGAAATAATCTCTCCTTTGCTTCGTGAAAGTCTGCCGGTTTGTTTTTTAATTATAAAGATAAAAGAAGTTGGGTAAAGGAAATCAGAATGAAAAAGAAACATAGAGGTAGAGATAGAGGAAGTTACAAAATGAAGGGTTAAGGTCAATCGGTAGTTGATCGTATTTGCCTGAAGCCACTTTGATACTTTCGACTAAGTACCTCGGTACGACGTAGATGACAAATGGACAAACGGAAGGTAGGAAATGGAGGAGTGACAGAGAGAAAGAGATGCGTGGAGCAATCCTCGTAATCCTTGTAATCCTTGTAGCCGCAAGTAGTCGCAGTTCGGTGCAAGAGTGTCATTTACGAATGAAATGACCTTAAGATAAGAATGAATGAGAAAAGAGGTAGAGGTAGGGCAAATGAGAGAAGCTGGAAGATGAATGATCGGGGAATAATAATTTGGTGGCACAAATTACACGACAGTTGGTCAAGGAAACTGCAAGAGTTGGACACTAATTTATTTACGCGATATTAGTCTGCCGAACGTAGGGAGACATTCTGATTGAATTTTAGGTAATGACTACTGTATTATCAGGATCATGTAATAACTGCTATATTCACATTAATGCTTGCATCAGTAGCTTTAGCGATTATTGAATAGCATGGTGTTAGAAAATTAATGTAAAAATTTAATTTAAACGAGATATAGGTTACAAAAGTTTGACATCGGCTATGACTTTATTATTTTTCTTATTTTTACGTCGTGTTTTTTACGTGAAGCGATTTTTTGTTATTTCTACGTTTACTTCTACGGTGACTGATGCTGTTTACAGCTCTTTAGTTTAGCAATAAAAAAAGCAGGAATCACGACATCCTCTATGGTATTTGGTCTTTATCGAAACGTATGACTAGAAAGAATAAGTAATTGTAAAAGAAAACTTTGGAGCCAATTTTCAAAAACATTTATGACTTTACGATGCTGTTTAGACATAGTATTATAAAAGTACACCAGGAGAAACGAGGGATTGAAAAGAAAGTAAGAAAGAGAAAGAAAGAAAATAACAGTAATTTGGTGACAAATCTAAGCTCTTTGGAACTTTGAAGTCAATGAAATTTTATTATTTCCTATATGTTGTAAAGTCGTATCGGGCCGAATCGGTCGAAGAGCTTTTTTTTCTTGTTTGTTTGTTTTTTTTTTTTTTTTTTTTATTTTCTGGTTCGCATTTCCTTTGGCTACTCTGGTTATACAATGCCAAGTGTTCACTCGGATACTTAATAAACATCTAATTTACTGATACAGGTACATCATGTACACATCATCTTCTTCTGACCCTAATTATACGTCTTTATTATTTTATCATTCGGAGTTTTTCGCGCACTCGATTCAAGTAAAAGTGCGCATCTTATCAGAAATAAGATTATAGGAAAAAAATAGGTCAGCTTATTTGTCCTTCTGAGCTTTGTCATTTATTACTTATATTGGACTTTCAAAAATCTTTGTAGTTTCTTACAATGTTCCTCTCGGTGTCAAAAGTTTTACCATAGTCCAAGTTTACTAGATGAAGTCATGAAAAATGAAATTTGTTGAAGAACATCTTTTGCGTTTGCTTGAAAAAAATGTATAAAAATAATATCACCGTTGCGTTATTCTTTGCATACTTCGTTTGTTAGATTTTTTTTTTGTGTTAATACTCGCAATGTCCCTCCTTTCTTCTACTTACGCCTACTCTCTCCATGACTTATCTTTATTTTGCTTTCATTATATTATTTTATCTTTTTTCACCTTTAACCAAAAATTGTATTTGATTTATTACATCAGAGATAAGCGGTAAAGATCGTGTGCCTCTTTGAAACTGTTTCGCCGGGTCCTCAACAGTTGTTGTACCATTGGTGATATTTGTTCTGTCATTGGTTGTGCACTTTTCTATCGTACCTAGGCAGTTGTCAACGGTGTTGAAAAATTTGTTCGTGCTTTAACTGTTTTCACGATGATGATAGATGCAAACTTTTGCGTCTCGTTTTATATCTAAGATAAAAATCAATGAATAAATAATGCCTCTTCCGATAACTTGATTTCTATTTACCTATAATACGTGGCCTCGAATACATTTGTACAATGTTGGCAACTTGGAGTGTCGGTGAGAGTAAAAGTTTAGGAATTCGTACAATTACCAAGTTGTAGAAGATTTATTTGAGTATTGCAAATACATCTCTTTTATACACGCGTTAAATCCCCTGAAATACTGGCATATAATTATCTTTAAATAAAGACGGCCAATATATAATTAACGACCGAGATAGTTTGCACAAGTATGTGTAACATGGTAGTAAATAAATAATTAATTTAATTGTGCACCAAGACACCGATCTTTACTTAATCGTTATAAAAATCGTATTACGTGTCGCTTAGATACATTTAGCATATTTTAAGAATACTTTTATTAATTTGAAAAAAATTGAGATTTTTGAAAAATTTTTATTTATCTTCAGTTAAATAAAAGTTAAATTTAAAATTCTTTTATTGCATTATCTTTAGCATACTTTATAATCTTTTGGTAATGCAACTATGGATTAAAAAAAATATATGTATATACAATCTAAAAAATTTAGAACGTTCAAAGTCTTTACAAAATCCAATTTGTTTGGAAAAAATCATAAATAATACTCAGTTGTGACATAAAATAAGAAAATGTAAAGTTTCCCTAGAATTCGACTTTTAAAAATTATCGTTGTAAGTGTTAAATATTTTGATAAATTATAATTGAGTAAATTAAAAAAAAATTATTTAAGGAAATTGCCGCGAAACATTACATTTAGTTACTTTTTAGTCTCTGCGTATATACTTGTACATTCAAATAACAAAACTATTTGAGAAGGTGACAGTATTAGAGAGAGAGAGAGAGAGAGAGAGAGAGAGAGAGAGAGAGACGGAGCGTCGAAGTTATAATTTGTAGATAGTTTTTAAGTGCAAGGTCGACTACGATGTCGTTATCCTTTTTCTTTTTCCATCGAAAGTCATCGGCTGAGCTTCAGATGTTTGTTGGGAAATAAAAAAAGCGGAGTTGCTGTGACGATTCGTCAAAATCGTAGAGTCAATGAAATTCGCCAAATTCGTTCGGTGCTTGTAACACTTTTGCATGCGTAAACAGAAGTTTATCTTAAAAAGTTCTTTAAGGCTAACTTACTAAACAGTCAATTTAAAAAATGTTGTGAAATATTAACGAAAAAGTTTTTATAAATAATTATACGCGCCCCATATGCGTACATGTGCAGAGTGAACATGCATTCAAAGGCAGTCGGTTCGAAACCAATTTTCAAAACAATACTTTTGGTATATATTTTATTTTATATGCTGTTGCAAGTGTCATCGTAATATTTTGTGAAATAATAATACTGTCAATTTTATTAGAATAAGAAGGTATGGCTATGCAGACAATGAAAATGCACAAAAAAGCAGTTTTTCTTGTGAAAAAATCGTTCTACAATTTTTCAAAATTCTTAGTCTCGAAAGCTCCGCTCGAGAGCTTTAAACTATATATTTCAAGCAACAACTCATCGTTATTTATTACTTTTCGCAAGAAAAAATTGAATTTTCAAAATTTTTGAATTTGGTGCACCTTCAATGATGCAGACTTGAAACCCATTTAGAAATTAGATCGAAGCAAGTAATAAATTTCAGCCTAAAGCGGTACTTGGGGCTTACGCTTTGTGTTGCTTGTCAAAAAAACATTTGAAAATACTCGTAAGGCAAAGCTTCCTTATTTTCCCTCGGGTGTGACCACAGCATTTAATGTCAACTCTTTGTTTTTTTCAATTTTTAATTTTTCCTTTTTGCCCTTTCTACATTTGTCTTTGTTTCGGGGGAGTTCGGAGTACACGCTGCTTGTAAAATGAAATACTTTGAGTATTAAACTGGCATCGGGTGGATGTTCTTGTTTCAGAGCGCGGTAACTATTTGAGATATATATACACGTAGGTACATAAATGTAACATACTGTGTGTACTTTAGAAAACACATTGCGAATACTTTTTCGAGTAGGAAAGTCGTTAATTTTTCCAAGTACCAGAGGAGACAGAAGCGTGGCCAGCAAAAAGGAAAGAAACGAAGATAGATGGATAGATAGATAGAGAGAGAGAGAGAGAGAGAGAGAGAGACACGAATAGGACAAGTTTAATTTCGTGCCATAGCTCTATATGCGAAAAATGAAGGCATCAGGAAATATTCGTTGTCGTTGCTGGAAACTCAATTAGTGCGATGCTATGTTCCGGACTCTGCAATTAGTGCGTTTGTGCTTTACTTTTCCATGTTCTCTCTTCATGGTTTCCGCTATAGTGTATTGGATTCCATAATGCTAAGCCTCTTTTGCGTTTCCTCTTTAAAATTTCTACGCCCTCCTCTGATGTTCTTGGCCTTGTATTTAGTTAAGCCCGTTTTTCTCGAACTTTTTAAGCCCTAGCGCTGTTTTTACTCTTTAATTTCACCTGTTCACGGCGACGATATTTTTCTCTCTACCAATTCTGAAGGTATACTATAGATACTAGTGCACCTGCATGTACCTTTGTACAATAAAAAATACTTGTAAGTTGTATAAGCTATTATTAGTATTGCGAATCCTAAATTTAGTTTTGTCACTAGTGTTTTGTGATTCAAGGTGTTCAGAGGGTCGACAATTCGAAAATTAAGATTTTCGTCTCATAATCGTGTATAGAATTTGTCACGGATATTATTGCAAAATACGTTTACACAAGTGTATCATCACGAGTACTTTTACAATATGTCCCTGTGATGCTTCTTTATACGGATTATTAAACTGTTTTTAACGTAGGATTTTAAAAATCGGAATGGAAAAAGGAAGAAACATAATTGTACATCTAATTAAAGCATTCCACTGTGCTTTAATTCGTAGGAGGCTGACGACATTTTAATAAACCTTTTTTTTACAGAAGGAGAAATGTCTTTTTCTTTTTCCGCCGTGAATAGACTTATGCAGTTCGTGTTATTAACTTTGCTAAAGTAAAATATAAACAAAACGAGGGAAATGTGAATAGCGTTGGGCACATATTTTTCATAGAAACTTTTTTTGGTACTTTTGTCGTCCTCTGTAGCGGTCGCGTAGCTGAAAGGACCTTTTGAAATTCCAGGTTGCCAGCCTGTTTTACTCGACGTATTTCTCGTGGCCGTTACTCGCTCTACAAAAAATTCTCGGTCGTCGAAATTTTTCTTCGTACTTTCTTTCTCTATTCTTCACGTGCTCCGTCGCTTTTCTCTTCGTATTTTCTTAAATGTTCTTTTGTTTCGTTCGGGTCATCGTTATTTACTTTGGTTAACTTAAAATTTATTTTCATTCGCCTGTTTGCTCAGTTTCCACAATTCTCGGCTTGACGAAGATTTTGCTTTTGCTTTTGCTTTTACCTCGACTGAAAGTTTTTAAGCATCTCAAAATGCTGCAGCTTGGATGAAATTTCGAAACTTGAAAAAGTATTTCCCCAAGTCAGACTTTGAAAAGTTTCCTGCCGCAAGCAGCTTTGTTGATGAACTAATGATGGTCAGGACGTCCTAGAACGACGTACAAACTACTCTTTCCACTGGTTAACTTTTTATTTGATTTTCTCTAACGGAAATTTTCATCTTTTTACGCTGATATTATTTAAATTTACCACGTACTATTTACCGAGCGACCGCACCGTTCTGTACTTAAGTATTCATTTGTTTACTAACACTTGATTGATCTTACAATGCAGTGGTATTAACCGTGCAAAGTTACTTAGTAATACTCGGCATAAAAGCTGATCTTGCGAAAAATTTCGTACTTTAATATTGTCGGATCGATATTTTCATTTGCTCAAATTAGTCTTGTTGTAGATTTTGAAATCATGTAAAATTTTATTAGTGAAAGAATTAATAAATACCTAGGGAATAAAGTTTCGGGTGTTTCAAGTTAATTCTATGAATTGTATTCAGCGTTTAAACGAGTTAAAAAATAAATTTTTTATTACATCTTTTTATTTCCAGCGCACGCGAAAAAAGATTTGCCGCAGATGTATTACATGGAACTTTTAACGAATTCTAATAGCTCTAATAAGTTTATCTTGCTGGAATAATATAGTATTTCACGTCGATCAAGTCAAATAAAACGATAGCGTTGATTTATACTAAAATAATAAAAAGTGCTTACATCAAATATTCATTCTCAGATAAAAGTGCATGAGAAGACGAAAATAACGCGATTCATTCAAGTGTTCGTTATTCGTTCTTACATCGCTCTCTTTCTTTCCTCTCTCTCTTTTTATTATTCCTCTGTTTCTCTCGCTCGGTCTCTCATTTTATCCTATATTCGTCCTTGCATATACACGACAGAGGAGGCGTAATTTTCCAAGCGGACGTAATTCCGTTTGCTTCGTAAAGTTCAAACGACCCGAGCGTCCGGCACTGACAAGCGCTCATTCACGTATATACGCACGTCCCATGTAGACGTTCCCTTTTTCCACCTCTTCGATCGAAGTCTGCGAATAGAAAAGCCCGAGTGAAATGCACTCGTACGCTGGTGCACATACGTGTACGAGGGCGAAAAACTACCAAAGTGCATTGCGGCTCACTCGCATTGTCCAATATCGTTGAATGTCCGTCGTACGTCTGTTTGCGCCTGTGTTGCAACCACGTGTATGCGCGTCGTTTGGCTTTAAGACGATGACGCCGACCAGGAAGAGAAAGGAAAGCTAAACGTAGTTCAAGATTATCAACGAATTGTATTATTTGCTTTAAAATTTCGAAAACAGATATATTACTTCCTATTTAGATTTCCTGTCATATCGGACGTTTCTTCCCACTGATTTCTGTACAATTTTTCCTCACCCTTCTCCCTGATTTTCGCCACTGTTTAGCCTCGCTTGCGTTTTCTCCATTAAATCAATCCATCTCTAGATTTATTCAATCTTACCACGAATGATACGTTAAATTTGTAATGCTCGCTGTATCATAAAAGAGGATGCAATTTAATATTCGAAGCAGACGTTAACTAGAGAAGTTTCTCTACAAATCCACGAATCTTATCGTACGATCTCGTAAGATCGTACGATAAATAAGATTCAACACCGTCGTGCATTAAAATGATTATGAATGGAAAACTTTAACTTTGATATATTCTTAATGGTTTGAGATTTTCTCGAGTATCGCGGGCCGTCCATCCATTACAAGTATAATTATTTTTGATAAATTTGATAAATGTGTAAAGGGATAATCGTGTATTTAATCGAATAGTAAACAGTTTCCAATAGTGCAAATAACGGAAATATTTAAGTGTATCAAACGAGTATCAAATTTGTTTTACACTTTTCCTACAAATTTTCAAAATTTTATTAGCTTTCTTTACTTTGTGTATGCACTGCATTACTCAAAGGAGGACGCTGTCTTTTGGTTGAAACGCACGTAGATCATACGGAGAAAACTCAAGGAGTAAGTGAATCTTATACATCTGTATAAAAAGTTTAATCAGTTGGAATGAAATCCCTCCATATTTTATTGCAAACGCGAAAGAATATCGTTTTTCTTCGTACGAGGACATCGAACGCGATTCCGGATTCGTTGTCTGCCGAGCTTTGGAATAATTGAATTCGGAATCGAGTTTTAGTTCAATGTATTTATTTTTGTCACATTTATTTTTCTCTAGTTTCGTTTTTCCTTATTCGTTATTGAGATTTTCCAGAGATTTTCCACTTGGGCTTTACTTCGCGCAAGGTTATGCTTCCTTGTTTGTTCTTTTTTTTGACCACTTTCTGCTCGGTATTTCGAATAACGTTAAGTCTGTTTTATCTAATTGCAAGGTTTTCTTTTATTTTATTAATACGCTATTTTCAATTTTATTCGCATTTGCATCTTTCATTCTATCTGCTATCGTGCCACTAGTAGGTTTTGTCAACAGCTAAAGGAAAGACGATCTCTCAACTCCCGCTAAAACGACCGCTTAATCATTAGCCCAGCGTAAATAGTGCGAAGTAAACTATATAACTATAACAACGAATTATTTATTAATTTAATCGATGTCAATATAGTCTCCTGGAATATTTGTTATTATCTAACTTTTTGTCCTAGATTTAATAAAGCTTTTACTCGTTATTTACCATCGATCCAACGATGCAACATTGGCTTTAAATTTTAAATCGGTATAATTCATTCTTAAATTACTTCAGTCGATCAGCAATCGATTCAAGAGCCTATACCGAGCCTATGTAATAATTTTACATAGGTTTCCCAGCAATGTCCAAGAGATTCGCTCCGCGGAATGAGGATGTAAAGAGTGAAAGACGACTCGTTAAAACGAGACGACGATCAATCGATGAGCCGGACTCTGATTGTCTAACTTCTATTCTCTGCCCTCCTCGCGTTATCTCTCTTTCTTTATTTGTCGCTCTGTCTCTCTCTCTCTCTCTCTCTCTCTCTCTCTCTCTCTCTTTCTCTCTCTCTCACGCCTCCTGGAGTTATTCCGTGGTCGAGGCCGGAACTGGCCAGCCTCTTTTCTGGGTAGACGATCGGCCTGGCGTTACGAAATGGCGTGTCCCACAATACAAAGGAAACCAATTACGTGGGACCCCTCGGCATCGCATCGTTGCAATTACCGACAACTACCGATCAGACGGAGACAAACAGAGTGCTAGATATATACGTAAAAAGATAGAGGTGTAGATAAAGTGTGCGACAGAGACAGACAGACAGACAGACAGACTGATTGAGCTCCAGAGTTAAAGAAGAGAGACGAAGTATAAAGACAAAGTATAGAGACAGAAGAGACGAGTAGGTTTCTGGCTGAATTTCTGACTCTGGAGAGATGCGACTCAATTTGAATTTGCTTAGTGTACAATTTGTACGGCCCTCTTCCTCTGTTTATATCTTCTGTTCTCGATTCTCCGTTTTCTCGTTTTTTTGCAGTAGAGACGACGATACAACTAAATAACGCACACTTTTTTCAGATCATTTTCATTTGATTCATTTGCATCGAATGACCGAGATAGAAGGAAAGTCATTTGCTCGAGTAGAGTTTTTAAAAGTCGTGCGTTTCACAACGCATGATTTAGAGGATCTGAATTTTGTAATTTTGTAGAACGTACCTAATTAAATATAGCATTGATTTTATAACGAACGCATAAAATGTAGGAAGGAAGAGCTTTTATTATATTTTACAGATAGACCTTTGCAGTAATTATCGTTTCGTTTAGATATTTTAATGTTGTACGAGTACTGCAACAACTTAAGTAGATGTAATCATTGGTTACGTACAAAAGGGATATTAAAAAACTTTAAGATCTTTAGGGAGCCGTCAAATTTCCAAGACTTTTTCATTTACTTTCTTTTACATTTATTAAAAGTCAACGTAAGCCTAAACATAATTTTTCAGAAAGTCGTTACCTTTCACCAACTAACCCGAAATTAATATATATTTTTGTTTCGGCCTATAATCTCACATAACGAAGTTACTTGTCGCGAAAGGATGGACGCTGCACTTAAAATGAACAGGTCTGGCATTGTTTGGTATTTAGGCGGTTATTTGAGGATAACGAGGAATGCCATGCATCTTGCTGTCCATGATATTCTTAGCAGGAGTTAAACGGCGAGACAATACGGCATAAATCATCTTTTCGAGTGCATTTTGATGTAGATCCTAACGAGAGGAGGCAGTGCGAAGAGCTCCAACGATACAATTTCGAAGATTCGGTAGAATAAGGGGAGTTAAGCTCGTTCTGACACAACACGAATACGTTGAGCGAAAATCACGAATTATCGATGGTATTATTTATGCGATGTATATAGTACAAGTTTGGAGTGCGCGAATAATAAACGTTTGCAGTTTTCATTAACTTTTCATCAGCTCACGTAATTAATTAAAAAAGATTTTATTAGTTTATTTATTCCTGTATTGTTCGATATAAGCTTTGATGCACCTGAAAAGGTAAAAGTTGCGTACCTACATCCGAAGGCAATTAATTAAAATTCATTATTATTTACCGATTAATTTGAGGCAGGCAAAGATGAAAATCCTTAGCATAAAAAGCCAGATTTAACGTCATTACGAAGAATCAAAGCGAACGACGTCTAGTTTTGAGTAATTTAAAATAACATCGAAAGTAATATTAAATTCATGACAGTTGTCCGTCTTAAAATCGACTCTCTCGTACACAATTACGAAAAAGTTTCTTGTGCAAAGCGTAAAAAGTAGTCGTTTCTTGAGTAGCAATTCTCAACAGAAAAAGGATTCTCAAGTGGAGTCGAAGAGAGAAACGGTCTGGGAATCGCGTGACTTGCTCGTGACTCGCTCTCGTGACACGAGTGTACGGGTGCGGGAAGCAGATGCCAGTGAAGGAGGCGAACTAAAGGGTGCGCTAAAGCTAAACGTGAAAATTGAAAGCTAACCACTGACCCCTCGGTTACAGAGTCTCGAGGAACGTGACAGAAAGCATGCAGTGCATAAGGAACAGCTGTTCCGGGAGCAGAGGTTCCTGAGGCGCAGGCTCGAACAGCTGACGGGTCAGCCAGGCCTGAATGGCCTCAATGGCTTGCACGGGCTGAGCTCGAGTGCACCCGTCACGTCATCCTGTGGTACGGCGGCGGCAGCCGCGGCTCTACTCTCCAAGAGGCGAAGCGTCTCGGAGTGCTCCGTGGGCACGGCCTCCTCGACCAGTTCGACCGGCAGCTCCAGAAACTCCGACAGGTCTGCAGGCAGTCCCTCGGTCTCGGAGTCCGGTGAGTCTTGTTTCATATTTTAACTCTATTTCTCTCACTTTTTTGCAACTTTTACTCGCAACTTGAAAATTCTGGTGCGGATTGCTCGAGGTTATTCCGAGTCGTCGATTGAGCCAATGAGCTATTTCGTAAGCAGATCTTTTTACCATTATTCTCTTGCAAACTATTTTTCTTTTTTTTTTAGCTCAAATGGAAAAGTTTGCAGCTTGTAAGACGGGACTAAGAAAATGCCTCGATCGGGGCCGGGGGCGGGGGAGGGGGAGTTATTTTAAGTTACGTTAAAGTGTTTATTTTAAAATCAAGTTGACGTTCGGTTTCAAGTCTTAGCTCAATCTTTAATTATTTGTTATTTATTTATTATAATTTTCAGAATGATCATTGCACTGATGGCTTAACGCGACACCAAAAAGTATTACAAGACAGAATGTTAATGATGTACATTGTTGTACAATTTCCAATGAAATTATATGAAACTGCCTTAATTTTTAAATGGATGAGTAACACGTTTATCTTAATTATTTTATTTATTAGTTATTGGTTTGTTATTTTTTATAGTTTATACGATTTGAAAACGGCAAAGCAAAAGTTATATCTATAAATAGCTTTAGAGTTTTTTAATGATCACTAATTGAAAATTTGAATAATAGCGATCAGTGAATCCGAGTGCATTAATTAAATAATTTATATTCCGTCTTTGAAACTGAGTTAATGCAATTATTGGTTTCCGCTTTTATATATTTAACAAAAATGTCTAACATTCGGTAGAATGGTCTAGAAGCACATAAAGTATTAAAAAACGACATTGTTCTCCTGCATTAAATAATGTAAATACAATATTTACAATTTGTTCTTGTAGGTGAATTTGCGTTATCGAATTATTAATACTTATCGTACATACTTCTCTGAATAAAGTAATATAAAAAAAAATTTCATTTTAAATACCTTAAACACAAGTATCACGGAAAGTCGATAAAACTTGATCAAGAACAAACAACGTGTGATATTTGAGCTAAATTTCAGTATTAATATTTTAACTTTCAACTTTTAACGTTGTGATTTCGTTGATAAAATCAACCTGATTCCAAAATAACTTTTCTTTAGCGGAAAAATATGATTTATTATACGCTTAGGCAGTTAACACTACTAAATTAAAAATTAAAAGATCGCATACCAAAAAGAAAGACGAATAAAATTTTTTAATGAGTCACCGTTGTTAAGAATAATTAAATATATCCTTTCTGAAGGATATATAAATAGCGCTTGCACTAAAAAAAACAGAGAAATACTATACTGCAAAGGCTTAAGAAGGAAAATGTTTTATTTTATTCTCGAGCATGAGAGTTGATTATGTGTCTATCTATATACACGTGTACATACAATTGATGTATTCAAATTCAGTTTTCCTTTAAATTAATTTCAATGAGTACAAGGAAGAAAATGGGGACGTCCAGAATAGCCGCAGCTATCAGAGCATTTAGCGTACTTTCTCTCCTTCTCTTCACATCAAGCCATAGAACCTTAAGAATTCTAATTACGTGTTTATATTAATAAATGTATTGCGTACATCTTATTCACAACATCTGTGACTTTTATAATGAAATCGCTCAGTTGCCGGTATGTTTAATATGCATTAATAGTTAGGATTATCAGCAAGCACTTTATCATTATCTTACAAATTGTTTGCAAAAACAATATTCGTTTCAAGCTTAACACAATTTATATTTATCCGTCTACATTCTAGTTTTGTTTTCCGTATGGTACTGCACATCCGAGCTAATAAAATTAGTGTCGTACGTGGCAAAATGCACGCGCGCGAATCCTTTGCCTAGCGATTCAAGTTTGTTCTTTGACTTTCTACCGGTCGACTCAGCATCCCCTCTTTCTTCTTTCTCTCACTCTCTGCCCCTCTTTCCACCGTTTTGAAGATAGAGGATAAGGGTTGTGTACATTCGCAGAGTTACACGAGGGACCGACAAATTTAAGTGTAGGGTACAGTACGTGCTCGAATTTTCACAAAAATGAAAAGTAACTGGAATATGTAAAATGAGAAGGTTGATGAGAGTGACCGAAGAAGAATGCTAATACAGGTCGATAAGAATATTTTAGGTAAACATATTTGAGTATACGTGTACCGGAGGAGAGAGATCGAGGCTGCACAGCTATTTTCGAAAAGTTCTATCTGCGTGCAACCTGTACGTCTGTCTGTTTACCGGTTTGAGATCAGTAAGCAAAGTTTGGGTAACTCTGTTGCTACCATTACTGCTACCTAGCATCTAGTTTCAAGTGCACAAGGCAACCAAGAAGTAGAAAGAGAGAGGGATTCTTATCGTCATTCCGCCTGGATACAACACTCGAGTTAAGTTGGTAACCTGCTCTACCACTTTATTCCTCCTTCCTCTTTCATACTTTCGTTCTTATTTTCTTCTACGCTATTTCAATATCTGCCTACATTTTTCTACGTTTCACGTTTTTTTATTCTCACTTTTTGTACGTAAGATTTTATTTTCCATTTTGTACGTTTACTACACTTGTACCAGTTGGCTAAAGCTAAATTAAGTAATGTACGATCAATCGTGTAATAATTTCACCGTAAGTGTATCGTTCATTAGAAGTTTTACGATTGTGACACTTTTACGAATGAACTGAACTGGAAAAGAAGAAAGGAAATTTTCAATTAGTACATCAATTGTCATCTTCTTTTTTTTTGCAGGTGATTGCTTTAAAACGTTTTTAATAAGCATTCAATTTTATTTCTAACCTCAAATATACTCAGGATGAATTAAAATAAAGTATTTGTTTTCTATGTTTATTTTTATTTTTCCATTTTCTATTGTTTTTATATTTTCGGATTATTTATTATTAACGTATTATAGAAAAATCGAAAGCACATTATTTCGATCATGATCAAAGAATAAATATATCGTGCTTGTGTTTTGTGCATAATAATAATCTAAAATACCTACTCTTTTAAATGCCACTAACATCTGATCATTTGTTTCTTTGCGTATACATCGAATTTTATTAATTGTACCGTATTATTACTCAACATAAATATTTACTCGACTGAATCAATCTCATTCTGTTCGACCTGTGTATTAAAGTCTCCCCCGCATACCTCACTTTAAGCTTATACTTTATCGATCGATTGCCTGTATCCAGGCGCGTTAGAATTACATCGTTCCTGTACAGCGTCTAAATCGTAAAACGAAGACGAAGAGAAGATTGAGAGTGAATGAGCGCGAGAGAGAGAGAGAGAGAGAGTGAGAGCGAGGGTGGGGGTGATGGGAAGGAAAGAGTCGATGGAGGTGCAATTAAGCGAGATACCAATCTGGGCAAAGCTAATGATGTTGCGGCAGCGAAGGTTAAAATTCACAATTCCATACTCTGCACATTTGAAATAAACTTTTCTTTCCTTTCAATATTATTTCTCAATTTTCGCGTTACGCTTTTTACGGATGATATCAATACATTACGCAAAATGACCTTTACTGCGCTAACGTACTTTGTTTTCATGCACTCTACTCTATACTCGTAGTTATTATTAGAATTCTAAAATAATACTTCAGCAATGAAAGTAAATCAAGTATATATTTGATTGCGTGTCTGACATAATCCTTACCGAACTACTGAGGGAAAGTTAGTCTTTTATAATGAAAAAATATTGAGTCCAGACAAATTCTCGTATATTTATACAAATTTCAGTCAAAAGAATTGTATAAGACTGAATTGTATAAGGCTACGGAGATTTCATGTAATGTAATTGGTTAATGTGTTTCGCCCTAAAGCACGATGAAACTCACTAAAGTTGTAGTGGCATTTCTCGTACAAGTCGTTTTTCAATCGAGACTTTAGATTTGTGACTTTATTGTTTTACAAGATATTATAAAGCACTTTATATAATAATAGTATTATTATTATGTTTAATACAAACGTGGAAGATAGTTCTTAAAAATTGCAGGTCTTTCGTATAAGTAAAGTATATGTGCGAGTTAAATAATTCACTGGACTATTGCACAATCAACTGATTAAAAAAGTCGGAGCTGCAAAGACTGATTTATCGAACGAAAGTCTTTGTTATACGAAAGGCGTGACATTTGAAGCATTACGTAGCTCGCGTTCGCGTTTCAACTTTTTTCTCTCATTTATAGCTTTGCAGCTGCAAAACAAAACAAAAAAATGTAACAGCGCTGAAGTGGATTATGTGCCAACGCGTCCGAGCATTTTCCCCGTGTATGTAGACACGCGTACCGGTGAGGATTCGCATACAAAGGTGTGCAAAATCGGTGGTTGCCTTTGCGTATCAGATCTCATTATTCGTTCCTCGATAATAGCGCGGGCAAAGGCGTAGGGTTGCGTGACGTTTTACGCGGGACACGAAAGTGCCGTGCGAATCTTTGCGTGACCATCCGTGGAAGAGTGCGAGCAAACAAAAAGCAAGGACAGGAAAAGAGAGTGACGCGGAATATGATAGACAGAGCGAGAGAGATTTAGCAAGTAGGAGAGAATGAAGAGCAAACAAAGCTAAACGTGCAAACTCGCAAGGAAAGTTTTATAAAGGCAATGGGTAAAATTATTCATGCTTAAGGATAGTATTAGGACTAAGTAAACGCCGTTGGTATTAAAAAGTTTCAAGCGGATGGTAGGCATTTTAATTTTTATTAGAGGGCTTGTAGTTTTGTGATCATAAAAAATAATTTTAGGGGGTAAATATCTTTTTTCCAATTGTATCGTTATATATGTATTGTAGTGACAATGTAAACAGGTCGCATTCCGTTGCGTAAGCCGCTTAGAAACTGGACTAGTTAACTCAATTTATTAGACTCAATATTATATTTATATCTATATCGAATTATCTGGAAATGCTCTCTTTGCGTTGGTTAGTGAGTCTTGCTTTAAATATCCTCTTATTTATTCACCAATTTGTGTTTCGCAAAAAATATCATCTTAATATTTACTCCAGAATAAGAAATACTACAAATTTCGTGAAACTTTAATCAATAGTTAGAAAAGCTCGGTTCGTGCTAATATTATTTGTATTATCCGTATTACTTACGGGAAATACAAGTTTTACGTTAAGGAAAAACATCTCTGAAGCAAGTAACTTCAAATTGAATAGTTCCTTTAATGCAGGATTTACTGAATTTTCATTCAAATAATTAACTGATTTTTACAAAAGAAAGTATATTTATATTTCGTACGAGGAAGCACGACGTCCGTTATAGTATTTGATTCCAACTAATACTACCGTAGCTTATCTTGATACCCGATAGCGATTTATAAATTAATTTGTTCACATTTTCAATTTTTAAAGAAATGCATTTATACTTTGGCATAATCAGGTACAGGTACAGGAAAAAATTTCAATTTACATTCTTCCATGACTGGAAGAGACTCTAATTGGAGTTAACTAGCACAGACTCTTCGATAACGTTTAAAAAAAAAAAAAAAAAAAAAAAAAAAAAAAAAAAAAAAAAAGGTAAAGCGAACGATGACTCGAAGTGCACTTTGCGGCGTAATATTAAATAATAATACACGGTACTCGTATGTGCTTATTGCTTTAAAGTAACAGCTGCATCACGCAACCTTCGTGTCGCCTGAATTTATAATTACCTTACCCATATATTCATGGAAAACTGTAGTTTTCCGATTCCAGCGTCGTATAAATCCAAAATTTTCGCTAAAAGCCGAGAACTCATTTCGCGTATTTTTCTTTGTGTATAACGCGAATGATAGAAAACGGAGATAAGAATCTTATACGTCTTTTACGAGAGCGTTTTATTTAAAACTTCCTTCCCTTTACTTGTCATAAATTTGGTTTTGATAATGGGTTTCAGTATCAATTTTATCGTATACGGGAATTATAAATATTTCATTACTTTAAAGAAAAATGCAGAGCAAATAAATAATTTTTGTTACTTTGGTACTCATAAACGTGAAGTATCGTATGAAATTACCATTTGCAATATTTCATATTTATCATAGGGAACAAGCGCATCGAAAATACTTGTAATTGATATCATACGCAGAAGGGGTACGAAGGTTTTGACAAATCATTAGAATCTTTTTCATCGTGATACATTTAAAGCTGTTTTGACGTTGACCTAGTAAACTAGTATTGGATTTTTTCTTTTTTTGTATTTGAATGATCATTTTCCGTTATTGCCGCAATTACGCACCGAACTTATCTCGTGAGTAATTTAACACGAGAGTATCACGGATAAAAAAGTTTAGTTTTTAGTCAGTGATTTGTATTAATAGAATTTCAATGCGTTTGTCATTGGCTTACGGTGTACGTTGATTAATGCGAGCTGCGCGGAATCGTTAAAGATCTTTAAACTTTAAAGATCATTGATCTATACTAAACCAAAGACTGAAAAAGTTTCCCTTCAAAGTGTCAATGATGTCTGTAGGAGAAATATCTCCGTTAAGCTGAATTTCAAAAAGCACTAAAATATTTTCCGCTCTGTTATTGAATTTTTCAATTTTTCCAATTATACAACTATTAGAGTTAGATTTTTCCGAATTAGATTAACCGACTGAACATTTAAATAAAGCTTCATTCCACAAGAATCGTTTAAAATATCGAATAGAAAAGGATATCGTAACTTGGTACGACTGAGTTTCTTTTTTCTTTTCTCGAATTCGCGTCACGAATAGGAATTGTAATATAAATTATTGGTCGTTTGATAAATTTTCGGACCATTCAATCGAGTGGATTGCAGAAGAATTTTGCACGGGACGACCTCACTCAAAAGAAGTTAACCGTCCGTAAAGATCTTTTGCTTGAAAAAAGAAAGTGGAATCTCAACGGCGTTAAATTCAGAGTGCAATGACATTACGGTTAGAGGAGCAATTCGTGCATAACGCTCGTCTTTCTCGAAGCCGCACAACGAAAAATCAGCAGCCTCGCTTTTTCTTAGCTTCTGCTTCTCTTATTTCAAGCGTTACGCGCTTTCGAGCCCGTAAACGACAAAACGCTGCCCAGGGCTTTTCCATCCTTTCTCCATCTCTATCTTGCTGATCTCTCGGGAAATTCGCTGGAAGTAGGAGCGGAGGATCGGATACGAATCGAGAGTACATAATTGAGAAACAAGCGACTCTAGTTCCACCTCTCTCGTTTTACTTTATGGGGTTATGTTTGCGGGTGCGGAAGAAGCTAAAGGGAGCAAAGGGAAAGTTTACGCGGGAAAGGCCGTGTCTGTTTGAAGTGCATCGATGTAAAGGCAGAGGAGTGAGGGGTTCGTCATTCCGAACGTGACTTTGTAGAAAATACCTTTACGTAACATTTCAAGGTATTGTCGGCGTTCTCGGGTTAAGCTAAATTAGAGAGATAAGTATATATAAGAGTTCCCGAGTTTTTTATATGGCATTTTCTTATTGTACTTTTATGAATCTTTGGCGCGGCAAGTTTCAGTCCACCTTATTAAGGAAAGTTTTACTGCACTGGAGAAAACTTTAGAGTGACCTGTGCGTATTTATTTTTTAAATACCTGTATAACCTGTTAAGAATTAGAATCGAGAAGAGTATCGTTCAGACAATATTACCAAAAATTAATTGATAAGTAGAAAAATTAAGTAACTGAATGTTAAGTTTCGGTGATTTATTTGCACATTATTTCGAAGTCCATTTAAAAACTGCTGCTTTAACAAACGAGGAAAAGCAAAGGAAAACAGATTTATTCAATTAAAACTTTATTTTTAGTAGCCAGAAAGTTCTGAATACCGAATGTAAAATATTGTTTGACTTTAAAACTTTACATTCTTATGATTATTGGATTGTAAAACTCTTTTGAACACACTTTTTCATTGCGGTTGTTCTTTAAACATCTGAAAAAAAGCACTAGGTTTGAAGTTTGTTTATAATAATTTAATATTTTTAAATTTAATGTACTCGTACGCGATGTATCATATTTGGACTGAAGTATTGAGAAAACCTTACGTTTATGTCAATAATTATGCGTATAATGTGGGTCATCGTTGAATTTTACACATAATTTTCTTATAATAATAAAATTACGGTTTGCATGCCAGAACTTTTCAAACTAGTTAAAACCGTTCTTGTGCTGCTGTTTATTATTTAACGATGCTCTTCTGATTTTATACGCGAAATATTATTACTCATTTAAATTTTAACTGTACATTTATTTTGAACATTTTAACTGTACATTTAATTCAAAAGTTCGTTGAACTTCAATTATTTCTTACACCATTATTTGTTTTCGTTGGAAGATTTGTGGTGATTTAGTGTAAATTTAGTACAAAAGTTTAAAGCAAAACGAATATCTTTCGGACTTGAATAGTCAGAGTTAAGGCAACTATGAAAGATGGAGACCAAGAAAATTCGTAAAAATTGAAATATATCGAAGTATAGTCTACTAACTTTATACGTGAAAAGGAAAGGATTAAAAGATTTAAGGAAGGTCTTCGACCATATAACTTTGATAATTGATAGCACTTTGCTAGCTATGGTGAAAGTTCTTCACTGTACTGAATTATTAAATTTCAATAATTTCAATAAATTGGAAATTACGTACATCCCTAAGGTACAACCACGCCACCCACATATACATACCAAATTCGATTAAATTATAAAATTTAAGAATGAAAAGCCCATTTTTAGCAGAACTATTCAAATACTTGGTAAATAAAGTAATTAATTTATAAGTTTTTTAATGTTCCTAAGGGAGAGTAAATTCTTCAAGCTAAAGGGAGATTACTTAAAGACCGCGAGAAAGAGCGTAAATAAATGGCAATAATAGACTTGTACATTATGATACTTGATTTCAGAGATTGATAGCCTTCTGATGCATAACTTATAACATTATTTATGGCATTTTCAAAGAATACGCGCGGAAATCCAATTTCGCCGAGTAAGTATCTGAAATATTTTGATGATTCTTCAATTTGATAATGCGAAAGGCACGACCAACGTATAATTAAAAAAGCGAGAACAATGACGAAGGCATGTTATCGATTATTTTCTTTGGTCACTATCAATAAGCTAAAATATATGAAAAGCTCATTACATTTGATAACGTAAATTAGTATGTTTGCCAGAAAAGTGTTAACTCGGTATATTTTTCGCATAAAAATGAATTTAACGATGTTCTTCGATGTAGATTTGCTTTTTATATTAATTATCAACGTCGATTAGCAAAGTAATTGACAAATAAAACGACACTTCGTGCATGAAAAAAGGAAAATTGCCTGAATTTCAGCGAAGCTCTGCAGGGTATCCCACCTTACTTTAACTCGAAGAAGCTTCTGTAGTAAGATCCCTCGGCATTTCTCTCATTCCTCCGATCCATTCTCTCTCTCTCTCTCGCTCGCTCGCTCTTCCACAATAGATAGCGACGAGTGCCTACATACGAACGAATGGATAAAGTCCAGCGTTATCCGCGATCGCAATCGGAGCTGAACTCGCGGAGGAATTTCAGCAATTCTGTCTCTTCCCCCGGCCTAAGCCGCTGGTCAGGCCAGACGAGGAAATCCTGAAAAGTGTGCACGGGCTGCGGCATTCGACTGGAAATTACAATTGAATTGTTCCGAAACTAAATCAATTCGAGGCGGCGGCGGTCGTCCCTATCTATCGTATAAGCGGAGAGTAGCGAGCGCTTTCGTAAGGAGATATATCCTTTTCTATCGCGTTAGCAAACCGGATTATAAAGTCATTAGGCGATTGCGAGCTTTTGGATTATCGAGAGGACCAGCCGGACCACAGACTACCGCTACCGTTGGCTCTTTCTACCTGGTCACTTTCATAATTGAGCGGCTTTAGGTAGGGCGAGTGGGTCTTTATTTTAGTTTTCTTCCTCCCTCCTCCTGGAGACGCTAATAGTTGTAAATAAAGTTTTTCTTCCAATCTCGTCAGGCATTGGGTCTTGGCAACGTACGTTACTACTATTCTGAGAGTTATTATTTTATTATTTTACCGCATCACCAGGTCTCGCTCGGTTTACTTTTTCGGCTAATTCTTAATACATCCGACAGTTGTCGTACTACTATTCTTAGTTTCGGTACAAAATTCTCGGTCAAATCTGCGTTGATATAAGCCGTCGAACGGGAATTTCGGCAATAAAATTATTCGACTCTTGATTTTTCTTAGACGTAGGAAATATTAAATAACACATAAAGTGATTGGAGTTACTTTTTGGCTTCACGCTAATCCTGCTGATAATCGGCGTTCGATTGCGTTCATTGCGACTGCGTAACGTCCAATATCCTTATAATTTCAGATACATGATAATCCCGTAGACAATGATACCCAAACTCCTCCTGTAAAAATCGCGAACTCACGAGCAAAAAAGTATTTCATTCCAATTATCCGTAAATCGAGTTGAAAGTTGTTATCCCTGCGTAAACGTACGATCTTTCTCCTTTATTCGTATACAGTGTCTAAGCAAGAAAGAAAGTAAGAGCGTAAAATTCGAAGAAGTGTTTGGAGATATACGCGTGTCACGTATAAACGTAGCGTTCGCGCTTGTGGATAAGAGCTGCGCCTCGAAGAACTTTGACTTAGTACTGCGAATGACTGCTGCAACATTGTACTTTCTTTCTTGCGCTCGTGTAGCTCGGGAAGTTACTCAGCGAGGATGATAAAGCGAATGAAGAAAAAGTTTGCGCCGGCAGTATAAAATAATTTCGCGAGAGAACTCCTCGCTTACAGCATCGTTGCGCCAGTGGGAAAAGCTTTTTCCTCTCTCTCTCTCTCTCTCTCTCTCTCTCTCTCTCTCTCTCTCTCTCTCATTCGGTTGCACTCGAGTCTTTTCTCTCTTTCTCTTTCTTGCTTTACTTATGGCTGTATTCGACGTGCATTTTTGCTCTCCTTCAATATCCTTGCAAACGCGCATATATATAGGCGTACGTGTACGCGTGTTGCGTAGTCGAGGTAATTCTAGGTTTTTGCCCAAGGGTACTATATATCTCATCTCGGGTTAACTTTCTTACTGGTCTCTCTCTCTCTCTCTCTCATTCTCCTTCATTACTTCCTTTCTTGTACCCTTTCTCTTTTACCTCATCTTGCTTGGTCTTTTAGTTCGTAGCTCTGCTTGTTCTCGATGTATATTTTTATATCTTCATCGTTCATGGATTTTATAATTTCCTTTTCTTCATTTTTCTTCCTTATGGCGCGGTACGGTAGCTGCTGGATTTAATAAACTCCTATCGAAGACTCTATTACTCAATTTATAAATAATAAACTGTTGTATCATTTGTGTTAATAAGTATTTATTAACTGAGCCACTCTGAGAAATCCGTAATT
Organism: Wiebesia pumilae; assembly: GCA_018907045.1. Classification (NCBI taxonomy): domain Eukaryota; kingdom Metazoa; phylum Arthropoda; class Insecta; order Hymenoptera; family Agaonidae; genus Wiebesia; species Wiebesia pumilae. The sequence continues at coordinate 5,495,897 of JACCHZ010000022.1, forward strand.
TCAGATTCAAATTTTGCGCTCGACAATCTTGTCAGGAATTCGTGCGAATGGTTATTATTTTTTTTTAAATACTCGCATAGTTCAGTTTAGTACTATTCGATCACTTGGTCATCGTATTCACCGTATTTGAACGCGATGGAAAGCTTCGGATTTATATTGATTTCGAAAATATTTACGATGAAGCTAGGCTAACATTTATAAATATTTTATTCGTATGCAGCCCGTGTTACCTTCACTTCGAAGAAAATATTAAATTCAAGAATGTTATACTTTACCAGTACCAAAAAGCTATTTCGAAACTTTTACGTTACTTTCATGGTTACTTATTTTTATAGGTTCCCATAGCTTATCACGAATCTCCTTCGCGTGCTTATTCCGCACAGATGTCAATGTTTCTTCGCGCAATTCTACGAAATGGAAAGGCAGTAGGAGGTGGCCAAGTTCTCGTTTTAATTTAAAGTTTATTGAATCGCGTGTAATTTTCTTTTCCTCGCTCACTATCTCCTTTTTCTCTTGTCTCGGATTCTGGGCGCTGTCGCGATGATTTTTCTGCCCTGCGGCTGCTGCTCGGCGACAGAGGAAAGCTGAACAATTAGTTTTCGCGGAATAACACTTTCTTTTACTTGATATTCTTTATTTCTTTGTCTCTTTATTTTTCAGCCCCCCCCCCTCTGTCTCTCTCTCTCTCTCTCTCTCTCGCTTTGTCGGTTTTTGGCTCCCTCCTCTCCTCGATCTTCCTCTGCACTTGACACGATGAAAGGTTATTCTAAAAGAAATTTTGAGTCCTTCGGTTCTGTTGTTTTTTAATCGAATTAAATGCTTCTAAGCATGTCATTAAATACGTTATTTTTTCAGCACTTGGAAATATTAAAGAGCATTTATTCGTAGACGTCTTAAAGCTTACTATATTGAAGTAAAAGTTGGATTACACACAACGATAATAACAAAGGCACGAATTATGCGGTATATACTGAGAAAATGTAATACAGGATGAATTTATTTAAAAATATTAAGAGAAATGGAAGAAGATGTATCATTTGTAAAATGAACGACTGCTATATAGCGTTTATATTAAGTTTCATTGAAGAAACCACGATTACTTAATGGCGTGATTTCCTTCCCGCTCTCCCCATTTAATTAAGTTGCTAACGAAGCTCTGCACGGATCTCTAACAAAGTACACGTGGCTAAAACTCGTGTGACCTTAGCGTTACAAGGTAGTTACACGCCTGGACGAATATTTACTCCTGACTACCGAGGACAGGCGCAGCGCCTGTAAGCTTCACGTTCTGCAACTTGGATTCCTTGAGATCCTTCGTTAAACCATGCGTCATCGAGACTGACCTAATTAAAGGAACTTTGGAATATCAAACTTATTACCGTTAGATCGCACTTGTACAGTGGAGCGCAAGGAGATTCTTACGAGGAAATTTGAAGAATTTTCATTATATCAATTCCTAAAATATGTGCAACCTATTGGTAAACGGTAAATACACGTCATTGCGTTATCTTGAAGCGCCTTTTTATTTCCAAAGGAGATTCGTTTTAGAGAGGGAATGATTTGAGAGTTGAGATTTTGCTCGCTCATTTATGTAAATCTCTTAAAATTTGTAAGGATAGAGATGCTAAAGGTTTATTTTATGTATAAATGAGAATCCGCGGATGAATTATGTTAATCCAGAGAAGCGTCGGAAGAAGATTTGTAATTTTGCGGCCTTTGCTCTGTAATCAAATCCATCGGGTAAAAGTCCGTAGACTGGTTAATACAAGGCCTTTAATTTCTTAATTCAAATTTATCGTTTTACTTTACTATCGTTGAAAACCTTTTTTTATCGCTTGCACAAACTTAAGAAGTAACTGTTACAATCGAAAATGTAAGAAATTTATCTTACATAAAATGTTGCGAATTCGTATCTGAATTTCGATCTGAAGTTCAGTGGCTGTATTATTATTCAATTTAGGAAATAATATTTATCAAAAAAGTAACGCAATTAATTCTCCTCGAAGACGTAATAATCACTTTGTTTATAGTTTTATTTAAACTTGTAAATATGTAGAATTTTATTTGGCAGGTACCGTTTATCGATAGGTCGTGTGAGCGTAAGAAGGCGGTGGGATAAAAATAGATATTTAAAAATAGATCGAGAATAAGCGCACGTAAATTGAGTTAGTCGAGTAAATACCTAACGATCGTATTAACGTCTGATATTTGGATATTTTGGTATGAGCATCCATGAAGCCTTAGAAAGTATCGAAGCCCTTCAATGCTAATACATAGTTTTGTTTATTTTTATACCTTTCTTCTTAGACGTAAATCCCAGTTTTTTATTCTATTTTTATCGTTTGATGTACTATTTACAATGGCGAATTGAAATTCATCGATAAAAATAAATTTCCACAAAAGTGTACAGAAATGTACAAATTTATATAATAAACACTGTACATTTGCTTTAACGTTGGCTACAGAGTGCATTGAAGTGCATTGAAATCGGTGAGTGCTTGTAAAGTATTGACTCCTTATTTTGAAAAATGTTTATTGCAAATGAAACGGAGAAACTCGATATTGTAAGTTTACAAAGTTTAACAATAGCAATAGCCGTCAGTAGGGGGTTAGGATTAGACATTTAGTTAACACACAAGAAATGTGTAAAGTTTTTCCTCTTTTTCTCAGCGAATAAGTGATAGTTTATCTTTCTTCCAGATAAAATAATAGTATGTATTACTAAACTTACATAATGTGCGACTATTAAGGTCGAGATATCAAGGCATCGGTAACTTTACCAAAAGTGCTGGTATAATTTACGATTTTACGAAAGGCCGAGTGGTGAGAAAACCAGGTGCTAATTCCCTGGAATTTAACGTTATCTTTCCTGAAAAGAGACAACTAGGAATTTGCATTTGGTGCAGTTCGTGTGTGCCCCCTTTTTAAAAAGGTGGTGTGAAATCATTGAAGCTCGTAAGTGACGAACGCTCGATTAAATCGATACGTTTTAAGTGAGAGAGATTCTTTATGGAGCGTCTAAAATTAATGTATACTCCATTAGTTATCGCCTTTTACGTTTTTAATAATAACTTTTAGTAAATAGAAGTTTGCTTAATAAATAAGATCATCTTTAAATATATTCTATTCTTTCAAAATGATGGATTGTCGTTTTAATCAAATTTTTTATTACCTATACGCAGGACAGGTGGCTAATAAAGTGTGATCGAGGCTTAATTAATACATAGTTTCTTCTTAATACATTCTTCAGCACTTTGCTCGGTGTATTATTTTATGAAACTTAATACATTTAGGTTCGAGAGGCTTCAACCACGTTTAACCTCATCGCCGTTCCGATATTTTATCGCGTAATCTTATCAAGTACGTAATATCGAAAGTAAAAAAAATCTTTTCAAAGGGATTAAAAACGAGATTAGAGAGAAAAAATGTAAAGTTAAAGTTAAAATGAAACGTCTGGAAGTTGGTAAATATCAAACTAATTCGAGAGAACGTCAGTCTGTACTCTGGCTGTGCTTCATTGTAATCGCTTAATTCTACAGGTATTAATCAAAGCTGCCATTTTTTCTCTCGCGTCATTCCTCGTTCTCGGATCTCTATTCTCGTCCAAGGTTTTGAAATAATTTCATAACCGTTGAGCGACAGTTTCTCCAACAGTTGTTTCCTCGCTTTCAAGCCCACGGGAGTGACGGATCTCGACACTTTTCGACTCTCAGCGTCTTCCGCCTCGACTTTCTCGTAAGGGTGTTCCATGACTTGTTAGAAACTGTTACTGCCCTTATAACGAACGTTAATTATTATGCAAAGGGATAGAGCAGAGAAAACGCATCGGTGCCTAGATAACTAAACGAGGTTACTGCGGATCCCAAAATTCCATTAAATCTCTCGGATACAATGCTCATTATAATTTTACATTAGCTTTCTCATCCGATGATATTGGATTATTCGCCGAAAAGTATGACGTGTTATTAAACAGATTATCGCAATACAGATTAGCCGCGGCAATGAACTCGTAGATTATTTGGCGGTTTTTGTGCTTTTACCTATGCGTTTCTTCGCAAACGTGCGTACATTACGCGTAAAAGCGTTTACGAATTGAGATTAAAAAAAAAAAAACTACAAATTCAGTTCGTTTTTTATGATTCGATGTTAAAGCGTTTGATTTTTTCGAACTTAATGTTTTTTCTGCTTTAAACGCGAACGCATTGGCGTCGTATCTTTGTAAGCAGATAGAATTCAAAGAAAGTAAGATAGAAATGAATGACCAAATAAACCAAAATATTCTAATGGAAACAGTACTTTGAAGTTTTAGAAAACAACGACTTTGTCCATACAAGGGTTTAAGGTCTTCCGTAAGAGTCGAGTGACTTTTCCCTGCAAATCCTATTCCGTGTTTGTTTTGCAAAGTCGCGCGCACCATGACCATTATTTATGAATAATATAAGACCGCGCTTTTGTTCGAACGTGGATCGAGAGCGAACTTTTCGCATTGTCGGCGCCTTTTTCTTTTTTGCGACACTTTCGGGAGAAGGTTGTCCAAGTCACTGAAAATATTGACATTTCGTGTTCGGACGAATCGAGCGTCGTCCGACTTGGCGAGAGGTTCACTTCGGAACCGAAGCGCCGAGTTTACTTTCGTATTATTTTCTGCCTTTTTGACGTTCGCAGTTTTTAACGTTCGTTCGTGAAAAGTTATAAAAGTTATTTCTGGGAACTTGATTGGAATAAATTTCACTCGAAAAATTCCAAATCAATCGTCAATTCGGTGCAACGTGGGTTTGGTTCCGAAAAGTCCTTAGAAAGCGTCATTACCCTTAAATTAAAAGTTCATATCCTTTAAGGAAGGTATCATTATGATTATTCTGCACTTGTAAGTCTCCGATTATGCATAATAATCATAATAATAATTGAAAGAATACAACGATAATAGCGACGATAGTATTTCAAGTGACATAAATCGCTCAAAACAATGACCTTTAAAATTTGTTGCGCTTCTTCGAGGCTAAAATATATTCAGTGCAAAATGAATCATTTATGGAACCTCGAACACGTACAGTCCAAAACACCTCGTTATAAAGGCATAGAAGTTTCGGTCAATAATGAATGCCGCATATACGAGGAAATTCATATTGATAAAATGATCACTTACTTCTCGAAGATAAATTAGTAACAATATTTCGTGGTTCACAAGCCATTAATAATTGATCCGGTTGTGCTGGAAAATTGGCCGAAGACTTATTACGAATTCAGTGCTTTTTCCTCTTTTTCCTCTTTTTCCCCAGTTTTGCCTCACGATCGCAGTATATACACGAATGCCTGGCCCTCTATTCGCATATTTCTCGTGGAAAAGATTTCGGAGTAGCATCTCAAGTGCAGTGGGATAGAAATATATGCAGGAGAGGGAGAGATGCAGCTGCTGTTGCCGGCGATGGCTTATGTGTTGGTATTATTTCCAATTTCGCCTTGAGGCGAATTCATCCGAAAACCACCGTAATCCGGCCATACATATTCGTCCCTGCCGGCGAACAAAAAATCCTCCACCTTGTACTCGGCTGCTACTCTCGTACGACACTTGATTAGAGCAGCTCTCTTTGTCGTTTCCGTTTTCTCCTCTCCTCTCTCTCTCTCTCTCTCTCTCTCTCTCTCTCTCGATTCTTCCCTTGTATGCTCTCGTGCTTTTTTCCACCGCCTCCGTTCCGTTTTTCTCCTTTTACGCGAAGGAGCGGAAGAGGTAAAGACATTTTCTTGGAAAAGCCACAGTAAGATCCTTCGTAGAGCAGGACACCTTCAACAATCTATTGCTTGCTGCTCGAAAAGCCGTACGCGATAAATATTCTTTTACAGCGATCAATTAGCTTCAGTTTATCGTTACCGTACATATGAGATTTTTATTCTTTTCAGCATTGTAAATATAAATTTTTCAACAATGATATCTTAACATTAAGTAACTAATTTTTGTGACGCGTGTTTATTTAAATAATTCATATTTAAATTCATATTTATGGGAGCAGTAAACAATTTTATCAAGGATGAAATAAGTTGTAAACGCGGAATATAAACTCTGATACCGTAATATTGCTAGACATTAGCTCACCCAAAATTAAAAATATCTCATAAAAAACATTCTTTATCAACAGGATTACTTAGGTTAGCAATATGTGAATTATTTAAGAAATGAATACGTAATTTCTTAATCATTTTCAGGGAAATTTCAATTAAGAATAAGCATTTTTTATTTTTTGGAAAACAGACGCACGACTAATATATAAATATGTTATTTTACAAATTGATTATTCAAAAATACAATATTCTTGACTTAAGAGACACTGAGAATAAAATCAACAGGTTTGACTTTACGCAGCAAATTTTCATTATTTATAATGTAATAAATAGAATGTTGTATCGTTATAAAAGTAATATTGTTATATTTGTTGAGAATATTGTTATGAAATTGAGAGAAGAAATCTTGAAAAAGTTGTGATTTTTAAATTATTAAGATAAGCATACGCTTGGATTATACATTCTTGTAGATTTAGAAGACAAAATTCCGAATTTAAGTCACAGGCGATATACCATTTTTGAACAATAACAAGTAGTAAGAATAGTGAATAATCTGAAGATACAGTTGCTCGTATAAGAAGAACAAAGTTTAGTCGACTAATCGAGTGCCGCGACAATGCATGTGAATTTATAAGATTTGCAGATTAATATAACGTATTTGATGTTTTTGAAGAAGATTTGATTTACGGTGTACTTATAGTTGAAAGTGAATTATCAGTTTATGTAATTTACATTTTCTATTCCGAATAAATTTTCTTTATTCCATATGTATGAATGGAAGTGTAAATAATGCGCCTACATTGCAATTCGCAATGTTTCCTTATTTACTAATAATTTAGCAATATTCAAGCAATTTGAAATGTAATTAGCTCGATAACAAATACTTCCATTTAATAACGCAAGACGATATCCCACTGGTCAACGATATTGGTATTTGAGTCCAAAATTATTATTGGTCGTGATAACCAGTCAGATAATTAAAAGCACGACGGAGAAGCACAAGTGACAAGCAAACCGTAATTGACGCTCAGAGAAAGAAAGAGAATCAATAAAAGCGCGAAGATACGAAACAGAATGGAGAGTCAAAGGCTACATTACCGAGAACGGAAGAGTAACCGAGGAAGCTTTTGAAGGTGAAGGGGCGAAAATAAAAGGAAGACACAAAGACAAAGAGATAGACAATGAGAGAGAGAGAGAGAGAGAGAGAGAGAGAGAAAGCGATATTATCAAGATAGACAAACTTAGCGAAGCCCAGCAGAGAGAAAAAGTCACTATGGGTGAGGAGGAAAGCTGAGAGAATAGAGACAAAAGACAAAGGACTAGGAGGGGAAGGGGAAAGAGGAAGTCTGGCGAGCGATGTCCCCACAGGAATTAAGTTTTAAGGCGCCGTCAAGATTTATCGTTGCGCGCCTCTCTTTTCGAGCAAGGCATTCGTTATACAGGGTTGCCAGCCCGTATATCCGTATATTTCACAGGCTGTTTCTCGTATTAGACGAATTCACCTCTTTCACTTTATCTCTCTCTCTCCTCTATCTCTTCTTGAATCGCAACTCCATTCTCTGTCTCTTTCGATTCATCCAACTGCTTTTGCTTTTGTTTTGCTCATTCACCGTTTCTGCTGAACCTTTTCTACTTCTCCTGTTTTTTTCGATCGCCTACGACACGATTTCTATCACTCAAATTGAAAAATTCTAACTGACATTATATTCGGATTTTTGTTTACTTTATCAGCACGGCATGCGGCACAGTGATTTTGCGCTTGTATCGCGGAAAATAAGGGAAAGTGTATATTTGATAGAGGTAGAATAAAGCTTGAAAGGTATTGCCATTTAATTTTGATATCAATTTTTTTAACAACACTGAGCTATACGTACATAAAGGATAAATTATCCAGAGTCGTAGAGCGCGACGAAAGCATTTTTCCAAATTTCTTCTAATAAACTTGTATCTCTGTAGAAATTTGTAGAAATTAGTTTTTGCAATTCAATAGAGACCAATTATTTTAAAGAATGCATACTTCTTCCATAAATATTCATAACTTATCGTATAAGTTATTCGTATAGTTATTATAAACAATACTGCATAGTAGTTTCACCACAATTTCTTGACAAGCCACATTTAAAATATATTCCAAGTGTCAATATTACTCGTTTCTTTGTAAGAGCAGCTCAATGGATCTCAGATACGCGCGTTACGCTGTACGTTTGCGAGTCTTGCAAGTGGTAAAATCGTAGATAATAAGATCCTTCGGTATTTTATTCACCGATGCTTAACACAAGCAGTTTTACGGACCCAATGTTACGGAGAGAGAAAGGGAACGAGAGCAGTTTAATTAGAAGGAGAAATGTAGCGCGGATATCGAAGGCAGAGGGAAATAATATTTGAACTAGCGGTCGAATTAGTTGAAAAATCAGTGTACTTGACGCTTCATGTATTTACGCATTGCAATCAGAATTTCTTGGGAATTATCTGAAGATGAAAGTCGGGTAGCAACAGATGAACAAGGCTCTGCAAATGGTCAATTCTGTATTACTTATAATTCTGGGAGAGATCGTTGATTATGCGCCTGCTTTCTTTATCCAGTGGCACATCGATCGAGCAAGTAGATTTGAAAGTTGAAATTAGTTCGAGTAAATAAATGAAAACGTGAACCTCTGCTTTCTTTTATCTCTTTATCTTACGTTTTTTTTACATTTTTACCAGTATGGACGTCAGAATTAGTTTAAAAAGAACTCGAAATATTTTTTCAAGCCATTGAATTGTACTTTGAATGAAAAAGTTCAAAAGCCAAATTTCCAATTCAATCAACTTTATCTACGTAAATTACGTCCTCTCGTTTATCTTAAATAGCAAACGACTAGTTTAATTAATTTTGCTACCAATCAGAGAGGGATTCATTGTATTAGGAATATTCTTAGTTTTATCCTACATGAATCATAAAAGAAGGAGGGTGAAAGATTTACATAAAAGAAATGTAAATTAAAATAACGATAAGATACATTATTAAAAATGATTAACGTTATAGATTTTCCGATAAAATAATTATGAAATATGTTGTAGTTTATAATTAATTTAATATTATAATCTTAATAAGAACATTATACAAAAATATTAATAAGTATGATTTTAATTTTTTCAGGTGAGTACGCTTTTGAATTATGGAAATTATTATACGCACATTTCGTGTAAGTACGGAGCTTTATATTCTGTTATATTCTATTATTTTCCTCAGTTGATTAAGTGAATAATCACAAGTATGAAATATGCATTAAAGAGACGATTGATATCAATTTAAAAAGCAAACAAAGAAAGATGGTGTTCTTTTTAATTTAATAGAGAGTATTGTCGATGTGCAGTATTATGTTCAATCTTTTATTCGAAACGTAGAAAAAATTATTTATATGACTAATGCGTTTTCAACGCATCTTGAATATAATTTAACGAAAATTTAAAAACGTATTCGGGTATTGGTCAGAGTAATTAGATTGCAAATAAAGTTGTACAAGATTGTAATAAATTTTATAAGACTTTAATTTCATCCTCATTTGGATTTTATCTCGTGGCATTTTTTAGTTTATATGATTGGACTACGGTAGAAAAAGAAGAAAAAATCACTGCTCCTAATTATTTTAATATTTACGATCTGACTCTAAAAACTTGGATAATTTTATTACCTCGTACTTTATGTTATATTATTTAAAGAAATAAAATAATCATAATTACTATAAGATGTACAAGTAGAAATGTTTCATTTTTAATTATCACGCATACTCTACCAATTGATTTGTAAATCGAAGAAAAGATATTTTCTTGAGGTATTTAAAACGTTTTGCTTACTATTTCATTATTCTTTTCGTGGCTCTTGTAAAAAATGATCAATTAAGATTAATCGGAAGATTAACGTTCATCTTCAATAACCTAATGATATTTCGTTATAGCAAAGTATACTACCTTGATAAATCGCCTTTATTTATTAATTTATAACATTATAGTATTTATAATGTTATATTCATATTTAAATATTATTAAAGCTTCTGTTTGGGTAAATAGTCTAATCTCGAGATTTGGCAAATGATATAATCAACTGTATTACAAGATATAAAGGAATAATTTATTAAATGACCAGGAAATACGACGATATTTATTTATATTCTTTGATTTTTTCGAATTTTATAGATCAATATTTGAATTTTCTACATTTTGTCATTTCAATTTCCAGTACAGTTTCAATTTTTTACAATCTTGGTGACTATCTCTCAGTTGTAGATGAATTTCAGTTCGCGTCAGGTTGTGCTGGAGCTTGATTTGACACGATGAACAATAATTAAAATTTTTTTAAATACCAGAAATTTACATAAATTTAGTTAGCTGGAAACAATTTTCATTTAACATGTGCTTATTATTATGATAGTTATTATAGTAATATTATAGTAATAAAATTCTTTTTTGTACGGAAAGTTAGAATTTATCTTCATATATATTCTGAATTACGTCTCAGAACATTTAAAAAAAAAACTCCGTTTTATACAAGGAATTTCGAAGTAGATAATACGATAATATGTATTGTAAAATTGTTAGAAATTATAATAAGAGTCAAAAGGATGAGTAAACCTGAGAAGTTAGCTGTAACATTACCGGGTAAAATAAAGGAAATAATGGAAGCGGTAGAAGTATGAAAGCAAGAAGGAAATAATTTGAGGTCGTGGGAATGTGAGGAGAAAATGGAAAAAGGAACATCGAAAAAAGTGGTTGGAAAGAGGGGAGAAGAAACAGGAAGACTGTACGATATCAAGAACCGCGATCTTTCCGTGTCGGAGAATTTGGTCTCTGTTATACCTAGCATATCTTTTTGTTTTTTACATACTTTACCCTTATCTTTTTTTTCCCCTTACATTTGTAAGCTCACCGTATATGTTTTAGTTAGGTAGATTTATTTTTTATTCAGTGTCACCGACTGTACTACCATAGCCGATTTCTTTCTTTATCCAGCTGATGTCATTAGTCATTACGTGAATTATTCACTTTTATTATTTTCCTTCCACGATTCCAGGTTGTTTTGCACTTATTTCGATTCTCTCGATGATTATTCCGTTTATCGCACAGGATTTTTTGCTAATATCAGGACCTTTGATTCGAATACCATTACCAATGATTGATAAAACATCTAACTGTGCTTTACACAATTAAGCTTACGTATACTTTTTACTACAAACAAAAATACGTTTCAAATACGTTTCAAATACGTTTCAAATACGTTTCAAATACGTTTCAAATACGTTTCAAATACGTTTCAAATACGTTTCAAATACGTTTCAAATACGTTTCAAATACGTTTCAAATACGTTTCAAATAAGTTCTTATATTCGTAGTCCAGGATAATAGGAAGGGAACGTTCATTAGCGTTTGTTGTTAACTTTTATGATAAAAACTACTTTTACAGTCAGAAATGGAGTTAATGCATAACAAACAAGAGACGGAACGAAAAAATTCTAAACTTCTAAAGTAAGCAAGTAAAATCACCTACGTGTGTTGCATTGAAAAGTTTAGAGAGATTATTTGGAGGCAGTAGCGAGTGGACGGCGGGCCATCGAGCTGAAAGTAAGTAGACGCAGTAGTGGAAATGTAAGCTCTGGACGAATAAAGGAGAACGAGATACGAAGGTACGGGATGCGAAGTCGGCGCGATTCGTGTCCCGTAAGGTTTGGATTTAACTCGTTTTATACTGAGTGGTGCACGAGTGCGCAGTTATGCGTTATGCCTCCTGGGATAGAGCTCCGATTGAAATGAAGGAAAACAACGCGAATGAAAGATGTAACGATGAAGATGTTTACGAATGGGGATTCCATTTGTATCCCATCGGGTTGTGAGGAGCTTCTTGTGCTCGATGAGTCGCTTCGAACATTTCTGAAGGATGCTAGAGGTTCGGGCTTTCCTCTTTATCTCCTCTTTATTAACGTTTTCACGAATTTATGCAGTACAAGCATCTTACCGTAAATGCGACGGCTTAGACACGGCGTTATTCGCTTTCTCCTCAAATTATATTATTTAGTTAGGTGTCTTTTTTATGCACAATTCACCATTTTGGTACTGCACCAAACTAAAAATAATTTAACTTTATTTTACCGCAATTAATGCGTTCTCCTCAGCGAAACATTCGGATATTTGTAAAGTCTTTATAAGGCGTGATCCACGATTACTTTCCACGGAAATAAATAGCCTCGTCAGATAAGCCTGAATTCCATCAACAGTATCCAAGTATTACAATATCAAAATCTGTAATGGTATTGTAAAATTCAACCTCGCAACGCGCGAATCAAAGTCATTTCAAAACGCAACGTCTGTTCGAAGAAGTTCGCAGAAAGTCAAATTTCTTTACGTCTTAATCGCTGTTCGAATAAAAATTTACCATTTCTTTGTTTAAGAACGCGAGCTTTAGTCGGTCACAAACAATGCGCGCCAAACGCAAAAGAGCTCAAACTGCTAAGCAACATTGTAGTAGGCTCTAGTATATCGTATTCGAATCACGGATACTACGATGGAAAACTGAAATAATCGTGTCGGGATTGCAATACGTGGGATTTCGCAAACCATAACACGGTTTCATTCCAGGTACATCCAGAGACTATAGCTGAAGTAGGAAATGAATACGTGGCTGTTGAAAATATAAAGAGAAATATTATACATTTTGTATAAAGAAAGACACTGTGCGCGCGCGCGCGCGCGCGCGCGTTTGTGCGCTCATACGCGAAGTACGTACAACGAGAGAAACTAGCCTATTAAAGAACAATTGAAGTTAATGAAAATATTAAAATTGAGGAATAATAAAAAAGCCACAACTTTTAATCGTATTCGTGGAAGTTGTTGAAAAATACATTAATGGATATGGGACCTTATGCCAATAAATTCAGTAGAACGAGTAGAGTTTGGCGAGACAAGGACAATTACGTTTTACGTCCTCTTTAATTAAACGTGATTTGGCGTTACATCAAGCTCAACGATGATCCGACAATTAATACAGAAAATTGCTTCAGCTGTCGAACAATATAGATTTATTAATAATTTAAAAATCATTAAGAAGGAATAGAGAGCGATTCCAAAACCGTAAAATATTACGCCTCGCAATGATTATAATTTACAGCGCATAAAAGTTTAAGAAGTTGTCCTCGCGGTAACTTTGAAAGCTGCAGATGATCGAAGAAACGTATAATTGGACGTGAAACAATTGTATAACACATGGAGCAGTAGAGTAGCCTTGGAGTTTGAACGAGGGAACGAAATAGCGGCTGATCGTAAAGCGGATAAGAGATAAATAGCGAGAGAAAAGAGTAGACAGCAGTGCGAAGGCAATAGAAATAGATAGCAGGAGCACCAACAGCGTCTCACGAGCTGTTTGTCAATACCAACCGAATGATTTCGCGGTGCGCGCGTTTCGCTCCCTCGACGACGCAAATACGAAAATAACGTAATAGCATCGAGCGCTCGAGAGACCTCGAAGGATACGAATAGCAATAAATAAGCTTGAGAATGCGGTGGGAATAAATGCGTTTCTCTTTTCGTTTGCCCAGCAGAGGGAGGGATGAAGTAATATGGACGGCGATGCATTTTCGTGAAACGTAAATAGAATTAGCGAGAGGAAACGATCGAGTTTGCGAAAATTATCCTCGTGCATTTTATGCCACTTTGTCGATAAAATGATTTTCGTAAAGTTCCGTAGTGTTTTTTCCCCGATTAGACGTAATAACGACTTTCTTGCGCAAATACTTGAACGGTGGATACGCGTGCTCAAGAATTCCAAATAAATTTATTAACCTAATCAAATGTTACCACGATGTTGCCTACGTGTATATATATATATATATATATATATATATATATATTTAAAAGGGCGACTCAATTTGTTACGTATTTCTTGCTTAGAACTTTTATGACGAATGGAAAACCAATTTCCGAATTTAAAGCTTTTTCCGAAGAAGAAGAAGAAGAAGGAAGCGCAGCGTAAATTTTATCATTTGCAGAATTTTACAACAATTTTTACAAGAACGCGTTACAACAATTTGTCATTTTGATCCGTCCAACTTTTATACGCGGCGAAAGATGAAACTGAAAAATTCTTTTAAAAAAATGTATAAAACAGACGTGCACCGTAAAAGGAGACTATCAAATCCAGAGGTTATGCGGAAAATTAAGGCGAGGAAAGGCAGAAAGAGAAAATTAAGTGAGAGCGGTAGAGATAAAATGAAAGGGCGAGAGGAGACGACGAAGACGGTGGTGCGCGCATCCTGCAGAAAACGAGCCGAGTCGTGGGGAACGTAACTGAAATAAATAGAATTTGCTATTCGGGAACAGTCGGTCGCATCCGTTTTCGACGACGGCACCAGCAGTAGAGGCAAGACCAGCGGTAGCAGCAGCAGTAGCAGTGGTTCTGGGCGTCGTTTCGGACGTCCGCTGCCTCTCTCACACACGCGCGCGCGCGCACACACACACACACACACACACACACACTATCTTTCCTATTTCAGAACTGCACGCTGAAATCCTCTCGCTTCCATTCTTTTCTTTGTCCTGCCTTTACAAACGAAATGGCCCGAGATCTCTTTTTTCCACTCTTATTTTCTAGTTTTTCGTCTTACTTTTTCTCTTTCTTATCAAATGGTTAACGTGTTGCTATAGCTTCGTGCTGGATTTTTTCTCTTGCATTGAAAAGAGAGGTCTTAACGGTAGACGGTGTTACTTAAATTTTAATTAAAACAAATCTATCGAGCATTTTCCGAAAAGCTAAACGAGTACAACGCTTTTCGAGCCTTCCAAATTCTAATTGTCCAACGTTATTATCGTTACGAGTAAGTTTTCAGGCCAATAACGCAAAATTAACGTCAAACTTTGATCCAGTCTTATTCCATGTGTCTAATTTCTGACATTTCTAACTCTCACTGCCTGACAAAACTTAGCCGTTCTAAAGGCACATTCTAAAAGCACATTATCTACGCGCACACCTCGTCCTTATTTGTCAGCCTTACCTCGCAACTGCATTTGCTTCATCTTTCTTTTTCGTCCCCTTATTTCCTCTTGTTGAACGAGAAACGATGCTGCTGCTGCTGCTGCTGCCGAGTGCAATGTTCGCGCGAGCGCGCAAAATTTCAGCGGTGATTTCCTAAAGTGCGCATCGTGTCTTAAAGCTCTGGAAATTCACCTAAGAGAGCCTTTACACTATCTAGATTTTGCGGCTGGAGTTGGAAGGCTTGTTTTTTTCTCTCATCCCTCTATTGACTTCACACTTGTCTATGCGAGTGTGCTCGGCATTTTCAGTGCGTAAGGGCGTATTGCCTTCTCGCGATTAAAATTGAAGTTGAAATTAAAATTAAAAACCGAGGCAATAAATACTTATCCGTCCGTGCAATATTCTGTGCGAAATTCTCGCATTTTTCTAGAGAATATTGCAGGGCATTCTTCTTTGTTGAATTAGAGTTAGAATGCACTGAAATAATAATAATAATAATTAAAA
The DNA here is from genome assembly GCA_018907045.1 of Wiebesia pumilae. Classification (NCBI taxonomy): domain Eukaryota; kingdom Metazoa; phylum Arthropoda; class Insecta; order Hymenoptera; family Agaonidae; genus Wiebesia; species Wiebesia pumilae. Next base: position 5,511,456 of record JACCHZ010000022.1, read on the forward strand.
AAAAAAAAAAAATAGGACTACAAGCCGAAACCTTGAATAGCGAGTTTTTTTTCAAATATAAGCGTGTATCGATTTGCATTTAAAGTAAAATGTCGCGCGCGATTATTACTTTGTTTATTTCCCATAGACAGATATGTGTATTACGTAACGCGCGATAAATCCTTTGGAATTATTATACATTTTATGTTTATATCGCACACAGTCATCGATCCGAATGAAATGCATTATCCGTTGTATTGTATTTGTAAGAAGAGCCACCGAAGCTCCAAGAAAATATATTGCTCTTAAAAGTAAGGAGTAAAGTAGGTAATCGCTTCGTTAAAATAATCTTGACATGTTGAGATCGTAAAAGAAGTCTAATTTAATCTTGGGCCATTTAAATAAAAGTGAAGAAGCGAGAATCAAAGACTTGGATGGTATCAAGTTATTCCCTCTCGCGCAAACTTTCGCCCAAGAATCCGATCTCTCTTCCCCTCTATTTCCAAATCCTCGGCATTGACGCTGATTAACCTCGAGCAAGCTCCTCGCTTCCAGATGATGACCCGGGAAGTTTTCGCGTCAGCGATAGCGACACTGACGCGTATGGCGGCAGTTTCTCTTCTAGATCGCACCCGAAATTTGCCTTTGACCCTTCGTTCCGTACGATCTTCGCCACAGGCGCTTTTACTTCGCCATCGCGTACTTTCTCCTGGCTTTGACGTCTTCATCTCGCTTTCAACGCGTAATGGATGTAAGATCGTGACGCGTATACTTGCGCACGCGCTAATGTTAGCCAAGTCTCGTCTGTTGCTCGTTTAGTGCACATGACTTCAAATGTCCAAGGTGTTTTCTCTTTGGAATGTTCTCGCGTTAGTCTTACGCTTTGATGCTTCTTGTTAAATTTCCCGACAATTCCCTTGAATTGTCGCCTAATAATTAATTAATTAATTAATTTGCGCATACGTTTAAAAAGTAAGATAGAAGAGCGTTCGATTCAAGTGTCATGCGTCAACAAATGGAATTTTCAAACTCTGACAGTCATTGGTGTCATTATAGAACTGATATTACGAAAAAGATGAAAGAATCACGTAGTACGAGTATAAAGAGGATATACGTGGTGAAAAAAGAGAGATGTACAGGAGAGAACCGTAGGAGCGTATATATGGAAAATCGGAAGGAATCCACTCACTGGGCCATAAAGCGTTCCGGCGCTAAAGTTCCTTCCTGCCGGCGGAACTCGATCTTCGAGCTCAGAGCCGCAGCCCAACGACTAACAGAGATGGAGAAATGTTGTCGATGTCCTCTGCGACGTTCCACCAAAGATCTCAACTCGGGGAGATGGATCTCACGTTGCTATCTTTTCTCTTTCTATCTTTCACTTCTCTCTGCGACCTTTTATTCCGCCTCTCTTTCAATCTCCCTTACCACGTCGCTCGCTCCTTTGAATTTCAAGCCGACAAGAGAGAGAACGATCATCGAGCGAACGCCACGCGAAATTGTATAATTGAAAAGTGGCCGTTTCTCAAGAAACGCGTCACTCGAACGAGTGACACCTCCACCGTTTTCATGTTATCGTCATTGTTACGTTAATGGAGAACATTCTTGCAATATGCCAGATAGCTTTAGAGTACGAGCGATTTCAGGAGGTTTAACAGTGCTGCACTGGTGTGTGGAACGCGAGATTTGCCTTAACGTTTTTCGAAGGTGACAATCGTGTGACGTGGCACTATTTCGTTTATTCTTTGTCGCGCTCAATGTAGTTGAATGCAATTAATTTTCCTGGCTTTTATATCATACAAATTATGTTAATGCAATAGAGCGCGAAGAGATAAGAGCGAAGAAATGAGACACGAAATTGCGTTAGTCATATAAAACTGAAAACTTTGGACTAGGCAGCGATTGCATAGAATTGGTGAATAGAGTAGAGCAGTTCAAGGCGGCAGTTCGAGAAGAGAATTAATCAGGACAATTATCGAATTAGAGTTGGAGTAGACAGAGTTCAGTACAAGAGTAGTTTGCGAAGCCTCTACTATCGGCGCTGGTACAGTCGATGATCCTCCACGGTTAAGCACAGGCACATACAACTAACGTGAATATTACGCGGAAAATGAATTTTAGGAAAGGTAAAGAGAAAGTAACAAGATTAACAAAGTATTAGCAACAATAAGCGAATTGCACTGAAATAATAAACAACGGACATATAATTATAAAACCAAATAGATTGCTGCTACGAAATATTCAAAGCGGTTAATTTACAAATGTACAGAAATATAATGACGCTACGTTAAGGATATTTTCGTTCGATAGTAGGAATTGCAAACAGAAAATTAGGCCACATTTCATGCCAATTAAATTCTCAGAGGTCAAGATTCGTAAAAGAATATTTACGAAAATTCACGTTCAAAAATATTTACCGCTATCTTTACAAATTTTCTTGTAATCGAAATATTTTTAGAACAAATAAACCACGTTTGTTAACAGATCTGAAAGAAATGTCGGTTATTACAACGTGAAAAAAGTTGAGTTAATTTAAGAAAACTTGTCGATATCGTGGAAAACAATAATGATAACCATAAAGATAAGAAATGATATAAAATCAATGTATAAAGTCAATTAGACGCTGGGCATATCTGTAAAAGTATAAGTAAGTACAAGCTAAGCTACTGATTAAACACGCATACTTTTACACGTTAACCGCTTGGTCGAAAGCGATATGAAATTGAACGATTCCGTAGCGATTGCACAAATGACCGTAAAATTCCAATTTGGATAAATGCTCTTCCATTGTACTTTAAAGTACTATTCTTGATTTTCTAATTCTGCCAATTGACGATCAGTGGAGTCCTTTATTAATTATTTAGGAGAAGCGACGCGAGAAATTCAAGAGAAGGCGGCAGTTATTCCTCGAATCGTCTGTCTGGTGCAACTTCATTCGGTCGTAAATATCCAGACAATTAAAAAACGTAACTTCGTGGAGAGATCAGCACAAACGAGATTCGCGAGCATCGAGGAGCGAAAAAAGTAAAAAAGTGTCGGAGCGATGAGAAAGAGAGAAAGAGACTAATCGTTTCTCTACTCTCAGCGACTCTCTTGCAAGAGCGAATCAGCGTCGTTGCGCTGATTTCAATGGCCGCACTGAACCAGAGCGAAGCAAATGCTGCCGCCTTTTTCTTTTCACGTGCACTTATAGAGATACGCAAAAACTTGTGCGCCTGTGAAATGAAATATCCATTAAGGAAGAAATACGTGCCTGGATAGTCCATTACAACTAAAATGCTTCAATGATGTGAATTACTTTTGCTTGTTTATTCGATTAAAGAAATTGAATATTTTGAAGAATGGAATCGTACGTATCGCCGCGCGATCCTAGCGGATAACAGATAATCGTTTGGATAAGGCTAAAGGGTCGGTGTCGGTATAAGTGTAATGGATACGAGTGGACGCTACTACTTGTGTATTATCCGGGAATTGATATTTTAAGTTAATAATTGCGATTGACAAATGCATCACTTGATTAGTTGTAAATTATCGGCAATAGGGAGTTTTTGTTTCCCTCGTTAAAATGAAGGAACATTTAAATTTCTCTTTGGCATATTCTTGTTTAAAACCTGTTAACGCGGTGCTTGCCCTTCTTAATTCTTAATTTCCTCGACATCTACTTGGCTTAGAATTAAAAATGGACCGAATTTTCAGGAAATGTGCGCGCTCCGGCATTCGTCCTCGAGTCTAATGGTTTCGCAGCGTCCTTGTATTTTTTTTGCGTCCTCGGTCAAACTTACAGCATACACATTTGTTTCCCGACGTCATTAGCAACGGAGCAACGGAAATTCAAGAAAGAAAAGTTTTAAATGCTGCAATTTTCCACTGGTGTATTGTGCCCGACTCATTATCGTCCTTCTCTCGTGCGAGCCTTTGTCTCGCTGTGTGTGCGCTGCACGCGTACGCGTATGTATAGGAGTACCGTCAAGGCGCGTCGTCTCGAGTGTCTATTACGCCCGATTAACTCGGCGCGAAAATTTCTTGTTCATCCTGGGGCCAACTTCCTTCGGACGCACGAAGTCGACGATTACGACAAATACTCTCGAGTGAAACTCGACGATCTTCAAAGATGCTTCGTACTGGCGAACACTCCGAACACTGTTTGCAAGGTGTGCGTGCGCGCGTGTGTGCGGGGCGAGGGGGAAGGTTGCGGCGGTAGATAAGAGTTGCTGGCTTGTAGAATTTACGAGCGAGATTCGAGTTGCAAATGTTTTTCGCAAAGGCGATACGCTTTTTACGAAGCCTTTACGATTCGTTCGTTTGTAGCTCGATGCTTGCAAGTGAAAAACGCGCAGAAATGCTTTCTTTCATTTTGTTCTTCGGAGATTTCGCTCCGCGAGAAATGGACGAAAGTTCAGCTTAAATTTTATTTCATGGAAGTTTGAAAGCATTATCGAACTTGCTTATATTACTCTTCAACTGGTTGCACTTTCATAGTTAGTTTAAAAATCCCATCTCGCTCTCACATTGATTTAAGTAATTGAAAACTTTTTATTCGAGTGTTTAAGACTCGAAAGTTTGATTTTACCGAGATAAAATATGTTTGGCTATCTCATTCGAATGTCTTGAAAGTCCACGAAAATTCTTCTGCATTATATTTTGTCATTACGCGTTATTAATGTACTATTATAATTAATTGCATCGGTGCATATTTCACAACCATAGAAGTATATTTCAATTTTATCTCGTTAAATGAACTCTTGTATATACTTTCTAGACAATTTAAACGTACTTTTCCTCCTATTTACAAATATTTCTTACGCTAATGGTATTGCTGTTTACTTCGGTTATAGTATTTGCCTAGAAAGTGTCGAACGAGCTTTCTAAAACGTAATATAAATGAGAGGGAAAAGAGAGATTAAAAGCTATTCGTAAGAGGAACATAGATGCATTGTATAACGCAATAGCAAGTTAAAATGACACTCCAGAAATTATCTAATTCTTAGATTTATTTTGCGAAGCTTTTTGACGACCTTCTTGAAAGAAAACTCAAACGAACAGTAGGTATTTCCGTCGGTTAAATAATACCAGGCTGACTATTATTTTGCGTCATTCTTTAATATATCAAAATACTGCTTCCGCTCTCGTCTTTTCGACCCGAGAGCGTTATATGCGCAGTAACAAATAGTTACACGAGAACCCAAGCGAATAAGTTTCACGATAATAGTCTCATGGAGGACGTTACACCGCACAACTATCAGCATTAAACGACGTCGCAACGATCGTCATATCCTCCCTCTAATTAAGATCTCTGTATCAATCGGCCCGCCTCCGAGTGAGAAATCAACGCCCGATGAAATCGCGAATGATATTTCAAAGCTTGTCGCGGAAGGAGTCACGGAATGCTGGTAGTTTTACCGAGGGAACTATCATCTGTGCCCGGTACACTTGCAGCAGCCGTACACTCGTACGCCGTAAAATACATATGTATAACTCCTTTGTTCGCTTAGTCTCTAAAGCTGTCGTGCGGCCGGTTTCGCACGGCCTAAGTCCTTAATGCCATCCTGGACTCTTAACTGCCGCGATTAGGCGAATTACCAAATGTGATAAGGGCGTGCAGCGCGCCAGCGAGCGAACTCTCGAAAATCGCGACCATTACTGGTCGAGACTGAGGAATGTAGCGAGGGAGGATTATTATTTAGAATTTAGTGCTCGCTTTTAACGAGGTAGAGGTCGGAAATGGGACATTCGTTGGAAAAGTTTTTACCGGAGTCCCCGGTTACCGAAACTTCAGATTTTTTATCAATAGGAGTACTTTCAGCGTTGGTTATTGTAATTAACCGACGTTGGCAGTTGTACAAACAACGAATCTCAGTACAGAAATATTTTACAGGTTGTACTGCTAATTGTAGAAAGTTGGACTGTTTCGCGTATGAAGTAGGCAAACATGAAAGTCTCGTTAGCGAGGCATTTAACTCTTGATATTTTAAAGTAAACTCCTCGACAGCCAATCAGAATAACGTAAGAAGAGCTTCTGCCGTTGTGGTTGGCAGCAGGGCGAGTGTAACAGCGTCATCAATAACGGAAACGTCTTAGAGATATAGGGAGAGAGAACCACGAGCAATACTGCCGAAGAAATCCTGAGAGCGCGGGATTAGGAGGATGGCCACCCAAGGGCTTCTGCTGTGCACACGAGTAGACGGGCACTCGTCTTAACTCGAAATATATAGGAACAATTAGAAGCCCAGTCTCGGCACACTGGCGTTTGCTTAACTGCGGCCTCGGTTCTCTTCCCGACAAGGAGCAGCATCAGCAGCTAGTGAACATTTCGTCCTCTCGCTCCATTGTGGACTAGCGTTTGCGCGCGGAGAGAGAGAGAGAGAGAGAGAGAGAGAGAGAGAGAGAGAGAGAGTTTGGCCGCTCGTGCACCACGTGTCCTGGGCCACTTAAGTCGGCCGAGCGGAACGAGAACCTTGCAGCAATGAGAGAGACGCAGGATGGGGAATAAGAGAGTCCTGTATTTAACGGTAGGCGACGGTTCGCCAACGTCGCCCATCCTCTCCTATTCAATTCTCGTGTATTCTCCTGTGAAATTCAGGATGGCGGCTCTGTGAACGAGACTCGTAAGTGGATATATTGCCAGAAGGATTTTAAGTGTCTCCTTCGAGGACATACGGAGAGGACGACTGCTCAAAACTGTTCCATTGCCCGTTTCGCCAGTCATTCGAGAAGAACTTAGTACCGAGGAAAGAGGCAATGGATCTTTCCGCCAGTGCTGTTATTTTATGAAAAGGAATGCAGCCTTTGCTAAATTTTCACTTACTCGACGTGACAGCGGCCGAGTATTTAACGATAGATTCTGTGATCGAGGCGCGCAACGAATAATGTTCTAATAACGTTGCAAAACGAAGGGAAAATAACCGAACTGAGCAAGAAAAGGCAAATCGAAACGGAAAGATAATTAGATAGAAAGAGAGAGAGAGAGAGAGAGAGAGAGAGCCAGTGATAAAAAGTGACATGGCTAACAGAGAGAGAGAGAGAGAGAGAGAGAGAGAGAGAGAGAGAGAGAGGGAGAGAGGGAGAAAAGAAAAATAGAATAAAAATACGCAGCGCGGGTTCAACATTCTCTGTTTTAATCACTTTGTATGCAGAGCAATGGCCCGTAACATTTTTCCGCGCAGCTCGGCGATGTCGCAGTCGGTGAATTTCGGTTTTGGAACACAACGATATGTGCTCGAAGGGCAACGCGAAAGGAGAGGAGGTAAAGAGAGCGATTTTGCGTGACAGGCCGCTAAATTGCAAGAAATGAGTAAAACAAGAAAAAAAAAGAACAATCAAGGAAGCATCGAGCCGTGAAAATGCAAGGGCCGTTTGTTTTCTCGCCTCGCCTGTCGAAACTTCGCTCTCACCGTATCAATTGTACTTGGGTTCCGACAATTATCGAACAACCGAAGGCTATTATTATTATTCCAAAGAGACGAGGATAGAGAGCGCGCGATAGAGACAAAAATTCTGCTCGACAAAATCAGTCTATCAAGTTTTTTAGTCGATTACCACTGTTTTGTACTTCTCGTCGCAACTTCGCCGAGAAGCGTTGTTTTTCCTTCATTCAGCGAGTTCCGTTTGCCTAATGCTTTATCAACATATTCGAAAGTGCTAATTTCCGGAAATGTTTTCAAATAAAGTTTGAATAATTTCATTTTATAGTCTACTCGAAGAACACTCCAACTTTTAAAATATACAGTGATATATTAATCTGTAGCGAGGAGTAGCGAGTGACTTTCATGGAAAATGGTTTTTTAATTTGAAAGGTTTTTTAATTTCAGACAAATTAGGGAAAGCCTTTCAATTTGAGAAATACTGTCCAATTTATGACCAAAGCATTTTACAATTATATATATACAATTAAGCGCATTACATTATAGCATTAATGCACTCTTTTATAATTCTATTTACCAACGTGAAATTGAAGAATCAGGCAGCCATAAGAAAGGAAAAATATATCCGTAGATTTTCCGATTTTTAAATTCCACGGGGAATAAGAGAAATAAAGGAGGAAGGAGAAATGGTCACTCTATTCGAGGTTTGCACGATTTCCAACTACGTTTGGCCGTAATTCGCTTGCTGACTCTCTGGTCGTAGTATTGCCCATGTTGGTTTTTTACTTGATCCCCTTTTCTCTCTTCTCTTAACTTCCTCTTCTCTCGCTCTCCTTTCCCTTGCTCTTTACGTTACGTTGTTGGATTATGGCATCTTAGGTAGTACTCAGTCGTCTCTACGTATATTTGGGGACCCTTTTCCCGTATTATCCAGATGGTTTAGTTACGCTATGCTTTATTTTTCAAAAGTATTTCAACAAATCTCTTGCGCTTCTTTCCTAATAATTAAACAAATGTCAGAATCCCTAAAAAAAATTGGTCTAACACTTTTCTATCGAGAAGTACAGCTGTCGCTTAATAAATGCTTCGTGTTAATTACTATTGTTTGTGATGTCGTCGAAACATATTTCATCATGTATTTGCATAATTTTTCTAAACAAAACGTGTATTTGTGTATATTTTACCTAATGAAATATAAAAATTTCATTTTTTTTTTCTTCTTCATATATTAACGACCATTCTATTTACTCGATCAATAGCTTAAAATTGAAGCTAAAGATCGACAGGAGATAGTTTGTACGATTATTTCACCGAGGACTCGATTCGGTGATCGTTACGATAGTCGTGCGAACATTGAAACATCTGTCAATAATTTTATTAATAATAACGATAGTTTCAAGAGGAGTACTGTAAATTTTTACTAAGTGACATTCGCGTTATAAACTACCTGTATCAATGTTACGACTTTCCTACTCAACGACCAATTATTGAAAGACGCTGAGAAACATTCCCATAGGAGAAATAACCATGCATTCCGCGTACGTTGTTATCGCATTTTTCTCCCTCGGTTGTTTACTTCTTTCCCCTTCATCGGCGCGCGAAATGATCTCACGCTCATCCCCGGGGCGAATTCGCGGATAAACTCGTGGCAGAGGCAGCTACTACCCCCTTTAATGAAATTGACCCGGTGTGGGAAAAGAGGCGCTCGACGAGGCGAAAGCTTATTAGCTAATTGGTAAAAGCGCCGAATGATCTTCCATCTGGGAAATGATACCAACCGGTATCTCTACGTATACATCTCTCTGTTTCCTTTCTCGTATTGTCCACTACGTGAACTTTCCTCGAAAGCCATTTTATTGTATCTTTGTTGCGATGAATTTCGTAACTACTGGCGCCAGGTTTATAATCTAGGACTGACCGTTTGGAAACGCAGATTTAAGAAAATTTCTGCATTCCCCGGTTGCTTCATACGGAGAAGAAGACACGAGAGAATACGGAGCTTCGTATTGGATAAGTTTTAAATTACATTTGTTTCGAGATTTTTAATATACGGAGCTTGGGCTTTGAGTCTTTGAAAAGTAGAATATTTGTAGAAATGATGCGGATCAGATACGTCAGTTCTTTAAATGGAAAAATTATTAAAAAATCATCTCTAATTCCTCGTTTTTATCACTCGTAATACTTCCTTGCATTGTCCTTGGTCTCGAGATTAGCACGAGAAAGTGCATGCTTTTTCAGTTTGTACTTGTGACATGTAGGTTCAAAAGGAAATCCATAGCCGATGTTGTTGCGAAAATGACAAATACATGTAAACCTAAGTATTACGAGTGGTAGGAAAATGTATGGAACGTGCGAAATGAAATATTGGTAATCTACCTTATTTCTATTCAATGCTTTTCACGTATCTAGCAAATGGCATTTGTCGTAACGCGGAAATCCTCTTGAAACTGCAGTTTTCTAAATATTGCGTCAATTAAAACACAATCTTTACGCAGCCTTAACGATAAAAAGTTTGTAATTGCAACGATGCATGCGTTTCCAAGCACTTTTATCCATACTGAAATGTCTTCCTCGACGTGGTATTATTCAGTTTTTTGTCACGTCAGTAACAAAAAAAAAAAAAAAAAAATGTGCTTTCGCGTCGAGATTCGTGTCGTTCTGCAAAAGGGAAAATGGAAAACAGGTTCTGCGGTTTGCGCATATCGACATTATGCGTCTCGCGTCGAGCTCTTCACGCTTGCGACTGCCACTGTTACTTTCTTTTCTCTCATCTGTCCTCTTATTTTCATCTTCAAACCGTCTCGGACTCTGCACCCAGTTGTATCGACTCTCTTTCACCTTCTCTCTCTCTCTCTCTCTCTCTCTCCCTGGATTCTCGGAAAAGGTCACGTAAGGAAAGACTCGTGCGTATCCACGAGATTCGCTCGGCACATTCGCTGTTGCCGTTAGGGTTTCCCGCAGGGAATTCACGCGACGAGAACGATGGGAGAAAGTATTTGCTCTGGGTATCGAAAAATAGATAGGTGCGCAAAGAAATGGAGAAACGGAGAGTTTTTCGTTGGCGTTGGGATTAGTTCCGGGTGTGAGTGACGTAAAAAGGTCTAGAAATGAATTTGTCATTACAGTGAAAAGGGAAATATTTATAATACATCTATTTTTAGTCATTCGTAATGATGAAAAAGTAATATAGTTGATGAAAATAATGACGGACAGAGAGAGAGAGAGAGAGAGAGAGTGTGAGAGAGAGACATTGGAAACAATTACTCGATAAAGTGAACTTTTTATTTTCAGTCTGTTTTTACGATCGATTCCTAATTCATTGTCTTCGTAATTTTTTCACGCTGCTCTATCTCTTTATATCTTTAGTTTTCGATAGTTACCTTACTCTGTCCTATTTTACTTTCTTCATTCAATTACTCGTGGCTGCGTTCTTGATGTACTTATAGGCTTTTTGAAACAAGAATGATGTATTTTTAACGAAGCTTCAAAGAGTTTCGTGCTTTTTGTACGGTTTCTCCATTTACTTGGGAGAAGTTGGAGAAGTTGAAAATGTAACCGGAGCAGGCTGTAATTGCATTGGGCAAGCATAAATGTAAAACAAAATCCTAGCTCCTCAAAAGTACTTGTAAGTTTCGTATAAAATATCCAGTGAATTGCATTACTTGATGTACGAACATATATAAGAATATCGAAATTATATACGCACATAAGTAATACGATGAAATATGAATGTATGCGGATTCGCCGAGCGAAACAATCTTTTTAAACAGTAATTCAAATAATTGGAAAAATATGAGTTTCAATTTGCTTTGGTAATTATCTTTAGCTCGTAATTGCTGATAGTAATTCGCGACGAATAGTAATTCTGATTTATAATCAGGTATCGAAAATTTTTAACTTTGTTGCAATTTATAACGAAACTTCATACTAGACGGAATAGCAAGAATATAAATACAATCGTATTAAAATTCTCAGTTCCCTTGGCTCAAGCTTTCCGACTAATAGGTAGACAAGTGACAATTTCTCTTCCTTACTGTCTCAACAAGTTATTCGCGATACGGCATTCCGTCTTTATTATCCGGGATGTCACCAAGCATTCCTTCATCTTTTTAATCCGAATTGTCACCCCTCCTTAGCCGGTCTTTCATTAACAAAAGCGACACCTTCGTTACTTTCACCTTATACAGCTGTTTCAATTTATTATGATCTCTCTGGTTTCTTCGCTGTATTCTAACGCGAGTTGAATCTTTTCTTTCGGGGGTCGGATCGGAAAAACGGAGAAAAAGAGTCGGATAGCCAGATAAAGAGAGAAGAAGATAGTCCGTAAGTAGTCGAGGAACAATACGTATGTTTATCCACATACAACGCGGAGGTCTGAAATGCGACTTGACGATTACGATAGACATTTGAAGTTTTTAACATTAATAACGAGCGACTGTTTCATTTGCTTGAATTTTTTTCGTGCGTTTATTCGCTCTTTTTCGCCTTACCAGTATAGAGGAGAGTGCTTTAATAAACAACAGATCGGCTACACCGCCGATTATTGGATTTACGTAAGAGTGATTTCAAGTTACGTTCGCATCGTTATCATTGGGCCATGCGATAATAAAAGCAACAAGAATTCAATGGAACTCTGAGAGATTAAATTTCTTGTTTCTTCCGAGGGAAGAAACGCGAACATAGATAGTGACGAATATGCTGATACTTTGCGATCACTGGATAACATTGCGAAAGCATTTATGAGAATGTTTAATCGAAGAAGGATTTTTATACGCACATCTTTTTATTAATTATGAATCCTTTAAAGTAATGAATGAAGACGTTGCCACTTTGTATTATAAATAGTAAATATGTCCCTAAATAATAAATCCCCCTCTGACGAAATTCTACGGAGAATGTACCTACCTTAACAAGTAATTTAACACTACTTCTTACACTTTTACGTTAAAATTAAAAATGAATACTTATAAACATTTTCTAACGTTTTATTGGAATTATTCGACGATGCTCTGGAAAAAGCATCGAGCAAATACTTTTAAAATACAGCCAAATATCAGTTATGCGAAATGTATCAAACATGATTCAATTACTCGATAATAGAGAATAATGAAAATTCCATTTCGTTTCGTTTCGTTTCGTTTCATTTCGTTTCGTTATACATTTGAGCAATTATTTGAAAATAATATAAAAATTTTATACTTTATGATTCTACATCAACTCGTCTCGATAAAAATTGTATAGATTGTATAGAATCAAAATCCAATAAAACACTTGAACCAAGAAAATAGATACGCGTCTGTATATGGATCTTCCTTCGTGCAATAAAATTAGCATTTTTTCTGAAATCTTCCGTGTCGTATATCGATTACGTTCACGTAAGCCTATATCAATATTGCCTCTACGTCTGCTTACATTTCCGCATAAAAAAATGCATAAAATATTCGAAATTTTTATATAAATTTCAGTTCTTTAAGGGTGAAAGGGCATTTTTATTATTTCATTAGATTTTCGCTCTGACGTTTGCAACGACTGTCTCTAGGACCATTATGTACTCTAATTATGCTTGATATTTGTTCGCGATCGCGGGTGTTTTAAATCAATTGTAAATCAATTTTTCAAACGTAGACAGGTAGACATTAGCACGACGCGATATATCTCTTTAATAAGAAATTTGATATTCGCCAACGATTCGCGACGATAATGTTTGCTTTGCCGAATTTCGCCAACGCCGCGAAAGAGGGCACACTTTTAAAAAAATGTTGAAATTAAAAAATGAAATCGCAGTCTCGTCCATTTCGGGCATTTACGCGTACGTTAAAGGAATCCTGGAATCACGCTTAGCTTTGTAATTTTATCGATAGTCAAGTTTTAGTGTTGCTCGGCGATAGACACGTATTTGCCGAACTGGCAGTTGACGTTCATTTTTATCGAGTTTCGAAGCGTAACACACCGCGTTTACCGTGAGTCCGTTCGAGTATTTTGCCAGGACTATGTGGCATGCATTACGCGAGCATACGCACGTGTACTAACGGGCACTGGCTAATGATCGAACTTGCGGGCGAACGTCTACTTTGGCAGAGCACTAATACACCGGATTGTTAACACGCGCAAAATGTGCGAGCGCGTGTTATAAGCGAAGCGATATAATCGAAATGCGGTGAGCTTTGGTCACGAAGTGCTTGGGTTTCGTTCGAATGTCCAAACTCGACAAATTTCGGAGCACGAACGAGAGACGATGAAATACGATGCGTGTAATACAATATATTTTTTATAATATATTTCATAGAGGAAGCATTACAGTTCGTTCGAACGAAATGAATGCGTTTGAACTTGTCGTATCCTCGTATCCTCGTATCCTCGTATCCTCGTATCCTCGTATCGTCGTATCGTCGTATCGTCGTATCGGCGTCATGAGGGTACCGTCCTATTTTTGTAATATTCCCTTATCAATTGTAGCTTTTTCATGTATCCTGTACTAATTCGCGTAGTTTAAGAGTTGGTTGCCGTTGACATCTTTGACTTTATTCGATGACGATTTTTTATCTTACTAAGGAAGTAATGATATCGATGAAGCTGCAATGGCTCATCCCGAAAAAAATTCTCTTATTTATCGGTTGGATTTTGCGTTCGGGAAGGCGAATGTTTTTCACTGTATTATCAATTTTATTAGGATTTTAAACGAGTGTTGATTAAACCTCCGCAAACACTCGATGAAACATTTTGTCGCATCGGTGAGAAGTTTCAATAACGTTGTTCAAGGGCATTCGGTTACGTCTATTACAGGGCACCTTGAATGCCGATAGGAGCATTTTTAATTAAAAATAATTAAAGCAATTTATTTCTACACATCGTTGGGAGCTCTTCCACCGACGGACAAAACCGTTCGTACACAAGTGAGCGGGAATGAAAGAGCATAGAATAAATACGATCGCTGAGTATTGCGTCCTACAGCTGAGAGAGAAAGAGAGAGAGAGAGAGAGAGAGAGAGAGAGAGAGAGAGAGAGAAGTGACTACCGATATCGCGTTTCACGCCGAAATACGAAACACGTAGTTCTTCCACGAGCGTCGGGTGTTCGGGTCGCGTCGCGTCGCGACGGTCTCGGGGTGATGCACGCACGTGTATTTGCCTCGCGACAGACGTCGGGGCGCGACGCTTCGACGAAATTCAAGAAGGTCCTCGTGTGGCGCCCACTCGAAAATCTCCAGAGAATCGGAAAGGGAGTAGTGGTATCGCGTTAAATTCGAGTGCCTTCCTGTTCTTTTGTGATCGCTGCTTTCAAGCTTTTTAATCCTTTTGGGTCTCTCTCTCTCTCTCTCTCTCTCTCTCTCTCTCTCTCTCTCTCTCTCTCTCTCTCTCTCTCTCTCTCTCTGAGTGTGGCTATGTGTGCGCGCGTGTGCGCGCGCGCGGGGCTATTGTTCGAGTCGGTTTTCGGGTTATGCGCGCGAGTCCGTAATTCTTGAAATTAGTTTAATAAAAAGTAGCTAGAATTCACGAAGATCATCGAGCAAAGGTCTACATTTGTTCCGCATCCTATCGGAGAAAATGCTTATGTTTTTATAACGAATATCTCCGTTTTTAGTAAAATCACCCACGGTTCTTACGAAAGCTTATGAGAATGTATTTGGTTCAGTTTGTTTGCGAAATATATATTCTCGAGTGAGAAACCATTACTCTCGTTAACGTGCCTGTAAATTTTGCATTCGATATGAAAAATATTGGTTTTTCACATATTCCAGATTACATTGAACTGTAGATAAAATTTGTTTTGTATTTACTATTTATGGCATTAGTCATTTATCTCGCGCGATAAAACTTATAATAATGAAATATATTATTATCCTAGAATCAATGTGAAATTTCCCGCTTTTATTTAATTTGACATTACGACAATTTAGATCCAAAAATGTCAATAAAACCGCTGACCATTTTCCTCAAAATTCGGTATCCAATCGATGTAACGAACATCCTATCGACGGCACGACTCAAAATCATCCAGTACTCCAGAATTCGTTGACGTGTATGCGAGATAAAAACAAGGAGCGAAGGAAAAACCAGTTTCCCTCTCTCGACCTTCATTCGTTTATCCCACCGTCACCTTATTCATCATAATTTCCTCGTCATTACACATTCACCAGACTTCGTACCATGACCGGTCCCCAATCGATTCTCTCCATTCTTTTCCCTTTCGTTCGCACTCGTTCATCCCCTTGGCGTCGCGATGCGCTACCCTCCCTCGGAACGTGTATATCCCACTTTTGGAGCGGCGCACGAGCAGGCGCAAGGTTTCCTCCCTGCAAACAGACGCTTACACATACAAACTCTGGGTGCGCCTGAGCTACGAGTAGACGGTTCAAGTGCGCCGAAAATCCATTCTACCCTTCTTCGTCTTCGTATTCACGAGTCGGATGCTTCCCCTCTCCCTTCCCGTAACTCCGTACTCTTTATGTCATGCTCCCGGATAGGCTTCCCTCTTTTTCGCCTTTTTTCTGATTCCAGTGAATCGTATCACTGGAATGTTTTTTATTGAATGTACCGAGGCTGTGTTTTTATTTTATTATTAACGTGTTCTCTTGCATTAAGCTTTCGCAGTTCTGCTATCCAAAATATTTTCATCTCCGCTTTCGCGTAATGCACCTCCCGATGTTCGAATACTCGTGTACTCGAAATACATGTATATAAAGTCGCTAACTTTATATCCGGTCAGGAATTTCTGTCGAATGAGGCTTTAATTTTACAAGAGCGCTTTTCTCAAATTCCGTTTATTTCCACAAATCCATGGTTTTCGGTAAAATATAGCAAGTGGGGAAGGGAAAGAAGACTGAGCGTCATAGAGCGACGTATAAATCAAAAAGACAAAGATGCGAGGGGACGTTTGACGAGGAAACTATGCAGTGGCTTCTGAAAATCGGCTAATTTATTACCGTTAACGGCTGATGCCAGAGTTTGCATGACCATCTGCTAATTAATAATGACACGCTCGCATACGTGAAAACACTTTGCAAGAGTTAATAACTGCACGTTGTTCATTATTTTTTTCCGCAAGACATCGAGGGAGTACGTAATGAGCGAGAAAACTTGTATCGTAAAGCGTCCTGCACAAGGAGAAAAATATTTTGTTATTAGTTACGTGAAATTATGTGGAATTGCAGTTATCGTTACTCGCATTATTATTCTTTATTCTCAATTACATTGGCATTACATTCAATTCAATAATTGCGACTACTATAGGGGCGAACTTATTTGTTCGAGAGGAAACTTTGTACACACACGCGCGCGCGCACACACATTAAAATAAAAATAAAATAAGCCCTATAGTGACATTGATATGCATTGTCGGTGCAACAGTGAATATATCGAACTGGTAATTGCGAGGAAAAGCATTGCATTTGAACTAGAGAAATCTTGCGTTTGGAGATAAAACGTAATAGTTGGCGAAATTAACATAAAATTATCGCGAAAACCGCTTGGGAATATCCTGGGAAGACGTTGAAAAGTAAAATCAACAGATTTTATCGTATGCGCATATAAGTACGGAATAATAATATCTTCCGATTGTAATATTCATCAAATGTTGATCTTTCGAGCAATAAAATACAGCGTTATAAATAATGGAACGAGTCAAAGCCAATATACGAAACATACATGTGTCAAAGCCGGCAGAGGAGCAAGGGGGGATCGAGGGTTCGTTCGTGCAAAGACAAAAGGAAAAGTGCTTTAAAAAATGTAAATAGGCAGAGAGGAGTCGTGACGTGAAATAGGGAGAGGAAAGGAGGAAGACGGAGTACGAGCTCGGCCTCAAAGAATTCGAGATTTATCGAGAGTCCGCCGTCGAGGCTGCGCTTCGCTCTTCGCTCGCGTGCACTCCAAATAAGTTATATCGTGAAGTAGCCCATAAAAGCCGACGAAAAAGAAATCGGTGCTCAAGTTTCTGGCTAGGAATATAAGAAAGAACGCGTTAGAGGAGCGGGGCACTTTTCCGCAGAAAACTTGTCGTCGCACTCGTTTTACCATAATGGGGAACGATTGGCTACTGCTTTTTACCTCGCGTGTAGTGCATATCTCTGTTCTTCTTTTTCTTTCTTTCTGCCTTAATAAACGCGTGCATGCAAAGAGGGGAGGGCGCAAGAGGCGTGCATGAAAATGCAGAATAATAGCTGGTAAAGGGCGAAAACCGACTCTTTGTGAAATTAAAATTCTTCCTCTGACATTCGGTTTAGCTTCTACTGTTCTAATGGAAATTAATTATGAATAAATTGTTTCTTATCCTGTTGTTTAATTTAATATTATTATTATTACCCGTAGTGTTGTCGTTGTTGCAAGTCGAATCTTTTTGAGAAAAGGAATATCTCTCTCTCTCTCTCTCTCTCTCTCTGTGTGTGTGTGTGTGTGTGTGTGTGTGTAGCTACAGTAATTGGGCCACTTGTTTCAGGTCCCTTGACAGTATTAAACTTGCCAACGTCGGTATTAAAACATGGTTGTGAAAAAAGAACAAAAGTCCTAATCATTTATCATTACTGAAAGTAATAAGTATTTATTAAGTTGTTCGAACTAGTCCTCCTCTCTTTATTCGTGCCTGCTTAATAATATTAGTAGACAGTTTTCCGAAGTGAATTGATACGTAAGATAAAATTAAAATATGCATAAGCTCTGTGTACTAAGTTTTCCTCGGCTTCTAGTTTATTCGGTTTAAATTTATTGTCTTTATTTCCTCGTCGTCTTCATTTTTTCATTCGAACTCAATGACAACCCATAAAACTGCGACGAGTTCAGGTGTGTCCCGTCTCTTGTCCCATCTATGAAGCTATTATGGACTTTTGCAACACGCGGAGTGTACACTTCGTACTCATCGCGTCTACATATAAAAGTTACTTTTTATGCGATGAATCTTATGGCAAATTTATTAAGATCGTAAATTCGAGTTATCCGGATTTACAAGTATTCGGAACGTCGAAAATTACAACCAAGGAAGATGCTTGGAAGATTTTATTTAAACTTTTTAATGGAATTTTTAAGATAACTATGAAAAAGTTTAGTGGACTTTCTAATTTATGAATAACAGGTAGAAAATATTAAGATAGATTTTTAATAGGGTTTCTAGTAATTCGAGAAAGTTTGTAAGTCAGAGTATCGATTGTGCAAATAGTAGGAATCTACATTTTAACTACGAATGTTTCATTCATGAGCGTAAAAAATGTTTTCTAGGCTAGTATTAACCGAAAATAATATAATTCTATTTAAAACAGAACGAGTACTATTTTTAACGCGTTACGCGAACTTCTCGGTGTATTTTTCCATGTAATTTCTAAAATATTGCAATTTCTCGAAATCATTGACAAAACTCTACCTTTCGATAAAGGTAGAGTTTCTCCTCCCCGCGAATACAGTTCATATTATCTTAAATTTACTTATTTAAAGCACGGTAATAAAATTCTCGCGCAATTTAATCGTACTTTATAAATCACTTAAACACGCGATAAATCTCACGCAGGGTGTATTTCAGTAGAAATGAAAAGTAATTTAGAGTAATATTTTTTATCTCGAGTCTGAAGTGATATTATTAGAACAAATGTGTGTTTTCTCTTAAAATTAAATATAGGAAAATTCGTGAAAATACATTTGACTGTTTTATTTTTAAAGTTCCGAGCTTTAATCGCCGGCATCGATCCGTTTCCTGCACGATATCACGGAATTGCTCTGTGAAACTATTAATAATAAAGCTCATTATCCCTCGAAGGCACTCCACCACTCCATCTTCGCTCCGTCATAAGGTGTACAAGTTTGCTCTTCTTTTCATATCGGTCTTCTTCTTTATACGCAGTCAACCGTCGCGAATTTACGTTCAATGCGCCGCTCTTGTAACGCGTTGTTTTCATTGGAAAGTACGTCAACACTCTCCAGTGTAGCCGTGCGAGTTTACCTCGACGCGACGGCGTCTTGGATGATTGTGTATAAAGCGATGGAGAAAAAGAAAAGCAAGCAGGAGCGCCTATTGAACTTCATTAAACATCCAACAAGTTCCTTTCTAATGAAAAATTGATCGATTCCTTGGGAATAAAATTGTTGATAACAAGAACAATAGGTCGTATCGTTCGAGGCTGAAGACCGGCGGTTGGCATTTGAGAACCTTGGTAGAAGTAGTTTAAGTATGAAGTGGCTTTTAGATGAGTTTGTTGACGTATTTCATTTCGATGTTGATGTATTGTGAACTTTCGGGGTGATTGATGGTGCATTAGAAGTGCACGGCTAAGGACATAAGTAAACGGTAAGTAAACGTTTGTGCATCTAACGTCATGTGGAAGAAACTTTTCGTATTTATGAAGATCTTTCGGATCCTTATTTTTTACCGACTTGAATCTCACTTAATGCGAAAAATCCTTAAAGCATCGCAAGTCTTAATAGGTTATGAATCAAGGAAATAACAAAGGAAAGCATTACATGTTCTTTTTTTTACATCTTTTTAAATATTTTGTAAAAATATTCTCACCTGAAACTGAACATTTGTCGAGTACATAAGTATCGTAAAATGAAGAAAAACAAGGAAGGAAAATGTATGTATATGCATGCAATAATCAAGAATAAGTGACTGTTTATATCGACGTAGATAATATTTTTTCTAATATAAAATGATAAATATGAACATTGACGAATAACAGTAGATTTCATAAACGAATGTAACAATAAAACATTCTTCTTATAGTTAACATTTCTTGTAAAATCGATATTTAAATAAAAAAATATTTCCAACATTTTTACATAAAATCACGGATATTAGTGATTTTTTTCTCCATATATCAAAGTATGTTTTTTTTAACAAATATTCTTAATGAATACCTTGGTACAATATAATTTTCGCACAAAAATGATTTTGGCTTTTCATCGTAATCTGATATTATATTGTTTAAACGATAAATAAGGGATAGAAATGGGTCACAGTGATATTCTACGGAACTGCATTAATTTTAATGCCCCTAAACCGAGCTTCGCTTTTGAAAGCCATTGTTATCATCGCTCGTTATATCTCTCTCTCTCTCTCTCTCTCTCTCTCTCTCTCTCTCTCTCTCTGTTGCATGAGTGTTTTTTTATCATATATCTTGTAATCGCTTGACGCTTTATTGATCGACGATAAATGTTGTTAGCGCAATGCTGCGATGATTTTCGTGGAGATTTTCCATACAGCACTTAATGTAATGAACTAAGTTATAATTACGAAGGAAGTAGTTGCTGCACCGAATACGAAAAATGTAAGCTTTCGATAATAGGAGGGATCAGTGGCATTTTAACATTTAAGTTTGGTAATCGCTTAATGAATATTTTAATACAACATTTTTATATAAGGATAAGTACAATTTTTTCAAAATGCTTAACCTTTGTTAACGGTTGTTTAAACAAAACGTTTTTATTAAAAAGACAATTGCAAACATGCAGTTCGGTCAATTTTCGAAATTAAAAGAAAATACGAAATCAATGAGCTTTTTTCTCATCAAAATTGGAAGTCATAAAACAATAACATTGGGAAAGCCATGCACTCGTTGATAAGAGAAGTTTTGACTGAAACTGTCGATTTTATACGATTGAATTGTAAATCTATTAGGTGTACGTGGAATTCATTTTATACTCCGTAAAACGAATACATTTTGTTGATAACATTTATTTCGATCGAGCAAAATTGTTAAAGGTAAACGAAACGAAGAGTAATGTTTTAAAACTCATGCGAAATAAGAAGGACCAATTATTTTAAAATAAACAATCTGGATGAAGGAGTCGATTTCGTGCGAGACAAAGATAACAGGCACTGAAGCTGGTCACAAGACCATCGGCTCGAGTGTTTACATGACAACGGTTCTGTTTATTTTGCACTCGGTGTCGGTGTGTCTTGCACCTGCATCAATGCGTGGATATTCAGAAACGAGTTTTAATCAGGGACTAGACCTTAACTGCAGTCACCTCTTTCCACCGCTTTTCTCGTGCCCAATTTGTTATCCCTTTTGTGCTTTCGGTTAGTTTGAACTATCTCTTCGTGTTTTTCGATCATTATACATAATTACTCTTTTGATTGATTTGACGATTAAATCATCGATCCTGCGATTATTCTTTATATTTGTAATGCAGTATCACAATACCTTAGTTTTATTTTACAAAGAATAAGTTTATTGTGTACATAATTGCCTTTTATCTCAATAGCTAACAGTGACTTAATCTAAAATTTAATACGCACGGAATCTTATTAATATTCATTTTCATGAATGTTTAAACGTAACGAAGTACGTTAATCTTACGATTACAAATACATATTTGAAATGAAAGACGCCAGTCGAGTTTTAAATATTAACAATTACTAATTTATATGTACGAGGAGCCCAAGTGATTATGTTTTATTAACGCAGAGTGAAACTGTGTGATAAATTTGTTTACGTTTAGACAAGTAAAATTGATGAAATATCAGTTTTACATCGTGAGAATTTTTTAATAATTAAAACTTCCTATACTTCTCTGCTGACCTGATTTAGCTAATACGTCCACGAAAATTTCAGTTTCCTTCTTTTCGATTCAGATGAAAATTACTTATGTATTCATGTCGATAACATTATCATAAAATTATTCAACAGTAGATATACTCAGGTATAAACTCTGGAGGTAAAATACTTTTTCCGATCAATTTCTCAAACTTGATCGTGTGCAACGTAACATTTCAATACATAACTGCTGAAATTTTGTCCGCTATTGTCCGCGTCTCATCGGACTCGGCACCTATCAATATACGAATACCCTTAAGATTTACGTTTATTACAGTTATATTCCGCGCGAAAATGTTAGTGCCATACTGTTTCGCGACTGTGAGCTATTTAAATTTATAAATATCTGCACAAAAATTAAAAGTATCTTTTCAAAATGATGCGCTTCCAATCTACCTTTTAAACTTTCTACTACCGTTGCTTTATTATATTCAGTTACATTTTGCGTGGTCGGGTTTGGTTCGTTGTATCAGTGTTGCTGTGCAATTACGACGCTCAATAATCTACATCGATACATTAATCGTACCTTCTCTTCTCCGTTCGCGATCTCGAGTGCACAGCAGCTATTCTATGCTCTGTCACCCCCCTTCTCCTACACCCCCCCCCCGCCGCCGCCGCCGCAACGCGCACACACACAACACACACCTCGAGATTCCTTCTGAGCCACAGCTTTGATGCTCCGTTCCACGCGTGCCCTTTGAGCAAGCAAAATTCAGTTTCAGACTCTCCCGAAGTGAAGTTATACGTTGCTGTCACTTGTGCGGTTATATTCTCCGGGTTGTCGGGTTAATTTCATGTGCGAAAGCGTTGCGTATCCGCGCGAGTTCACTCCCTTATTTCCAGCTAATAATGCGTTTTGACGGTTCATTGTTTTTATCATTTACCTAAGACGTCGCTCGCAAACTTCGCTCAGAGATATCCATCTCAGAGATATAGGAAAAGAATTGTTGTTTTTCTCATGTAGCAAATGCTCCGAGTTTACGGTTAGTTATTCGAGGGATTATTCTTTTTAATGTATTATGTATTGGAATTACTTTTATAAATTTTCAAATTTTGCAATAATTCATCCTTAAAATTTCTATCGTAAAATTTTAAAATTTTGAAGAGTTAAAAGATTGATAAAACTATCGTTGAAGCAAACTCAACTGCTGACTGCTCTAATGGTAATCGTTCTTTTATGCAAATCGAATTTCATTTGAAGATATTCGGTAACTAGTCCATTTTGGTAGATAAAATAGTTAATTAAATAGATTTATTATTTGGCGGAACATAAATATTATAGCCAGTAAGTAGTCAAGGCATTTTTACCTCTGTAATATAAGTTTTTACTCTTTGAGTGTAACCATATGTATCCATTTATCTCACAGAATAAATTTTATAGTATAGCACGAAACCACTTTTTATGAAGCTAATTGCTTTTGCCCATGCGAAGTTGATGTGCAACCACTCATTTCGTAGGCTTATCTTTAAACCAGATGTTGCAATCGTGTAAAATATAAAAGTCACAAGAAATAATGTCTTATGAGCGTTTAAGATAATCTTATAATGGTTCGGGTAATCGTGAAGTATAATCAATTGTACAGTGGCTTTCCTTTTTTTGCAACTAATTTATACACTTATCGTCGAAGATTATTCATTTAAAAGAAAAATTTTCATGTTTTGATAAGGCTGCTTTCTCTTGGTTCGTAATATATTTACCGTGATATTCTCAACTATTGATGGAATTGTAAATTCAGCACCTTTTAAAGGAAGAATTTTAATTATTCACAGAACAATTCAGCTTCTACTGTCCGAATGGCCAAGATACAAGATACATTCTTTATTAAAATAGCGGGTTCTCGGTTTACTACAAAGTAATTAAAATAGCTAAGCTCTAGCACTTACAACTCCATATAATAAGCGCACGCAAACTCGTAATTTATGCACCTGAATTGCTCTGTATACTATTTCAATTTAAATCTGAAGACTTTATTTTTAATAGGAAAAGTAGTGTGCTAAATGTTGGAATACTTGTTCGTTGTAAGAAATAATAATCACCGACAAAAAGTAATATATTTTGACCTCAAATGTATTGTTCAGTGCACGGGGATTGCAAAATAATTGATGTAAAACAATTTTATTTATCGCATATAAATTAAGTATTGATTTTATTAGTATTAATTTCTGTTGCAGGTAAGTGCACTTTGCGAGACGTGGCTTTATTATTTATTCGTGCATATACGTAAGTACAAATATTGTATGCGTTGTATAACTCGGAATTTAGATTTTGCTTAGAAGAAATCAGTCAGACTCGCGTCATTTCCATGCTCTTGTCATCAATAGTTGTTAAAAATATTATTTATTTGCTAGAATTACAAAGAATGACGTTGAAATATTGCTCGTATCTTTACGAATGTACTGTAGGTTGTTGATTGTGACGCCAAAGTGACGCCAAAGTGACGCCAACTACCCTACATTCTCACATTCGTATGTCGAAAATAATTTTTATACATTTATATTCATATCTGAGATGATTTCTTCTCTTCTGTACGACGGAGTACATTTAAATGTAGGCCACGAGTAGAAAAGGATTGACAGTCGTGAGCTCGTGGATGGTAATCGACTTTTAAAAAATTTGTCGCCTACGTCTCTGCTAATGTCAGATACGCGTGGATTTCAGTGACGTATAATATATCGCATCGTGGCGTCGCATCTCTCGTCGCGTCGACTCATCCGTCTATAATTGCATTCATCTCCATTGAAACGTCAACTCAAACACGAGCTACGTGACGTTGCTGATGCTGATGCTGTTGCTGATGCGAGCGCTGAAGCATCGAACGGAGTTCTTCACAATTAACAAAAAAAAAAAAACGAAGAGGTCTTGCGCTCTTCCCTCGCTTTGAATTAAATCCAGTGTTGGTAGTTCTGTACGTATTGAAAAAATTGAAAAAATTCTCCGCTATGCGGAAGATTATTGGTGAAATTTTTCAAAACTGTGTGTGTGCGCGTACCCTTTGTGGATTTATCATCTTTTTTCTTTAACTTGTACGTACGATTTGGAAACGAATAATAATAGGAATTCCAAGTTTGTAATAATTTTATAGCGCATTTAAACTTCTTTTTCTTTTTAATCAATGCATTTTATAAATGCAACGGTGATTAATGCAGCTCAGCTCTTCTATGAAATAAGCTTTTAAAGATATCGTTACATAAATATGTATTAATAGAATACGAGTGGAAATTTTGTCATTGTATCTTAAAAAGATATAAGCAAATGTTTATAAGCTCGAAAATATGTTTGTTTCATTAATAAAATTACATAAAATTTATTATTTTACTTATCGAGATTACATTTTCGAAACGCAAGCTTCAGGAGCTGAATATAATGGTATGTACGGGTTGCATACTATTTTAAATTATTTTTAATTTATTGCCGTTCAACTATTTCAGCTTACGATATATCCGTTTAGGATGTCAAGAAGAGTTTTTAAAAAAGCTAAGAAATTTATGACGTTTGGCTTATAAATAATGGAATTGTTTGAATTTGCGATACTGTAGATTTATTTAAAGATTTCTTACCTATTTCTCCAGTTTGTTTCATAAATTTCACGTGATTTATGAAAAATCGCTAAAAAAACATCGTACAGAACTCCATACTTTATACAAATTTACATGTAAATACAGAATTGGTAATGCTATCAATTTAACAAAGAACAAAGAATACGTAATATAAAGTAAACGTTAACGCAAGACGAATGCGAACAATTTTCAAACGTAATTAATACTAATTCTGGACTGTCGATCTCATTGATGTTTGTGTTTATTTAATTTTTAGAAAGAGCTGATCGATCCTAGTATTTATTCAAACAAATGACAGGCAAGATGTTGTAGTTTGTTGTTGCTCGTGCGTTATGTTTCAAGCAATGTGGAAATAATATAAAGTTACGTATAAAATAAAGACATCGATGCTAAATTAGAAAATGGAATCAACGTTTTTTGCGTAAAACCGGTGTAATTAATCTGTTAATGAATATTTCAATTCGAGACTCGTCCCTGACAAACAGCTAAGATTAAATATCCAATTTTAAAACAAGGAAGCTATATACGAGTCTATAGATTTAGTAAACGGAGGTTTTCGCCTTTTCTGGATGCATCGAAGAACGAAGGCTCCAATAACGAGTGCAGTGCAATGTAAATTGTATTTAAACGGACCTATATAAATCTCATTTTTTATCGCTCTCCCTGTACAAAGTAATTCCGCACTCTCTTGCCGAAGAGTTATATCGACGTCCTGGAAACTAATAAAATACGACGTCTCTTTGTTTCGTACTATTTCTCGCCATCCTCTGCTTGTTCTTCGCCAATCCTCTCTTTTCCTCTACACCTTCTTTACATCGCGTCTGCGTGCGGGTTCTTCTCTTGTGAATGCAACATCCCCACATCCCCTTTCGCGCTAAGTACTTAAGTAGTACTTAATGTTTTCAAATGTACTAGATTGTGTTTTCTATTGTATAATTAAATTATTTAGTAATTTATGATCACTAATGCACTTCGAGAGCTACGATGCTTTTAATTTATAGAAACATGCTGGTCATTATCGCGTTGTTATATCAAGTGCGAGATTGTTCGATTGAAATGGATATACGTCGAGACGCGTTAATCAACAACAGTATCTCCAAGCCGTCCATTCTAATTCTTCTTGAGTTGACTACGCTTGAGATAATGTTTTAAGAAACGTAATTAAATAGTCATTTGCGTCGAGATTTATGAATTCGAGGAACGTCGGTCAGTGGATGAACGAATCATTCGGTTGAGCTTTCAATTTAATGATATAACAAGTAAAGTAACTGGTAGATACTTTCGAAATTTAGTATTTTTGCTTTTACTCGCTATTCATTCTCCTACTCGCTCTCAGATTTATTTAATAGGACCAAGTATAAAATTAAAAGCAATGCAAAGTTCTTCGTGGATTGATTATCAATACTGCAATATTTCATCGTACATATATTCTCAGAATCAACAGAAAAACTTTATATTCAACGTAACAAGCGAAGCTCCTCGCTTAAACTGACTTAATTAAAAGTAGTAAATCTTTATATCTTTTGTTTACTTGTTTATCTTTTCGTCTCTAGGCAACTTCCTCTGCATCTTACGATACAACTTTCATCTCTCATTATTTCCCATCCCACCGTTTTATCTTTTTTCCTCTCTCATTCATTCCACCAAAGTTATCTGTCTACTTTTTATTCATTTTACTACCCAAAATGACAAGTACCTGCAACCGAAGGAGGAAAGCCCAAAGGAATACGCGGGATATATTTTGTTTTTCTGATTTTTTGCATCCTGTTTCTGAATCGTGTCTTTACATGGATATGTGTAACTATACGTAGAAGATGTATAGTTTGGCGAGAGTTGATAGAACGAAAGAGAGAGTGAGAGAGAGAGAGAGAGAGGGGGGGGGGTGGTGAAAAATTACAGAAATAAAGAGAAAGAGTGGAAAGGGTATAAAGCGCGGAAGATATTTCCTCTCTATAGCGGCTTCCTTATGCTGATTTACCGTTTAATAAAATATGATATATTGCTCAAGTTACGACTCAATCTCGACCATTTCATTCTTTTACATCTTCAACGGTTGAGAAAAGTTTATTTCGCGTAAATTATTTAATACAAGTACACGTTTACATTTTATGTTAATTTACGCTCGTTATCTTAATTCGAATGTTTATTTTAATTGCTCTGCAATGCTACTTATACAAACTTATAATCTAATCCGGTATTACGAAATCCAGTTGATTTTTAACTACTGCAAGTTTTTTTTAGATTTTCATATTTGTTTATAATTGCTTGGATGTATTTAGTTTTTTCTTTTATTTCCCTATTTCGCTTACCGGAGTTTATTTACCCGTGCATACAGATACTCATAAAATACAAACAGGCAGATATGAGTAATTCACTTACATGCAGACGACTAGAAAAAATATACATCGAAGTGCGGACACTCGCAAGCAGACGTAGAGTCATATATTTTGACGTATATACACACACAGGCAGAGCCACATTCACTTTCAGTCACTCACGAAAATACGTGGAAACGCTCGTGCACACGGATATAAGTACATATCACCATATGGAGAAAGATGTCCGTAGCACAAGTTTGAGACGTACATCCATTGCCATACTTATGCTCGTTTTTTTTATATATATATATATATATATATATATATACCTTTATATAAAGTAAATTACAGCTCCGGATAAAATCAGATATTAGAGAGTGTTCTGGAACAGAAAATCGAAAAATCGACGCATTGAGAATGAAAAGTATTGCTCAGATTTTATCATTCGATAAATGTATTAGATGGGTTATTTAAAGGATATATCGTCCTTACATTCTCATATTTCCAAACGGTTTTGCATTTTACAACTTCAGTAATTTACTATCAATAATTTTTTCCAGTGTAAATGTTCGGAGAATATCATTATCCTTTCGTATATTTTTAGTCCTTTATCGTTTAAACTAGATGAATACGCGTACAGATGAAGTTGACTTTGCGATCGTTGATGACGAGGGATCCAAATAATTCAAAGTACTGCGCAAAGGGTATTTTCAATTTGGCATTTTCATTTGTACCTTAGATTTTTTAATTGAAATACTTGGCTCTCTGCATCTCGTTCGAGAATACCGAATCTTCGAACATAAAGCTACTGCTGTAGTGCTCGGAAGTCAGCGAGCATCAATGGATTAAGTCTGTCCTTGGAAGAGAGAAGAAAAGCACGACATCATCTTTTCTGTAATAATGAATTTTTTGCAGTCAATGTCGATCCGTGAAAGAACATTCCTTTACTCGTTCAGGGATTGAAAAGTACGGGACAACGTCGGATGGTATTCATAAATCTCGAATAATCGACGCTTTTACAATGCACGTCGCCAGCGAATCGACGAGACGTCCACTAATGCATTCTCCGTCGACTTTCTCTCCAACTTTCATTTCGTTTGTTTTCTTTTAAGTCCCTCTCGTCCTCTCCAAGTTCGCATTTCTCCGAGAAGCTGAACAGGCGATGCGCTGCTGCATCAGCCGCACTTGTCTAGCTGGTGTGTCGAAGTTGCGAAAGGTAGACAAATGGTACCCGTTAAGTTTTGCTTTTTTCGCGACATACGCATCCGTGTTTCGACAGGCCTTCGACGAGTAGGGGATGCGCACTACGTAGCTTCGAAGAGTAATAGGAAAAAGAATATCATTGACTTAGCAAGTGGAAGCTGGTGCAGGAAGAAGGAAAACTTCCACTCGAGTTTCACCTTCGAAGGCGACCGTTAGAGGTGTAGAAAGTCGAAATTTGTTGCTCGTTCGTTGTGACTTCGTATCTGTGTGATCAAATTTTCGAACACGAGCCCAAATGTCACATCGATTTGTCAATTCAAATGTCGAATCAATTTTTTTATTCTATTCCAATATCGAAATAGTAGCGCAATTTGAAGGACGTAAAGTAAAAAGAATCGTGCCTCCAATTTTCACAAAGTATCGTATGCATGGAAACTACCGAAAGGGAAATATTAAAAGTCGATATTCGCTTCTCTGCGAGTGTATCTACGTTATAGGACTACGTTGTACGATTACGTTGTACGACTACGTTGTACGACTACGTTGTACGACTACGTTATAGGACTACGTTATAGGACTACGTTATATCCAAGGTGAAAAAGAAAGAAGTGCAAAAGAGATCAACGAGCCAAATCCGAGCTTTTGCGGCCAAGTTGCAAATGAGAATCGCATGAACGAGCGTTAGCACATGTTTCACTTGTCAAAGAACTTCCCTTTCTCGTTTCTTCGCCTTAACTCCCGTTCTTATACTTTCCTTTCTTTTCAACTACTCTTTTTTTTATACCTTAGTTCGCAACCTCGCCCATTATATTCAATTCGGTGGCGTCTTTGTTTCGCTTTGTTTCCTATTTAGTTCTGCCTTCGCTTCGAAATTTTCTTGCCCGACACGCCGCTACTGTTGCTGTCGCTTGCAGTTCTACATCGTCGTTGTCGTCCCATCCACCTCCTTCGCCACCAATCCCACCCCCCATCCCTCCCACCCACTCAACCGACGAAGCAGTTTTGTCGTTCCTTCATTCCCTTCGACGCTGGTCTCTTGTCTTCCGCTAAAATGCTCGCAGTTCTTGTAAGTTTCTTGATGCATCTGCAACGTGTAAAAAACAGATGTACAATAGTTGGTGGAGAAAAACCAGTAAAACTTAAAAGTGGCTATTAAAAATGTTGATTCTCTTAGTAATTCTTTGTTGAATTTGTATAGAGGAGAACTCAGCCGATGTTGAAGAGAAATTTAAGCGTAATTCAAATGTCTTGAGATAATTAGACTTAATTTCTTTCATAATATCGCGATTAATTTTAACTGCAATGAGAAAAAAAGCTCAGCTTATTTATCAGCTGTTTGAATTTAATAGCACTGTTCTCGCGTGGTGCCTGAGAATGATAAAATCAAGTGACACGTAAGAAAAATTTGTTATTAAAAATATTAAATCTTCTGAAAATTTAAAAAGCTTTCACGAGCCTCATTTCAGAATTTTATCCATTATTCTAATTGCTACTTATTAACGTAGTTTTGTACTAAGCTTATTCTATTTTTAACTTGGAAAGAGATTTTCAAAACTTTTAACTTACGTTTGAAAATTAAATTAAATTTGCTTAGAAAATGTATGCAGTTGCCAACGTCTACATACGAAATCCCAAGTATTCATAAATTCCTCTACCACTATTACTTAGTGCCGTCGCAATTTACGCACTATTAATTGCTCCGCGAATATGAAACAAACGTTATTTTTACAATTTTCTTTTCTCCGGACAATGAATTTCTGTTTGAAATCTACGTCAGCAAAGAATTGGAAAGAAATACGCCTTCTTGACGTTTCGTAATATGTCGATTTTAATACGGATTGTTTTCTTTTTCATCGTTGAAAGCCAAAGTCAGACGCGTTGAAATCGTACATCGATTTTAATGCGACAAGCCTAGTACATCTATTTTTTTACTCTACTTTACAAATTTATATTGAAACACATTTATTCTAATTATAGTTTAGTCCAGATTTGTGTAGTTTCTCTTTACGATAAATTTTTATTTATCGATGCAGTATATTTTTCCCCAGTCGTAATGTTTCGACCGTTTGCAAGTTAATTGTTTTATTACAAATGTGGATAATACCTTTCGTGGCCTAAAGAGATTTTTATTCAGATCAAGAGTCTTAATCCGACGAAGGAAATAATTTAAGATTTAGATATAAATCAATTAGGATGGATAGTGCAAATCGGAATAAATCTGAATTTGGAGTTGAGTGAAATTAAAGGAGCACTCGCTGAAAAAACTATCCTTCTACATAGAAATATTCTAAATAAATATCGAACGTGAAATTTTATTTACCTGATGAAGTTATTAGAATACATTAAGCAACTGAACGAAATACTCGTTGAAAACGGAAATATTTCGAAAGATGTTACATTTTCGTAAAGTCCAATTGGTTAAATGTAATTAGTGTTACTGCATAGACAATGGAACATCTTAATAAAACGATATTTAAGAAACAACGAAAGGACCAAAATTGGTCAATAAATGCAAGCTTATCGGAATAAGTTCTACGTATCATTGAAAAAATTCTACTACGTTGGAATCAAATATAAATAGGAAAAGCAAAGCTACGATTTCCAGAAGAATATTTGATCCAAGTGTTCGAGTTCTTATTCGTACGTGAAAAACTATATTTCATCTCGCGTGCAACCACCAAATCAAGCTACGTAGGTAAGAAAATTATCGGAGTTCAGATTGATGTTAACCACGTACCTTTCTCTCTTCTCTCTCTCTCTCTCTCTCTCTCTCTCTCTCCTCGCATCTCTCTATTCTCCGAAAATCGAGTCCGCGGAAATCCTCTAGTAGCGGGCTCGTAAATGCCCGTAACTTCAGATGTGGACTACCGCCCCGTGAGTTATACTCGGTGCGCTCGCATGAGGCCGGGGTTACGCGTCCGCTTCAATGATTTACGAAGGCCGTTTAGGTTATATCAGCCCCTCTATAGGCTCGTGGATTATGAGAGAACATCTCCCTCTCTCTCTCTCTCTCTATTAGTTATTTTCTCTGAAGTGTTTTGCATATTCTACACTCGTACTTAATACTTTATTCAAAATGCAACGACCCCTTACCTGTATAGGCATCATCAAAAATTATACACCTGTATACGGCTGTTGGTTCGATACTGTTTAAGAAAGTTTTTCTTCGACCAAAGTCACGTTTCAGGGAGGAGTTATCTGTAAAGAATTCCGGAGGCAAATTTTGATATAGAATTGATTGAACATACGTAATTGGAAATTGAAAATTTTATACTTTACGTCACATTTCGATAACATCCTACTATTTACAAAGTACTTATTTGCAAAGTATGTACTGGATCAATAAAGAATTTGTTTTGTCGCCAGTAAGCTTCATCGAGTTAATAGATTTTGGAAATTTCAGTGTTCGATCAAATTCGACAAGTTTTAAATTTGATGTGCATATAAGTATATCTTCTATCATTAATCAGACATAATGTATATTTTGCTGTGAATATTTCTTTTAGATTTTGTAACCCGAACGTTTATCAATATTATTTATTAATTAAATTTATTCATCTATTCCTACTGATTTATATTAATCGCTTAAGAGATCTTCTTTTCACCATAACATCAGAGAGAATATAATTAATCGTAAATATGAATTGATATTTTTGCGCTACTTCCCGATCGCATTACCGTTACGAAACCGTTTATCGTAAAGTAAAACCTTCTGTTTTTCCGCGATTATATTTTTATTATATTGGCAATTGACGAATTCAAGAAATTTCTCGTTTAATTAATTGCGCGGAAAATCTTACTCCATTCCATCCTAAGCTTTGCTCTTCTTCCGAACTTTGTACTTGCACACATGTGCATGTACATGCGCCACGGCTCTTAGCTGTGCTTTAGTTTAATTACTCAATCTTGGCTCAATTCAATTTCGCGCTATTTGATATTTTGAGCTCACGGATCTCGATGATGCGAATGTACGATGAAGTTCGACATGGCTTCGAGCATAATTAACGCGTGAGTGGATTCAGGAAATATGTACATATCCGCTTTAATGAAGAATCAGGTAAAAATTGCACGAGCGTCCTCTCGACAGCGGCAAATTACGAGAATCTCGAGAGTGATTGAATTTTGTTGTATTGAAATTTCTATTTGAATGTACCACAGAATCTAATCATTTCTCTCCATGCAGACGAAGCATGTTTATTTTACGTATATCGCGATACAGTTGCTTTATTGTACAGTGTTTTCGTTACCTGACATCGCGCATCGACGATATTGATTCTTTTCGAAATATAAAAATGAATAGGGTTCAGTGTGGTTTTTTGCTTTAAGTGGCACAGGCACAAGATTTTTCAACTTTAGACAGAAGAGCAAGATTTGTAATATATTGTATAATTTAAATTGATATAAAATTAGCAATTAAAGTCTGAGAGATAAAATATTGCATTAAATTTCAAGAAAACACTCTGAAATATTTCGTTTTACATTTGCTCCGCTGTGGCTGTAATTTTTGAAAATCATGAAAAATACATTAATTAGAATTATCAAATCTTACGACCTTTGTACGGTGATCCTTTTTTTGGTACGAATATATTGTCCCGTTTTAGATCTTGGGAAATGCCGGAGTGCATTTTTTCAAATGATACTAATAAATAATATTAATAAATAATTTATTTATATGTATACGCATTATATTTCATAAGTCTCGATCAATGCACGATAAATGCGTGCATTGACTGTTATAAAACATTTTATAACAGTCGGTAATTTTTGTTTCAATGCATCTTACACATAGTTATACCTGTACATCTTCGTTTTACGATAAAGAAAGAAATTATCTTGTAATAATCTACTTGTTATGAATTATACGTAATTCTGCGGGCATCGCCTGGAGCTTGCGTATAATATCCGAATGAAAAGTCAAAAGAACATAGAGACGTACTGCCGGGAAGTTTCTGTGTGATGTTTTTCAGAAAGAGGATGGGAAGCCAGAAGATGAAAGAAGAAGGGGTGAAAGGAAGGGCAACTAAAGGGTTTCTTTATGTAATGTGGACTATTCTGTTGCCGGGAATCGCCTTTTTCTCTCAATACCTTTCCAAGAAAAGTAGGCTGCACAACTTTTCTAGGTATCATAAATAAAAAATCGCTATTGTTACTTATGCTCTATTCGACTCGAAGTACATCTTTTGCCTTTGAAGGCAAGAGTGTATCTAAGGAAGAAAGTATTGCGCGGGATTCCTTTTGCCATCTTCGATCTTTTGAAAATTTTGTTACGCCGTGGCGATGTTTGCATTTCAATGATGTCGCGTAACTCCGAGTGATATATTTTCTCTTCTCCACTTATCGAATTAATCGATTTAAAAAGTATCGCTGTCAGCGCTGTATCGCTTTTCGATGCTCGAGCAGCGTATGACAAATTATTACGATAATATCTAGTTATTAATTTTTCTCAGTTAACGTCTTCTATTTACTACTATTAAATACAATCGTAATGATACAAAAACTGCTTTTAATGACTCGCGTTAAAGAAATATTACGTAAGCTTATGCGCAAAAAGATACTTTAAATTTCATTCCCTTTTATTTAATGCATAAATAAATCTTATATAGCTGCAATAATTAACGTTATGACTGAAAATTTTGTAATCTGGAACATATCAAAAGAATTGGCACCATTATTAACTTTTTTCTAAATATATTTACATTTATCTGTAAAGTAATTCGTTTAATTTTTTTACTATTTGTACGATGATAGAATAATGAACAACAATAGTTACCTAAGAAAGTAAGAAAAAAAAGTAGTTCAAGTAAACGTTAAAAACCAATTCTAACATTTTTAAGAGATTTAGACAAAATATAAAGGCATTATTTAATCACTTAGAAAAAAAATACTTGTTAAATTTGCTTAAATCTTTATCAAATTTGATGGAGGCAACTAGTAGATCAGATTATTAAAACTAACTTATTTATCAACTTCAAAATTAACGCGTTAATACCTAATTTCACGGAGTGCACGTTTGAATTTCAATAAAAGTTTTCATTTCCTTTTAGTTTTCAGTTTTTCCAAACGATGGCACCACTTACTCGTACTCTGATAAAATTGAGTATCAATGAAAATCCTTTTGCATGTTTTCGTGAATTCGCCACCCTTCCACAAAGTTAATTCTGCAATCGATTACTGTCCGTGATTTTAATTGAAGTCTACATTTTTTTCTCTTTGCATTGCTTACATAAAATGTACAGGAAGGAGACAGAATAACGTTTGCCGTATATTTAGAATCAAGTGCCTCAATCCATGTTTAATTCACGAACACACTTGTTTAGTATCGTATTTCAGATACGGTGAGTAACCAAAACGAAAATACTTATTATGTGTTTTTATATCGATGCGTTAAACTCGTTTTTAAGCAGCTAATCAACGACTGTTGGTAACGATAAAATCTTTCTGAAAACTGCATACAAATGAACGCTATATTAACAAAACTTGACATCATTGTAAGGATAAACGGTAGAGATATAGCAGACTATCTACAGACTTCTTAGAGTACATATTCAAATCTTAATCTTTGTTCATGTAATTACAAAATCCACGCGCATCTTCATTTTCGCGCGCATTCCCGGGTTGCAATCGTTATTATCACGCCATTAGCTTAGCGGACAATAACTGCTAATGAAAGTCATTCGCAACCTCGCATCAGCGAATATTCGCTCGAATACTGTGAACACAATAAATAGAGACGTCCATTCCAATTTTCCTGTAATTGTCCGTTTTCGGCAAGCGCGCAGTTATTGCTGCTTCTTACGCCTCAATGAGCGCCATAAGAGACAATGCGAACTTTGGCGTCGCTCTTGCTAAAGGCTTTTATTTATGTATATTTGGTCGAACAGTGTATCGTAAGGAGAGAAAACACGCGAGGTAATCAAGCGTATACGCGTGAATGCAGTGGTACTGTGTAAATGCTCACGCATTAGGGACTTGCAGTTGGTTTACGCCACCCTGATTATAATGGAAGTATACACGCGCTCTGTACCGAAGTTGTTTTGTCGCATTTATTGAATTTCTGCAGCTCATTAATGCCTTAAACGAGTGTGTGTTAATTCATTGGCGAGACTCAAGACTCGCGGTTCTAGCTTACACTTTTCTTCTTTTAGGGATTTTACCTCGGACTTAAATACTTACTGCAATTCAACTAGTACAGCATAACTATTCGTTAATTTTTAAATATTGCATCGGAATGACTCGTGTACTTCAGACTTTACGTATTAAATCGAATCATCAAACAATTGTTGCGAGAAATTTGGCTACCTTTACAAAATGGTTCAATTGTATTCTGAAAATCTCAGCATCTCAATATTTAACGACAATACACTTGTGCAAACTGAGTTAAACCTCGAGACTTGGCTCGACGAATTTGATTAATTACAGACTGCTAATTAATACGAGAAATAACATCGAAGCTGTCCTTAAACAAATTGAAAAAAGCAATTTAACTCAGCTTGGTCGATAGAAAACAAGCATCCAACCGATACAATATCCACGTACATCCAAGAAGCAATAATTCCGCTTAGCTTGATAATTTCCAAGAGACGGCAGTCACGAAAACAGATAAATAAGCTGAATCCGAGGAGGCCAACGAGAAGTTTTGGACGAAAACGAGGTGGAATCACCTCACGGTTATTTCGCTTTCGAGTGCTCAAGTCTCTTGTCGTTATATTAACAAGGAGAAATCTCCAGGGCGTGCCTTGTCGAGTCAAAGGTTTTTTCACAAGATGCTGGATATAGCGTAGGCTATCGATGGACGTGGAACGCGTAGCAAAGAGGATGGAAGATTTTTGATGAACGAATGTAAGGGAGTGTGCGAGAAATTTATCGATTAGAAATTTATTTACTCTTATTGATGTTTCCTCGTGTCGTGTTGTGGTGTGGATCAAATTATTATTTATTTCGCAAACTCTTATACGTGAAAATTGGTTTTTACTTAATTTCAGATAATAGCTTCCAATAAGGTGAACAATTTTTTTTGCATATATTCTCGTCCTTCACCTTAATTATCTCGTTGAATTGAAGTTATTTGCACGTTCTAAATAAGTTTATACGCGTTTGTTGAACCGTAGTAATTATTTTTATAATAAATGGCAAAGCTTCATAAAACAAGTAAAGAGAACAGAGTTTCCCCTTAAGCTGGACAACCTTTTGTGGTATACAAAGACACATTAAGTGGCTTTATGGTTTGTAATGCAACCACCGGTAGCAGCGTATTAGTCTGCATTCAGCCTACCTTCCTTTACTTTTACCTCTTCTCTGCTACACTTGACGTTTTTTCCTTTCTGTGCATACATATACGTCATGCGAAATTCTGCACTTTTAGATGGTGTATTTCAAATTTTATTCGGTTCAATCTCTTCAAGTTTATGGCTCTTATCTTTCTTTAATGTTGTACATAACTCTTTTTCTCGTATGAACTTTTTAACGCATAAGAACGTACTTTAATACCGCGTTTATTCGTGACTTTTAAAAAATTGCCACGTATTTCGATAATTTCGATAATCATTTGCGTAAGATAAAAAATTACGTCAGATAATCACGAAAGTTTACGCTTCTAGTTATACCGTACAAGATAAAACTAATATTAGATATTTATAATAAATAAATCGTCCGATTGTACATTATACATTCCGTTATGTTCGTTTTAAAAGTTAACTCGTACAAATACTTCGAACTGTCAAAAAGCGTCATAAAGGACTCTTGATTTTCGCGTTTAAACGTCAGAAGAAAAAAGGCTTCGTCAAGCAAATCCTTCTTCCAAGACTTTAATTCGACGCTCGACGCTCGACGCTCGTGTCTGACCACAGCCTCGCCCCTTCCACTCGGTCGCCACTGTCGTCGTATCGTTTCTTCATCTTTCTGCTTCTTTCGCGCCCTCTTTTCTTTATTTTACGCTCGACGACGACGCCGACGACTCCTACGGCTTATCTCCATCCTGCCTCTTGCCCCTCCCACTCGTCTCGACGTCTCAATTCGGTTTATTTACCATCGATGCGCTTCATCCCTGTGCCACGGTATAAATCTACGCGAAAGGAAAAGAAAAAGAGAGAAAGAGTCAGGTGGAGCGCGATCGTCGATGTCATTCCGTCGCTTTAGCCAGTATTTGCTTCTCCCGGGTCAAGAAAGCTTACGAGAGAAGCAAGATTGCATACATCTTGAGATGGAGGAGATGGCAGATGACAATGAAGAACCAACAATTAGACTTTAACGAGGTATTCGTGCACGCACGCGAGTTCATAGTCTCGAATCTTGCAGGCCAAGCATAGTATCGCGTGTGTTTATGGGCAAGCGAAAAAGAAAGTAGACTCCTCGCTTATGAACGAGTGTGTATTGAGACTATCATGGAATCCTGAGTTTTTTGTGCTCGGTGCAGTCTTCTCTAAACAGCGTTTATTTCTTTTAATGCGGAGCAATGCATTAAGTGTATATGCGTACTTAGTTATTTATTTATATCTAAAAATAAATACTTGATTTCGTAGCTTCGTTAGCTGCGTCAAATTCATTAGAAAATTACATTACGTTACGTTCTTCTTATACCAAATTGTAGCTTGTAAATAACACCTACGCATTTAGAAGTACATGTGATTAATTCCGTTTGGCAAATAATTCGTTTAATTCGTGCAAAACTATGTTGATGTATGAATTAAGTATCTATTTTTAATATGGGAACTGAAATGGTGTTACAGCTGAACTTTCTCTCTGGTATCGTGTAAAGGAATGGAATATATATTCATCATTATCCGTTTGGTCTTATATTCAGTCTACTATACAAAGGCTACAAATGCCAATTTTGAAAAACCAAATGAATAAAAACCGTTTGATTTTATGAAATCTGGAGAACACACTGAAAGTTGCGTAACACCGCGGAGATATTATTAAATCTTGTGGATTTTGTGCGAAAGCTTGCGTATTTACCGAATCTGTAATAGAATGAAATTTCTACTTTTTTTCACGTAGCATATTTTTTCGTAATTTTTAATATCGAATGAGATGTTTACCGACTAAAACATCTTGAATATTAATTAATCTTTTTAACTACTAGGTAAGTTTCACAATATTCATTAGTTGAACCGCTTGTTATTCTTTCAATATTGATGTGATACAATATTATTAGATATTTGAATTATTATCGTTTTTCATCAAGTATATTTTGATTTATTTAATTTCTGTATAGAAAACAACAAGGTGTGAAAGTACCTTGAACTCGGCTCGGTGAAAAAGCGTACAAATTGTCGAAACACTGAAAAGCAACCATTCGTTATTTACTATGAAATTATAACGAACTGAGGTTACTTTTTAATCACCAGTACGAATTTCCACAAATTCTGCAATAATAGGCGTGCAATAATAGGGTGGTCAAAAAAGTCTTGTCATCTTCTTACTACTTAGGTATGCGACGCCTCCAGTTGTATATTTAAACAGCGATAGAGCAAGCTATTTATCAAAATTCCGGCACTTGTACCAAGGTGAATCAAGGGTACGAAAGATATTAACAGTGAGCGAGAGAGCGAGTGGGAGAGGTTGAATACGTGGGACGACACGTAGGTGGACAAGACCGGTAAATCATGTCGTCCGGCGCCTGATAAAGTACTGACTTGGCTCGTTTCACCATGTCGATCTACGCGTGGTCAGGAGTTTCCCGGTGGACAACATCGCCCAACACGACGGTGTGCACCACTGAACCCATACGCACGCGCGCACGCATAAACATCTACAGACGCGTACGCACAAGCACCCGCAATTACTTCACCGATGTACGCATTCACACTAATGGAGGTACACGTCTGGTTCAGTGCACACGCGCACACGCGCACACGCGCATGCAAATGTACATTTTCGGCCAGATAAATCCATACACGTAGCCAACGCATAGATGCGAACAAGCCTGCATACGCATACGAACACGCGAAAATTCGCGTACGTATGGCAATGTACATTATACTACTATCCGGTCACGGACTAGCCATAACTAGCAGAAATTGTTGTGCACACCAGCGGGTAAGCGCTCATCTCCCTGTGCGTGCGTCATATCTTGACGAGATCCATGCCCTGAGTTGTCCGGGTGTTGAGCTCGCAGTTACAGCAAAGCCTCGCCGTCGGATGCGAAAATTAAAGAGCCCGGTTGATATTTCGCTAATTCCTATTGGAATCAGCTCGCGCTCCATTATTGGTTTCCGAGTCGAATGCGTTACGTACTTATTTACCATCAATGGCTATTATCGAGCCAGAGAAATCAAATTAGAGTGGAGAATTTTCGTTCCTCGGTCCTGAAAGCACCTTCGCAAAGACTTATATTACTAAATCTAGACTTTGGATGAAGAGTTCGAGCTTTTCTCATAAAAGAGTAAAAAGAGTGAAAATTAACTCTGTAAAACAGTACGACTCGAAAATATCTTATTCCTTATTTTCAATTCTTGTTTTTTCGTAGAAGTAAAAGCCGTGGTTGACGAATATATTTTAGGAAAAATTATATTCCAGTTAATTGCTTTTGTTACAACTAATTGTTTTACATTTCAAAATCAAGTTCTTTGCGCAGTCTGATTTTGCGTATGATTTTGCTATTTTGTCGGCAGAGTATGTTATTGTTTTGAGAAATCAGATTATATTTATTTGTATTTATTTTCTTTTACTCTACGCACCTTTGGTGCGTTTTGGACGTTTTAGCAATTCATTCTTTAACTACGATTAGACCCGAAAGAAATTGAAGAAATTAGACATTATGTTTAATGCAGAAGAGCAGAAATTCGGTTGAAGAAGTTAAGTTCCAGTGTACTGGCAACACGGCTGATCTGCATTTATATATTGAATCGTAGATTCTCTATTACAATAAATTTGAAGGAACTCTGTAACGAATAAAGAAAAATGAAGGAACGAAAAAGCTAATCAACGAAGAAAAAATACAGAAGAAAACAAGTGAAATTGCAAAGGGACGAAGGGAAAATTGTTGAATAAGAGAGAAAGAGAGACACAGCAGGACGGGGATGAGGAAAAAGCTCCTTTATGCGATTCGCTCGATTTATATGCATATTGGCTTTTCCTGGGGAAGCGACGGACGAATCCTATAATTAATTGCGCGGCCGCTATCGAGGCGTCCACCTCATCCAATGGCGATGGTCGCGTGTACCTCTCCAGCTTATTCATTAGAATTCTAAAATATTGTTATTTATCTGTATCGATCCTATTTTCCAATTTGAATGTATTAATTTAGGGATGAAAGTATTTCAATCTTTTATCAATGAGACCTTCTATATTCTCTCAGACGCAAACGTAAATAACGCTTTTATTTCTCGGATTATTTCCACGGACA
Source organism: Wiebesia pumilae (assembly GCA_018907045.1). NCBI lineage: Eukaryota > Metazoa > Arthropoda > Insecta > Hymenoptera > Agaonidae > Wiebesia > Wiebesia pumilae. The sequence goes on from JACCHZ010000022.1 coordinate 5,552,732, forward strand.
CGTTTCTAACTCATTATATGGCTTTCAGTGATATTTAAATTTGAAGAATTTATTAAGTTAAGCAGTGTGAAACAAGATTACTTTAATACAAAATTTACAGCTTTATAAATTAAACAAGTCATTATCTCAAGGTTATTCAACTACGATCTATCGTAGGTTCGATAAAAATTTTAAGAAATTCATCCCGAATTATTTACTCGATAAGCCATTATGGATTAATGGTCACAGAAAAGAACCGAGTGCGTATATCCGCGTTGATAAAAGAAAGAATATTTAATTACCGTCATATAGTCCAGAAACGAGCTTTTATTTATGCGTATAAATCAGACTTTATCTGTTAATAAAAATCTTTTGAATATAGTTGCAGAAATATGTAAAAATCGTGTGTAAAAATGATATTACAAAACACATCGCCCATTGCAAAGTGTGTATAGATTGAAATCTTGAATTAAAAGCATAGAATTCGATGATGTTATAATGCAGTGGTTGATGCTTCTGTCGTATAACTATCTCGTCTTCTTGTTGTATATATAAAAGAGATTATAGATCGCTGATATTTTTAATGGGCTATTGTGTTTCTTCCCTTCTTTCTACCTTCATGCCTTCAAGTGATTTTAATTTGCATATTTGCAGAGAATGTTTCACGCATCGATTGCACGCCAAAAGGAAAAGAAAAAGTAAATTAAGAAAAGATAACGAAGGCAAGAGTTTCTGTACGAATTTTTAAGACAATAAATTAAGTTGAAATATATGAGAAACTAGGACATAAAAGAATTTGATACAACTATTTTCATTGGTCTAGTTTTTCTGTACAAATATAAGTCGCACTTGAAGAAAAATTTGTAAAAATATTCATTTCTGGAAAATTATCCGTATCAGAGCTCACTGTAAAGTCCATCATTCCATCATAACTTTTAACTGTAACGTGACGTTTGTTATAGAAAATAAATGGAAAATGTAGGGATTTTGTTGATCATAAAGAGTACATGCGTTATCCATCTGATCGAAAATAAAAAAAATTTCATTTTTTATTTTACCGCAGCTGAATAATACAACTTAATTTTTATAAAAATTAAAAGCTTAATTAAATTCCTATAATTATTAACGTAATTTAATGTAGACATTTATCTATGCATGTCGTGAATATATATAAATTTAGCTATTTCTTACAAAACTAGCGTTTAGATTGTATTAAAATAAATAAAACATCCATAGTCGATTTTGAAATAAATGATCTTGAATAAATATTTTTGAATCAGCCTATTATAATATTGTACGTCGATCTATAAATAATTCAATAACATAAATAATTCAATAAATGCTAAGGTACAATATTTGAATTGAGATGTCTTTATTTCTAACCTAAAAACAGTGAACAGATTTTATAGGCGTCAGATGATACAAAAAAAAAAAAAAATGAAAAACTCGTCGATTATTTGCCCGTATGCACGCGATGATTCGTTTTTAAAGAGAGAGAGAGAGAGAGAGAGAGAGAGAGCAAAAAATGAAATTTACGTATAGGAACGTGTCCATTAAGCAAGAGAAGAGACCAAGCGGCTTTTGCATACGCCTAAAAGAATAGCGATCGTGGAGTTCGTCACGTGGTAGACGAGACAAAAAGAGAAAAAAAAATGAAGTTCTTTCTCTCTTTCAAATTCGCCAAGGTCGAAATTATGATTTCGGCAGAAACTCTGCTTTTCAACGCACCCTACCTCTTACAAAAGAAAGAAGAGGGAAACCGGATCGCCAGTCTTCTTCGTCTCCGGAAAGTAAAAAAGGAGGTATATGTACGGATACGTATGAAGGGGTTGCGCATGACAGAAAGAGAGATAGACCGAGTGGGTGAAGGGGAAGGGATGCAGACGGTGCTAGTTTTAATGAACTCTTTCAGCCGCCACTCGTGCCACCCTTAAACCGACGCTTTACTCCCGGTGTGCTCAACCGCCTCCTCCAACCCTTTCGAAATACCGATCGATACGGAGGTGAGCCAGCTTTTCATCCCTATGGTCGTTCTTTTTTTATCCTAGTTAGGCTATTCAGGTGTTTTGCAGGTTCAAATTTTAGGCTACTTCGGATTACATTTAATATTTATAACTGCTGCACTTTCTACTCGTAAAGATAATTCCAAGTTTTAATATTCGTACTGGAATTATAACGTCGCTATATCATGGCAGTATATTTTCTTTAGAAAATAAAATATAGAATGTGTGCCAGTTTTAAATGCAAAAAGTTTATTAGGCCAAATAGCGAACCAAAATTTTAAAAGTCCTCGGATTTACTCCAAACATTAAATCGTTATTGGTTACAATGGTCAATTTTTAGTTAAGTCGACGACGACGACGACGACGACGACGACGACGACGACGACGACGTCAAATTCGAGTTATTTAAGTTCATTTTATTTAAATTTTATTTTTAAAGGGGTAAGGAATAATGCCTAAGGAATAAGGCGGATAATTTAGAAGTGATCGGGATTTGGGAAATTTTTCGTTAAAATACAATAAAATTAATTTACAATCTTTGCACGAAGCTTTATCATACAGATTTCAGGGTGTAAAAGAAATTCTCGCTTAATTCTTTTACCCAACCGTGTCGCGTAGTAGTTTTACAGTAGTACGCGCAAAAACGTGAAAAAATATTCTTTGTAAAAATAATGCGCTTCCGAAGAAAAAACGATATTTGAGAAAAATAGTTGGAAAAAATAGTTTCTAAAACGTAAAGTATAATAAAAGTAATAAAAATGGATCCCGCTTGTATTTGTATACTCATTTGAGATTTCAAGTCACAGTTTCCAATCGCGTTGAAAAAAGTGCTTTTGCGATAAACACGATTGAATTTTAAATTGTGCAATTTTAAAAGTGCAATTTTCCATTTACTTTAGTTTGAAAATCCTGCAACGTAAAGTTGACCTAAATCGATGTTTCTCTTTTACTTTTTCCTTTTTGCTTATCTCGTTAATAAGTTTTTTTGTGATATTTATGATTGATCGTTTCAAACGCGACACGTGTCAGCCTTCAAGTGGTAATTGGTTCTATTGCGATACCCAAAAACTCTCGTGATCTATTCCATAGCTTATTAACTATTATTATAGACGCCTACCGCATCAATATTTACAATCAATTTTTCCAATGTTTCTATTGCTCTTGAAACGATAGAGCAAATCTTTCTACTGAAATTCTCATTGTGTTAATTGTTATATGAGTAAATACGAGTAAACAAAGATTCGGAGGGCCATATCTAAGCTTTATTTGTTTAGTAATTTCTTTGGAAATTGTTGTTTACTTGTTGACCGTGCATTTTCAACCGACTGGGTGTTTCTTTGGTTGTAACGTTTTACAATTTTACTGCTCAGTTATTTCAAGAAAATTTTAATTTTTTCTTTAAAATACATTCCATCTCACTTTTAAAGCGATACCAAAAAGCGTAACAAATAGAGTTCCTTATTATATAACAAGGTGCTACAAATCTAGACAACAGAATGTCAATACATGATGATGCCTAAGTATACGTCAATGCTTAAATCCACAAATACGAGTTTATTTTATGAATTTCAAATACTGTATTAAGTTAGATGTGTGCAAAACGTAAAATTACGAATGACATCACGTACGTAAATATTGCTCGTGGAGATTAAGAACTTAAAATAATTCGATAAGTCCATGGAAAATGTAGAACGAATGGTGTAAAACGTGCTTGATTACATATTAGAGAATCTAGATTTGTATTCATAAAGGTTAAACGAATATAAAGATGCGATTAAACTGTAATATTGCGCTCAAAGTTAATTTGTATGCACACTCGTCTTATGAATAAGTTATTATCCATAGCTTCCTCTACTAGACAAGTAAAATTTCTCGCAAAAGTAACATATAATTGCTTTATATTAAGTCTCGTGACTAATATAGAAAAATTAGAGCCAATTGAAATAAAGAATATTTTAAAATATTGATAATTTACGTTTTACGAATTTCGTGATTAAAAAAGTATGTATAAGTCAGTAGTTTGGTTCGGACAGATAAGAAAAAGTATTTTTTGCAAGTTTATTTTAAAGCGAAAGAAAAAATTGATCTTCCTGAAATATTCAAAGACTAAACAATTAACTTTTTCATTATGAAAATTTTGCAAAACGTGTAGCTTCAACGTGTTGACTCTGTAAAGCGTACTTCAAACAAAATAATCTAGAATATTATGTTAATGTGCTAACATTTTTATTAATGAATCAAAAGACCGGTGTTTCAGAACGCTATGAAAGATGTCACGACAAGCAACGCGTTACAAGATTGTTGCTGAGAAGATATTTTTAAATGGAATAAAAGACACGTAAACGCGGTTTGTAATTGATCAGTGGCCAAAAATACGAGATAAGAATTAACATGCAATTAGCATGAAAGTCAAATTAAACATCGAAACGCGGTTTCGATTTGTAACCATTGGTTCGCATACTATGTATAACATAGCACTGGCTATGTTTACATATTGGGAACTAGAAGAAAACTGAGAGTTAATACCAAGGAAATGTAAAAGTGAAAATACGTAGAAAAAATGTTTACGTAGACGTAAACATCATGCGCCACATTCTTTTAAATAAACGAGCGAGTGGCTGAGCACGTGACGGCCGATCGCTTCTGAACTCTCCGCTTCTACTCGTCGCTTCCCTCTTCCTGACTTTATATCTCACGAAATATTTTAAATTTGGCTTTAGAACTTTCGGAATATATCGTTGACTGGGTTATCTATCACTCTGAGCAAAAAGTCGATGTTTTAACACTTGGAATCTAGCGATTCTAAAGTAGAATAGTTTCTTGTGAAAGTCTGGTGAGAATATGCGGTTTGTTAATAAACTATAATTAGAATTTTCAGAGTAGTCAGATGGAACCTCGCGATAAATGTATTCTATAATTAAAAAAGAATCTTTTTTGCAGCGTCAACGAGTCTGTTAAAGAGAAGATTGCGCTTAATATATTTTCTTTATACTACGGTAAATTTTTTAAAATTTTACTTATCCGTGTACATCAACAGACTATACTTCATAATTTGAGCATCCGAAATGGTTGAAAAGCTTTTTTCAAAGCTGAGATATTTTTGTTTATTATTATATGAGATATAAATTATTTTATTACCGAAGCTATCAGCGAGGATATGCTAGGCTTCCACAGTTCGCGTCTGCCTAATACGTAAATAAAAGAATTCGTCAAAATATTTGAGTCCCTAAATCTCTTTACTCTTAACCCTTTCTCTTTGCCAAGTTATTTTCGCTGTTTTCGCTGTTTTTGCTGTTCTCGCTGTTCTCGGATGGTGCACAGCTGACCAGAACTAATTAACGCTGTATAATACTTATTTGCTTTTGTTTGATTACTTTACAGTTTTCATGGGAATTTTCGGCAGAGAACAATACTCGTGATGTTTAAAAGCGAGTCGTGTATACCGCGCTATAAATTAAAATATTTAATGTGAAATAGTCGTAACTAGTGCCTCGAGAGATCAGAAATGTGATGTATTAAAATAAATGGACGAAAGGGCGCGATTTTAGTTTTGATCAAGTTACGACAATATGGCCTTCTTAATTTTATACAAGAGATAATTCATACGTCAATGAAAGTATCATACGTTTTATTAACAAAGCGCACAATTCAAATTTTATATAAAAATTCTCTTGTTTTCTAGCTGACTATTAATTTCCACTTGACAATTCAAATTGCAATAAAGTATTTCGAACCTCTTAATTAATTTAATTTCATTACCTGGTCTCGCGGTCAATACGTCTCGCGAGTCGAGCAATTTAATAATTTTATCATCGTTTTCACAATAACGTAAAATAATGTCGCTTTAAAATATTTTAAATGCCTGTTCGACTCCTGCTATTGATGGCGAATATAGCTAAGCTCGTAGTTGCCATCTTCATTCGTTCTATCGTTTGTCCAACCAACCGATTCCGCTTTGCATAACAGAGGTATGAGCGAGCAAGATACGCGCGCGCGCGTGTGTGTGTGTGAATGTTCTGGACAAGTAACGAAGTATGTTGGGAGTCGGGAGGAAGGGGTCATTTGAGATGAGAGTAAGAACGGGATTCGACCAGGGACAGATCGGAAAGTTGATTTATTACTGGGACGATAATCCTGCGATGGAGGAAGGCACGAGGAACTTTTTCTCAGCTTGAATCGTCATTGTAAGAGAACAGCTTGTTTGTTGGTCTAATATATATGTTGCTTTGTTGAAAGAAAGATCTATTCTAAAAGCGTATCGCAATTATTTATGTAATATTTTATAATACCAAAATTTTAAGTATATAAAATGTAATGCTCACGGTTAAAATAGTTTAGAATTTAGTTTTGGAATTTTTCTAGATGAGCAGTGCAGATTCGAAAATGTGCACCTTTTTATGACACAGAAAATAGATATTTACAACGTGTATTATTAAACATACTTTACTTTTTAATTGCATTCTATTCTTCTGAGACTAATTTTGCTTAATTTTAATGTAAATCTCATCGATTGATTAAGTTAATAATTGTTTGGTTCTTCTAAAGCTTCTGCTACACAAGATTTCCTTTCATTTCCATGTTGATGTTTTATTTGTTTTGTAATTTTGTTCTTTGCGGTGGGCGAATTTATAAATATGTGCTTCTCTTAATATCAGTGCAATACTTATGCAAATTGTGTCATAAATCTTTTCAAGTAGAGCATCATCGTTATCGCGTCAACGGACTATACATCTTTTTTAAATAATTTTGACGTCCTCCATTACGTACGGAAGGCTGTCGACGATCGTACAAGCGAAGATAAAAAGGGAATGAAATTTGTTCGATGTCAGAAAAGCAACCGGGAGGGGGTAAAATTATAAAGTGGTATAGGACAAAGAAAGGTGAAACATCGTCGAGCGAAAAGACCTAAACTATAATTTGTCGTTTTAGTGGAGGCGAGCACTATTGATTATAAATGAGTTTCGCTTCCGATTTTTTTTCGCGGTAATAAGCCTTTCAGGGAAATAAAACACGTACGTATCCATTTTAATCAATATTACTGATACAGGAAAAAGTTAGTACTTCAGCGATCGGTATCAGATTCTTACTCGAGAAATTCTTCAATTTCCAATAACTGTATAAAAGTACAATTTAACTTCGAAATTTACTAGTTTTTGATGATACAATAAAGTGGCAGCTATCTCTATTGAACGTATCTTGTGACGTAATGATTTTTTGGAATAATGAAAATTTAGAGAAAACGTAAAATTTACGAAAAAGAATAATTCGTAAAAGCTACATTTTGTGCAAAATTATTAATTCTGTCTCGTAGCTGTCATGGTTGTTTTTACTCGATACGCTATTGCCGTCGAAAAATGTAAATTACACATTCGTACTTTAACTCTCCGTTACAGTGTGCGTGATTGATACATTTTTCTACTTTTCTCGAGAAATCAAGTCTCATTTTTACTAAAATCATGTTACGTTTCGTATTTCCTTTCTCTTTTTTATTACGATATTTCATTGGTTGCGTGGAATTTTTTATCTGTTGGCTACAACGAAGGTTTACGATCGAGCATTTTCAGGGTCTGTTTACGATTTGGCGGTTTCCTAAGGGAATCTGCTTTTGGAATACATGCATACAAGTCTACGTTATGAAGATCTCGTTTTATACGTATTTTTATTGCAAGATCGACATTCTGGTTTCGCTTAATGACAGTTTAGAAACACACATTTTTATTATGTAGTTTAGGAACGGTAAAAATACAAAGTGCTTTGATATAATTTGAATTTATTGGACTTAACTAATGATATTTGGAAATAAATCGACAAGATTAAACAAGCGTAAGATTATATGGCATTTCAAGCATTATAGTAATCGAGGGTATTATAAAAAATTAATTATTTTAGTTATAAAGTTTATTTTATTTTCTTCTTGAAGGATATTTTCTAAGGAAACGTTTTACTCGATGCAGAGGTACAAATTAATAAATAATTTGTCTTTCATGCCCTACTCTAAGCGAAATATCTAATGATGCATACTTATAACACAAAAGGTGTTACTTTGGCTAATACACCGAAATAGTTTAGCAATAGAATGAACGTGCGTATCTCAAGATATCCTTGCTTCATCCTGACTATACGTATCAATCTCTTTTGTTCGCTTTTCGGTGTTACAATGAAGCGAAATCTAAGAAGAAACTTCCAATATCAAAACAGAAATTACCTTATATTTCTGTCAAACGTGAAAATTCAAGTACAATTTTCACGTTTTTATTAAATAATGTTTTTATTAAAAAATCCAGTGTAATCATTCGGCGGTAACAATTTTTAGAAATTCGTTAAATACTATAATTTTAGAATATGCATTGTAAAATTTTATTGGTAAAATTAATATTTTTACTCAATGAAAGAATCGTTTTCCGGATAGTTTGTTCCAATTTGTTCCAAGTAGAGGCAATATATGTTGTACATTAATCTTTTCGCTGCAATCATTTCACTAATTTGTCAATGAAATTTAAAATATCCTTCTATAACGTTGTACATTTATTTCTATCTTTAATTTTCCTACTTTTATAAATCTCCCTTTATGATATGAGTAGAGTTCTGGCACACTTCTGTATTCTCTATCTTTCTTTTTTTTTACTCTGTCCACATGGTCTTGGATAGCATGAAGGATGAGAAAACAAAAAGTAATGAAAAGCTATAAAAAGAAGGACAACTAAACTAAGTAAAAGGTGTTCGCCCGGACCAAATTTATATTTTTTATATTTTTAATTTTACTTTCTTAGCATTGATTGACCAGTGCAATTAATTGGAAATATTATCGATCGATGATAAATATATTGAGAATTTACATCACTCTCTTTATTTTATATTATATTGTTCTGCCTTAGAAAACTTAATTGGACTAATGCATTTTTGATCTGATGTTAAAAAATAATTTTAAAACGTGTCAAATTTTACAGGTATTTCTGCGCGTAAGAAATTAAAATTAACGATCGATTCGTCGATATAATTTGATATTAACTGTGGTGAACGAAGCCAAGCTCGCGCTCAAGAATACGTGTATACATGTGCACCCGTGTACTTTTAAAAATGACGTTATCAAATAAACTACGTTTGATATAAGAAAATTAGCAAAATATCTATTTTAGTAAAACGAAGCTCATATTTATTGATAATGCCTGCACGGGAAAAGTATTTTCAAATAAGTTGCTTGTACGAATTAAATTAAATTTCAATTTTTTCACCCAATCGTCAGAGCTTTGGAAAACAAAGTTAGTTTATTACGTTGGAAAATTGTCCTTTTTCTCATTGTGCATGAAAAGTATGATTTACATTATGTCAAAATGATAAAAGACATAGAATTTTACGCGTTGGAAGCCATCAGTTCACTTTTAAATGAAAAAGAAAACTGCGAGTTCTGAGAATGAAATACCAAAAAGAGCTCGTTTCCCCTGATTTGAGCAAACTTTTATGAGCGTCTAAAATACGCTTCATATCGGAATTATCGTTAGCTCTTTATACTACGCTTGAGAAAAAAAGAAAGAACCTTCTCTTACGCTCTATTGCTCTAGGATATTATTAAAGGCCTTTTTAAAATACAAAAGCTTCGACGTAGCATCATCGTAAAAAAGAGGAAATAGCCGTAGAAGGACGATTGGAAATTAGCTGACTTCTCGAAGGCTTGAGAAAGAAACAAAGTCCTGGTGCATTGTTACGCGCCAGGACTTTGCTTTTTCTCATGGATCGGTACTCAATCTTTCCTCGCCCAATGACATGAAAATGTTTTCCGCTCATAGTGGAACGATAGATGCGATGCCACGACCAAAAAAGTCTAATTTTACAGTTGAATAATTAACCGAAAAGTCATTTACGAGAATATTTGTTTAGAATTTCGCTGCGTTATATCGAATGTTTTATAGCGCGCTAACGTTCTCAACGAATGATCGGTATCTCAGTGGTCGTTTTCAATTAGACCATATTCACCAATAGATCATCAGCTTTTATCAGCTTACTTACGTTAAAGCTTATCATTAAGGATTATCAAGCTTCGAGTTTTAATATTTCAATTTATCGTAATGACACCTCGATCGCTCGAGATCCGAGTAGTCTAATGCACTTGATCGTTAAACCGTTCGTCAAATAGTCAAACGCTCGCAAGTGGTGCGTACCCTGCAAAGAAAGCAACCCGACTAGTCAACGTCATTTTTAATTACGCAAAGACCTCGTAGCTTCGATCGAGACCGAAAACGTAATTTTAATCGCAAAACAGCGTGGAAGATCACGGACTGTTAGCAGTAGCGGCACTATCGTTAATTATCGAGAACCCAGTTCGAAGGACAAAAGCAAAGCGAGCCGTTGTCCCGGACAGACACAAAGACCTCGTACACGAGCCCTCGTCCTGTTTATCTCGGCGAACATACTTCCAGCGTCGCTGAGTCTCCCGGATTTATCCGGCTCCGTGTGCCGCGTATAAACGTATCTCGGTGCGCGTCGTTCATCGCGGTGATAATCATCGCTTCTGCCGCGGCCGTCGCAGATTTATGTCTTGGAGATTTGTGCGCGCGCGTCGATCGAAAATTGAGGGGCTGCCAACTGCGCTGCGGTGGGGTCCTGCTCCTGCTGCTGCTGCTGCTGTTGCAACTTCTGAGACGAGTAATAAAAACTTTTTGGACTCAAGTCAGAAGGGCGTTCGTATTTCGCCCGTGTATATACACAGGGGCCTGGTTTATGTACTTGGAGCGTGGGTCGAGTTCATGTGCCCCCCTCCGTCCACCCGCCATCACAATAGTTCTTGCACGCTGTATTCGCTGTTTTTTTTTTCCTTTTTTGAGACTCGAGTCGGGGAAAGGGGAAGAAAGTCGGAAGATGGGACCTTCTTGGCGACGAGGCGTACGCGTACGCGTGTCTACGAAGTGTCAAAAGAGTGAAATTTGTCTCACTTACGGAGGCTCTGTTGCTTGCAAACGTATTGTAAGGCTTGCACAAGAGACTCTTTACATTTTTATAAATATTTAAACTCCGGAGTATTTACAAGGGACAGTGAAAAGTTCGTTATCCAAGTTTTCTCATCGCAAAGTTCAAAGCATAGAATACGAATATTCTGACTCGGATACTTTGATCAAAAAATAGTCATACACCATTCGTGAATAATGAGGAAAATCAACTTTCAAATGCGGTAGCGTATTAGAAATTTTGTAAAAACTATTATAATGCCAAGTTACAAAATCTTGGATATTAAATCCACGTTCAATGTTTGCTCATTTAATAATGTATATTCGATCTTGCGTTGTCCACCTTATCTTTGTTTTTGAAACACGTGTAATTTTATCATTTTCTAGCTCTTTTTAAACAGATCTTTGTGCAAAGCCTCGAACCTTTGAAAAATACAAATAAGAAAGACAATTGTACGAATTAAAAAAATTTTACACTCTATTTATTTAATTATGCATGAATCACGTGCTCAACTAATTCATCTTGTTTATTTCTTTGTTACAGGTGAGTACGCGTCAAGAACTTTAACCCTGCATTCATTCTGTAAGTTAATTTACCTTTTTTCGCTAATTTTGCTCTTTCATAAAATCGAAATAAAAGATGATCTGGAAAAAGCATCCAGAAAGGAATAAAATGTAAAGAGCAAGTGTTCGTCTTCTCCAATGACTCGCGTAAATTGGGAAGGAATCTGCTTTCTCTTTTCGGACAATTCGTTGTCGTCTTTCTCCTCGTCTTTCTTCTCGACATTCTCCAAGCGAGAATAGACGCACTGCGATACGTGAATTAATTCCTCGACTGACTCGTTAGGATGTAAATTCCTCGTGATAGCAACTGAGCAGTGCCGCCTAGACAGGATTTCAGATTCCGCGTTCCATCCACTTCGGCTTGTCTTCTTCCATTTGGGCTCTTCTCTATCTCGGACTTTCTCTCTCCCTCTCTTGGATCGCATGTTACTCAGCAGGTAATAATAGTAATGAGTTACGTCGCATAGTAAGGAAGTTTCGACTATGTTTTATGCACTACAACATTTACGACTTTCGTTCGTTTTTGTCTTTCTTTGTTTCTCTCTCTCTCTCTCTCTTTCTGCCTTTTTCTTCCGTTCTCGTCTCCTATTCTTCTTTTTCTTACCTTAAAAGTAAAATAATTAAGTTTTTAAGCCACTTTTACTACTTTGCTTGAAATTTATTAAAAATGAAATGATAACGGAATTTCTAAACTTTAGGAAATTGATATTCATCCATTATCCATATGACTAGATAAATATATTTCTTTCGTTAAATTAATTTACGGAAATAGTAAGAGAATTTACATCCTAATTAATGAAGAAGTTTATAGCAGTTCAAATTCAAACTTACTAAATTTAACTAATAATAAAGACAACCTCTTAATGAATCCTAATATCGTTACTTGTAATATTTTGCAGCTCTGATTATGTATACTTACTTAAAAAAGAAAAAGCAAAAGAAGAAATTTGATTACTCTTACATGTTTGATAAGCAGGTTATATAAAATTTCATATTTCTGACAATACATAAGTATCTACTTTCATTTATTTCTATCGATCTATCTATTAGTCTCTTGATTGTGTCATCGTCGTCTCTCTCTCTCTCTCTCTCTCTGTCTTTCTCTTTCTACACCTCTTGCAGAGTCACTCGTGTCTTTTACTACCCTGTCGACTGAAGTCTAACGAGAGGGAAACTGAGCAGGAAGAATTTCACGAGAAACGCCAGATACGAACGTCAAGCCATCACTTTGAAAGGCTGTCACTTCTCTCTCTCTCTCTCTCTCTCTCTCTCTCTCTGACACACGCACGCACACATTCACTCTATGTATCTCTTCGGTCGTCAACAGAATTACAAAACCCGCTCTCCACGTAGTTGCGTAGTTCGCGCCACGTGGAAGAATGAAACAGACACTGGATTGACGTTAACGTTTGAAGAGGCTTCCTACGTGTTGGGAATTGTTCTTTCCGAAAAATACTATAAGTTTATCACTGTCTCCGATTGGACCAAGCGCTTTATAAATTTGAATATATCCCCAAAACATTATTTTCCTTAAGAGATATGGTTAAATCTTAATGTTGTAAAGTTAACTGGAACAGCAATTATTTACTCACGATAACGTTAATAATTATTTATACGTACAAGTTACAAGTTACAAAATATAATAACACGGTATTTGCGAGAGTTCACTCTCGTGGAAAATTCTATTGGACTTTTTAATAAAATGTAAATAAATTCAATGGAAATACTCAATTCGCTATTTCTTGTCATGTACTTCTTGATGGACTTGACATGGCGAGTACTTTGGTTGCCGCGCTGTTGAGCTTCAGGTGAGAAGGAGAAGTCTATGCGCAGAGAGATTAAAATTTCTTAACCATTTCTGCATCCATGAGGTACGATGATCCTGTCGCACAAATCGCTGTATAAGCCGTTTAGGCAACGTCCATTCCAACCAAACGAACAACTACGTGCACGTTTATAAGTCGAAACAAATACAAGAAACTCGTGTATTTACGAGAAAGTAAAATTAAAATAGCATATTTCGAGTTCATTACTGTTGGTCATAATAAACATAATAGTCTATTGACTTTTTTTCTTTATATTTATAAATGTTTTGAATTATATTTAATTGGAAAACAGCTTTTAATTTACTGCCTGCTATATACTTAATATACTTAACTTAATAAGGTAGTTACATAAGGTCGTGCAAGAAGGGTCTATCTTTACGTCTGAGTAAATTAAAATTTTTCTGCTCTCTCTCGGTAAATTTTTTCGACACTCGTAAATAAATACTTTTTCCACTGAAATTTGTAATATCTGATTATTAATCGTTACGCCACCGTGCATAACTAAAGGAAAATAGGTCGACTGAAAAAACGCGCCATTCGTTACGGAAGAAAATAAAGGAATTGATGATTAGAGCGCACAATGGGCTGGGAGGAGGATGTGTGCAACAACTGGAGTGAAATAAAAGAATGACGGGGATATCTTACCACAATAATGGTCGCGCTTGAGCCACAGTGCAAATTCGCAAATTCCCATAAGCGTGGTTGTGCGCAGTCGCCTACTCACACTAGTTGAAAAATAAATAGATGAATGCACATCGGAAAGATTGATAGATAGACAGAGAGAGAGAGAGAGAGAGAGAGAGAGAGAGAGAGAGAGAGAGCATGCGTTCATGGTAGTCGTATACGAATACGTGGCTGATGTAATTCGAATGCCAATTAGGTGGATAATTAGTCGGGGTGCTGGGCAAATAAAGAGAGGAGACAATAGGCGTCGTCGTGGTCCAATGACAAAGCGCGTGCGCAGAAGACCCACATCCAGAGGAATATGCATGTTACGTGTGCGAACGGTCCTATGCGAGCGAGCGAGAGAGAGAGAGAGAGAGAGAGAGAGAGAGAGAGAGAACGAGCGAGCCGAAGAGAATAACAGAGTGAAGGAGGAGGAGCTCTACAGCTATGCGGTTGGCTATACATGTGCAATGTATTTGGATTGTGAATTGAATGTGAACACGAACAGAAACGAGGGTCTTTAATTCCTAGTTCATTTACTTCTGGACAACAGCATATTTGAAAGTAATGGGTATCGATAGTTTTCAAGTTTATCACATTTTAGTCAAGCGTTTCTAATTAAATACTAAGTTTGTATGACTCCAAATTCGTAATGGAATATAAGCCAAAGCAGAACAAATAATGCAAATAATTTTCAGATGTATATGTAGGAGGAGTAGTAGAATGTCGTTTTAATTAGCAAAAATTATCTACATGACGTAAAGTATCGAACAGGAGTAAACTTAAATTTATTATCTACCTATTTTATGTTTTACCATGACAAACTGAAACTCATACTCAGTTAGGTATTAGGTGTTACTCAATATTTTTATTCATTTTACTTATCTTTTAGTTTACGTTAACAATAATCCGAAGCGGTATAGGTTATACATATGCCGTGCGTATATGTATTTTACTTTTTTCATTGGGTTTTTGAACAATGACGAGATTCTCTGATTTTGTTGCTATTCGAAATGTTTATTCCGTGTGATATGATCGTCGATATTCTTTCATAAAAAGTTACCGAATGCCTCTGAAACACATTTTTATTAACAATAAACTGCTGGGCTACGCGGTATACGTACGCGTACGAATTCATTTAAACAATGTTTTAACTACGACGAGATTCTGATTTATTCTTGAAAATCTGTTTATTTGTTGATTGTTATGTGAGTATGTATAACGTAACGCACCGATAAAAAGTTGTCGAATCCTAATGGCATGATGTTGTTAAACAATCATGTGGTAGTCGCATATGCTTATCGGTAGCGCATGGGACGTGTTTATTTGCGGATGTTTTTGACAATACTGCTAAATATTTTTATTGTCATTCCTATCCTTGGCTCTTGGGCACTAGAATTATGCAATTGTTTTGTTAAAATATTAATAATTTTTGTATTCGTAGTCTATTGCAGGAGGCGGTCTTCCGCGAGTAATCTTACACGTCGCAGCTTCTTTTTGTTTTTAATAAGTTTCCATGCGCGATAAAAATTTCTTTATTTTTTTGGTGATTGATTATGATTGCTGTTTATGATAGTTAGTGAAAATTTGAATTTTTAAATTTTTCATCCCCTAGTAAGGGTTGAAATTGGGTTTACTTTTAAGATTTTATCATTTTTTGTCAATGTTGAATCGTAGCTGTGTGATTTACGTAGATTTTCAAAAGAAATTTCAAGTTTTGAAAAATTGGATTTTTTGTCGGAGTTCCAACGTTGGAAGCTTCAGGCTCATTTTAACCAAGGGCTCTCAGTGGTAAGATAAAAGTTTATTTCAAATTTCAAGAAAACCGATCGAGTGTAAACGGAATTTACTCAAATAATTCAAAATAAGTAATTATTTTGGCTTGAAATACTTGTGACGGCGGAGTAAGCAGCGTAATAGTTTCTAATAAGTAAATTCTATTGTCATTTCAAGCGAGTCCAAGTGATTTCCAAGTGAACGTAAACAATTGAATAAGATATAAATCAAAGGAAAACAAAGAATGTAAGAAAGATACGGTTAGAAGCGGATGAGACATAAACGGAAAGAAGAGTAGGAGAAAAATGCAAGTAGCTCACGCGGAAGCGAGTTTTAGTCAGTTCGAAGTGATTGCCAAAAAGGATTTACCTCGCGGGAATTTACGGCGAGTTGAACGCGAAAATGGCAATTTGTAGGCCTCTCGGTGATTCTCCTACTGTATCTCATTCGGAAGAAAGCGCTCGAATGACTTTAACGGGGTTCTAAAGCTCTTCTTTTTTGCATGACTCTCTGCCAATGAAGGCTGAGCATTTAAGAGTATTACGGGTTGCGAAATTATCGTTTGAAGCACGAGGATCGCGCAAATACGTATGTAAGCTGTAATTGACAAATGGCAAGGGAAGTTGCTCGTGATTTATTACTCGGAAAAAATTGCCGGGGCAACAGTCTTATTTAAATTATTTGAAAACTTGTTTGAACAATTTTACTTGCATCGATACGCTCATAGATTTACGCGTTCGCAAATGCGTCGTTACGACCTCGTTGAGGAAGAAGAACTTCGCATTGTAATATTCCTTTCGTAATACGGACCAAGTGGTATTCGCGATGGAAAATTAATGGGAAATTTATTTAGAATTCGTGAACGGTAATTGCAGTTGTACGGGCTGATTTTTAATAGCGTTTCGTAAAAGAAAACTATTCGAAACTGCTCAAGTGAAAAGCAAACTATAGAAAGTGGTACTTTAGTGATCAAATGGGATCAACTATCCGCTCTTGACATAACGATTAAAGTGCAATTGA
The DNA here is from genome assembly GCA_018907045.1 of Wiebesia pumilae. NCBI lineage: Eukaryota > Metazoa > Arthropoda > Insecta > Hymenoptera > Agaonidae > Wiebesia > Wiebesia pumilae. The sequence continues at coordinate 5,569,505 of JACCHZ010000022.1, forward strand.
AGATAGGCGCGTGATTGGATCGATGATTAGCCTTCCAAGATGACGTTATAAATTATTTAAATTCAGACTTTGCGCTTAATATTTCATCAGCGCTTGCAACGTTGCATTAGAATTACAGATGAACGTGAATATCCACAAACGCAAAATGTCCGTAAAACCGAATCTTGCATAGGACGTAGTGATTTTTTCTTTATTTATTTATCTCCCGTTTCAATTCCAATTCCACTCGTTAGAAAACTCAAACTCCGGTGTTCCGAGATGCGATGATAGCATTTGGTTCGCGGTGCGCGCATGGATTTGCGATCGTTGCGATTTTTGTTAAGGGACTCGTCACAAGAATCGGTCGATTTCCCGCTGAGTTTTCCACGATTCCTTGAGACGCGAATTGTCAGGCAACGCGGCTGGAACTTCCCTTCGATTTACCCTCGCGCGCTCGTGCAATGAAAGCTTAACTGCTCAAGCAGAGCAGCGTATCACAAACACTTGCAAGTTTTAGATACAGTTGACGAGTGCTCCTTTCTTTTATTCGCTTCCGGCTTGTGAAACCGTTCACGCGTTTATACGTTTAAACGCTGCTCTTCGATATCTCGAGCGTTCAAAAATTGTTACGTTCTACGTTCCTCTGTTGTCGCATTGAGTCACCTTCGTGTGTTTTTCGTTTGGAGAAAAATTCTTGAATACGGATGATCTTTGAGAATGCAATCTGTAGAGCTTATTATTTGCTCGTGTATGTATCGTCGATTAATTCCACAAAAGCATAAAGAAAGTACGCGTACTACTGACGCTTAATGCATTTTTTACCGGCGATACGTTTCATTCGATATTAACAATAGTTTATTAGCTAAATTATTTGTTTAGCTGCCGAGTAAAAATGATTTACTCGGCAACTCTGTGGAGTATTTCGTTTGATGGACGGTAGTTCGAGGGTCGTAAAATAAATGAATTCGCACGACATGTGTTTTGGAAGTGTAATCGTCGAGTAATCGTAATTTGTAGACCAAAGATTTTGATTCTTTACAAAGTAATAAGGGACATATTGCATTGTTTATCGCTATCGTTTTCCAAGACTTGGTCCGATTAGTGTTTCGTTCGTTAGATTAGAAATACTATCATTCGTTAGAAACAATTTCTACTTGCCGTTTATTCAACTTTTCGCCAAATTGAACTCTGCGTATCAAGGGAGTAACTACGTCGTCTAAGCGAAAGGCATTTCAAGACATTCGAAAGAAATTCAAACGGTAAATCAAATTTAATTACTTTCCATTTTATTTTCTACATATTATCCGTTTCACTGAAAACTCATGAAAAACGATATAGTCGATATTAATTCACGGTTCGTACTCATTGAAAATCTCCTTTATAGCGTGGCAACTTTAAAAAAGTAATGTATTCTAATTGATTCTGTTCTAAGATAAGGCCATTAACTCTCTTGGAGTGGTAGTAATTTTATTGAAAAATGACTCGAAGTATTATTAAGAACAGCATTCAATGTATAGTTGCAAAAATTCTAATTAATAATCGGTATAATTAGATTGATGATTTGATTTGATTTTTTTGAGATAAGCAAACAAGTTAAGAAGTATCTGACAACTGACAAATTTACGAGCGCGCAGTCTTGAAGCTGATGTTAAGTAGCTCATTAAGAGACAACTACAATTAAGTCTTAACCGAAGTTCTCCGAGGCCACTGAAATTAATTTCCACTCATAATTAAGTATTTTCTTTTGTTCCTTTCTTTTTCTTAATTAGCCTGCATAATTTTTTCGCATCCATCATCAAAAATTTGATTACGCGTACAATGTACTTGCTCTCATAAGAAAGAAACAAAGCCACAGTCCAAAGCTAACAACAGCATCCAATTATGATTTTGAAATAAATTCTTATGTCAATCACTGTTACCCAGATAAAAGAGCTCACTGCAAACTCTTGTATCTCGTTCGTCAAAATGAGCCTGTCGTTCGATTAAAATGTTATTAATTAATGTTTGCATGCGAGAATCAAAGTGATATCGAAGTGGCCGTATTTCGCGAATACTGGACAATAATCTCAAAATTGCCAACTTGACTCCGATGTGTTTTAACGAAATCGTCGTGATAAAAGACGCGTCGTTGACGCAACGTACGCATCGTCAGCCGGACGTCCTTCCATTTTTAAGACCTCGAGTCGATTGCGAGAAATCGCGAGGAGGAAAGTGGAAGAGGGAAGAGGGAAGTGGGAAGGGGCTGGGGGGGGGAAATAAGAAGAATAAGAAGCGTCGGCGAGAGGAAATTCGCATTCGCGACGACCTTTCCAGGCAGATGAGATTTTTCTCCTCTGCCTTCGTTCTCTCGGGTACAATGGCGTAACTTGGAAAATTCTCTGCGAAAAAGATCGAAGGAAAGAAGCGTGGATGAGTGCTCCGAGGCTGACGAAGTTGACACACTTTTAGGGAGAGTGGATGTTCGCTAGAGGAACCGATGCTCTTCCCGACAACCGAACAATGCCACCCTGGTTGGTCTGTCTCTTGTGCCTACGAAGCTCTGGAGGTGGCGGTTGGTTTTCTTTCCTTGGAAATCTGCTCAATTTTAAGCTGAAATTTCTTCGCGTTACTGAGAATGGCACTTCTCTTCCGTATTGCGCGCTTTATCACGCAAAGTGATGTTTGATCGTTTTTCAGCTTGGATTTGTCAGAATGGATTTGAATTACGGTCCTTTTATGTACTTCTAATTATTCGTGTCTTTTAAAAGCCTACGAGTTTTATTAGATTCTTTATTAGATAGGAAATTAATTTATGCAACTACATTTAAATTTACATACACCACGGTTACGTTACGTTTGCATTAATTTGTAATCTGATATAATGTTAAATATTCATTTTTTCCGCGCAAGTGAGTAAAGGTTTCATTGTACCTTTCGTACGTTCGTTGTGCGTTTCAATTATCTCAACTAGTAGCCTCGGTTAGAGAACCGAGGCTTATTCAATACGCGAGACGAATAATGTGTCGGAACGAGAAATCCATCCTTTAGCTTTCGTTCGAACTTGCTTACAAGGTGTTAAAAATTTCTTAGAATTAAGACTGCAATTAATATTTAATAGTGCCGATTAATTAATGTTATAACTTCTACATGAGAGAAAATCGAGGCCGTAATTAACTTAACAAAATAAACATATTCCTTGGTCAGTTATCATTTTAATTCATAAGAATCGTGTATTAAGTACCATTCAAAGTCATTATTCAAGTATTTAAAAGACCAATGAATTTTAATCGCAATATACCGAAAGTTTTATAAGATATTATATTACATTTTCATTCTTTAACTATCTAATAATTACAGGCTCACGAGTAATATTTTATCATAAAATAAAGTAGAAAAAACGTATTCAATTAATTATATAAAAATAATTATTAACAAATGATACCAATCTTTGGCGGCTGATTTAATAAATAGTTGTAACTTGGCGCACCTCTGTTATTTATAGTTTTCAATTTTTCCGAATTCTAGAAGAATAATTATCCGAATATTAAATTGCAGAGTCGAGAGAATTTCCTTTCGGTAACGTAGAATAACGTGTAGCGATTATTAATTTTTTAATCGAATTAAACTTCTTAACATGGCTAAAATAATCCATTTTCTTATAAAGAGAAACTTGTCTTTTTAATTTCCCTGGTATAAAATTCTTGTTGTACCTTATCAACGTTCAGTCTAATATTTTACATCGCGTTCTCGATGTAATTCAAAACGCTTAAAATTGTACCAACTCTCAGCATCGTATGCATTAGTCATTCGACAGACAGCGGAAATTCGACGATGATGTTAAAAATAAAAGTATTTTATTATAGAAATAGGGATCAAATGTGAAAAGCGCAATAATCCTTGTACATCACTTTCAGTTTATTTCACATATTGATTCACACATTATTGAAGCATAGAATCATCGATACCTAATTTTGTTAAAAGTATGTTTATGTAACCGCGTTCGTGCTCGCGTTGTAGCTCCTAAACTGTAACTTATAAATTTATCATTGGCTTAGTTGACAATGCAGGGATAATGTTAGGTGTCCAAAATATCGGTATTATCGTTATTATTACAAAAGTTTTTTTGTTTTGTTTAAAAACATTATTTGTGTTTTTAAAACGCTGGAAAATCATATTTGTAATTTCTTATGCCAATGCTTTTGTATTGCAACCGTCGTTTAATTTTTTCGTCGTCCTAATTTTACTTTAAACAATGATTATAAAAATACCTTGCCTTTAATTGTCCACCTTTCATCTTAGCGATTGATTCCTCTTCTAACGGTAACTACAATAAATCCTTTATGTTTCTTCAAATATTAAATAACATTTTTTATAGATGTACTGAATACTTTGAATCTGCGATACGTGTGCAAACTTATTTAACATGAAATTAATTAACACCATACGTTTCGTTAGGCAGAGAATTTTTAAAAATGCACCGCGTTCATAAAATTAATTTATAATTTAAATACTTATTATACGCATAAGTATCGAGCTCGTGTAGTCGAGTAATAAATTTTGTAAAGTCCGAGGATCGATACAGATCAATTCTTTTTCGATCTTAAATTTTTGTACTGCATGACAAATAGCGTGCAATTTCTTTTCGTGCACACGCAACTAACGTCTCTAGAAAATCTCTTTTCGTCTGCACGAGAAGCTTTGACTATTTGTCTACTATACATGCCAAGGATAATCATTAAGGACAGCATCAGGAAGTACATACATCACGCAGAAAGCGACCCCATCAACTGTCTGCCACTCTCATTCTTTACACTTTTTCTCCAACTCCTATCTCTCTATTTCCCTCTCGAATATAGATCATCACGCTTCCGTTTTTATACTTTTCTCCTTTCTCTTTACCTTTTTCTGTATTTTTCTTCTATACAATCTCTGTATATTTCTTTTCTTCCGTAAGACATTCTTATTGATTTGTTCTCTTTCACATGTTGGCTATTTATCCGTTTTTGCCCACTCGATCATAATATATGTTTCGTAAATTTTACCTATAACCTGTTTCACCGTTTCATAGACAAAGATAGCTTATTATTCTTCTATTTATCCTACGCAAGATTAAACTGTATTCGAGTCTCCGATTTTGTTTTACTCACGTGTATCGATATTATTTAACATTTTGTAAATATTTCATCGTAGGTCGACACAAGTATTTCTCAATTCACTTGAAAAGCACACGTATTTATAAAGATAATTAATCACGTTTTCCAGCAAACATTTGTCAATCGTTAAATAACAATGTCATAATCATCTAAGCCGCTTATTCGCCGACTATTGCGTTTTGCAAATTATAAGCATAAATATCGCGTCACAAACGACACTAGTCATGGCATTAATAATGAGTTTAATTGAAATAAGTCATTACACCTTATTCCATTATGGCAGATAGCGAGGTAATTTTCTCGGCCAATTTGCACGTATTTACCACACCTTTCGCGAAATAAATTAACAATTGCTATACCAGTTTGCCAGTTGCATTAGTGTAAGCTAACTCAACGATATTTTATGTCTATCGCTCTCTCCGTCGACGTTCATTCGGCTATCTATCGCTATCCTTCTTTCTTAATTGCTTCGCGACTGCATCTAATTTCCTTCCACTCTTTCTTTTTTGTACGAATTACTAGAGCGTTTTCCAACAAATGCTCAAATATATTAAGGTGTGCTTTACATCCGCGCGTGTTTCGATTTGAATTCTTGATGTACTCTTCGCTATGTAAGCCCGAGATTTTTACCGATCAAATGCAAACAGCAGTCGTCAGCTGATACTTGAAAGAAAAGTAAAAGCGTCCTTTCATTTCTTATCGCGAGAATGAACTGACCACGAATGCGGACGAGTGATTATTGACGTTAGTCCTTATGCTTGCGATATGCGCGGTAGACAATTTTTATAACTAGAATGGCTAATTTGAAGCTTTAATTGAATCCTTGTAGTGAAATTATCGTGGTTATATAAAATCATTATAAAATGCAGAATATAATACTACTAAGGCAGGCTTAAATACTCACCAATAACAAAGTAATTTCATCGTTTAAAATTAACGAGACCAATGCGTTAATATTATTACTTGAAATTTTTCAAGGGATTATGTATAATAACATCCTACCACTTACGACATTAGGTTCAGAAAATATATCACTATGAAAATATATACTACAATTTTACAAGCATGAATTTTCAAAACGCAAGGTTTCAGGATTAATTCAAATGAAAATCATATTTCGGTCTTGAAGAATCAATTTTTGTCTACGAAATTTTGATTAATCGCGCAAAGTAAAATATTATTTATATTATTTGTCGCGCACTCGAGTCCGTTGTAGTTATTGCTTATCCGAACGGTATTTTCAAAGTTTATTTCTAAAAATCATTTACCGATTGAAAAATTATCCCTGAATTAATTGTAGCTAATTTTCGACGGATGTCGCCAATAAATCCTCGAAAGCGAGTCTCTGTTCGACAGTGGATATTGATACTTTTCTCTTAACGAAAGTCGCCCATTACGAGAATTGATTTTTGCGATCTTCCGCCGACGCGTTTCTTTCCTCTTCTTACTTAACTACACTTTTTATTTCGTCCTCTTGCGCTCTCGCATCTTTTTATACGGCATTTTTTGCTAAGTAATTTGCGAATAGCTTTTCTTTTAACTATTTCACGGGAGGAAGGGCAAGGGAAAGGTTTCGCGAGTTCGACTTGGCTGCAATTCATTTTGTTTTTGCCGTCTCTCTGAGTCATTGCTCTATGCGCTTGTAAAATTACTTGTCGTTAGTGATACATGTTTTTCTCTTGCAGTCCTTGCGACAGAAAGTGCATCGTAAATAACGAATATATCCGTGGGGTGGTAAGGTCAAAAATATTTTTCATGAATTTCATTTTTATGGAATGTTTCGAGTCTTGCGCACCGCGGTGGCTACAATTTTCGAATGTACGATATGCCTTAGAGGAGGATTGAACAGAGATGGTAGTAGTTTCTGCGAGATTTCGTCGCAATATTTCCACTCCAGCGTTAAAAAGTACATAAAAAGCGTTAAAAAGAATTGGAGCCATTTGATCGAACGTAATCATCCGATGCATAACAATTCGAGAAAACATTTCGTGAATTGTTTTTATTTTCTCATGGATTAGCTCGATTGTTTTGACTTCAAGAAATTTGATTTCCGTTCGCATACTTTCTCATCGATGACATTATTAAGACAGTAGTTTGAAAATTCTAAATCGTACAATATATCAACTACATTTTAATTTTCCGTAAATTCATTAGACTATGCATTTATTAGGAAAGCATGGCTGTGCAAAAGATCGATCAAGTTCTTAAGCATTGAAAATTTCTTTTCTTGAAATTATTTATTTTTGTTAAAATGTCATGGGAAATATCAAGAAGCCTTGGAACGAACTTTAAATTAAGAAACTTTGAGTGCCGAGTTACGCGTTGAAAAAGATTAAACAAACTGCGCATAAGCTTGTCCCCGGGGTTGTACAGCTACGAAATTCGCATTGCAAGGAATTGTCATACCACCCCCGCTTACTTCTTAAATCGCCTGCGAAAAATATGTACAGTCATTATTAGCGTTTACGTCGATAAGTCTTGAGATTGTAGCTTTAATAAAATTTTATATCAAGGACTCGCCTGAAGCTTTCACCCTTGGATACGAATTTATCATTTGTTGTCTACCTACGGAGTATTTGTACGCAAACTTTTTCTTTGTCTAGTTTTACTCTTTTGGTTGCAAGCAAATTTAAAAGAAGTATTTTCAAGTTCTCACTGCTATAAATTTTAATTAGGTGTTCCTAATTTAAGATTCTCATTTCTTCTCTTTTATTACATTTATTCAACGGAAAAATGGCCCCGTTGTACCGTCTAAATAACAGAGAAAAGCAAGAAAATAATAATAATAACACGAAATTTGTCGTGAACACAAATAATTTATAGTGAACGTTTTATTCCTAGTGCCTAATAAGATTCCTCGTGTATTAATATAAAATATATTCGTTTATATGAATATTAGTAAAATTTATGCAACGAAATTAATCACATTGTAAATTAAATTCTGGTATCAAATTTGCAACTTCTGCCCACATTTATATGACGTATAAAAGTCTCAAGTAATACAAAGACTCGTGATATGCCTCTACTTCGATGTCGAAGTCACATATTTTTATCCTTGAAAAAATTTCACAATAATATGTCTTCTGTCTTAAGCCGACTAATGAATGGAAAAATATCGTCTATCATCGAACATTACGGTTTATACATCAAGAAAATGTTTTATCCCTCCACGCATCACTTTTACATCAACATTAAATCAACTGACTTCTCTTTTACTACCCCTTATTTTCTTACATGCTAATAATAGCTACATAATCAGGTTAATTGAGATTTATGTGTTTGCGGAACTCTTGTTACAAGCACAAAAAAAATTGTTAACCAATTACGTAAGAAAGATCACGTATATCGTTGTCGCATAAACCCAAAGTTTCGCTCCACTTTTAATCCATTACTCCATTTTTAATCCACTTTAACCTGAAAATTCAAATTTATAATTGAAGATATAAAAAGCCCCGAGTTATTACGTAATTTTATCGTTATCATTAACGATATTAAAGAAAAGTGTATTTCTTGTCTTCGTTAAAAGCGTTAAACTTAAAAGATCAATTATGATGAATTGGTTAAAAAATAATTATCAAATGCTTTGCCTTTATAATGTATAAAGTTTTATAGAAGTGGATTTTAGAGTCGATTGAAAGGGATTTATTGTAAGTTTTATTAAGACAGGCTTTATTGATCTCTCTATTGCTTCTTATACATCTAACTTAATAGGTTGAAGAATCTCTCTATGGTAATATGTTTAAAAATTTCGATGAAATGGCACCGTTCCAAAACTGCAATTGGGAGTATACCTGGCCAAAGATCAAGCTAAACAGTTATGAAATATTTTACTTTCTCAATCTTCTTTGAACTTTCTAATTATAGAAGAATGAAAACATTGCTATATGTTTTTTTTTCTTCACATAAATATAGAAATGTTTCTCGAATTCATGCTACTTAGAGCCATTAGCTATTATTAGCGTGGTACTTCTGTTCAATTGTTAATAAACATTGTTAAATTATCCTATAATTACAAATTTATGAATTATTATCTTTAGACATTGATTGACGTAGGTAACTGACAATATCGTTTAATTTTTATAGTAATATTTTGAGCATGTGTGTTACGTATATAAATGTCGCATGCAATATATGGAGGTGTATACGTATACACCTCTACGCACGCATGATATATACTTTTCTTTTAAAAGAAAATTTAACCGATAATTCAATTTTCTCAAGCAATCGAACTAGAACAATCGAAGTAAAAAACTTGAAGATAAAAATGTATCTCTGGCGAGAGAGAAGCTTTCTTCGGAAACTCTTTAAAAAAATTAAACAATGATTCAATAGAACTACCTTTAAAAAACTTTTCATATCGCCTTTCATAAGACTTTATAGACAATAAAATTAAAAGAACGAAAGACAATATAGAGCAGTTTAAAAGCAAAGGAAAGTCAATTTAAATATACGTAGATGTAAATGAAAATTATTAAAAGATATATTAAAGTTGTTAATGGCTTGTGTCAATTAATCATACTTTTCATAACGTTTAAATCAATGATTTAGTTCATACGCATTTTTATTTTTAACCTATTTAATTGCAATTATGCGTATCATTATTTTTTTTTTTTTTTTTTTTTGTAAAACGATGTTTTTTGAATCTCTAAAGAAAGTGAAAATACTACTTTTGTATAAAGTTGACCAAAATATCGATTGCTTCCGCTTCTTGTTAGGTATTAATATAGAAATTAGAAGTTACTCAATAAAAACAAGTAAATTGAACCTTTTTAGCTTTCTTCGAATTTCTACGTGTAATTCACTAACTCTAGGCTATATTTATAAATTAATAAAAGACTAAGATAATGAAAGATGAAGAAAATTATATATATATATATATAAATTAATATCTATCTTCCTTATCATTCTGGTATTGAGTATCTAAGTGAATATTTATTTTATTTGTTTTTTCTACATTTTTCTAAATTTATTTAACTACTAATTGTACGTTAGCTATACGAGCAGCCAGTATTTCTAGCTAGTAAACGTATATCACCCTTCATCTATTTAAGCATGTCGCAATAACTTTAGGACGTTACAACTGACTGATTCTAATATAGTTTTAGATACAGTCGTGTAAGAAACACGAGTACATTCAACTATCGTGTAGGAATGAATATGGAAATGTAAAGGACTTTGGCTTTCATTGGGTGACGTTGTGTGTGTGTATGGTGGGTAAGGCGATGAATAATTGAGGAGATATTATTGAAAATGAAAATATAATTTTCCAAAATATATTAACACTTTACTATGTACTTTAATAATGTACGATTGCTTATATTTAATTTATGATAGGTTTGTCCGCTTTGCTGTGTAATTTCGATTGAAAATGTTATAACCATTCGTTTTGCCAACTCTTTTCTAAATGTTCAAAGTCGTTAATTTGACTTTCGTTTATATTTGTATTCTTTTATTTTCTTTCCTTCTTCTTACTTAATTGCGGAAATTATTTGTAACTTTTTCTGAAAGTCCCCATACTAGATTAGGCTTTAAAAGTGTATAGTATGTGTCGATATAAGTAGAAATGGACAGAGTTTGGTCAGGCACTTACACACACACACACACATATATATATATATATATATATATATATATATATATATATATATATACAACTAAAATTTTCACGCGTCCTTTTCTAACTTTTCTTATGAATTAAAACATTAAAATTTATACAGTAAAGCTAACTATGATATAATTAATACCTTGTTATAACAAGCGTTATAACAATAGCGGTTGGTTGTCTTAATTATTACAACTATTATAGGAATGTCGAGTTTAATTTATTCACTTGCGTAAGTAACGTAAGCTTAATGAAGTTTTAGTGCTGGAATATAAGAAAATTGTAATAAATGAGAGCTCGAGTAAAAACCGTTAACTACCATCAGCGCCAACTCACATGCGAGCAAAGAAAAACAAGCAGCCTAAGAAAAATATTGTAATGGGTGGTGGGGTTGAAAAAGAAAGTAGCAGAGAAGAACAGTATGTACACGACGTAGCGACGCAGCGGGAATGATTTAAACTCGGAAGCTTCTTGCCAAGGTCACTTGCCATAAATTCCCTCTTTTCGCATTTGAAATACACGCCAGACTTACTTCACACGTGCGTAAATGTGTATGCTTCTTTGTATTCGCGCAGAATGAACTCGTCGAAGTTTGATTCCCGTGGAACAATAACTCCCAATTATATGTGCTGGTTGTGCTCTGCTAAACTTAAGAAACGTCTTTAATACAGCTCTTTCCCTGTGCTGCTTATTTCCTTGCTCCCATTAGTTCCTGCTTGGCTTTCGTCTTTTTTTATTCTGTACTATCTTTATTCATAGCTCACATTTCGCTTATTGAATCGTAAATAAGAAAGAAATACCGAGAGAAGTAAGGATAAACGCGGACTCTGGTAATGGTTTTTCCGAATGGAGTTCTTCTGCTGGCAAATGAATGTTACGCGTATGCAGCTAAATATCTGTTCTGTTTTATACCCTCAAGAGAGAATATTTCTTATGTGCTTGCGTTCTAAATAATTCTGAATTATTTTATCTAGTTTTCGAAATAAAAAGACAAACACAGCGTTCGCGTGTCTGTTACAATGTGATGGCTTTCCCACTAAAATAAATCTGAGATTGCGAAATGAATTTTAATAATACTTTCAATTTCAATGCGCGAGAATTACTTTAACGAACGATTGCGTCTTAAAAGTAAGTATTTGCGCTAAAAATCTCAAATTCAGTCGTCTCGACGGCCTACAAGTTCCAAAATTTCTCATCAAGTACAGTATGACCAATACAGTGCGTCCTATGCATCATCCATTACTGTACTCAGAATTGCCAGGTTCTCTGTTGCGCCACTAAATTTAATTAAATAACTCAATTCCGACAAATGACGAATCAATGCAACAAAGCAGAGAATTCAAATTGATTAATTACCATTCTGAATTCTTAAAATAAAAAATTAGTATGCGCTGCTATGATACGCGCGTGCCTAAATCAATTTCATAGAAACACGAGGTAATTCAGGATGGCTCGAATGATGGATAATGAGATTTTCCAGAGACAAGATGGAAAGACGAGCCGTTTATCCAAGATGTTACTTGGTATGTTCGGAGTAGGTGTATTGGAGCTGGAAAGATGGTCGGCGTATTCAAGGTGTCAAATACGTGATAGATGGTACTTTCTCCGTTGGTTATGTCGTGCACTCCATTCCTGATAATTTGTCTCGCTTGGAAATGAGAATTGGATTAAAAATTTTTTTCATTAGGATATCTTAACTGTTAGACCCAACGTAGTTTACAAGTATTCCGCGATGGTAATTAATCCGAAATGAGAAATTAGAATGGCAAAAATTATATAATTAAATCAATTGCGTTAGCTAAGTTTAAACAAAAATTCTTAATTAATGAGTTTTTATCGAGCAAGTAACTGTGTGACGGATAAATTTCCTGGCGACAACAACATTTTAGAATTTTAAACAAAAGTTAGCGTCGTATATCTTTAAAATTTATCTTCTTTAGCTTCTACTTACATAAAGGCATTCATAATTGCAAAATAGTATTACAAGACCTTTAACTATGGTTAAAAATTTCTTCTATTTATGTTCAAAATAGAAATTTTGTAATAGTTAGTCAAACGCATCGTTTAACGCTTTAAAGGCAATTAACGGTAACAATAAATATTTCAGTGTTTGTCGTAAAAATGAAGTAACAAAGTAAACATACATTTATAAATATAGTAATTCAGACACTTCCCAGATAATTTATATACATTTACATTACGTACAAAACTTTTGAGTAGGATTGCGTGGACTAAATTCCCTTAGGTATTGGGTTAATGAGCTTACTCAATTTGGTAATTATGTGTTGTGATTTTAAGCTTTATTAACGTACTTACGAAGCTAAGCTACTAGTAAAGTTAATTTTGTAAACTCTTATAGATACCTATACTTTAGGGAACAGATTGTTCTGTACTTATAAGTTGTAAGTAACTTACCGTAAGGATATTAGGTCTTTGAAGCCGTAGAGCTAATGGTGGATGAATATCTTATAAATCATCGATTTAATAAACAATTGGTTTTCTACGTTGGAATGTTCACTGCGTGGCCATTGACACCTGTACACGATGATACCTGTACACGTGATTCAAACGCACAACGGTACACTCAAAATCAACGGATAATCGGTTCTAATAACCATGTGCTTAATGACGATGGCACTGTTTTTTACTGGATTGAAGAATTGCAGTGAAGGCGAATGACTTGGACTAAAATTGAATCGATTTATTTCATAACTCTTTCTGATACAGAGCCAGTCCCTGTCATAATTCTCGACCGCCGACTTTTTCTCCTTCTTTTCGTCCTCAGCCTCCGTTGGATGCTTCGGATGCTGCAAATATGATACGGGATACAGCTGGCGACTGCGGTGTGCGCGCTAGAACACTTACATCTCCAAAGTTGGCAGACGACTTAGCATTTATCACCGCGAGATTAATTAATGGTGCGGTGGGTCTTTCGTAAGTACCACGAAAACGGAGAACTAGTGCCGTGCGAGGAATTTCGCAGTGTCTCTGAAGGCCATATCGACTTTACACTGCTCTCGCTACAGTTACATCCTATCCTTTTTTTAATTCCCTGACGATCTTCATCACCAGTTAAAACCGGTAAAAGCCCATTACAGAAGGCTGTTCTCTTTTTAAGCTTCTACAATTGGATTTTATGTTCAAGACGATGAATCCTCTACTTTATTCTTTTTTACTTTCCATTGTTCTCGAGCATTTTACTTTGTATTGAAGAGTGGTAATGGTTAAAATTGCGAGGTTTAGCTTAATTTACAGATCAAATTAAGAACTAGACTTTCGATTGCGCCAAGAAAAAGTATTAAAGTGAACGCGTTACTAAGCATTAAGGTGTATTTTCTTTTATTCAATAGCACTTTGAGTGCATTTGGGTAAAATGACTACTTATACGCATTACTAATAAGCTGGTAATTTTTTACCACTTAATTCCTCGAAAAATTACCAGCATCATTAAATAAAGGTGGGAGGTAAAAGCTTCCGTCAATAATCCATTTTATGTCGCATGCACTTAACATGAAAATGTTAAATTTACCTACGTACCCGCTGTAACGCTCGAAATTAAGTTTCAATGCTTAAAATAATGACATTGACATAAGCTGCATTGGAATCCCACCCACGCGATCTTTTCGCAATGATCGCGCTACAAGGGACGCATTACTAACCTTTTGCCGTATATTATCACGTCGAGTTGCCAAATCTCCGCTCTCTTTCTATGGCGTAGCGTTCGATTAAGAATTATGCCACCGGTTCTGTCTCGTGGTATAACGTTGTGGTTCTTTGTCATTCGCTCTTATGGGACAGCCAAAGTCCTTCTCTTCTCCCATGTTCCAACAGGAGCACGACGCGACGCCTCTTTTGCTCCTCCTACGGTTAAAGTGCCCCCTATCTTATTCCCTAGCTAAGGGGAGAGGAAAATGTGGCTTTCTAACTTGGACAGCCTGAGGTATTATCTATCTCGGAAGTTCCTTGTTTCTACCTCGCTTTTGCCTCTCCGTGTCCGTAACTAAGAAAAAGAGGAAGACAGAGTCGAGAGAATGGGTAGAATTGGAAAATGTAAGTTGGCGAGGCGAAAGGTAAAAGGTTAAAGGTAAAATTATTCTACTACAAGTGCGAAAAAAAATCTAGATGTATTTGCGTTCGAATTATTTCCAGTACGGGCAAGCGTACTTTAAGACCATTTGTCCGTTTATGGGTCGATCGTTTTATACAACTTATATAATTAATCATTACCGAAATAATCGATTAAATAAAAAATCTAGTGGAATATTGCTTTGTTTTTCCAATGACAGATAGTTGAACGACTTGTGATAGAAGATACATAATTCGGTAATGTAATGTACCAATTAAATATTGAAAGCAGATCATCTGATTTTAGAAGGTAAATTACCGTTATAAATTATACACTGATTCGAGTACTGATAAAAGTTGTTGGCATTGTACGAAACTCGTACAGCGATAGAGACTTAAAGACACATTAGATGCGGAATGTTGAGACTGAAAAGGGGCTTCCAGAAAGATTGGAGTAAATGTGTAGAAAGAGAGAGAGAGAGAGAGAGAGAGAGAGAGAGACTGGTAATTGCAACAATTAGGAAAGAGAAAGACAGCAGATCGGAGAGAAGACGGAGAGACACTCTCGAGCAAGCACGAGAGCAAAAGAGTGAAACTTGGAAATTAGGAGTGTGAACAAGGAAAGAGGAGAATCCTCGGGAGAAGGACGAGGGCGAAGGACGAAGAGAATGTATTTTACCGAGCGAACGGGGAAGAGCTTCCTAGGGAGAGACGCAGGCGTACAAAACGGGAGATGGTCGCGCTAATCGCACTCAGCTGGATTGGCTTTTAGTAGTAAGTTCGGTTAACTCCACGGTATACCCACACTTTTGCAACTTGGGCATATGGAAATATCTTTGCACACCTTCCGAATGATTATTTAGCGAATAGAAGGGAGCAGAGTGAAAGGGAGGAGCGCAACAATAGCTTTATTTTATTATGTTGGATGAGCCATTTGTGGTTTTGCATAATTGCACAGAAAGTGCGGACGGATAAAAGAATACCGATGAGTAGAAATTAATAGCTCGTAGCGAGACCGTCGGTTAATATCCAATAGATGGATATATAACACGATAACACGATAACACGATAACACGATTTTACGAAGAAAAACCGCGCGATGTTAGCTCGCCGACTTTGAATTTTAGGCCAACGAGTGTTAAAATACAGATCGAGAAAGCGAGAAAGTGATAAAGTACGTCCCCGTATCTCGTTAAATACGTTTGATGCCCAGCTTACGTCTGCGTTACGTATATGCACATACGCACGTGTATAATTATTCGCTCGGTTGCAGCGAATGGGGCCGTAAGGGCTTCACGGCTCAAATAAAGAAAGGAACAAGGTACAAGGGACCTGTGCAACGCGACGTAAATGCCAGGGTCAGCGGGAAAAAAACGCATTTTCAGAGTAATTTCTGCGTTCCCTTAAAAATGCCACTCGAATGCATATAAAAAGGAAAAGGACGTAAACCGAAGGATGGACCGATGAAGGGAGGAAGAGAGAGAAAAGGGCGTTTAATCTTCCTAGTCTAATTTCCTGGCAGGCCTGCGGCGCTTCGGTCCACAGGATCGTGTTATCCGCGTGGCAACCTTCGAATCTTCAGCGTTGTCTGATTTTCCCGTCGAGCAAACGTGAGCGCCCAGGAGAAGTGCCTTTGCATAAAATCAAGTTTCGAAGAGCCTCTCGCGCAGTCACGTCTATCCTCTTCTCGTGCATGCTAATTGCGTTATCGGATTTTCGAGTTTTCAACGGACGGCGGCTTTCGGACGCGCTCCTACGATTTTGGATCTAACGGAGAGTCGGCGAGGAAACGTGTAACAAAATTTACTTCTTTCCCGATTTTGTTTCCGTCGTTTTTCGAGAGCCGAGTCAAGAGTAATGCTGTTAAGTACGGTTTAATTGGAACGCTTATCGAGAGACGTTTATCGAGAACGTTCATCGAGTATAATAGAAGATCATTTTTAGTCCGAGTACTTTGGCCGTCAAAGGACCTTCGGGACCTTTTTCGATAGAATTACATCGCCGCTTATGAATTTTTAGGACTGATAAATTTACTCCGATAACATTAGCTAAGTCGGGTATAACCCGACCTGGTAATTGATATTAGCTCTTTGGTTATTTAATCGCTCTTTTAGCTAAGTCGGGACTGCAAAGTTTCCTTTCGATCACACTTTAACAGGCAGAATATTTCGATAGCTTCGGTCGCTTTGTCGTAAACTTTGTTTGGAATAATAAAGTGAACTTATCGAGGCAGTGGTTTAATCACTATTTCCTGTCATTTTAAAATTTAAATATGTTGCGAACAATTTGTGAACGAGTATTATGTTTAGCTCGTGCTGTCGTGTTATTGTTCTTCGATGAAAAAATCCAATAATCCGACTTATGCTTTGGCTTTAACCTCGTTCTTCCTTGGATGTCGCGTCGTCCTGTTCGCTCTATCGCATCATCGGAGGATGTTCACCTTCTTTCATCCTGCTACACCGGCGCGCTAGGAATGTTCATTATCGTGAAAATCGGGCGTAGCTACTTTGCCTTACGAAGGAACTCGGGTCGAGACGTTTCTCACAAGCCTTTCGATTAAATTCGATGGAATAACGAAGAGGCAATTACCCAAAAAATTTGAACCAATTCTATTTTATTCGGAAGTTACGTTGCTTTAATGCGGCAAAACAATATTAGTGCATTGCGTTGAAATAGCTTGGAATATTTTGGAAAAAATCATAAATCTCTCGCTGACGACGGATGATAAAGTTTTTCCTCAGCCTCAGAGTTCAAAATATTTCCCATCCATAAATGATTAAAAATCAATGGGATTATTGTAGGAAAACCGAAGGGGATTCTAACCATTAAATTTGTTTCTTGGCTCGACTGAAGCGAATGTAAATTCGATCGGATGTGTAGGTAAGTTATTTTTCCGTAGAATTAAGTTTGAAAACGCGATGCAATCGTAGACGAGTAATAAGACAAACCAAAATCGTATTTAAACAGAAGCGCCAAGATAAAAGTGACGCGATTTAAGCCAAGGGAGTTACAAAAGTCGTAAATAGGCATTAAAAGGAGTGAAGAGAGCCTGCGAGAAAACTGCTTCTCCCGCTACTTCGGATAAGCCGTCGAGCGAGAAGAGAAAGCACGGTATAAACATGAGTTAAAATTAAACAGAATAAGAGCGGTGCGGAGTGGGAGGCGGTGGAAAGATGGAAAGTAGGCGAACCGAAGCTTACACGCGGCGAAAGGACGAGAGACAAACAATCGTAGATGGAAAAGCGGAACAATGCCGACGGTTGAAAAGATTCTCGCTTTTTCTTCTTCGTCTTCCGATTCATGGAGGTAGACAATATGTAGAAAATGGAATTTTTTGTTTTGAAGGAAAAGTAAAAAGGAATTGAATATGCAATGGATAGACAAAGCAAAAAATGGAAATAAGCGACAAGCGAGATAGATGATAAGAGAAAGGGAGATGATGGTACAAGTACTCTCTGAATATGCGGCCGAGAGATTTCAATCTTGGAAAGGCCGCGTAAACGAGAAATACCGAAAGTATATAGAGTAAAGTTCAGGGAGTACGATAGCGACCCAAGAAACATCGCAGTTCTAGATGTTTCGTTCTTTTTTTTTTCAAAGATTTTTCCTCTTCGCAAGGGAGCACGAACGTTAACGTGATATCACCTTTGAAAACCATTTCTTTTAACTAAATATTACTGTAACTGGAAACCGAACTCTATTATTTTACGTTACGCGTGCCTGTAGAATAGCTATCGATTACCCATAAGAAGCATTTTTACCAATTATACGTATTCAATTGATGGCAAATTGACAATAATGTTAGAATTTTTATCGAGAACAGTCTTTGGAAGTTTTCGAAGGTTTGTTTAATTAGTTGAGTAATTTAAATGAAAAAGTTTGTGTTGCCAAGGTCTTGAATATCACGTTGATAATTCATGGAAAGCACTCCGTTAAATTTACCTAATATTGAAATTTCAAAAAGAAAAATGTTTAAAATGCGCGAAGCGTTCAAAATGCAATAAAAAATTACAGCTTTTATACATAATTTTCTTGGAACTATGTCGCAATAAAAAACACGTAACCGAATTAATCGTCGTGTTTGCCTATGAAGGAATTGAAAATTTACAAAATAAAGATATTTCTCCTTATCACGCCCGTGTACAGTTTTTCTACCGTTTACAACAAAAGCTTAAAATGGTTATGCAGTTATACCTTAATCTCTATCATACTCTCCGTTTTCTCGTGTCTTTACTCTCTCTCTCTCTCTCTCTCTCCCCCTCTCTCCCCCTCTCTCCCTCTCTCTCTCTCTCTCTCTCTCTCTCTCTCTATTTCTCTTTTCTATCTTAACATGGCAAACAGGCACTGAATGCAAATTCCAAACGAAGAGAAGGTGCTGTGCGGCGAGAGCAAGGAGGTAAATTTACAAGGACTCGAATAGGGGAGAGCGACTAATAAAAAGGGAACACGTATTACGGTCACGGGAAATCGAGAAAATGAACCGTGCATATTAAAGCAAAAGTGATCACGAAGGAGTGCAGTGTAGTGGTAGTTCTCTCCTCTGTTTTATGCACGGGTAAATATATCCTTTGCGTTATTCGGATTTTAACTCACTTCGATGCAACCACTCCTCGATACATTTATGTTCCTTTTTTCTCTGATTATTCATGCGAACGTTCCATTCTATTGCGCCTGCTGTTTTCTATTTCTTGTTACTTTTAATATCTTCTGTTTTGAAGAAATGGTCTGTTTTGAAAATGTCAGAGGCCAATTGTTTCTATTGTCGATTTTAATTGAGAGGACGAAAGGAAGATTGTATAAATATTTTAAACTTGATATAGAATTGCTTGTGTCAAAGGTGGAATTCACTACACTTATGGTATAGGTGTTGCAAAAACATTTATTGCATGAACGTGAATAGTATATTTTAGCTTATACCGAGATAATGGAATTTGCATATTTACTAATAACTTAAGCCAGGTACTTAGTTCTTTTAATTAATCATCGATATCTGGAAAGGATATCGAATGTTCTTCGATTAAACGCGAATGCGTATAAAATAGAAATAAATTTCACCTTCTTATTCCTTGCTTAAAATCAAAAAGTTTTTATTTTTCCATTGCAATGGGTAGCGTTTCCACAAAAATATACGATATGCAAAAAGACGGATGCCTATATATATATGCCTATATATACCACTGTTTTCAAAGAAAATAAAATAAATGATTAAATACTCGATCTATTTAAGAATTCAATTCATGTTAACGTGACTGCAGAATATTTCAGACGCGCAATTTCCTGCTGCCCTTCACGTACGAAACATCAAACTTGCGTATAAAAATTAAACTAGTTAATTTCACCGGTGTAAGCGAAAATCTCATCTAGCGATAATACATTTTTAACCCCAATAAACGCCTCCAGCCGTTCTTGGACCGCTTGTAAGAAGATCACACGCCCAGGCGCATCCGGTAGAAGGGATCAGACGCTGGAAACGCGGAAGTTCCTGCATACGAATTTCCGGGATACATCAGCTCGCGGCTCAGCGTCGCCCGAGGCTCTTTGCACGCTCGCGTCCGTGTCTCGCTCGATAAACAACAATTAAAGTCGGAAGCTGCCGGCGAAGGACACGAGAAGTAAGAGAGAGAGAGAGAGAGAGAGAGAGAGAGAGGCGGAGAAAGAGATTCTAAAACGCAAAAGCCTCTCAGCGCGGCTTAATTGCTAAGGCGGGATGTGGGTTAGTGGGTGGGATGGCTCTCTGTGCGCGCACCAGAAGGAGGGAGGAATGGAAAATGACAGCGCGATAAGGGTCGAGAGGTTCAAGGTGTGGAAAGAGAGCCGGAGTAATTGAGGGGAGGCCTCAAAGCAATGGACTGCAATGGAGCAGGAATCTACGTTTTATTTTGTTTTTCTTTAGTTTTGTTAAGAGCGTGGGTGAGAGGATTATTAATGCGAAGATTTTACTGTTCGTCACCGACTCGTCGTACTGCAAATCTTTAATTCGAGATATTGCCAAAGTCCAAAGTTCTTCTGAGATTGATTCGTTGCAAAATCATCTCTCAATTAAACATTTTTACATCAAGGCGTCTTAATGATGTTTTTCGGTTATTGATGTTTTTCTCCTGTTACGGTGGTATGTACGTGTTACGTGTAGTAACACGTGTGTAATCGTCTTCATCTTGAAAAAAGTTGATACTTTATTAACATTAGAATAATCATACTAAAGTTTCTAGAACGTTATTTAGAATTTTCTAGAGATCGTCATTGCGTATATACATATACGTACAAAATTGTCATTTAACTAAGGATTATAAAATATTTCAGTGTGTACATTTCTGATTATATGGTAATAACTACAAAATCATCGTTGTCTACAGAGAAAATCAATATAATTGTAATTTGATGAAGAGGTGACCGTTAATCCTCTGATGTATCAAATGTCCACCAAACTTTGATAAATATTTCAGAGTACAAGAATAATGATATAAAAGTTTATTTTATTCCAATAACTCCTGAACTATTAATATTGTTAATGCAGAAATACGTATCGATAAAATTCTTTTGTAAAATAGACAACATATTGTTCGTGTCATTATTTTGATGGTTATTAATTTTAATACACGTGAAAATGAATTCGATTTAATCAAATCTCGCGCTTCAGAGGGATCTTTTTTTTTTTTTTTTTTTTTTTTTTTTTTTTTTTTTTTTTTTTTTTAATGGTACTATTTTTAACGACAAATACGATATTTGTATCGATTATTTTCTTATAAATTGACTTTTCAAGAAAACACTATGAAAGTTTTAAATTCACGTGTCGCTGTACCTATTCGGATACAAAATCAATAATTTTAAGCATTTGTGTTGTAGCAAATATTTTAACGGGTTTATAACGAATACAATTAACGTTTACCTTAGCGTAGTAGAAAGCAAAACAGCTGCCGATCACATATCGCACTAATATTCATAACATGCCTCCATTCTTTCGATCCTTGTTTAACGACTCTTTAGATAAACAATCGTGACTGTCGCATGTCTACGGAGACCGGATCGCACGACGTCCCACCGGATCCACTTTTGAATGTATAACTCAACGGCTTCGCAGTACAACGACGTGTGACACCTTAATTACGAAATCCATATCCTTGTGTTTATGGGACCGCTAAATTCATACCAATTATGCAAGCAATCCTCAAAGGCTTCCCATCCAATCGCACGTTATACCTTAGACGTATAAAACATGTTATTATTTCTTTGTGAATCCTTTTGGTTTGTCCTCGCGATTCTAAGCTCTAAATTGCTTCCTTCAAATTCCTTCAAAGAAATGACGTTGTTTCTTTCTACTTTATTTGCCTTGTCTTCTAAAACGTGCTATCGTTTGCACCGTCTCTTTTTCGGCTTCTTTTGAATTTTCTCATTTACCGACTGAAGATTAAGCAAAGTAACAAGTGCATATGATCAAGTACATCTTATATTATTATTTTAGAGTTCTTATTCTACGTGTCTTTATTATTTCAAGGCCTTTTTTTACTCGAACTCGTATCGAAGGGGCTCGATAGACGTCGGAGACGTGCACAAACAAAACTTTTTCAATCCGTAACAACTTGCTTTTCGAAAAATGTAACTTAACTAACTAATTTCCTTAAGCGTTCGACTACTCCGAAGAATGTAACATCGAATAAATGTAGAGCGCAACGAGTGAATTTCTTTCCACGTGTACGTTAAAAGATTGTAAGAAAACTCTCGGAGGAATAAGGCTGTCGGTTTTATAATAAGGTAAGGTTTTAATTCGTTTCATAGGTAAAGCAAAGTTTTTAATATCGCAACTCATTAACGATAAAAGAAACATGCCCTCGATCACGGCTAATAATCTGCTCAAGGATCGAAGCAGCGAGGCGATAACCTCCCTGAAATAGAAAGAGAAAGGTCGAATCTCAGCCGAGAGCCGAAAAAATCTACGCTACGCGAGCCATACAGAAATCAGTGCACAGGAAAAGTGGCGAGAGGGAGATAAAGAGAGGGTGACGCAGAGCAGCGGTAGCACACGAGCAAACAAATAAAGGGAAATAAAAGGACAGAGAGGAGAAGATCGACGTTCCCACTCTCGCTCATTCCGCGTGCCAACTCGCCCAACTCGCCCAACTCGCCCAACTCGCCCAACTCGCTCGCAGCGAGTAACAAAGACGGTGGTACTGACTATCCCGCCAACGCTGCATTTGCATGCAAACGAGTTCGGGATTTCATTCGTATATATCGCCCCCACCCCCCGAGCGTTATGAAGCTCTTGGCTAGCACGTGGCATCGAGCTGCTGCGAGAGAGGAGTGTGTCCGAGCTTACACCCGCGCGGAAAAAGAAGACGAGACCTGCCATGTATCTGACGTTGAAATATAACGAGAAGTCAGCGAGAAAAATATATTGCTTTATTAACGAGACCCGAGGCGTACGTGAGCTTTATTTTTTAGCGTGCGATGGGAGCGGAGCTGCTACTTTGCATTTTCGCGCGTTTTTGCGGACTGCGAGGAATGGAAATAAGCGCCGCGAGAAAAAGAAGAGGCAACGTCGTCCGTTCCACTACTTCTTCTACTTCTCTACTTCTCTCCTTCTCTCCTTCTGCTTTCGTGGCCAACTGCAAGATTTCACGCTTCTTGACGCGAGGACCGCCTGAGTTACATTTGCAAGGTGTTTTCTTTTACGGAGCTTAACGTGCAAATTTCAGGGTCGAAGATAGCCACTGACTTTTGTGAAAGGATAATTTTATGATTTCGTAATTAGCACCGCTGTAGCGTATTATTCGAACGCGCCTCTGGACATTCATATTTCATTTAGAATTGGTCTTAAGGATAATTTCAAACGCCCACTCCGTAATTGGGTACAAGCCACATTTTCCATACTATATATCCTACTTTTATGCATTTTTTTATTCTAGCTTACGTGAAAATACGCGCGAAAATTAGAAGTCGCAAAAAGTCATTATTTATACGATCTTTCAAAATGTTCCTTTCATACACGCTACGTACGCGTACTAACTGCGTATCTTAAAATATCAAAGCACTACTTATTGAAAGCACGCATTGAAAAATGTTCTTCGCCGTATTACATAGGAGAGGAACAGCATTTTCCATCCCAAAATGTCTGTACTTTAAAGCGCAATTAGTACTGGCTTATCATAATACATATAGTTTATTTATGTGTTATTGAATTATTATGAAATATATATTTATTTATGCAAGCGCAGTAAAAGCTTCATCGTATTGATAAAAGCTTCTTGAAAAATTCTTGAAAAGCCCAGAGAAACAAATTTCATCTCCACGCAATATGGTAATGAGCGAATAAATTACAAAGTAATTTTTACAAAAGTTCACGCAACATTCGAAGACGTTTTTACGCACTGTTTGCGAATTCTAATGGTTCCAGACATTTTTCAAAAATTTAAATTCCCTCTTAAATTTTCCCTGCTAAGTTACAAGAATAACTGGTTGAAGTAATAAAAAAGTTCTCTAAAGATAACGGAAATTGGCCTTAAGATTGATTTAAATACAAAAGCTGCTATCGCTTTTTACAAATTTAGCACATGTCATAGTACTCAAGTTGAACAAAAGAGGCAAAAAAAAACGTTTCCTTTTTTTCGTTCGGTCCGTTCGCGATATTTACTTCGTTTCGTGTCCGTCGCTCTTATCGCATACAAGATCTTTCGTCAAGCCATAAATCGACTAGTCGTTATTTCACATAAGCTGCACACGTATGTGGATCCTTTATCTTTCGTTCATCGAGCGAAATGTCGCAACCGAAAAAAAGAGAAAATATTTGTATGTATATTATTTGGGTATTTGTATATTGGTTTACTTTGCTGCTCAGCTTTCGTTGTCTTTAACTGAACGTTCCACGTCCACCACAGTCGTGGTAAAGAAGACTGTGTAAATTGTACTTATTACTATATTTAAACACGAGAACCAGCACGGAAGCGTAAGAAAAAAGTGACGATGCTGGTAGTTTTTCCCTATTATTTCAAAAACTTTAAATCCTCAAAATGTAAAAGTTGTAATTTCGAATTTCGTTTTAAGCATGAATGGTTTATTTTAAAATGATTATTCAAAATGACATGTAACAATTAAAGAAAAGAAGTTTGGTTCGATAACAAGTAATGTCTTCTCTGTGTGTTGAATGAAATGTATGAAATATGGTTAATACGAGGTATATTTTAAAAACACGTTTTGTCGTTATTATAAGAATATCCAAATATTTATTCAGTTTATTTGGCATAATTTTTGTTTATATTTAATATAAGCTTGTATTATCAAAGAAATGTACTTCTTCATTGAATCATACTAATTACATCATTTTTCTATGTTCTAGGTGAGTACATTTCACAAAATCACGATATGTTAAATTCACGTGATTTACGTAAGTACACATGCTTTCAACTTCTCAAACTATAAAGTAAATAATTAAGAGTTTGGTTAGGCTTTCCAGAAAATATCTACATCGAAAACCTTTGTATTGCAACAAGTTATTGGGTTTTATTAAAACACTGAACAAAGGGGACAAAGAACGATCAATTATATATGACTTCAGTTTTATCGGAATATCGAACAAGTGTAATCTTACTGCATTTATTAAATTATATTTGTTGAACTAATAAATATGCAGTGAATTTATATAAGAAACTCATACGTCGATGCGAGCTCAAACATAGATGCACACGATAATATTAATGCCTATTAATCCCCAGAAAGGCTAAAGCCATACGATTTGCACAAAATGCTTTTTGAAGACATTGAGAACTTAATGAGAACTTCCTCGAGCTTCAAGGTCGATAAAAACAAATAGAAAAGTCTTCTCGTCTGTGGAAAATTAGTCATACTGTACATTGAAACGGAAATAAAATAAGCTCGCAAAAATTATCACCGAGATCAGCAAAAAGAGCCAAAGAAAAATGCGATCATCGCGCGGTAAAAAAGAAAAAGAATGAAGAAGAGCATAATGTGTGGAACTGAGGAACAATGCCCGGAGAATCGCGAAGGAATAAAATGCCCGAAAATAAAACTAGAGAGAGAGAGAGAGAGAGAGAGCATTGGGAACGAAGTCCAAGCTGCGCTATCATCTTTCACATCGCACTTTAATTTAACGTCCGCGCACCATTCGCGCAGTTTTGTAACGGAAGCGACAATGGACGCCGCGCCGTTGCTGCCGCGCGCATAAATCATGCAGAGTTGCGCTCGCGCGCACTCGCATTATCGCATACGCCATTAACCATCGTACGTTAGATTGTCGCGCTCTCTCGCTCTCTCGCTCACTCGCTATCTATCTCTCACCCCGAGGCAGACTCCAACTGCACAATGTGTGTATGCGCATTTCTCTCGCACGCTACAATTGCCGTATGCTCGGCTCTGTGTAAATTTGTGGTTGCTCTCTAGTGCGTATGCGCTCGCGCGCGCGCGTGTGTGTGGGTGGGTGTGGGCTTTATATATCTGTTTATATATCTGTGCTGAGCGGAACACTCATGGCTCGGTTCCTAGATAACGTTTACACAAGTTACTGCGCACTGTGCGCGCATTGACGTAGAACTGTAACGTCGGTGCTGGAGTGCTACTAGTCTATGTCTGTCTTTACCTTGGAACAAAGGAACTGCGATCTCCTAATCTCTGTCTGTCTCTGAGTAACTTTATAGTTCCCCTTCTCTTCGGTTTCAATCATCTTACTGAGTCTGCAACGCGCTCATGGTTCATTTAAATACACCGTCAATCCAGTGATAATGTCTTTTGGACTTGTCCATCTATTAATGTGAAATCGATGTTGAAAGCTTCGTTTGCATAAGCATTCGTCAATGGTAATTGAGTATAGACCAGATCTTTGGGTCTGCCGTACTTATATTTGATCGGTATAACGAGAAATTATTGAAAAGTATATACGTTCGCTCGAGCAAATTGTTACAATAACTTTAATAAACCTTGAACAGCAATTGTAAGCTACTCGTACGACTACTTCTTTTAATTTATACTATTATTGAATGGATATTAAAATAGCGTTTAAGGTAATCATAATTACGTATGTAGGATCTATCTTGCTGCAGTACTACCTGTAAATCTTCCTTTTAATCGCTAATCCTCATCGAAATTATCAAACACTTTGGACTTTATTTACTTTTATTGAACGTCCATCTCATTAAAACACGTGTTACTGAAAAAGTTAAAGTATATCGGATATCTATCGAATATCAGCTTTCACAACTAATATGTAACTGGTATTTGTATTACCCTGTACAATTAAAAAGTCATGAATTTGTTAAAAATTTATGTCTTATTAGAGTGAAAAGTTACGCTCTCTAAACTATTGGGGAAGAAAAATTGTTCGCAATGTGCTTATACAGGTCTCATTCGTAAGCAATGACAACAATCTTTGTAATTTTCAGATTTCAACAATTTATCACATAAAATGTCTACGAAATAATTATATATCAATGAAATAGAATTATATAATATCAATTACAATCGTGTAATCAAGTTAGAGTAACTTTCGGAAATGAAGTAGATTTGTAGATTTCGAGGGCGTTATTGTTACTGAAGTACGAAATCCACAAAGCTCTCTCATTACTTTTCTCAATCTATAATTAAGTTTAAAATCAATTTACAGTCTAAATCCGGGGTATTAATTCTAACGTATCCTCTTAGTAATGTCTTCTCTCCTGCATTTTCGTTTCTCATTATCTTCCTGCTTATGTGTAAGACAATACGTGAAGGATTCGTGTGCAAATTGCAAATATGAGCAGATCTCGTCAGGCTTTAAAGTATTCATGTTCCAAAGATAGGAAGATATTGACAAAAGGATAAATACACAGGCAGCGAGGAGAATGAGCGTGAGAGAGTGAGAGAGAAATCACTGAAAAAATACTTTAAGGTTTATCCAAACGTAATACCCAATGATAAGATGCTCAATTTAAATTCTGAGTCTCTTCAACAAAATTTTCTTGTGTCCCTTAAGGAATTCTGCTTAGAAGCTATCGTATGAAATTCTAAAATACAAAATTAGATTAAAGTCTCTTTGAAAATTCAAAACAATTATCTGAGTAGCACCGTTTCAATCCTTGAAAAATTATTCGCAAAAATTAATAAAACTACTGAATTCATATATTTTTATTTAAAAGTGAAAGAACTTAGAGTAAATAATCATCTCAGCTAAACTACGATTTTTTCAAACTGTTCGAAACAATCGCTTAAACATTTTTAAAAAATAAGATAATTAAATGTGTGTGTGTGTGTGGGGGGGGGGTACGTACGCATACACATGTGCAATACATACGTACAACATAAAATATATTTTCGTATCATGATTCTTTTAATTACCGATAGATACTCTGTTCAGATGCTTCCAATTTCTCGTATTACATCAAATTATGCTGCTTCATAATTTGATCATTGTATAGTGTAAAACCATATGTTACTAAAAACTTTACTCAATATTATTTCTATAATTAAAGAAATTTAATTCAAGAAATTGAATTAAAAGAATGTGAGCGTTAATTATGAAAGATTAAGATATTCTGCAATTATCTAACAACAATGTAGCAACATTAACATTTATGAAATGTGGATAATTAATTAGTTTACGCAAAATTCAAGCAAAAAATATTTGTTGTAAAAATATCATAAATATTAACAGGTTTACTAATAACGCTGGATTTTATTAATTTCTGGTAAATATTCGATACGAATACATTCGGATTGGCTTTTTTATATTGCATAAATATCAATATTTGTACGTGCTCACATTGAAATACAATAAAAACTTTTATCATCATAAATTCGTTAAATTCATAAAATTTTAATAAACGTGGAGCACAAAAAGGAGTATAAAATAAAATTTTTCAAAAAGAAAAAATGATGTTATTATTCAACATTTAATTTATTTTCGTACTTTAAAATGAATTTTGAATTATGTCGGATTTATATTCTAAATGTAATTAAAATTAAAGGGATAAAATTCAACTTCATGCTTCATACTTCATAATTATGGGACGAAAAATATTTTTTTAATGCGTAATATGTTTTTCAAATTTTATGTTTTATATATATATTTTTTTTTTTTTTTTTTTTTTTTTACAAAAAGAAAGAAATATCGCAGGTTTTGCTATAAAAGAAATAAATGTAGAGCCACACAATGAATTTACCTATTTTTCAACGATTTATCCATCTTTTAATAGTTAATGCATACAGTGAATATTATATTGTCAATAGATTTTCTTATACCTTACATGTTTAGTGACATAAAAATCGCACAAAGATACACCATTGACAGTGAATTAAATATCCAACAGTCATTTCTTTAACTTGCAAAAAATAAGAGACGGGAACAATGCCTGAATACACACGGAAATTTCGTCCGTGAATCCGACTGACTAATGCGTGTGTTGCTGACACATAGTTAGAGAGACAAACGGAGCCAGAGAGAGAGAGAGAGAGAGAGAGAGAGAGAGAGAGAGAGAGAGGGAGAATAAAATGGAATTACAGAGGAAACAGGACGCTGTGAGAGTAGAGAAATAGACTTAGTAAGCACAAAGCAAGGGTAGGAGAAAGGAAAGGAAATGATACTTACCGGGAATAATAGGAATTATATTACGTAGAAGGCCAAAGAATGAGCGAACGAGTGAGAGATAGACTACGGATAACGACAAAGATTGATTTATTGATATTTGCTAGTTGTAATACCGGTATATTCCTGTATTAAATGTAATTGTACTACTCGAATCAACCGTAATAAATATTTTAACTTTAACATCCCAGACAATTTTTCTTTATTCTTCATTATAATTTACCGAATAGATACAAATAATGTAATGGCTGTTTCAATTCGAAATATAATGGCAGATTGATTTTTGAAAACCTCCCTCGACTTTTAAAACATTTAATTTGAATTCAAATACGAGTTATCTTCAATGATAGTGATTAGTTTTATAACACCACTTTAAGAAAACATTTTACAAGCACTTTTTCAAGTACTGACACTTCACTGTCATTTAACGAACTTTACTTGATACAGTAGCTGGTGGATAATTACACGTTCGAACAAGTCACGTTACTTAAATCAATCGTTTATACCGATTGAGAGGTAATTAGAAATGTTTGCAAATTTATTCAAAAGTGAGCCGAAAGTCATTATAGAATCGTTCGTAACTAAATACGAAGAGTATGTGATAGTACATGAGTTAGTCCTGGAAGGTTCGATCCGTGACACCATCTGCGTCAATTTCTGTACATTAAAGCTTCAGCACACCGAAAGCCAAGGCAGTTAAACAAACCCATTTAACAACTCTCTTTCGATCCTTTCGTTTCCTCCCTTTCGTTCATTCCCTCATTTCTTCTCTTTCGCTTGCTTCGAATCATCCATCTTCGGACACATCGTCGACTGAACTACCTACTAGGGTAACGCCTGCAAGTGCGCTTCGGAGCTACATTATTATCCATCCTTCAAGAAGTGGCGTGTACACGTATGCGCGATACTTTTTTGAAGGGAAAGTTGACGATAGGTAAGTTTGCTACATGAACTTGCAAGGCTAGACGCCGCCTTCTTAAAAATATTAGCAGCGCACTGGATCTATAAAAAGTGCTTGAAAAATTCTCGATAAATCAGAAAACGCGCGTAAGGAAAACGCGATTTTGAAAAACTACGATAGATGTGATTTTTGGTCATTCGAAAATTATCGATGCGAGTGCGTTGAAGGCATTAAATTGATAACGATTTTTAGAAAGTAAGTAAATCATAGATTTTTAAATAAATGAAAAAAAAGGTATTATTACAGTATTTAGTTTTGCACAACGGTAAGATCGAACTAATTGTAATGACGTTTTCACGAATGAAATTACGTTCTTTTTCGCGTCATAGCAAGTTACAAAATAATTCCTACAGTGTTTCACTTCAGTCTCGTGATAGAAAAGAAAACGTCATTGCACAGCAACATATTTAATCATCACATTCACCAGTCAATTCGACTTCTACTAAAGTACCGCAATAGTAATTCGGTTTATCTCTAGCTCAGTCAGCACAAGTAGAAGTAGTCAAGGCATGTCAGGCGTATATCCGTGCGAGAAACGACAACACACTCGAGCTGCTCGTCGAAACGACTGGGAATTGTTTTATCGGAGAGAATATTATCAGATAAATTGCCAGATGAGAAGCAATGCTATTATTAGAAATATGTATGTAATTTGATGCATGATATACGAAGTTTCGATTAGATTTATGGACGGTGCGAGGAAGTATCGAATTTTTCCAAAGATATTTCCAACATTTTTTATCACAATGTAAACTCGTTCGAATTCTTATAAAAGAAATTATTTAACAAGTAGCGAAAAAAATATTCTCAAGCGTATAAAATATTACTATCTATTAAATTATGAAACGCTAACCTAAATATAAATAATGTAAAATGTCACAAGTGTAGGTTTTTGTCAATTTATCGTTTTTTATTGTTGTTTTACGCAAAACATAAACATTAATTTATAAATAGTGAAATTTTTTATTCTAACAAAAGATTCACATTCACGCCCTACTAACGTATTTTCCTTATTTAACTTAAAAACACATTGTTTCGGTTCCACTTACTTGCTTTATCATTCTGTGTACGTATAAAAATAAAAACTATCGAAAACGCTTATACTAATATTGAAAGAACTGAAAAAGTTTGCGTTTTCATTATTACTTTCACGGCTTAAAATTATTAATTTTACGAATACCAAGTTCATTTTGTAATGCTTCTCTGAAAAATTCTTGAACCTTTCCGCTGATTAATGGAGTATGTCAAGCACACGCTCGACTAATCAACACCATCTCGAAAACTTTACATTCTTCAAAATCTTGAGAAACCACTGACTTTTAAAGCAGAAAATCTGTGCAGCAAACAAATACGAACTGATGTACATCTTGAATTTAAATCGCTAAAAATTCAAACGACATTTTTTTTTATACGCCACTGCCCGTAATTAAGAAAATTGAACTATAATATCACCCCAAATGTATTCGACTTGTAACGGGTATTTGCATAATCTATTTGCTTATTCATTCGTTTCCTCTTACTCTCTTCGCATCCCTTTCCATTTTGTCGTCATCTTTCGTCTCGCGCCGCTGTAAATACTCGCACGTATACAAACAAATACATTTACCCTCGTAGACACGCACACGGTTTAACTTGGCATTCATAGATGGAGTGGAGGACAACTTTGGCTATCGGGAGAGTACAAAAACGAGTAGCTGCATCGTAAACAGACTTCTCTCCTTCGCTCTTACCTACCCCTTCACACTCTGCTGTTGCCGTTACTATTTTCACGTCATTCTCAATTGCTTTATATCTGCTTTGATTAATTTTCGCTTTTAATTATACATTTGATACTTCTTTGTCACGTGCTCTCATTATTTACTTTAATAGAGCATTTATCTGTGGGCACATTTTACTTATGCTTAATGAAAAAGAAGCTCTAAAACGAAATAAATACCTTTACAAACTTAAAGGCTAAATTGAAAATTTATTTCTTAGCGTTACTACGAAATATTTATCGCAATGATCCCTAAAAGAAAAAAAAATTGAAGTCTTCTTTTTCATGAAAATGTGTCGTAACGTATATTATTAATTAGTGTATTCGATCAATTAATTAATGCGCCCACATTTTAAATGTATTACAAGTTTCAGTTGAATATCGATAGCAAAATAATTGTAAAATTAAAGGGGAAAAAAATTGTTTTCGCAAAAGACATCCAAATACTAAGGTTTTCTTAGGAGAATTTTGACTAGTCATTGCGTTCAATAACATACAAATCACTAATTACCAGTATAACAAAGCAATACAATTTTTATTTTTTTTTACTAGTTTTATTGTTTTACAAGCCCTAAATTGTACGAAAAAGCTCTATCAAGATGAAGGCAATTTTCACTTTTGCCTTTATATGCGCGAAATTATGCATTTCACTTCAAGACTAATTTCATGCATGGCATCAACACGATCTGTTATACATGGTCTGATTTATTTTATATACCGAGTCTTCTTACTTTCACCACCAATTTCAAGCGCTTTTGTTAGTTTTGATCGTCCGCCGCGTCTGACCAACTGCGTATAATTTCACTTGCGTCCGTCTCCACGTGATTATTCGGCTCTTGCTGCACACTTTCGTTGTGCCTGATTTTCTCTTGTCTCAATGATCACACGAATTCAACGAGATGACACAAGTCGCAAAACAAACGAGCTCGGCGAAATGTATGTGGGCGTTTTGTTACAACTTCGTGATTCTGTGTTGTTACAGCGACAGGAGAGGAGGTTAAGCGAAATTCAGCGAGTTTGTTGGTATAATAGTGAGATATGATATCCTTGAGATGTTTTGCGTAATGAATTGCTTCAGGATTTTAGAGCTCGAACTCCGTTATTTAAAGGCAAGCTTATTAAATTTTTCTACTTCGCGTGAAAAGGATTTAATTTATTTTATATTTGTTTGTGCATTCAGGAAACTCTCACTATGCTCGGAGCAAACGATTATATTTAACTTAAACAAAGTTTATTTATCTTTTTGAATCTTCAAATAGAGATATTACTACGAAAAACTTTGCTTTATTGCCCTAGAAAATTTAAAATGAATTTGCTTTTTCTTTTTGTTTTCTGTCGCAACAAACCTTTACAAATAATGAAAAAAAATCAAGTTTTCAGCATTTATTTTAATTTCCCAGTGTATTAAAAAAGAATCTTCGAATAATAAAATATGATGCAGGCTTCGCTTTAATTTAAAGTAAAATTATAATTAATGGTACTGCAAATGTTTTGTGAAAAATCTCCTGTAATTTTTACATAAAAATTCATTTGTAAATATAAAAAATTCTTTTATTCTCTCTATAACAAAAATCGAAAAAAAGGTTTTTTTTTTAATAAATCCAAAGAATGATTTACTTTATATTAAATTTTGATATCATGATAATATAATAAAAAAGTAACGAAATAACTAGTATTGAAAACCTTAAAATTATTGTTTTAGTTTAATTAAAAAATTGTGAGAAGAATTTTCGAATAAAAAGTTTGAATTTATACCATCGCTCAGACGATTGGTTAAACATTTTTTCTTCTTGTTTCTTACGTTAATATAATTCTGTATCAATCTGAATGGTTATTTGACGCTTTAAAACATATGACAAAATATTCATAAAATATATTTCTACATGTTCTGTTGCGTATTACTAAAGGTAGAATACGAACATTTATTGCACTATAATACACGAAAATATAGCTTCTCCTCATTCTTATCTCCCTCCTTATTAGACGATCGCTTATGGGTTAGTAAACTTTTCGCGAGGGCAATGTAAATTCTCCTATTGTTTTCGTTCTCCAAAAGTCACTACCACAAAGACCCTACATTACTTTTATTTCGTGCTCGAATACTTATCATCTTTTTTTCGGGTAAGCGTGTACAGATTTTTGCAGACATTAATCTTTTCAATTTTTCGAATACAATATTATTATGTGTAATTTCAATATTCGAGCAATGGTTTTAACATATTTCATTAGGTTTACATTGAATAAAATCGAAAAGAAAAATCATTGCATTAATTCTATTCTATCAAATTGAAATCCTTTAAATATTGAATGTCGTATAATACGTATTATTACTTTAAGTACATAAAGGAAATGCATCTACAATCGATAAACATTGATATTTATTATAATCAAAGAATATTTTTGTTAATAAAATATCCATTTAATGAGAACCAAAATAATTTTATTCGCAATATACTTAGTTTTATTCATTGTTTTCCAAAATCTCCCATTAATATTAATATTATTAATTATTAGTATATTTGTCCAATTATGTAATAAAAATATTTGTATCCATTAATCCATTTATCGATAAAAGTTGAAGTTCAAATAGCTTTATCAGGATTATTGATATAATTAATTAAAGAATTTCAAGTCAATCCATCATTTCTCTGTGGAAAAGAGTAATCAATCAATAGACTTTTGAATTCCTTTATTCGCAGTCTGTGAAGCGAAAGTAATCATTGACGACAGGGAAAAATATGGCGGGAATATGAAATAAAAAAAAGTTTGATTAGTGTAAAAACATACGACACACACGAACAGCTGACAAATCGAACACGTTGCAATCGAATATTTGTATCACACTTTTACTAGAAAACTTAATTAAAACAAGTACACGTACATGGTTTATTTATAATATCAATTTTACTTTTTTGCACCTCAAGAATTGTTCTTGTTTTTTGTTGATAAGCATTTTTTGATAATTTGGTATTACGTAATAATATTATAAATTTAAGTTTAAACGACAGCTATCTAGGTTAATTACAACAGAGTTTCGTAATAAATATAAAGTTAGTAAAATATATAAATTATTATTTATATTAATACAGAGCCTACGAACTGTATTTCGATTGCAATAAATTTTATTAAATGAACAGAGTTTACTAATGAAATAATAAAATTTTGTAATGTATAAAGGTTAGCAATATTATACAATAATATTATTATTTGTAAATGAAAACAAACGTATTTTTGCAGAGTTAAAATTTTACATTATATTGCTATTTTTAAATATTTATTTAATAATTTTCTATTAAAAAATACTCATCGATCGTAACTTGACATTCATTTGATTCGTAAACTTTTATTGATATTAGCTTAAACTCATTTTTATAAATATGTGCATTAATACTAGAAAAAATTTTATAAAGGAAGTATACAAATTGAATTTCAAGCAATTCCAAGAAGTTGCTCTAGAATTTTAGATACTTCTTCCGTACTTCATTAGATGATAAAAAAAGCTTTGCATTAATCATCATAGCAATGTTTCTATCAGTCGCTAAATAATAAAAAGTATTTTACTCAATTAATCGATATTTATAATTTATTACGACTTTTTTGAGTACAAAAAATCGAGTATGAAACTAGCAATCTCTTATCTTATAATAATTTGGCACTTTTATTATTAAAAAATAATATAAAAAATAATAAATAAATATTTGAAACTACATAATGTTTTTATATTTTAGAAATCCGTTAAGATTGAAAGTGGAAATTGCATTGAAAATAGAAATTTGTCTGAAAAAATTGTTGTTAAATAAAATGTTCACTCTGTTATCTGTTATCGTAATTTAATCTTTAATCCAAAATCGTACTAAAAATTTACTTGTACATATTTTGCAAATAATTGCATTAGAAGAAAAGTATGTTTACATATTTACTTATTTATTTATTTATTTATTTGTCCACGAAAATATATTATTATTTAAATAAAAATGAAAATATTTTATGTACGTGCATCCATAAAAATTTGGTTATGTATGTTGCTCTAAAAAGCATTACATAACGAATAAAATTAGTTAAAGAAATACATAAAGAGAAGCTAGTCAATTGGGACTTTGCCTTTGGTCATAAAGAGAGAGATGCATAATAATCATATCTTTACTCGTTAATGGCTTCGTTTCTCTCAATCTCTGTTATGCTATTCTACGTTCGATCTCCATCATCGCGTTCCAATCCCTTTTTTTTTTTTTTTTTTTTCAATAATGCTGCTTTCTTTTTTTATACCTTTTATTTATCGCGCGTCATTACAAGCGACAAACATTGTCGAAAATAGACGATGAACTCTTACTGTTCTTATCTCATATGGCAATTAAATTCGAGAGAATATCATTGAAGGCAAATGAGAGAGTAAAATGCTTTGAATAACATTATTTATTAAAACGTTTTTCATTAACTGTATTTGCTCGAATTTCATTTCGAAATACATTTGTTGTTAATGTTAATTAACAAATCGAAATATCAAAATTAAAATTCACTCGTTCTCTTAAAATCGTCGCCTCTTATCCATAATTATCAATAATATACCGGACAGTTTGACGATAATATAATGTCAAATTAGTACACAATTTAGCCAAATATCTGGTAAGTCTGTTTCTATTGTTTTTATAGAGGCGATGAACTATTTGAATACGACTGTTACATAACCTGAAGTACTATAGGTGATTATACGTGATTATTTAGTATAAAAGTGTTAGTGCAAAACTGTTACGAGAAAATGTTAATTTAATAACATTACATCGATAAAAAATATTAATACTGTCTATTGATTTAAATGGCACCATATTTTTTATATTTATTACCGATCGCACATTAAGATAAGACAGTTGAAAGTTTGATTTTTCTTTGTGAATAAAAACTAATTCATTTACTTGCAATGCAATTGCAATGCTGCATTCTACTTAAATCTAGAAGGTAACCTTCAAGACCTACTTTGCCATTTGGTAATAATGGAATATGCTTCAGGCTAAGAAGTACCAAAAATATGTATGTTACTTATACACGAACATGTTTTGCAATTATGCAGGTATGGGCGAAAGAAAAATTTAACACAGATTGCGTATTAGACAACATTTGGAATTGGAAAGAAGAGGGAGGAAAGAAGGTTTGTAAGTGAGAAAGAGAATGAAACACTAGTCAATGGTGTCTGGAACACTGCGCCTCTCATCACTTACGCTATTAGCAGAATTAACGAACGAGACATTGACGAATGCTTGCCATTTCCGCAGCCGTCGACGCATTCGTCTAGTCTCGCCACACTCATCTACAAAGGTCGATGCAAATTTGCCGACTATCTCTCTATCTTTCTGTCTTTATACTCGCAGGAAGACTCTGTCGATAAATTATCGTTTGAGTTCCCGCATCTAAAGATGGCTGACTGGCTTTTCTCCTTCCAAGCTGCGATTAATATTATTTCGTGACTCGTATGAACCGTGCAATATCTCTTCCCTTTTTTCGAAGATGAGAGAATCGCTTAAGCTTCCAATATTGAATGAATATAGAATAATTACAGAATAATTATGGAATAATCTTTCGATTTATAATTTAGGGCTTTTCGGCTTAGTTTCTCATAACAGAAATATTATTTGCGAGCAAATTGTTCCGTTTTTATCTCTAACATAAATTTGAAAGTATTGTCATTTTGGGAAGTCAATGTTAAGAGATATTGAAAATTATGATTAACGCGATAAGTTCGCGTTATCCAGAATTCTTGATAAATTATCTATTTGTAAGTGAAATAATGTTGGGTTCGTGTAGTTCTATTATAGACTCCTACGTTAACTGGTATTAAACGCTAGATCTTGCAATAAGCTTGGATAAATGTCGCAGTGTGTAAATGAAAATATTCATTTATAATACGAAATAAGCAATAAGTGCTTTTACTTTGTTGAATGTAATTTGAATAAATATTATTATATTTTCAGATGGTCGGAAATTCATGGACGAATATAATTAGAAGTAATATGTTAATTTACTACTTGATATAAAGATATCGAATATCTTAACAAGTCCTAAAAACATAAACTTATTAGTCATCGTTCGTAAAACATTAATTCGGTATAGATAACTGATTAAATAAAAGTATTTGCAAAAATTCAATTATGTGTGTTAAATTAAACGATAATTGAAAAACTGTTGGTGTAAAAGCTTGTCACGTGTATCGTTAAGAACGTAAAATTGTAAATGAAATTATGTTTAATATTACTTTACGAGTTTTTGTCGACAAGTGTGCCGTATTCTCTAATTTAGTGATTTGCTACATTGGTAGCAGCCCTTGTTACGCGTTATTTTTAATCGCTGTCCTTAGTGCTTTCAATAATATGTGGCCAAGCCTCCTTTGCCCTTCAATTTTATCGCCAATTGTATTTAACGGCATCAGTCCGTTCATTACTGACCTTTTTTACTTGTAATTGTGCGCACCATTTGCATGCAGTATATCTCTCCTTTATTCACTTCGTACAGTCGTCATGTTAATGAGTCGTGCGAAAAATCAGCATGAGCTCTTCCTCCTGTCTTCAAAAATAAAATGACTGCATATATAGGAAAACGAGAGGGAAATGGAAAAGATGCTCTCGAGTCGTTCGTTACGCTTGACAGATTTTAATTTTTGCAATTTTATTCTACAAGATAATGCACCTGCATACAAAGGGCCAATTATAGCGCTGGCGTTTCTTTCACTTGTCAGTTTGAGCGAATGATTAGTTTAAGCATCGTGATGTAAGCGTTTCATGTTTTTATCGGTGGATCGTATACTGGTTGTTAAAAAAAATGTTAAAAAAAGAATCTACATTATTCTACATTCAGCGAAAGCTTAAGATTAATTAGCCATAGCAAATAATAGCGCATAAAAATAGTAATCTATTGTGAAATGTATACGCGATATATTACGTGTGAATTCAATATGCGTTGTTTTCTCTCTCTCTCTCTCTCTCTCTCTCTCTCTTTTTCATGCATTCTCGAATGCACGTTACGAAAGCGAAGGAAAAAACACCGTTGACGCAATAATCACCAAGACATCCTAAAATTATAAATAAAAACGCCGAGAAAATCCCCTTCTCGATAATTGATCCTGAATAAAGGGGCAGTTTTTGATTGGCTGTTACACAAGCATCGGGATGTCAGCGGCTCTCGTTAAGAAAGTCGCGACGAACCTTCCACAAACGACGTCGTTAACGCGGATCATGATAGTGCCTATCATATCGAAGT
Source organism: Wiebesia pumilae (assembly GCA_018907045.1). Taxonomy (NCBI): domain Eukaryota; kingdom Metazoa; phylum Arthropoda; class Insecta; order Hymenoptera; family Agaonidae; genus Wiebesia; species Wiebesia pumilae. Next base: position 5,608,805 of record JACCHZ010000022.1, read on the forward strand.
GCCTCGCCTACTAAACTGCTAATAATCCTTTGACCGTAACCTACGAGAAGGGTGAAAAGATTCACACGTACGTTATTCTTCCAACTTAATTGCTTGGTTTTTTTTTTTTTTTTTTTTTTTTTTTTTTTTTTTTTTTTTTTGTCACCTACGGTCTGCGCGTCTGCACGGGGAGGGTAATTTATTACGCATTTATAATACGTATGAGATTCTGTCACTTGAGGTAGGTTAATGACACCGCTCGTTCCATATTGCAGTGCGCTTTTATGAGGGGAGATTTTCGTGTTTATTATGGGTCATTATTTAATCGTCTGCGTGGACTCGTTTATTTAATTAAAAATAATTTTACAAGTTTTATTACTCATTCCGTTTTATAATAATTTTCTGCACACGCATTAGTGCTGACTTGATAGTCAATTTAATATTTTTGACGAGTTCACGTTTCGTAATGTTGTTTTAGCGCTGACTAATTTTCTTCCTTTAAAATACCTAAAACGAAAAAATAATTTTACATAAAAAAAGATAGATATGTACGGCAGAAGTCGTTGATTGTACAGCTGGGAGATTGTACGATATCCCGTAGAATCCCGTTTCGCTCGTAAATTTGAAAACAAATAAAACTTGCGCTATTGCATATTCGTTGCACGGCGCACTTCGTGTCGCTTCTCTTTCCTGTCTACCTCCTTCTCTCTTCCTCTCGCGTAAAATTACTTACTATTTTTTTTTTTTTTTTTTTTTCCATTACATTCGTCAACTTTCTTCATCGCGATGAATTTTTAATTTTGTTTGTTAATTATTTTTAAGAGTCATTTATGTAATTTTCGTTCTTCGTGCATCGGAGCATCATTTTTTTCCCTACATCTTATTGCTTTGCAATTAAATTGTTGATTAAATATGCTCGATCATTAAGTAAGTATAGCACAACCATTAAGCTTTTACACAAGCTCAACGAACACATAAAAAACTAATACCACTATCGTCGTGCTTCAGTTTTATATCTTCATTAAAATTCAAATTAATTTTGCTTACACGCGTTAGCAGCTTAAAAACAAATTTAAGAAATTGATTTATTCTCTACACCAATATGTACGAAGGAAGTACGTGTCGAAAAAAGCACATAGTAAGGACGTAATTTATTAGAACATTTTCGTATTGATGTCTATTCGAGATTTTAGAACGTAGACGGTAATTTCTTTTATCAACAATTGCAACTACTCCTTGAAAGTGAAAATCTTGAACTTTTGTTTTTCGGCAATCTGTATAAAATTTAATAATATAAAATAAAAAATTCCCAATTACTTTATTAACAATTTTTTTTATTTCATGTAAAAATAAATATCTGGATACTTTATAACTAGAGAAAACTGTATGCATCGCTATTATAAGAAAGCAAATCGAATGTTCGTTAATAGTTCAGTAAATATACTATATAATTGATTCAAAAGTTTAAAAAATCTTCGTATTGTTAACGATTTGGTTCATAGAAATAATTCTCGGCGTTAATTAGTTCGACGCTGCTAAACTTTCGACTATAAACTCGCGTCTATATGTGTAACATGGCAAATTGTGGAAAATACTTGAGCTTGTCTCGAAACACTAACAATATCATTCTTTCCACGGGTATGTGTGCTTACGGTTGTAATTATTTGCGCGACGATAATGAATATTATTTTCATGCATTCAATATTTAGTGAATGTAGTGTGAGCGAGAATTCTACCGATTTTCTTAAACAATTAATCAGAACAAGAGCTTTGTATAATTATTAAAATTATTAGAGAAAACTTCAATATATGTATGTACGTACGTATACGTCATACGTCAACGGATTATAAATATTATAAGTATATAATTTCGATCGTAGAATCCAGGTGATCCTATTTGACGAAGAAAAATTTTTTCCTTGTAATTCAATTATAAAGGCATACGCACATAAACTTATGTTTTATATTGTGCTTCTCTAAAAGTTCGTGACTTACAAACTTTTCGTAGAATTTTTAGTGTACTGTGGGTTTGGTGGATGACAGCGCATGATTCTTTATTTTACATATTCTTAAATTCTTTCAAGTCGAACTGAGCTTGCATTTAAAAGTTAATGTATACAATAGACATTATATAAAACGACAAACTTGTGTCAACTTTAGTTTTTACATTTTTTTTTATAAAAAGTAGTATAATGAAAAAGTTCTACATGATTCTAAGTTATAACGTCAATGTGAATGGAGGTAGTAAAAATATATATATATATATATATATACGTACGTACGTACGTACGTAAGTACATGCCGAATAATTAGCAAAATAATACTGTAAGTTGCACAAAATGTTTACGATCGAAAACAAGTAACAAGACGGATATCCATCGTGGAAAAAGCGCTCGCGAACAATTTACATGAATAAACGAGATGCGGAGAAAGGAGACATTCCCGCGGATGCATAAAACGCGTCGTTTGTACAACATAGGAGGCTCGATAAAAGAATCAGGAAATAGAAGAGAAGCCGCGTAAATTTCGATACAAAAAGCCTGAGATCAGGAAGTATGCTTTGAGATATACTCGTGTCCCCCGTTTTTTCATAAACGCCAGTCGGAAAACAAGATTTTTTTTTATCAAAAAATGCAACTGCGATCGGCTGGGCGGACCTTTGAACATCGATCCGAGCGCACCAACTGTTTACTCTGTACTTCGCTTTATGTTGACTCGACGTTAGTCGATAGTTCAACGAATTTTTACAGACGGTATGCGGGTGCTTTTATGTTTAAAATTATCCGAGTACCGTGCATTCTTCGTATGACCTGCTTTTCTAATGTACTTTGGCTTACGCGGCGGATTATTGAGTCTGCTATTTTTCACTTTTGAGAATCCTGTTTGCTTTTGCTTGTAATCCGTTCATTAAGTGTAAATCTGCAAATGCGTGTAAAATTGTACATCGGGGAAACGAGAAGAGATTATTATATTATTTATAATCACAGAAGATAAATAGTACAATTGGACTGGAGAGAAATCGAATCATGGATTATCATTTTTATAAAGCTTTTCTCGCAATGTTAATTAAGCCTCGGTAGGAAACGCTTAGACGAAAATAAATATTAGTTTCCATCGAACGCAATAAGTATTTGTAATTCAATGCGAATCTATATGCAACAAAATTAATAATTAATAATTTCAGTATTACGCCGGAACACTAAAATTGCACTAATAAAATTAGCGATCGAATCGTGTAAATAGCATGCAATTGAACGTTACTTTCCACTTATATAATATAAAAAGTACGTAATGCTCGTTGTAAAGAATTATTCGCAATTTTCTTTCGCTTACGCCATAGATACGCCAAGTATCTATTTCAAAGACCATTTCAATGTAAAAGAAATACTAGTTTCTTCGCGATTCTCCTAATTCGCGCAAAGTAAATATTGTAAAATAGTGAAACGAATTTTCTCAAATGTGCACCGTTCGCGTGCACGAAACATTCTTTCAAAAACAAATTTGTAATATTATACAAATGCACGCGCAAACATTTCGACATAATACGTTATGAGAATTTTGAAAAATCCCGTAACGTAGTCGCAAGTCATACGAGCGCGAAATAGGCTGCGTTAAAGTTAACGTTTACGGGAGGCGCGAACCACACGTAGTGAAGCGCGAAAAATTGCGCGTCAAACTCGAAAGATCTCGTAATCGCACGTCACAACACGCATGCGAGGAGGAAAATGAGCGAGATACGTTTTGAGAAAAGTGGCTTTCCGCTATAACGTATTTCCGGCATTTTATCTTTCGCGGGCTCGTCGGCTTTCGTTCGTGGCAAATTTTTCGATCAAAACAGACGCTCGAGGCTTCGTTTGGCTTACGCAGCTCTTTATGCGTTATAAAACCTCGAGACAATTCAACTGCATCGAAAGTGTTGTTTAAAAAACTATGCAAATTCGCTCGAGATTTTCGAATTGATAACGTCATTAAATTATGAATAACGATAAATTATATAAAATAATAGTTCTCGAGTCTAATCTTTTACAAGTTCACCAGGCAAAATATTAACAAACGAGGACCACGTTCGCGAACATCCTAGTGATAGACAATGAATTTGCAGTCTCTTACAAGTGATCGCTCGAAAAGCGAGGGGATCACCGTTAATTAAAAAACCAACAGTCGCGACATTGAACGTCAATATTTTGTCTTTCGCGAAGTTTTCGATCGATTAAAAGCGAACCCGTACGATACACCACAGCGTACGCATTCATTCGCTGCAGAGTCCTGGTCGAATCTTCCACACGGAACCCAGCAATTGGTGTTTTAATAAGCAGGGCGAACAACTCGAGCGGACGAAGCCCGGGGAAACGCATCCCCCGGGCGTCCGCTCTCACGTGGACGGCTGCACACGTGTGCTCGGGTGCAGTGGCCCTTTCGACGCTCGACCTATCGATTTCGCATAAAATTCCGGCTCTGCTCGAAGTTGCCCGGAGCTACTGCTCGTATCGGTCAGAAGCCCGGTTAAGACGACAATTTACTTTTTACGCCTCTGTACGCCTTTACGGATCACTTTGAATGCCACGCGCTGGAGAACGCCGTAATCGGCTTGAACTGAACTCGAGTGGACATGGCGAGAGCAGTCGCTTTCTTTGGTATTGGATGTAAGGGGCTCTTTGGAATTCATTGGGAAGCAGGAATCAGTGGTGTGGTGCGAAAATTAACGTCGCTGTTTCGAGTACGATTTCGTTGCCAAATATTTAAACGATTAAATACAAGATCGCTTGTACTTGGTTGACGGGTTGTATTTTTCTGCTTAGAATTTAAGCAACGTTTACCTACGCGTCCGTTACGCGATTGCGGCAAAAGCTGTAAACAGGCGTTGGTAAAAAGCTCAAAACATGCATTTAATATACTTTGTAATATTGCAGCTCTAATCTGATAAATGATTAAAAAAAGTTGTTGCAATACACGCGTACACCGTGTTGTAAGTGTTTTATAAAATCCTTTTTACGCCGAAAATTCCGTTGAATGTAAGCGACTGTTTGATAAAATGAAAACCGAAAGAACGAAATGCAGCAAAAAATAATGGAAAATTTTAATCAGGAAGGCTTTTCTTTCGCTTGTGTTTCAGATGAAGTCGACGTGATCGGATACACGAGCAATCAATCGGACACCGACGACCATAGCAGTGTGCAAAGCAGCAGCGACAGCGGCGTTGCGATGTCCACCTCCAGGTTAACCCTTTCCGAGATGATGGACAATCTTTAGGTAAGGCTGTTTCTTAAATTATTATTCAACGAGTACTATAATGCATCGATGCGTTAAGTAGTGCGTCGACGTTTTCAGAAATGCACCACGTGCGTTAATATTTAATACTAAATAAAGACTGATATCGACGTGAAATTCTCAATTGGAATATCATTTTTAATTAATATCATTTTATTAGAGAACCGTCTATTGCTTGAAACGTTGAAACGATATTTGAAATAAATAATTTGAAATTAATTTAACTACATTCGCGCGAGTTCGTGCGAGATTCAACATTGTAAACATTATGTAATGAAAATTTAGTCCTCTGCGCGTGAAATTCAATTAATGTTATTTCGATTAAATGCCCAAATAATTGTTTCGATTCGAAATATCTATCCGAAATCGACCATTTAAATTGTACATTCTAAAACATTGGGAAATTATTTGAATAAATATGAAAAGCTAATACTTAATTACAGCCATGCCATTCAAGTAATGAAAGTGCATTACCCGAACGTTACTCGGAAAAGCCAAAAAACAAAAGCCAGTAGCGCTCGAGGAATATTTCACGAAGTAATACAGATCGTTGAGCTTTCGGTAAAAACCTCTTTCCGATGCTTTAGATCTCGAGGATCGAGTCGCGACAGCAGAAATGAATTTTTTACATTTAATTAGGGATTCCATTGGCCTTCGTACGAAGCAAAAGTGTATCCAACATCGCCTCCGAATAAAAATGTCTGTCATAAAAATGAAAGCAAATATGCGAAACGGTTAACTCTCCCGTAATAACTCTCCGAATGCCAAGGAACCTACGGTACGGCGTACACATCGCGTAGCGCACATACACAAGACTAACATCAGCCTCGGTGACTGCGAATTCTTTATATCCCCCCGTGCATTTGACGAAAACAGGGCCAAAAGTCAGCGCACGTGCGCGCCACTCGCCTAATATATGATTTCCGTTCTCTACTCCGTATCTCGCCGCGGGCTGTTGCAAAAGGAGTGGGCGCGCATGTAAATGAAAATTAATAATGGCAGCAGGACGGGGTGGGCTTATGCACGGAAGTCTGCGGCAGCGTTTAATCGCCGAGGCATCGGCTCGCAGAATTTTAGGGCCGGGGAGATGAGCTGCAGCCAATAAACAGCGCGCGGCGCTTCGTAATATTACAGAAATTAATTTTGCATGGGAGCGCGCGGATTATCGCAAGAGAAGCGTTATATTCGCCTCGCGGGCGTGCAATATAACTTTAAATGCCTCCCCCTGGCGCTGCCTTTCCTACGAGTGAGAGAATTCCTGGAATATCGCTTATTTATATTTTCATTAGGACACGCGACTGGGACTTTGCTCGATAAATTTTTCTACTTTTTCCGCTGTCCGCCGTTCAATTTGTATTTCCTTGCAAATTGTGATTAGTGGATCGAGATAGAGCTCGGACGGAGTGGGGCGATTTATTTTTATGAGAACGATTTAACGTAAGCGCGTGCTTACTTATTAATACTTGGTGCCTACTTATTAATATTTTCAATCATTTCTCCCCTTGTCCGTTTAAATGTAATTTCCCAAATTGCTCATCAACAGCAGAAACGCACGGGTTTAAATAATCGGATGGATATTGAAAATAGCCGTTGTCTCGGGTACTCCGTTCTACGTCAACGAATAATGTAAATCTCGCGAGCAATTTATCATTTCTTCGCTTATGAATTATTAAGTAACAAGGGCATTATGTACCAATAAATAAGATATTTTTCCGCGAAAGATAAAAGTTTGAAATCTGCAGCATTGTGAACATTATGAAGTTTTAAAATGGCGAGAAGAAAATTTAAGTTGAAGAGAAGTTGGGAAAAATACGGATAAAGTTCGGGAAATCACGTAGGCGGTATATGCATGTATGAATGCTGATTTTCATCCGATATCGTGTCACATTTGCATGCATATGGAGCCGTACTATTTAAGTAATCAGGGAAACTCTGGATTATTGGGTTGCAACCTGTCCAGTCCCCTTCGTTTCCCCTTCGAACGACAAATTCCCATTCAAATGACAAAAGATGTACTTTTATGCAGGTTGCTAATGCGTTTTTCAATTAAGAGCATCGCAAAGCACAATGAATCATTGCTCAAAACTGCCTTCGCCCTAGAATTTGTGCAAAGAAGTTTGGAAATAAAGTTACAAAGCTCTGTTGCTCATCCGCCATTCTGAATTTCAGATTCGTAATCACCGAGTTCGGAAAGTCCCAAGTAAGGCGCCCTCTAGCGAGTCGTAAAAGCGAAAAAATAAATACCACAAAGGGTTAAAGCGCCTATGTAACCAACCATCGATCTCCCTCGCGGAGCTTTGAGAAGGTGCACCGGCTGCCGGGGTGCCCCGGAGCCTCGCTTTTACACCCCACCCGATTATACACAGCCTGCAGGGGTGGCTATACCGGTTCTCCGCAGGATCGCTCGTAAATTTACCTTTGCGTGCTCGCGCTTCAGTCACCGACGGCGTGCGCGCGCACACTAAATGACGGCTGATTGAAAATCACGGATTCACCCGGACATCCCCTCGCTTCGTCGGCCAGATGCTGCCTCCATCGACGCCTTCCTCCTTTCCTCTCGACACTTCCTCTCCTCGGTCTTCCTTTCCCCTTCCCGGCGCCACTCGAATAAAACGGAAATCGCCCTCACTAATATTTAAATTTAACTTGCTCTCCTGCAACTACACGAAAACCCATTCGAAAATTGATTCTGCTGGCTAGATAAACTAGATGTAACTTCGGTATCGCGATACGAGTCGAGGAAGACGGAATGCTACAGTCGGTAAAGTACTTTCTAAAGTGTAATTTACTGATACTTCACTGATACGAATTTACGAAGAATAAATCATTATGTGCAAGCGTCTTAAAACAACGTATACATCGTAAATCATGATTTCGAGCGCAAACACGACGAATAATCTTTCAATACCGTATCCTTGGTTTCCTTTTCGAAACTCTTTTTTTTTTTTTTTTTTTTTTTTTTTTTTTTTTTTTTTTTTCCATAATAATCATTTGTTACCGTTAACATTTTTAAAGGGTAATACTACTGCAAGTCCATGATTAACCGAAAGAGAATCATATTGTGATGCGCGAAGAATACCCAAACTTAAAGGATAATAAAACAAAACGTTTTCATTGAAAGAGCTGTTGTGTCTTTTTCGAGTTCTGAAAAAAATTATCTAGGTAGATGAAAGAAAGAAATATACTGGTATGAGAACATTTTAGAAATTTCGAGGAAGCGCTAGTGTCCGAAATAATTGATTGCGCGTACGTGCCAACTGAATAAAACCTTGTGTTATAAGACTTTAATTTAAAAATTTTGCCTATTGTCTGATCGTATTATTTTAATAATCGTCTCATCTGAAAAGGCATAATTTGTTTCAATTCGGTCTTCAATTTCGGCTTAATTCATAATTGTTTTAATTTTTGAAGATTCTGCGCGTGAAATATTTCGTTCCATTGTACCTCTAATTATGAAACTCGGTCATTTTTATTATAAACGCGATGATCTTCGAATTATCGAATGGTGTAGTCGTTGATCAATGTATCATGAAAAATTAACATTAAATTAGGCTACGTATTCTTAAAATTGCGCGAAAAAAATTTACCGATCAAAGAAATACTTTTATTTTGCAACATTTTCATTACAAATTATTATCTCTATCTTTTATTCAAAATGTACGAAATATATTTTTAATACGTACGATCAATTATTTCGGAAAACAAAACTCCAAACTTTACGGGCAGGAATTATATAAGAGGCTTAATGTACCGAATTTAATAAGGACGTATTTTACAACGTATGCCCAAAGAATTTTGATATAATTATAAAATAATGTTGAAAAATCATTACGGAAATTTGTACCAAATATGAAAAATGCCTTATTGTCAATTGAATTAGACAATAAAACATTTACCGTTACACTGAGCTTAAATGTCAATCAAGTAACTTATCTCTTTAAAAACCAATTATTAATCGACATTGTGTCAACTTTATTGTCAGTTTCGAATATGTTGATCAGTAAATACGTCGATCTCACAACAGTTTCTATTCATAAATATTGTATTTAAAGTTAGATTTTTATAAAGCTCGATTTTTATATTTTTGTTTCTTCCAGACTAGAAGAGGGTGCAGGAACGGCGGCAAGTGGGGGCATTGCACCTTAAAGCGTGGGAGATTAAGGAAGAGGACGTAGGACATCAGCAGTAGCATCATCATCAAGTAAACAATAGAAGATCTCGAATACAAGAAAACAAGAAAGGAACGAAGACGACGACTACGGTAGAGCGAGCCTAAGGAGCTACGATGAAAATTATGCATCTACACACGCACACATGCATACGCTCCCATTGCGCATGTTGCATTCATTTATTTATGATGGCCAAACAGTACAACGGTGATGAAAAATTGGAATTTGAGAAAAACGAGTCGAATATAAGAACGTCCTTTACGATGATGAAGAGCAATAATATCAGCCACCCTTGCAAAAGATAGAAAAGAGAAAAAAAGAGCTATTGAGGGGAAAGGAGGAAGCAAGAGTCGCTTTTAAGCGTGCGAAAGAGACAAAGAGAGATCTCACTATTCTCCTTCTTCTTCTTCTTCTTCTTCTTCTTCTTCTTCTTCTTCTTCTCCTTCTTCTTCTTCTTCTTCTTCTACTTCTACTTCTACTTTTATTTCTACTTCTTCTTCTTCTTTACTGATCACACTTTAATGTTTTAATTGAAAATAAAGCGAGAGAGAGCGTGTGCGGGCGCGCGTGTGGACGTATGTGTTAGAGACAGAGGGGTGGGGGAGAGAGAGAGAGTGCGTGAAAATGAAAAAACGAGAAAGATAAAAAGAGATTCGAATGAAGAGAGAGAGAGAGAGAATTGGAGAAGGTGAAAACAAAAAGATGGATTAATAAAATCAAACAAATGGGCGTGAGAGTGAATAAGTAAGTGCATATTGAAAGTATTAATTGCAAGGAAAATTTCTTAGAAAAGACGAACCACGCGGAGCATTATATATAAAAAGTAAACGAGTGTAAGTAAACGAGAGCGTCAAGTGGTATTTGTACATATATTAATATGGAAAGAAGAAAAAAATAATGACATCGAAACGAACGTTTTTGCTAAAAGTCACCCATGACGATCAAATCAATCATACAAACAAAATGGACGGTTATTTGTTTTTTTTCGTGAAATATATTTTAAAAAATATTAAAAAAGTTTTTATTGTCTTTTGTAAAACAAAATTTACATATTTTCAGAAATATTACCGGCGATACAGTACTAAAAGCTATTCTGCAGATACGATAACTATTTCAATATAAAAAACAAGCTAAACCTTCGATTTCTAAGAATATTTTGCAGTAGAACTAAGTAAAGAAAGTTTTTCCTTATCTAAAAATTTATTAACTAAAAATAATTCTACATATGATAAAACATTTTTATATTTCTTATCAGTTGTCATATTTTTTTTACATATTTTCTTTATTTCTTCTTAAAATTATTCATTTTTCTTACATATATCGGACACATTTTCCGAGAAAATCAATTTTTCTATACTTTCGAGCTACAATTTATGATTGAATTGGTTTTAAGAAAAACTAATTTAAGCAATTTTAAAATTGGTTGCAAAAAATAAAAAGAAACGTAAAGTAAGTGTGAATATAAATGTGTGAATGCAACGAACGATGTTAAACAAATTTATTAAAAGAGAGAAATTGGTAAAAATGTTTTCATATACTAAGTGACACAGCAAGTTTATTTGTCGTTAAAAGCGCGAATATCGATTGATCAGGATATAACAGTAATTTTTTGACGTTTTAATGCACGTTCAGAGAACAAAATAAACGTCAGAGAATTGTAAAACGTACGTAAATAAGAATGGAACTTTTCGAAAACACGATTGCGTGGGACAGAACTAAATATTATTTTCTTTCTTTATATGATTTCCAAATTTGATAAAAAAGAAAAATTCTTTTTCATGCATTCTCTACAGTTTCGCATCTTAAAAACTGTAAATCATATATTTTATTAATATACGAATATTCTGTTCGTCATAATACAGCGAAAGAAATTAATGTTTTCATTTCGTCAATCATATTTTCGAAACGGCAAACGAATAATACTAAAAAATCACAGTGCGAATTCAAAATTCTATCTACTTTTTATTTATTAGTTACATCATATAAGCAAATATAGACAAATATAATAAATATCTAATTTACATGAAAAAAAAAAGATGAAAGAATACAACTTCGCTCTTTGATTTATAATTACTGTGCAAAGTCGGCACAATACAAACAAAATATCGCGCACTATTAACATTATTATTAATTATTAAGATATGCTAAAGTAGCTCGTATATTTAATAACTGAGAAATGTCGTGACGCGTTTCATTGCCGTTAATGGCGAGTTAAAAAATACGAACCGCATTCGAGATAAAAAGTACAAATTCTGTAAGACCCTTGTGTAAAACATATGTATCATCACCTGTTTTAGTGACCGATGTTTAGCTCGGCCTTTTATAGATGCTCCGGTGTATCGACAGAAAAATAAGTATGAAAAATAATAACAAGAAGAAAGAAAGGATGATGAGAAAATGATGAGAATTATAGAGAGGAAATTCAATGAAGTTGATAGATAAAAATAGTTTTGTTAAAGACTGCTTCGAGGCAGAAGTCCATCAAGTAATTTATTTGTTAAATTATGATTAAAGTATGATTAAAAATTGTAATAATTATATTCGATGATGATAATTAATTTCTTGTGGAATTACTTGATTTATTTCCATAAAAAACGAATTGTAAATTTTTGGTGTAATTTTTAAACGAATAAGATGTTTTAATGAGTTAAGTGTAATAATGTAGATTTCAGTCTCGAAGTTGCATCACTGCTGTAAAAGTGAAAAGGAAGGATGATAGAGAGAGAGAGAGAGAGAGAGAGAGAGAGAGAGAGGGAGAGAAAGGGGGAAAAGAGTTTGTTTCTTCTTAATTGACAAAGTTGGAAGAAAATAAAAAAAGCAGGTTACGGAGTCAAAGCTTGCGCTGTAGATTTTTAAGATTAGCTAGACTGACATTAAAAATTAAAAAAGAAAACGTAACGAGTGATCTCTGAAACCCTTATGTGTAAAAGTCGCAATGTTGAAAGAAAAACAAAGCAAAACAGAGAAAAAAAAGAGAGAGAACGTGAAAAAAAAAAGTGAAAAAAGGAAACAATGATAAGGATTTATGTGCAACATCGTATCGGTAACGTAAGATTCCAAAAGTTATAAGATTTTGATAAATTTTTGAATCTGTTTCTGTGAATAATATGTATATGTATATATGTATATATATATACATATATATATATTTATCAAGGCACTTTCGATTCTGAAACATTTTCCAACCTCGACTGTAATATCAGAAAAATTTAACCGTCGATTAATTTATTTCATATATTAATTTCACGAGTACAGTCATTATGATATTATATTTTAATGAGGTGTATTTTAATTTTAATTTTAATTTTTATTTTTGTTTTTGTTTTTGTTCAGTTTAACATTATGCTTTACTTTTTATTCATAAGTTTGTCTTTTCTTACTTTGAATGAAAAAGTATACCGCGCGTTCATAATTTTTAATAAACGAACAAAAAGTGCTGACTCTAGAAAGAAGATAAGAAGATCGAGTAGCGCGTTGTTGTATCAAGAATACGCTGCTTTGCTGAATAAAAAAAGGAAAGATAAAAAGAACTATGAAAACAATCATATTGATTGTTTTATAAACTCGCGCGGTCGATATGTATGTATAACACAATTAGATGGAAATACTCATGTTAAATATTTTTTTCTTTAATTCTATGTCTCATATCATTTTGTAATAATAAGTGAATTTTTAAGAATTTATCAGTACCGAACGTCGCTTTTTAATATATTCCTGGTTGATATTTTACGGAAAATGTATTCTCCTGTAAATGTTACAATATTATATTACTTTTCGAGAAAGACAATCAAAAACTGTACACTTTTGTGAAATACATTGCTTACATTTAGGTGGCTTTATAATTTAATAATGTAAAATCTAATTAAATTGTTAATGAAATTTATATTTTTTGAAAGTGAAATTTTTTTTATTTATGAATAAGAGCATTCTTAAAAATTTGATTATTAATATAGAAACGTTCAGCACTGTATTTGATTGTACTGTAACGAAGTTTTAAAAACTCATTTATCATAAGCATTTGAACAAAGAGTAAATTATACACAAAACATTCCTTATTAAAAAAATATTGTGAAGGACTGCATAATTGTTAAAGAAATAAATCAAAAAACAGAATCGAGGATGCCTCGGAGTATTTTTTCATGTTATTGACGAAAAAAACGGAATTATGTTTTTTTTTTCTTTTTAACAAAAAGAGGAAGCAGTAAAATATTATATAAAATATTATCCGAAAATTGGAACGGTACTTGAACTATAAATTGAGACTAATTGAAAAACAGCCTATTTTTCTCGTACATCTAAATTTGAAGTGAAGATGATGATCAAAAGGTCCTCAAAAGAACGATATAGTTTACATGTGGAATAACTAACAGATTCAAAATTCTGTTATTTTACAATCACACCTTTTAAATCTGTCTCGACATCTTTCTCGTCTATCTTTAAAAATTCTATAGTTGTTTCATACAAGTCTGCTAAGAAATCTTTTCCTTCTAATTATTTTTCGTTATTTTATTTTTATATGTTAGTAATTTGTAATGAATTATTTATTCAAGAATGTAAGTGAAAGGAAAATGAAAAAATGTGTCCAAATAATAATTACAATATTATTTTTTTTCTTTCTCCCCTTTTTTTCTTCGATACTAATCATCTAAGGTACCGCTAAAGTAATACCTCGCTATAAATCTAGTGGTACCTGAGTACCAATAATCTAAAAGCATTTTACGCAGTACTCTATCTTAAGGTATTCACGGCATTCTTTACAGAAGAAGTTGTCGGTGTATTTTTTGCTTGTTCCCGGTCCGAATAATTCTCTTGTTATTATTATTTCCGGGGAAAATCTTCCACGCGTTTTATCTTTATTTCTGTTTTTTCTTTGTTCCTTTCTATAATCAATCTTTCTTTTGCCTTTCTTAATCGCAATCGCGTATTTTTAAAGGATTTTTTTTTTATTATTCTTTTCTTCGTGACGCATGGTTCCGTTTTCTCAGCGTTCACTAAAAGAAGAAAAAAAGTTTATACGATATACGATTGGATCGTATTGATCCCGGTCGAGCCCCCAAAAATTTTCTGTTACGTCCACGACGCAAATGCCCCTTTTTGGCCTATACAGTCAAGTATAATAGCCAGGAACGGGCTACGCTCCTATCTATCTTGAAATATCCTCATATGCATAAATAAAACATACGCGTAATTATGTATGAATACAAAGAAACAGAAAAACGCGGCTATACCTTTGTCTCGTCCGCAATTATGTTGAAGAATTAATTTAGAAAATGACTAGTTCAAACTAGAGGGAAATAATTATATGAGAAAGGATCTCAGGGACAGGGAAAGAAAAAGGTAGGGTTCGATCCCCCTTTAAAAAAAAAACTACATATTGAAATTTTAAAAAAAGTATCTATTACTCACTTCTAGTATAGGCCCGAAGCTTACTTCTAGTAGTGAGATCTGAAGATTCAAGAAAGATTCAAGTGCGGTTATAAACATGTCAAAATTGATCTTTTATCATTGACAGTTCTTAGTGGCGATTCTAGTTGACGATTGAAATTTTTGCCGTTCGAGTGAGAGAAAAAAGAAAAATTTTCTCTACGTATATTCATGAGTAAGACAGAGTCGTAACAGTTTCAATTTTAAAGTTCATTGAACACTAAAGATAAATTTAACGTCTCATTAACTGCTTCTTTTATTGAGTTTTGAAATTATAATTTATTTGCAGTAAACTATTATCTTTTTTAAAAAATGTTTCTGTTTGTAGATGTGATGTAATAAATTTATATCCAAAATTTAAACATTTTTGGCAATATACAAATAATCGTTTCGCTTTAAAAAGAACATTACAAGTAACTGTAATTTTCCAAAATGAACAGTCTTGTCAATAGAAATAGTTAAGACGTATTAATTATTGTTAAAATTGCATTTGATGAAATTTTGATTTTTATGCAATAATTATTTCGTAAATTATATAATTTATATAATGTAGGTAATTAAGAAATTTACAATATAAATATTAGTAAAATTTCGATCGATATATTTAAAAAATATGAAATTGGAATAAATGAAGATTTAAATAATACATTTACAGAAACCCATTAACGCCAAATTAAAAAAAAAAGTGGGTTTTTTTTTTCAAGCAGAAACCATGAAATAGTCATGGATGATAAAACGGATGAAAAATGCGTACACTCTGTAACTGCAGGTATTCTTCGCGGATTTTCTCGTTCCACACTTTTGGTATTTTAATGTCTGCAGTGTTATTGTGTGGACGTTTCTCGCGTATTCTCCACATGCCGAAGGGCAGCGAATATTTTACGCCCCCTTTTTACACGAGCATCTAGCTATGCTCGTTTTTCCGAAGCAATTTTCACGATTCTCTGCCGTCGTTCACTCAGCTTCGAGCTTTCCAACTAAAAGAGGTAGTAGGTTTTATTGGCACTATAGATGCTCTAGCGTCTTTTGCTACATCGATATACACAGTTTTCCATTTTTTTTACATCGAATTTTCATTTGGGAAAAGGTTCAAATGTATAGAAACAACTTTTCAGAAGGTCATTGTTAAAAATAATATTGTCAGAGAAAATTTTTGTTTTCTACTCAATAATACTTGCTAATGATTAAAGTCTTGAAATGAATTCAAAATCGCAAGCAGAAATGCTATTACAGTCGAAAAATGCGCATTGGAACAAATTCATAAATTTACTAATTTTGTAAAATATTATTAATCGTTTGTCGACGTTTCTACGAATAAAGTAAAATTTCACAGATTTTGAAAACAAAGAGCGAAAAAAAAAGGTTCAGAATTTACCGATACATTGGAAAAGTCTGCTTCCTCTGTGATAATAATGTTAAAATTCTGGAAATCATAAGATAGTAAAATGAAAGAATGTTATACCGAGAAATATATTATGAAAGACTATTTTAAGTAAATTCAAAATTATTAATTTAAAATTTTACTTCAAAATATATTCTCATTGTATTCGCAACTTCGATACAAACTTATGTAAATATATATTAGAAGTGATTTCTAAAGGTATTGAATTTTTAATGTATTCGTTTTAATGCTGAAATTTTTCTCGGTATAAAAATCATAATTAAATATAAGTAAATATTTTTGAATATTGGAATCTTCGTTACTAATAAGAAAAATGGGTGCAATAGCAATATATACGAATCGACATAATACTTCAACGCAGAATTAATTAATATACTCTCTTATTATCTTTCGTGTGGAAAAATCAGATTATTACAGAAAAGAAATTTTAATTGCAGTAAGAATGAGTGAATTATTCTTTCGCAAAAGAATCTAAAGAGCAACAACGATGAAATAACAGAGAAAATAGGTGCAGAATTATTTGTGTGAAAAGAAAGAAAGGGAATTTAAGAATGATATTTAGAAGTGCGTTGACTCATTGAGCTGCTAGATGACATGAATATGTAATGATGTTCAATGTTGCGCATTGTTGCAATTGCCGCTACCGTTGGAATACGAGGACTGTATCAGATCGAATAAAAAGTGCTTAAAAAACGAAGTTCGATATTTTATCGAGAGGTGCGTGTGCACTATAAACAGTCTTATTTAATATTGATGAATAAACTAACTTATCGACTAACCTTAGAAGCTAACAATCAATAGCCTTTATTCCATTGTTATTTTTTTGACATTTTTTGATGAACCGATGAAAATTATTTTTCTCTTCTCTTTGTTGATTAGTTAATATCATTTCTTTACGTTAGCTTAAAAGTTCTTAAAAAAGTATCAGTTACTTGCATCAAATAAAATAAATTATTTTTATCTTTTTTTATTTTTACTAACCTTCGAATTCTCTGATTGATTAAGTGTACAAAATAAAGGATTTCATTTATTATCTTATTTTAACAATTATATTTCTACCTATTTTTTGTACGGTGTTTTTCTTACCGATAAGCAATATTCGCCGTTGCATAAAGATGCTATTTTTTGTCAATCTTCAGAACATCTCACTACAATGCGACTTACTGCTTCCTATAAATTTAACTTCAATTGTCTCTAATATGACTGTATTGTACCTTTATGACATTTATAAGAGCAATTGTGCCGTTTAACATAAATACCAAGAGAAGAATGGAACTTTGAATTGTTTTGAAAATCATATTTATCTAATTTGTATCTTTATTTTTTTAAAAAATTAACGATTAATTTTGAGCCAAGCATCGGAGAAAAGTTTTTCTTGTATCATATATCTATCGTATTTTTTCGAAAATTATGATGCTGCGCATAAGAATGCTACAGTTCTGCAAAAGGTTTTTATTCTATCTAGTTATATCATACTCTACTCTGTACCGCCTCTGCAATCTCTCAAGTTGACATTTTAATAATCCTTTCATTCGTAGACTCGCTGGATTTTAAATAAAATTACGCCATATAGCATTAAAATCTAGAACTTTCACAACATGCATCCAAGAGTTTCAATCAGTTGTAACTTTTTGTTGTCGGTGTATTTTATTTTGCAAACCATGAACTTCATTTATAAAAATTGTTCCCCTTAAAATTCAAAGTATATATTTACTTTATGTTTACATTACCACCTAACTATACATACAATTGTAAAATACCATGAAATTTCTTTTTGAAGTACGATCTATTTATTTTGTATAAATATTATTACTTATTAAACTTATTTGAATACGTTAAGTTAAATGCTCTCAATGGGAGACTTAAAATACATTAAACGGTACATGCCAGAACGTTAAAAAAGTATGGAATGTATATATATATAAACACACACACACACACACACACTTACGTGGTTTAACCAAAAATATTGTGCTAAATAGACGATTACAACATATAATTGTTTATATATCTGAGTAATCCGTATACGCTTCAAATAGTTCTTTTTATATCAATGTCCAAATCACAGATGTATTGAAAGCATCCAATCAGCTAAATATTTCTAAACTGCTAAATCGACCATCAATATCGTTAATAAAAGAAAAATATGTATAAATATGTCTTTATCAACCAATGCTTATTTCTAATTTTGAAAGCATCGCTTTCGTAGACTCAAAAGAAGAAATGAAAAAAAAACAGAAACATAGATAAATTTAACTATACATATAACGGATTGACGGATAAGTACATCGGTAGAAGGATGAGACAAAGGCACAACGTATAAAAAAAACATAATGCATGTCCTCGAATTCCGCGGCACGCAATGTTTAACGATTTTTGAATTAAAACGAGAAAATAAGATAGTTAAATGATCGATGAAAAGAAAAAATGCAGTTACGAAGAAAATAGAGTCAAAGTAAAGATACAAAATATTGAAATACATAATAAGAAATGGATGTTATTTTTAGATGTCTATTAGATTATCAGAAACAGTAAGTAAAATAAGTGGAAATAAAACCGAACGCGGCAAATACCTATTGCTACTACCGTAATTTGTAATACTGGTCGAGCGATTTAGATAAAAAAGGGATTATGAGAACGAGATCTTCTTAAAGAATTGATGTATAATAATGAAAAAGAAAAAAAGAAATAGCTTTCGGTGAAGAGAAGAAAAAACCATGACCGGAAGTATAAGGTATTAAGATTATAAAAAAGTACACACACCGCGATCTCGCAGTCTTTTTCTACTCGGCTTTTATCAACGCACGCAAATATACAAAAGAAAAAAAAACCATTATAAAACGTTTTCAGTGCAATCAAGAATTAAAAAGAAATAAATCGATCCTTAACCGTGTAACGAGGAAATGGATGGAAGAAAACTAAATAACAGGCATAAATGCATGGAAAGAGAAAAATATTACGAAAAAGAAAAAAATAAAAAAAAAATGTAAGGGTATTCAAACAAGTTAATGAGAAAAGAAATGAATAAAAAGCGATTAGCGCTCGTAATAAGAAATAAAAAATAAATAAAAATAAACACGTCTCGGGCGCCAAGTTACGCGCCTTCTATCCGCCATCTACGAACAATTTTTCCTCAAGACATTTTGCTGCTTTCATTGTTTAGATGAGTACTATAAAAAAAATATGCAAAAAATATGAACTGCAAATTGAGCGCGTAAAAGGTGTGCAAAAAAGTGAGAATGAAGTGTTTGCGATGTATTAGTCTCGACGATATTTCTTGATTATTTGTGTGACTTAAATTTATATTTCAAGCCTCTTGAGAGACGAAATTCAAAAAATTAAAAAAGGACATCTACGGTACATAATAATGAAATTATTAAGAAAGCCTTAGACGATATATTTGTTATTGTTTAAAATACTAACTACACTGAGACCTTTGAGAAAGAATCAGCGGTTTTTATCGTCCTGTTAATTGAAGCAAAAGTTGAATAAAGTTTAATAAAATTTCGTCTCATATATTAAATGTATAAGAGTAACTAAGACCTAATGTAGTCAAATGCTTATCTTTGATGTACTGCTATTTGTTTCTTTTACGTCGATGTATTGTAGAAAATTTCGCTTCTTAATTTAGATTTATTCTGTGCCGTAGGAATTATCCTTAGGTAGGAAACTTATTGTAAAAATTTTTGAAAATCGACTGATACAAATTATATTATATTTATGTGTGATTATAGTTTTTAAGACGTTGAGAGCAGTGAATTTATGAGGTCAACGAGGTGTTTCTTATATGGTTACAAAAATGTTTTGTTACTGTACCGAAAATTCTGTATTATGTATGTAAATGTTTGCGTGTGATTAAAAGAAAATATTTATAATTGTAACAAAACGATTTTTTTGCTAAAAATTAATTCAAGATTGATGCTTTGCACAACTCTCTTGCATGTAATTAATTACGAGACGATTTGATAAATTTCAGAGAATATTGCGTTAATTTTGAATTTAATTTGAAAAGAATGCACTGTACTATTTAAATTTTAACTTAAACTTTTATAATTTATGGTGATTATTGTGATATCGAATTATGAATACATTAGATCACTGAATTATAATTATACTTTGTCGTGGTATTAAAATTTCGGAAGTTTTTGAAACGTAAAAATTTTAAACGTAGTGAGTGTATTTCTAAAATGAAATTGGCTTTGTAAATATACATATATAGCGTATAAATATCTCAAGAGCCTTAAATCAGGTGCTGATTTTTAATCATAAATCTCCTAAATTTCGTCAATAATAAACGAAAAATCTCTTCACTTTGAAAAATGAACAAAACGAAACAGGCGTGTTTTTCGTGAAAGACAGATATGACTCAATCGATGATATACGTAAACAAAACAAAAACAAAACAAAAAAAAAAAAACAAAGACGAAGACAAAGACAAAAAAAGAAAAACGTAGAGAAGGAAGTTCGCCCGTCAGAAAAAAAAAGAAGCAAAGAAAAAAAAAAGAAAAGATTAAATAGGTCGAGTTTGTGGCGACACACTACTTCGGAGAAAAACTGCGGTCCTTTTCTCAGTCTTAGTTGAGCCACTAGCATCGCGTTTGCTCCTTCTCTGTTCGTTTCAGTGGTATAGCCACGATTTTGGTCGTTAAAAGTGAGAAAAAGACAGAGTGAAAAGAAATTACGAGCGAACTAGGAAGACATTGAGAGATCTCGTCGAGAACTGAATGTGGAAAAGAAAATGTGAGAAAGTGAGAATGAATGAAAAACAAGTAAAAAGTGGATATGAACAACCGTGAGAGGCTCCGGCACTAAGAGCATTTAATCAATGGTAGACGAATGCTTAGTGGATATTAAAGAAAAAAAGTAATAAAAATTTCATAAAAAAATGTATTACAAAAACTATACCAGTTTCACGTTTGTAAACGGATAACGTCGTAACTACGATTTAAGAAGAAAAAGAAAATGAATATAATGTTATTATGTAATATTATTACGAGAGTTTGATTGAAGAGGAGCGAATGTTGTGTATCGGGCAATATAGTAAAAAATATAGCAAAAAAGATTAAATATAAGAATAACGAGAAAAGGGTTAAGGACGAAAGGAAAAAAAGATGGACACATTTTACGCCCTGTGAGCGGTGAATGGCGAATCAATTAGTGTGTCGAGTGAAAATGCGAGTAATGATCGGGAAGGAACACGTGTTCTTGTAATAAGTGTAAGAAAGAGAGAGAGAGAGAGAGAGAGAGAGAGAGAAACGGTTTTTTTCCTTTTCGTCGATGAATGACTCAACGTTTTTCGAGCGTCCAACTTGCATGAATAAAGAAAGATACAAAAATACTTTATCAATATGATTCATTAATAATTACGATTATTACGGTTATTATTAATTAATTATCATTATTAATTATCATTAACAAAGTGAATATTAAGAAGTAAAAAAATGAAAAAAACATATGAATGAGATGATGATTGTAACGTGATTTAGAGTGGATAATTGAAATGCGAAAGTAAGAAAGTGATAAGATATAAACATACAAGAGAAGAAAAAATAACGAAAAAAATAAAAGGGAAGAAATAGATGAGAGAAAACTTATTATTGTACATACGTTATATAATTACATGTATACTCGTATGACTGTCGCGAATATGACGAAGAGCAACTCTGTTCATCGAACATAAATAATGACAATGGCGATGATTATGATGATTTTCTCTGCTTACGCGGATTCAAATAAAATTTGTGTATTATTAAGCAAAGATCTTTGTGTTGGCTTCGTTATTTCCCTCAGTGTTATGTGCCGTATATGACTGACATTCCTTCATAAGTCCATACATTTAAACAGTAATTGATATCATTAACAATTTCGTAGTTTGTATTGTTCTCAAGCTTTCGTTTGCGGCTTCTCTTTAAAGTCATTAGAATTTATCAGTATGAAATCAAACATATATTTTTCTACAATTAAATTTGAAGAAATGCTTCGATATATTTTGACGCGTACCTCTGATATTTATTTTATGAAATAAAATTCATTCTCTTTTCTTTAAAGAAAAATGCATTTTTTTATTTAACATTGGCTTACTAATTAAAATTAATTTAAGGTATTATCAGTTATTTCACGCATATTTCATAATTACATTCAGGAAAAGAAACTTTAAAGCAAGAAAAATACCGCGTGATTTATAAAAAAAATAGGTAAAATAATAATTTTTATAAGGCTCGTTTGATTATTGTCACTAAAATTATATTTGTCTCAATAAATCTTCAATTTTTATTCAATACTGTTTTTAAAAGTATTAATTTTATTTATAAATTTATTTATTATAGAGGATGTAGGCCTTTTCATTACTAAGTTTACTCGGTTTATTTTCGTTGACATCTTGCTATTATTTCATTTTTCTTCATATTTCAATTTCTGGTATATTTTCATACTAGTACATAACGCCAAATATTGATCTAGCATGGCAATTATTAAAGATCCGAAGATTGAGACAATAATTGATAGTTTTGTCTCGTCGATTTTAATTGCTTCACATACCTGCCAATCTTTACTAATACCCTCGTCAAATATTTAAATATGCTGCATGATATGCCATTAATTTGGCTGTAAGCTATACATGTATTACGCTTTAAAAATTCGTACTGCAAAAATCATGATTAAAAAATTCATTCTGCAAAAATGTTGATTAAAGTCTTTTTCGGTTTGACTTGACTAAACGCGATATTAAATTCACATTTATAAAGGATAACGGTAAGTAAATTTTTATTTACGTTAGAAAAACTAATAATTTTTACGTTGAGAAAAAGTATTATTAAATTATGATGCACGCTCTATGCTTTTGTACTTTATTTTAAATAAAAAGTTCAAGTAGCTAAACAGATTTTATGACAAACCAAATTGTTTAATAAGTGAAGTATTAAAATGAACAAAATATCATTACGGCTAAAATATGGTTATAATAATATAACTGATTTTTGGAAAAATATGGATAAATTGATCAGTTAAATCAGGTTGTCGAATATAGTTTTATGAATTATTTAGCTAATAAATTTCACTAAAAATATCTGTATTTCAATATGAATTATGAATATGAATTCAATGAATAGAATTTTTATAAGTAATCGATGCCACATAAGTGGCAGTAATATAAGTATTACTAATTTGAAATTTGTTGCCTATTAAAAATCAATAATAACGGATCTTTTATTATATACGCTAAGAATCTATAAATTGCACGGTCATGAATTAAAATTCTGTCATTTTGTCACAATGAGAGGAAAAGATTATAAACACTTGTCGAAGAACTCACTTTATATTTCGGCGAAAACGTTATCAACGGAATATGGACAATGTAATTTATGGAAAATAGCTTCGAAATGAGAAATCGTGTATCGCGTAACTCGTGACGCAAAGCATCTAAGAATTCAACACAAATTAACAGTAAAGGGATGATAGACGGTATTAAAAGCGATCGAGAGAGATAGAGTACCTGATAGTATATCCTGATCTCGGAACGCCACGGCCTTACATATTCGGGAAAATCTCGATGTGCGATTCGACTGTGCCGCAAAGCGTGTGTTTATTCTCGAATTTTCCTCGGGGAAGCGGCCGCCGAGTGACGACTGCAACGAGGACAACGTGCCTTTGAGGCAGATCATTAAAAAGACACGACTGCCGTCCATTTTGCCCTTGTACATGTTTTTCTTTGGTTTCAAGGTTTCGTTTACGACATCATGAGAATACAATCTGATATTAATTGTAGAGCAAAAGAATTTTGTCGTATAATAAATAAGATAACTAAAGTACCTTGTGTTATATGTAATTTTTCGAATTTTCTCATACGTTTACAAATAAATTCAGTGACGTAATTAAGAATACTTTTTTTTATGTACCGCTTACACATGTATCCGTAACCAATTGTCTCAATATTTGAATTTGAATTTTATCACATTCTTATTAAAACAAAAATAAACTTTCTCGTATAAAATTTATCTTTAATATTTCTTTATAATCTACTCAGATCAATACTAATTTATATTACGCGTATATATACTCCAGTTTTCTTGCTGGAATCCTATATCCCAATATTCGAATTCCCATTATAACTTATTATGATCTACGCGAGAAAGATAACTTGATAGTATTCGAAGTATAAGGTGTTTTTCATCACACCAGTATTCTTCTCTATTAGAGAAACTAAACTGGCAGAGAGACGGTGATATAACTCTATGCGGCCTGTCTTGCGCATAACTCACGCGTTCATGTGAATATGTAGATTGTAAGTAATATTGGATTTTTGTCTTTATTAAGAAAAAGCTAATCTGCAGTTAGAATTACAATAAGAAAACACTTGGCTTCGTTTGCGCAAATACATTCGGGAAATTGCAATTTCTCTGTGTTAATGTTAATGTCCTCTTAATTTGGGTCTTAACAGGTCGAGACTTGAATATTGCCGGAACGATCGGCTGTTCGTTGGCTAATCTTCATGCAAGTACAGACAGGAAAGACGAATTTACACGTTCCTGTAATACAACTAATTATTTTGCACTTTCGTGTATATTCGATACATTCCTTTGCATTACGGCAAACATCTAACATATATGTAAGCTGCAATTATACTAATTTCTACATGTCTAGTTTTACCTAAAGCTTAATTCTAATTATGTATTTTATACATTATTACGAACACGCGATAAAATTATTTAGTAAATTTATATTTTTATGTAACTTGATAATAGTAGAGAAATAATTGCAATAGATTTTTATGAAAATAAAAGAAATATATATATATATATATATATATACATGGAAAAAATAATATTTTCAATTTATTTTTTGCTTAGTTTTGTACTAAAATATTTTATTAAACGTTTTCTTTGTAATTTTGAGATGAATAGTGATGCCATCATCTAATCCTATACGATGATGAAGCACACTTTATTTATCATTTACCGTCAACCCCAGTTTCTTGCATATTTGTGAAAGTATTTTTGTATTTATAAATACGATTCACTATCTAGATGAGTTATATATATATATATAGAGAGAGAGAGAGAGAGAGAATGAAGTTGTATTAATGTAAGAAATACAATTTTTTTCTATGTATCTAATTCGTTATAAAACAAATATGAATTAATAAACTTTTTTCTTTAATTTAAATTAAACGTATATAACTGGAACAATGTACATTTCTGTTCTTTTCAATTCTATAAATTACATATACTAGTTGACTAAATAACAATATTTATATTAGCAATAATTTAGTTATGAATATTTTACCGTTTGTTAAATAAACACATTCAAATCCATATTGATAATCTTTAACGATACTTTTTGTAGATAATAGTCAGAGTATATTAAGAAAATAATAAATAAAACTTTATAGAGCGTTAAACGCATTAAGATTATTTTATCATCGCTGCAAAATTTTTCATATTTGTTTTGAAAAGTTTGAATAGAGACACGTATGAAGATGATCTACTCTACAATTAAGATTTTATGCACACAGTAGACTGAGTAAATATTGATTCAAGTATGGTACATCAAAAGATTGCGTCAAAGTGCAGATGGACGCTTTTTATAATTAGGACTGCATCACTAGTAGAATACTAGAAGGAACTCACAGGTTAAGTAGAAGCAAATTCAGTAAGTAATAATGTCAAGATAACTCAAGAACGCTAAGCCGTTAAATAAGAATTTCCCAAGTTTGAGTAAGATTCCATTCGATAATTGGTATTTAAGGATCAAAAGGAAATTGAAGTACACACAAAGTTCGAAGTGAGTGAAAGAAGTGTGATAGACGAGTATACAATTTACAAACATTCGATTTTTCCTTGGGAATAAATGCTAAACTATTCGATATGGAGTTTAGTAATATAAAGTATGTTACATTCTATTAGAGATTAGGGTTTATGAGCATTTGATGGTTAATTAAAATAGTTTCTCAATTCATTGAATAGCCCATTGATAACTGTTACTAAATTACAATTCATTCCCTGGTAACACATTAAACTTAGAAAGCTCTATTAATTGTAATTATAACTACGTGTACTTCTCCAAAACTACTACTCTTATTTTATTTTAAATGCTAAATCTGCCTTTTAATACTAGTTCAATTTACATTATTCTTCACTGCTTCAACTGATATTCCTTTATCCTTGATTCGTGATACCGATGTATCTTCACATTGTACCCTCTACGTGAAGTCTAAGAAAGCACATAAAAGTTATAGTTTATAAGCTAATTATAATTTTGTCAAAACAAATATCAAAGTAAATTAATTTTAAAATGTACAACAAAAATGCGCAGAGACTTTAAATTTAAGAGAAGCCATTATATTCTTCCATTCATCAGTTAATAAAGCTTTTCAGAATTAACACATCCTTTATTTTCATTAATTTATAAAAGGGAAAATAGAATATCTTACAATTTAAAATTAATCATTAGTTTCTATTTTCAATAGAATGAAAGATTAACAGAGGGAAAAAAAATAAAAGTTCGATTGTTTTAAAATAATTGTAAATATTATATTTATAAAGAACTTAAGTTATAAGAAACATTTATATTTGCAAAATTGCGAATGTATTAAATATACTCTAGTTTTATAATCTTGAACAATTCAATGTCGCTGTATGTTGGATACAATGTTATAGCTATTACGTGAAAAATTTTTTAACAAATGATTAAACTGCTCACAAATAGTAAAGTTTAATTAAAAATGTTAATATTTTTCATACTAAAAGATTTAGAATCTATTTTATAATGTATTACAGTTATTGGTACAGCTATATTTAGCACTAAATTATGGTTTGTAACTATTCTTGATAATGGTACTTTCTCTTAATGTTATGATTCAATTAATCAAATGCATTCACGCACGAATTCACCAATTTTCTGTTATTGTAAACGTTGAATTTACGAAAAATAAAAAAATAAAAATGTATTTTCACAATATAAAGCAAAACTATCAATACATATTTAAACACTCGAATGCGGAGAAAGTTTATACATTTATTCTATAAAATAACTTATAGTTTTTTTTGTAATCGGAAAAACAACTTTGTATAAGATGTACTCATTTTATATATAATAAAAAATATTACAAATTTCTGTACTCTACAAATGTAATAGTTTAAAGAAGTAATCGATACATAAACATAAACATTACTAGAACATAAGTATATAATAAAATAATCAAATATTCTGATGCCATTAATAAAATGAGCAAATAATTCAAGTTAATTTTTATTTAACTTTGTTTTTAGAAGTCGTACTATGAAATAATTTGTTATAGTTATGTATTATATATTGTAATTAAATATTATCTTCCTCTGAATATTATATTTATTAAATTCGTATTATACATTCCTTGGAAAGAGTTTTCGCAAGCCGGCGGCAAGAATTCCATACAATTTTCACAGAATTTTCACTAATGTTGTCCTCTACGGTTACATCCTCCATACAAGTATATCATATTTACGATCTGCTGTCGTTATTTCCTTTTACTACATCCACCAAAAAGACGGACAAATAGAGCTAATGCCTTACTGTCAGTTATCTGTAGAATAATCAAGTACTGCGTATAAATTCATAGTATTATATACAATATTTTTCAAATATCAGTTATAGCCATGTACAAGTTTTCATATAAAATATCGCTTTATACTGATTGTTTTCTATTAACATCTATTTCCAGACAATATAAGACAATAAAAGTTCTTATTAGTCAATTTATAACAAAACCAAGATTAAGCATTTACTAAGGTTTTTTAAACTTAAAGAAAAAAATTTCACGTTTCAAGTATTTTTTTTTAAGTGTTTAAATCACTTAAAATAGTTGTAAGTGTTAAAAATGAATTTAAAATCTCTAAATGATATTTAGATTGTTAAAAAAGTTGACAGTGAAGTTAATATAATTTTTTGACAATACATTACTTTTCTTTAACTCATTTACGTTAAATATATTCATATTAGTAAAACATTTATCGTCTATATAATAAAATAGGTAATTTTTTATAAGGAATTTATATGCGCGATTTACAAAGATTTCTAAATAGACTGTTACCTACATCATATTATACTCAATTTAAAGTTCAGAAACTTTTTATTTTTCATTTATATAGAGAAATAATAAATAAAAGATATTTTTATTCTTAAAATTTATGAGAATCTACAATTTTTTTCAGTTTTCAATTCTTTTCTACAATGAGAAAATTTATAAATGCATGTGCATGTATATATAGGGTACTAAATTATTACGGACATTTAAAAATCTAATGTACATGTAGTATATATTTACTATAAAATATATAATCGAATACATGTTCGATTATATACGTACCACAAATGAGGAAAAATTAGAAATTTTTATTCTGGCTACTTGATATATTGTCAGTAAAATTTTCATAAATTTTTTCCTTTTTTTTTAAACCTGGAAAGAATATTTGTATTAATAACGACGGCAAATTAAATTTTAAACGCACGTAATATATATTGTCATTAGAAATTTTAATGTTCTTGTTATTTACATGCGGTTTTTTTAAATAATGAAGTTAATGAATGATTATAAACTATTTCAATAGTTTATTAGTTTTTTTTTTAATTTTTATAAATTACATAATGTATTTATTTTTAGACGTATATTTACCGCAAGATATCAAGCTTTTAAAACGATAAAATAATATTTGTACTATTAAAGTTATAAAAACATATTTAGTAAGTTAAAAATAAAGAATATAATATCAATTTACTTACATTTTTAAAACGTGAATTAAATTTATTTACCTATTATTCTTTTTTAAAAATAAACTACGGAGAAAATTATATGTTACGTTCAGATAAAATACATGAAAAGTATAAGAGAGAAAATGACGATCATTACTTTGTAAGAAAAAAAGAATAATTACAGATCAGAAAAACACTCGCTTCATAAAGATGTTCGATATCAATTCGATATACTTTTTTACTAGTTCAGAATTAATTATTCTATTTGAAGAGTTTCTTACATTCTAAATCCAAATGATGCCGTGAAAGTTTAAGTAACTGTAACTCGAGAAGATGTCATCATTTTCAATTTGGTTTAAAATTTTAATAAATTTGTCCTAATAGAGTGTTTCGATAAAGTCTAGAACTATTTTTATTCGTTTTCCTTTACGCTTATGCGTTTTAATAAAGTGTATACTAACGACCTTTTTTTTAAATAAATAATTCTTTCAATCTACTTACAATCATATTTTAGTTTAAACACCGTAGGTCAGTTTTTTGTCTAAGAAGGAAACGAAAATTCATAATAGATGTAGTACTTTTATGCAAGAAGTAGTCTTTTATTATTTTTGTTAAATATTATTTTTAAAACAAAGTAACTATTAAAAGATAATAAACTATTTTAATATGATACGAGTTTCATATCGCAAGGAATAAAATTTTAATCTAAGGATGTTTAAATACAAAAGTTATAAAGATAATTTTTCAAATGTTCAATCTTTCGCTACGATAAAAATATTTTGAATAATAATAAAATATAAAAATTATATTTAATTTTTTTTTTTACTACTTTTATGTCCTAAATATAAAATGAATTAAATACTTGCAGAGTATTAAAATCTACGCACTGACAAGGCTGAACGGTATAATCGTGATGTTTTTTATTCGTTGAAAGTGAAGATAAATAGATCTTGTAGTATATCACAATTATTATATAATATATATAAAATAGAAAAGTAGGTGAAAAAGCATTAAGAGCCTAAATTTAGCTGACAATTTCATAAATAAAACAGTAATATTCTTGCAAAATCGTCGTTGAATATTATCTATTTATAATATGTTTTATTATGTGTAAAAAGAGATATTGTATACTTTGTTTTCAAAAATATAAATTGTGAAAATAAATAAAGATAAATTAATCGACATTTTTGTGAGTTCTTTTTAGTTGAATTTTTATAATATATTCGCGTATGAAATGCTTTTCCGTTAGATATATTTTCATTTAGAAAAATATATTTTCTGAAAAATTTTTTTTGAAATACAAGGGTAATTATAAAAGTTCGTGTATGTAATAATCGCTTGAAGAGCAATCAATATTTTAAACGAATTGGAAAAATACCTTTATACTTGTAAATCGTTAAATCGTGTATTAACTTATTGTTCCGAAAACGGTAAGCGTAAAAAAAAAAAACAGAAATTTCGATCGTTATAGTGCTATAATAATGTTGAAAATATCTTTATTTGTTTTACTAATCTAAAAAAAGTTAAACTATTTTTGGTATACTCGAATGAACAACACGTATTAAGCTTAAAACATCCCGTTATTATCCTTTATACGTAAGTTTACACAGTCGTTTTATGCAAATAAAAGCAATTCCTTAAGGTATCCTGTAATACCTTTCGAAATTAAGCGTACCGTTGGTATACCTTATGGTTAATTCCACACGACAAACATAAATTCCTTGATTTACTAATGTCACAAATAGTTGACAATATTCAGAGAAAGAATCTTCGCGATTAGGATTTTTGAAATGATAACTCACGAAGAAGAAAGATGCCTTTGTTCCCAACTTTTATATCATGCAGCCCTTCATACGTTTGCAATCCCCGACGTTCCATTTACCAGGATACAAACCCTTTTCCAATGAAAAATCTTGCTCCTACGAGAATTTCGAGGGAAATGTTGAAGAGATCGTGCACCCAGTCACGTTTGCCGTCAGCTGAGTTTCTTTTGTTCAGGTCGCCTTCTACGTACAAATAAATGTGTTCATAAGCAACAACCATCATCAATATTCTGCGTCTTTCGCTCTATCTCACCTTCTCTCCTGCGCTACCAATAACCGAATACCGCGCGCGTATTTCCAATTTCACATGCACGCGCTGCTCCATACACTAACGATGGACGCACAGTAGGCGTGCAATTAGTGCATTTTACGCACGGCGAGCGTAGCGTCAATGCGCCGCTGATTGCGGCCTGATAAGTGCAACGCTGGCGAGCGTATATTTGCCTCTCTCCCGTCCCGTCATTATTATTACATCGTATGCGCGTATAGCGCGAGAACGAGGCATAAACGTGCACTAGGCCGCAATTATATCCATTGCGCCAACCGAAGATCGGATCTCCGACGTGTTGCTGCACGTACCCGAAGACGGCAGAAAGTCCGTATTATGGTTAATCACTCCTCGCGAGAGCCCACATTTCCTATCCCTAGAGCGACACGCGATACGATCCTTCATTAACGAAATTGCTCGTGTGTAATGAGATATTTTCGCGAGGCTTCGCTTTCTTTTCGACCCCGGGGGTTGTTGCACCCACCGCGACTTACCTTGACCAACATTGCCGAGTCTCGCATTTTTCGACCTGATTCAAGGGGAGTCGGAGCAGCAGCTACACCGACAACCTAACGCATTCTACTAAATTCTCTTCTTTAAATGTGCATCATTTGCAGAATGAACGTCTCTTGTGGAAATTCCCAGGCGTGCACTCAACACTCAACACATGCATGGGATGGCCAACGTTCAACTCTGCATTTATCATTCGGCGTGTACTCGTGTATCTAAGCAGACATTATTAATAACATATCACGATACTCTTTTATCGAGAAAGCTAAAAAATATAGCAGACTTTCCATTACTAGGAATATAAATTCTGGGACAGCGATGACATGTGTGATTTCGATGGAAAAAAAAAACGAAGAAAAAAGAAACAGGCACAGGTGCACCGGAAGACTGGGGGTTCGCGCTTTGATTACCAGATAACGTTATCATTTTATGGATATTCCGTCTTGATTTATTTTTAAAGCAACATGAATTTCTCGTTATAGTTTTATTAAAATTGTATGGAATATTTTGCATAGTTAAGGAAATAAATTAAGACTCATTAAGATTGACAAAAGCGATATTTTCATAATGTAATTAATTCTGGCTTTAAATATTCGTTTCAATATCAGCAACCTAACGAAATTTATTAACGGATATAACTGAACTTTAATCAAGCATATTTTTGTAATATTTCAAAAGCTTAATTACAATCGTATCGTTTTTAATAATTTTTGCACAAAGACGTGAAAAACAAGAATTCGTAATTGCGTAATATTAAAGAAACATACCCTTTTCACAAACGAATGCAATAATATGTACATATAGGCATGGTGCTTTTTATTTTTTAACATCTAACTTATGTGGGTATTACGCATGTAGAAGCTTTTATTCGAATAATAATTTGTTTAATGTTATAAACATAAGATTGACAACTTTATGTTATTTTTATTTTTAGGTAATACATTTTTTATTACAGAATAAATAAGGCTTTGAGATTAGATTATAATTATCGAATAAAATGGAATTGACACCGTAATTTAAAAAATTACAATATTTATTAAAATATTCTTTTAAATACACGTAAAATTATATATGTAAAAAACGATAATTTTATCAAAATGTTTGTTTTGAAAGTATGTAAGATTTTTCTTATTTGCTAGTGTAAACGATACGATACAAAATATCACTTTATACGATGTTACAGAATTTTAATATATTCTATATTTCGTTACTTGGTTCAAGGGATAATTTGCTTAGAATATTATTCCAAAGCCGTTTTTCAATCCAGCGATGAATTATTCAACTTATACAAAGATGTATAAAATAAAAACAATGCATGAAGAAAATGATAAAGTATTAATTTTACAAAATAGTAACAGCGTTCTCCTTGCTATAATCTTTAACAGTTTATTGAAAAAATTTAATTTAATTATTAGCAATAAAAATGTTGAATATCGTGTTTTTACATGTGTAAGTTATAAATTTAATGACATTCTCAAGCTTTACACCAATCAATAAAAATTTTTTATATTTTAAGATAAAATTTCTTTAGCTGCTAAAGTTCTAATGGTAAATCATTGAAAATAAATTCCTAATTTTATGTTTTCGAGTCATAATGATGATTTCTCGCGTGAAAATCAATGTATTGCTATTCCGCGTTGTTTTTCGTAAAATTAGAAAACGTGTTTAAAATTTACCAAAAATCATACAGTTAGCGCCATCTTGAAAGTAAACCAAAGAGTTGAGTCGCTTTTATTGATTGACCGGAATTTTATCGGTTTATAATTTGTTACACTCAACGATTAAATACAAAAAGACTAACTCTTAAATAATTATTTTCATTTATTATAATCGAAATATTATTCAAATGTAAACCGAATTTTAAAGCATTTTTTAACTCCAAACATAACTTTATAAGTTTGATCGTCCGACCTATATGTGCTTCCCTTAACCTTTTGTACAACATGTACTTTTTAAGCATGTAGTTTTTCTAACAATGGTCGCTCTATTCAAATAATGATTCATTTATATATGTATATAAAGAAGTCACTTACGCGAGACATAACAATCATTAAACACTGTACATTCCTATTTTATTAAATGCGATATTCATCGATGTGCGCAGTTGACACTGAGCCATAATCTAACCTTTAAATTACGTCTACGCAAGAGCAATTGCTCCAACGATGCCTCTCGCGGTGAATGCTAGAAAACCTTTGCTAATTATCAGAAATCGTCAAACAATAGCATTTTACAGATCTTCGTTTGGAGATGTTTTGTTGGAAAACCTTTCTTATTTCAATTACACCGTGGTAATGCAACTCCATTATAATGCCTTAACAAGGAGGGATTAGAGTGTTTAATACTAGGTATGTAATTCGCGATGGACGTTTTTTTTAATTAATTTTTTTTTAATTGCAATGTTTTTATTTTACTTATAAGGCACATTACATATTTGTGACCAAAACAACACTTGCAACCACCTTTTATTTATTTTCACTTGTAACTTGTACTTAAAACAAAAGTAGAAGAAATACGATGGAGATAAGAAAAAAGAAGACTGATAATATGCCAATAAACCGCGTGATTTTGATGACCCACGGAAGGTATAATCCGCCAACGCACATGCACTTGAGGATGTTCGGTGAGTAGAGCATAATAAAAAAAATTCAAAAGTTTATTTTATTTCTGTGTTACTCACTTTTTAAAATTAACCGAAATCTTGTGAAGAATTGAGTTGGGTTGATAGTTTGATGTATCTAACGGAATTCTAAATAGAATTGTAATGATCAAATTAAATAAGAAACATTAATAAGTTTTGTGTTAAGTAAATATGCTGATTTATTCTGTAAGTATTTGCCGTAATACAAATATATAATAAGAATGAATTTTCACTTTGTATCATAATATATCCAATATTTATTAATAATTTGATATACTATTAACTTAAATTGATATGTACAAGATACACAAAACAGATAAATTATATTAAGAAAAAATTTTTTTTCAATATTCAGTCTGACATTAAAATACATTTAGTCATTGTTGAAATTAAATTACATTTATAAATTAGAAAAGGTTTAAATTCTCTTTTGTCGTTATTTAATAAAATTACATAATTATAAACGACATTAACAATTTTGCCAATCATGTGTAAATCATATTAGTAATATGAAACACACTTTCTTATCTTATATATAGTATAAATTATATTTGTAACTAATATTTCTTTTCACAGAAAGAGCACGGGATCATTTGCATACGTTGCAAATTTATACTGTAATTGGAGGCATCATATCACCAATTAATAATTGTTCAAGGAGAGATTTAGCTAATCAAAGTTTAAGATGTGATATGTTAAATCTGGCTCTTCAAAATAGTGATTGGATTCGCCTTAGCACTTGGGAACTTAAAGAAAATACTTTAAAAAGTACTCGAGCAAGTTTACAATATCATCAAAATATATTAAATTCCTTTATAAGCAACAATATTGACAATAATGTAAATAGTGAAGACATAGATTGGATACCTAAAAATATTAAGGACAACTTGGATAGATCGCTAGTACAAATAAAATTACTTTGTGGAGTTGAAACACTAGAAAGTTTCTCCACACCAGATCTCTGGTTAGAAGAGGATGTAAGTTATATGCGAAATACATTTATTTAAGTTTAGTTTTTATGTTAATAAATTGTTTTTACATTATTTTTCTTTTAGATTTTGGAAATAGTTTGTAACTACGGTCTAGTGGTCATTGGCAATGAAAGAGGAAGTCCTTATAAATATATATATGATTCTGACATTCTTTCAAAATATATGGTAATTAAGATAATTTATAAAAAATATATTACAGTGTATGCAGTGATTTGACGTAGTTATAAGAAGTTCAAACAATAATATTTTAATAATTACAGAAATCATGTTTAAGAAACTGTTTAAAAATTTGATAATGTATTTAAGCATGAATTAATTACATTAAATTTTATAAAACTGTATTTGCTTTTTAGTATAATATAAATTAAAAATTTTTTGAATTTGTATTTTATTTCGTTGTAGCATAATATACATGTAGTTACTGAGTGGATTCCAAATGAGGTTAATTCAACAAGAATTAGAAGAGCTTTAAGACGTAATGAAAGTGTAAAATATCTTCTCCAAGATTCCGTTATAGAATTAATTTATCGACTTGGAATTTATGATGCTGAAAGGATATCAAAGTGAGTTAAATTTTGAGTTTCTTCATGAAATTAATTTCAATTTTTCTAAGAAAGATATAAAACGCAATGAATATACAAAATGGTATTTAAAAGTTAACATTAAATATAAAATATCTAAGAATTTTATTTTAATATGGAATAGATATTTTAAACAAGTGTTTCAAAGATCTTTCTCAAGAAAATAAAATTAATCAAAATATGCTACTGATGATTTGTTTAAACTTTATTTTACAGTATGTAGAAAAAAAATCTAAATATTAAAACAAACCACGCTAAAATATATTCATTTAATTACTTCGGAAAGAAAATAATGTTTATTAAAAGATTATAAAAAAATTTTTCAATTATTTTGTTTATAATTTCAATTATTTATAATAAAAGTTTTTGCGATCTACTCTTTTCTAATAATAAAAAATTTTGATTTCATAATTTTTTTACTTTCTTGACATAATATTGACACACTTATGACACATTTGGAAAAAAAACTTATCCATTGAAATTAACAAAATCCATTACACTCTGTTATATTATTTTATTGTTAAATAAGGTTTTATTTTAATTCTTAAATGTATTACATCACGAAAAGTATATTTTTTTCTAGTGACGTAATAAATTACGACTAGATTGAACATACATATATATATATACACATACACATGCGTGTGTGTGTGTGTGTGTGTGTGTGTGTGTGTGTGTGTGTGTGTGTATGTCAGTTTTTGTTTTTAATTATGTATTCAAATTTGTCAATATCAAAGTCAGATAACAATTATAAAATATATTGAATAAAATTATGTAATGTTTGAAAAATGAGAGCGCACATATATATTCAAGAAATTATAGCTATTAATTAATTATTAATACGTTTTCTTCATCATTAATGCTAATAATTTTATTAAAATCGTAAATAAATAAAATTTTCTATTCTACTTCATAATTTATCAATAAAAATCGTCGTTTCGAAGAAATTCAAGTAATTTGATTAATACGTTCAAAAATCCTAAATTTTCTGCAAACAATGCAATATCTTCAATCACATTTAAATTCAAATCGTGATTTTATATTAGGATGTTGATAAAATGTATTTATAATACTGCAGGCAATAGTCGTTGTGAAAAAATTATCGATACTAGTTAGTATGCTTGAAGAATACTATCACAAACTAATATATTAGTATATAAATTTCGATAAAATAGAAAATATGTTGGTGTATGTATTTTCCGTTTTTTTAGAAACAAAGCCTACGAAGTCATGCGAAATCATTGTATTTAATAAGACATTTAGAATTAATTAAAAAATTTAAAACTATTTGCAACAATCTAGTTTTATTTTTACTGGTCACAATCAGTGAATTTCGATAAGAATTACTTAAAACCTAATTGTTAATAAAGCGAGAAGAACAGCAAATATGAATGCTTGTTCTGTTTTCTACTTCCATTTAAAAATCTAGCGCTTAAAGCTTATTTTATTAATTTATTAGAAAATAATTATTTTATTAATTTATCGGAAAAATAATATCTAATTATATCATCATAAAAGATTAGATCCAATTTATAATTTTCGTTGTACAGAACATTATATCATAAATAAATTAGGAAAAGATTTGATTGTTTATTCAAAATATTGTGAGATGTTTTACTTTATAAGCTAAAGAGGAAAGTGTGTGGTTGTATAGCACAAGTATAGCAACTGTTTAAAGAATTATTTATTTTGATGAAAATATGAAAAGTTTAATTTAAAGGGTCTTTATCGAATACCGTACACCAATAATGATTCCTATTTTATCGACATTCATATAAACATTCATAGTATCGTAATTATTATTATTATTTTCGCGTCTAGAGAATTAAAATTTAAAACTTGTGAAAAACGTATGTAACGCTAATGCAAAATTCGTGATTCGAATGCTTTTGTAGAATAGACAAGAATTTAAATTAATCCGAAAGGACGTTTTTACTAAAAATCAAAGTGATAAAAGAATTGATCGAAAGGTGGCTTTTACATTTTAATGACTCGGATAATTGACAAGACTGAAATGAAAATTCGAGTTATAATTAAAACTTTGGTATTATGTAGATATAAAGATAGGTTAGAAAAGTCCACTCGAAGAAGAAGAAGAAGAAATACAGGTAATTACAGTCTCCTTGGACGCATCAACGTTTTAAAGCAACGACGATCTAAAGAAAAAAGTCGATAAAT
This sequence comes from Wiebesia pumilae, assembly GCA_018907045.1. Lineage (NCBI taxonomy): Eukaryota > Metazoa > Arthropoda > Insecta > Hymenoptera > Agaonidae > Wiebesia > Wiebesia pumilae. The sequence continues at coordinate 5,646,763 of JACCHZ010000022.1, forward strand.
AAGCAAAAAATCTCTGAGCGAGGCGCGCATGAATTCCTCCGTCTGACAATTGAGTTTGCAACCACGTCCGACGGCTACGGTTTTTCTTTGAAATTTGCATTCGCGGCACATAACGATATTAGCTCTATTACCGTCCTTTTAACGGCCGTCAATTTAACATTGTATTTTCACTCATCGACCGTCGTCTTCGGCCGTTTCCGCTTGAGGAGGCCGCGGGCGCCGAGGAGGCAGGAAGCTGCTTCCCCTCGGCGACGCGCGCGCACCTCGAGGAGGGTATAATACGAGCGTCGGCGCGTCCCTCGCGACGGACTCGGGCCGCAGTGCGCGCTCGGGGCTCGGCGCTCGCGACCGCGTCCACCTCGGCTACGGGGTTGTCTCCTAGAGCCGTCGCTGCTACTGCCCCTCGCCCTGATTTCCCCCTCATCCGTATTTCACTCGTCTTCTTCCGGATGATGCAGCACTGAGGCCAGGAGGTGCGCGAGGATGGAGCCGAAAACGACCGAGAGGACGGCGGCCCGGGTCATCCTGATGTCGTGCGGTAGCTACAATCCGCCGACGCATATGCACCTGAGGATGTTCGGTGAGTTGACGATTGTGCATGACGCCGGGGGCCCGTGATCGATAACGCGCTATGTGTGCGTCGTATGCGAGTTCGCTGTAGAAGGAGGGTGATTGGCTTGCGGGGGTGGAAATTGCTTTCGGCGTGTCGCTTGCGTGCCGATGTTCAAAACAAGCGAAAACTCAGCCGCGTTATGGCTGATGAAGCGATGACCGCCCGACGGTGATACGCGAACAGGGGAGCAGCATAACCCGGGAGATTTTTTTTTCTTTTTCTTTTCTTTTCTTTTTAAAGCTATTAAAGCTTTTATGGCTGTAACGGACTGCCACGCTTAACGACATTGATGGTATTACGGCCGTGGCGGTTAAAAAGTTTACTGCTTCGTAGAAACTGGCTTTACCATCTTTTTCCGCATTCTGTTTTCGTCGCTTAAGTTCATTACGACATATTTGGGCCTGCGTTTTTTTCCTTTCTTCGCTACTTTAGTCGTACTTCAACGCAAGGGTGTAATAAACATTCATTTCTTTATTATTGGTACAACGTAGATAAACGATATTTTTCTTTTTTGGTTCTTAGCTTTTTCTTAGCCCTATTCCAAAGAATACCTGCTTCAAAGGATTAACGAATATTCGCAAACAAAATGCTAAATGTCCATTAGATTAAACGCCGCTTTTACATATTATTTATAGCTTTTTGCTTGCTATCTTATCTGGTATGACTCGGCTGACTTAGTAAGGTATCCTCCTGAATAAAATTGGGGCGAAACCTAAGGATAATCTGGAGGTAGAATTCGGACAAACTTGTATAGACTTAGTACACGTTTATAATTCCATTTCTGTAGTATATAAGTAGGTGTGTGTGTGGACGCGCGCGCGTGTGAGTGTGTGTACAGGAAACTTTCTATCTGTATCTATGGCACCTATTTTTGAGTGAAAGGGTGAGTGAGAGAGAGAGAGAGGAGAAAGAAAACATTCTTGAGTTTGGTCGATGATGACGTCAGTAGCTTCACCCCTGAAACGATTGCACCCTTTTCTTTTTGAACGTCCATAATGTTTAGATACGCCAGAGGAAGATTGATTCCTTCCTCCTATTCGGGTGAGTTTGCAAGTGACTTTCTAGGAAAGCATCACGTATGACTTGGCTATTTTTGGTCGCTCTAAGGAGAGTATGTCGGTAATACGGTCGTTATAGGAATCGAGCAAATGCGTGCAGAATATATATATATATATATATATATATATATATATATATATATATATATGCACGTGTTTCGTTAAGATTAGATAAAATCAATCCTTATACTTCTTATTTGTTTTGCTGCAGATTTCTTAAGTATTGTAAAGATAAATAATATTGTGAAAAGTTTTGATCGGTGAATCGGATCATCGAACTATTACATTCTTCAAAAGATTAATTTTAATGAGTTTGTTTACAGGGTTATTGGGTTTTCTAACGCATTACTGACTAACTGGACATAATACTGCTATTTTGTATTACCACTCCTATTTGTCAGAGTTAGTTTAAAATAAGAACGAAGAAATAATCTTTTGTAAACCCGAAACTATAAATCAAATTCATTTTTACATATTATTATAGGTGTTATTTTACATTGTAAACATAATTAGCATCATTTTTAATTTTAGCGCTTTAAAGGTGTTTTTATTAATTTTTTTTACTTACACATTCGTGTTTACTGTAGAATAATTAATTCATCAAAGTAATTATTTTAGAATGAGCGTATTATCAATTTGGGGTTTATTTAATGTAGTTCAGATAAAAAAATTCTTAAGTTAAAACTATAAATCAGCAATAAACATTGCAATGCATTAGTAATTACAATTTTATTTCATAACAAAGTAATTTCCAACTTCCTCTTTATGCAAATTATACCTTTCAAGCTAATTCGAAACTAGATACACTATTCTCAAGTTTCCATTATGTAATTAAATGTTTAATTATCTTATATGAATGTTTTGTTTCCAATTGACGTTATCTGTACCTTCGGTGTATCTTCGGTACAGTAAATATATAGATTTGAAATTATTTCATCTTATTAATTAATATTTTATATAAGCGAATAATAAAATTTTCTTTTAATTTTTTACTTTTTTAATTTATTCATCTTTAATTTTACTTCCAATAAATGTTCGTATATTTAGAAAAAATGCTGCTTTTCCAATATACATACACGTTGTCACTGTAACATCAATGTAATAATGCCATTTTATATGAAAACGATACAAATTGTTACTGTTTATGATATATTTAAAAATATTATCGTATGAAAAAATCTGCGTATATTGAGATATTATTAGCACTGTTTATTATCATATTCATATCTTTGAATTTTATTATTATAATATTGAACCAATATTTACAAATAGTTTAAAAATGATTGCAACATTTTTTAAAATATGAAATTTTTTTTCTTTGAAATTATATATTAAAAATATATATATTTTTTAAAGCTTAGAAGATACGTTCTCAGGTAAAACGAAAAATATTTGAACGTGTATGAAATTTCTTAAGAAATGCAAGCCCTATTTAAAATTTACGTACCAAAATTTTATTTAAATAATGTATTGAAGTAGTGTCACGCGTTAACATGGCTTACACAAATGAGAAATATTATGCAACGTTTTCATTCAAAGGTGTTACGAAAACGGCGAATGTATGTTAAGTCGTAAAAGGATTATACGAAATAAAACTGCACGAATGAACTTTATACAATCCTTACACAGAGAGCGGAAATGTACTTTTATTATTTTTATATGCATCTATAGATCTTAAACAAATTCTTACAGTTTCCATTTGAGTGAATTTTCGATCTATTAATTCAGATTTATATGAACATGAGACTATTTAGAGGCAAAAAAGCTGAATTAATTCGTGTGTTTTTAAATTTAAATTTTAGTCCATTTAAATGCGAGCATATTTATTATTTTTATCTAAATTAAATTTTATACCTAATTCGAAGTTAATTCTATACGTAAAAGTTTTAAAATATAAATTTTAACTGCAATTATATTCGATCAAAGTCAACATTCATTTATCACTTAAACCGTAATAGTATTAAAAAAATCAAATCAGTAATAATGTTAATCGGGCGATTATTGTTTCTGTATAAAGTGTAATCAGTATAATTATCGACTCATTCATTATATCATGATAAAGTATTGTATAATTCATAATTGTTAATCTTCCGAGAGTTGTAATGGCAAAGATCAATAAAAATTTGTATTTGCATAATTTCTACAAATAAATAAAAACAGCAGAGTCAATGTTTGTGAGAAAAGCAATTAGAGGTACATAGTTTGTCAATTGAATGAAGGAATTATGGAACCTTTTTAATAAAAGTTTTTGTGGCATAATTACATTTATTTTAAAAACTGAGTTAGTAATTGCTGTTTTAGTTATAAATTAAAAGAAAGCAATTAAACGCTATATAGGAAAGTAGTATAAATGAATGACGGGTGAGAAACATCTAAATTCTACTCCATTTTTAACATGTATTTCAGTTTATGGAAATTTATTATTTAAAAAGTTATGTAAATTTTTTATATTAAAAAACATGATTCGTTCTTTGGAATAATTCTTTTATAAAAATATAATATCATCGTGAATGTCATTAATCATAAAATGTAAACGGAAAGCGAAATTGCTAACTAATGTTGTCTTGAAACTATAATATCGATTAAAATGATAGCATTAATATACCACAATTCTGGGTCTGCAACTAACTATTCATGACAGTAGAAACGCAGAAGCACGAATCAATTAAGATAACGTTCATTTATTCCATTTACGATTACATCAGTGTTAATTTATCTATTCTGGATGAAAATTGTTTAACTTGAGAAGATTTAACCTAAACGTAAATCTAGTATAATAAACATTCTTTTGTATTTTAAGTGCATAGGTTAATTTGATTAAATTGCACTCAATGGTGACATTGTTTCGAGTAATTGTATAGAGAAATAATTCAGACGAGAAAATATCAGTTTAATAAACATTGAATGAAAACATTTTTGGATCTAATTAACTTTAAATTTGCTAAAATAATAAAATAAGTTACCTCAAATTAACACTACGAATTAATGTATAAGTGCAAATAATATTAGTTTACTGAAACCGTTAATACCAAACTAATTCATTTTACTTTACAGTGTGCTTTTCATTTTATACATTTGGATTATTTTAATTAAAATGGAGCATTCTGAATAAGCGGATTTTCATTTTGAAAAGTCTGTCTTTGACTTATATTTCATTTAAATTTACCTTCTATATTTTCATTTTTACACACAAGTTTTTTTATCTCCGCTTGACGACTTTTTCATGAACATATTCAGTACTGAATGATAACTGGAGCCAATTGGAAAACAAATAAAGCTTCATCCGGGCTCTTTCCAAAGGAGTTAAATATGAAACTGTAACTTTTCAAATGGAAAGCATTTAAAATTAAAAAATGAATACTTTTTGTTATCCCATATTTGTAACTCCAAGTTATTGGTTAATCAAAATATTGCTGTGCATTTTAATAATCGACTTCGTTCCATAATTTGCCATAATACAAAAATTAAGGTATAAGATTACTAAGACGACGCTTTTTTTAAATAGATTTTTTAAAATAAAATAGAAAATTGAATAGTTGATAAGTTGATGTTTTATTTAGGAGCACTAAATTATTTTAGAATGTTTAAGATATTTTTAAAACGTGTTCTTTATGAGGTACTTACGCTTCATTCCTGATGATATATTTTCATATTTTTTTTATTAAATCACCGAACATTTATCAAAGTCAATATTCGAGTTTTTAAACCATTTTGAAATATATACATCTATTTTAATATCAATTTGATAGTTAAAATTTGTGAAACACTTAATACTATCTGTTATCTTGCGAGAATCTAAAACAAGAGAGATTAGAAAATACGATGAAAATTAATTTAGTATATGCTCGAATAAACTAAATTAATAAAAATGCGATTGCATCATCGTGAAAAAGAGGCCCGTACTTTATACAATTTGATTGATTCGATGGTTGTAATGTAATCAAAAAGATCAGGATGTACGTATTACGTAATTCGAATGGAAATTAAAAGTAGATTCAGAGTGAAAAGAAGAGTCAGGTTGTAAGGGTTTTTATCGAAGTGAAAATAAAACTGGAAATATATTAAGTTGAAAGAAATATAATGTAATTGATTACTCTCGATGGAGTTGACGCAAAATAGGGAAAGTATTTTTCGTGTAAAGTTAACGATGATAAAATTTTGAAATAATTCTAGTTCAATAATAATACTACTAGTTCAACGGTAATATTAGTTCACAAATAATAATCAGAATTATCGAATAAAACATTCGCCAGACTTTACATCATATTATTTGTGTATGGATTATGTAGAATAAATTATAAAATTTGAAGATGCATCGATTCACAATTAATTAAAAACTACATGATTAATATAGACATACGAGTACGTGTAGTTGAAATAACAACTTATTATGTGCAAATATATTTGAACATTTCCATTATGCTAAAAAGTTTTAAACTTTACAGATATTTAATTTTAATGTATTTTGCGGGTTTAATTGGTATAGAAAGAATTTAAATTCTGCAGTTGTAACGATAAATTAATTAATAGCATATTGAATTTTAACAGGAGAAAAGGGAAAATAAAGGTATTTAGGCAGGCAACGGCGATAAAATTGATTTCAGAGTTACAGAGTATGTTTAATTATCTTGGATTTACTTTTTGAAAAAATAGAAGACGGGAATATTGATATTGATATTAACTGTTCGATTATCGCGTTTCATTCGGTAAATAATAACAATGATTGATTTTTTGTTCTCTTTTTAGTAAAAGCCTGAGCTTCGAAACAATGAGTTATTATTCTTTAATAAAGTGAGCGAAATGATTAAATTATTGTCCGTCGAACTAGTTATTAATATACGTACGTGCATATACACGCGCACGCGAAAGAATACGTCGCTCATGCAGAAAATTTAATTTTATGTCATGCGTGCGTAGAAAGAGCACGCGATCACCTGCACAATCTTGGCACGCACGTAGTCCTTGGTGGTGTAATATCTCCTGTGAACGATGCCTACGCCAAAAAAGAGCTCGCAAGCGGTGTTCACAGATGCGAGATGCTGAAGCTTGCTCTAATGGATAGCGATTGGATAAAATTGAGCACCTGGGAAATACGACAGCAGGCCTGGACGAGGACGCGCACGAGTCTGCAACATCATCAGAATCTGCTGAATTCTATCGCGCACGGTCATAATGATACGAACAGAAATACAATAGATAACGAGGATCTCGAATGGATACCAGAGAAAGTAAAAAATAACGAGATAGCCGATCAGATGCCAATTCAAATAAAACTACTGTGTGGTGGTGATTTACTTGAGAGCTTCGCCACTCCCGGATTATGGGCCGAGGAGGACGTGAGTTGCCGTTTTTATTAAAATTTTTTATCGTATTAAGGTTTATGTGCTTTGAATCTGCAGACGCGAATAATCCTAGTAGAGTAAGACTTCTTTTAATAAATTGCAATATTGTTTGACGAGTTCAACTTTGATCTATTTTCTCAGACAACCATTATATCGTAGCAAAGTTATTTTTTCTTATAAATTGTTAATCCAAACTCTTATACTCGTTAATTTTTATCATTTATCATTATGTGCACAATTTAGCAAAACAGATTGGACTGAATATACGAAAAAAAAATGTTTGCAAATCATGCAATCCTTTAAGATTGCTTTATTTTATATACGCATAATGTAGCAGACATTAGCTAATGTTAATTTCTTCGCGAACATTTCGTTTTATATAGACTCAATAATAATTTATGGTATGGTTGATCTTTAATATTTTATACTTATTTACTTTAATTATTTGAAATAAAATTACTATAAACAATAGACAGTGAGAGCTCCTTAAAATAAAGTAGTAATTGCATCTTTCTTACATTCATTTTTTCGATTGGATATATAAAAAATATACGTACAAAAAAAAAATATATATATATATATAATTAATGAATAAAATCTAACTCTGTAATTTAAAATAATAATTTTAAAATTTTGAATTCAAATTCTTATTTTATTAGATTTTTTTGTATTATTATAAAATGTTAGTTTAGTAAACGAGAATTTTCTTGAATACAGTATAATTAAAGTAACGTATAAACTTTTAAAAAACTATATATGTGTGTATTCCCTTATCAATGAAAATAAAAGTTGAATAAACTATCATGAGATAATAACTTAAAAAAGCAAGTTGTTTAGTATTCATGAAAGCTTGTTATTAAATGGTCAACTTTGTAATATTAAATTTATTCCTACGAAATTAGTTTATATAAAGTTTCGAGTCACTATTTTCGGGTTTAAAATGATATTGGCAAATCTCATACTCGTACATAGTAGTAGATATATATATCCAAAAATATTGAGCTAATTTTTATAAAACTCAGTTTACAAAAGTTCTTTAGGGCGTTGACCATAAATTTGAAAACTTTTCTATAAAATCGTAAATCATAAATGAGAAAATTAAAAGCAATAAATCTACTTGAGCAATTTTCGATTTTTGTGATTAATTTTTGTAAAATTTATTTATTCTTATATAATACGTATTTTTACTAATTTACAATATATGATATTAAACCTTATGTTGATACGTAATCTTTTAATTATTTTCAAACGTTGAAATGTTATCTCATTTTATAATGAAATTTGTTTGTAGTATGCGAAAATTCTCTGTGAATGATAACTTAATTAAGCATGATTATGTGATATGATGATTAAGAAGTGTTTTTTCAATTAACCTAAAAATAGTGTGTCTCGATGAAAAGTTTCATTGAATTTATGTGAGCTGACTAATGAATGATTTACTTCACAACTGCTTATTACTATCTTGTTAAAAATTTTAATTAATTTCTTAGCAATCTTACTAATTAAAAGTTGATAATAAAAAAATTGATATGCAACGAACATCGCATCGCCCTTTAAATTTTACTAAAATTTTACCAGTTTTTCGTAAAGAGTTTTTTATTTTAATGAAAAAATTATTTAAAAAATATTTGAGCACGTGAATTTACGTAGGTAAGCATATATTGAAATTAGATTGTATAAAATATGTATTAATGGCGTTCGTTATTGAGATAAATAACATTATACGATAAAACAGTAAACAAGTATACGAAAACAAACTGGAAAATAAATAAAATGTCTTATTACTTAAGCAACAAAATTAAAATACATTGTAATAACGTTTCTTTGTATAGAGTAAGTTGGGAATGAAATTGAATAGTAATTTACTATTATATTACAAAGTTGAAGAATATGATTTTATGTGTAGATAGCGGAAATTGTGAGTCAATATGGTCTAATAGTGATCACAAGGGAGGGTTCCAATCCTTACAAGTTTATATACGACTCGGATATCCTTTCAAAACATTTGGTGAGTTATGAAACATTGTAAAAAAAAAAAAAAAAAGAAAACTTCAGAAAAACAAGAGCGTTCATTTAACATAGACAGACATCAAATTAATTTCTATACTCTTTCTTAAAGCATAATATACAGATAGTGACCGAGTGGATTCCGAATGAAGTGAGTTCTACGCGAATAAGAAGAGCTCTCAAACGTGGCGAAAGTATAAAGTATCTTCTTCAAGATGCTGTTATTGACTACGTTTATATGAATGGAATTTACGACGCTAACAGACCCTCGATAATGTGAGTGAACAGAAACAATCGAGATAGTTGTTGTTTAACGTTGAAGAATCTTTAGAAAATTGTTGTTTTTATATATTTTATTTCAATACGTAGTGTTGTATATTTTGTGAAATATTTTTATATTTAAGTTTTGGCATACGTCAAAGCTGATCATTATGTTGAAAAACTTTCCTTTCTGAAATACAAATTGAAAGTAATTTATGAATATGTTCCACAAATTTGTTATTAGATTTGTCCCCAAAGATGTTTCAACATTAATTTAGACACAAGGAAAGCCTATAGTGAAAAATTTAAAGTTTATGTTACGTTGTGGAGCGATTTTATGCCGGGTTACTTTTAAAATTTTAAACTGACTACTATAAGGTCGTGAAATACGTTGATAAAATTGAAGTACATTCCACAGTTTAATTTTTATATAAACCTTGTATAGTTTTTGTATATTGTCTATGGATGAAAAGAAAGTTCGTTGTTGTTTAATTTTGGTTAATTAAGTTGTGACGGTTTTTTCGGTTTTTCTTTGTGGTGGTTATGGTTCGATGGCGTAACAAACCGAGTCCTTTTTTTTAATTAAACACAAAGATACGAAATAATACACAAAACTTATACAATACTTATCGTAATCAATCTTACAATTTATTTGTACAATATACATTTGAGGTCGATTTATCGTATTGCAATCTATAATAAAACTTACAACGCCTCTGCTAAGACGATTACTCAACGACTAATTACAACTATTGGAGCCCTTTTCCTTTTCTTCTTCTTGGCCTCCCGCGTCCTTTCTTTGGTAATGTCGGAGCGTCATCACTATCAGGTTCAGGGATGATTTGTGTGCCCACAGACGTCGATTGAGTCGATTGACGAGCAGATGGTTCTGATACTACTTCCATAGCTTCTGCAACTCGTGCTTCAGCTACGGGAGCTATGTTCTAGTCTGCCCTTGAGCTAGGTTCTGCTCTTGGATTATTAGACACCCATGGGCACCTAATGAAAAAACGCTTGCCTGGCAGCAGCCGCATCGTTGTTACGGCCCTCGCACGTGGAGAATGCGCAAGCTGAACCTTGAATTTGCGCAAGCTTGGCCAGCTTACAGATGATATTAAACTCTGTTGAGTAGTCTGCGTATCACTGGATTCTATTTTCTATTTCTATTTTCATACATGGCGAAGCTGCCAGGGTACTCAAAGAGAGCAATCATATTCTTCACAAATCTCTTCGCACTTTCGATAGCAACGCCAGTATGGTGCGTACCAGCAGGTGGAGTTTGAACAGAAGGTTAACGTAATGAGATCAGCGTGGTTGGCAAATGTCATGCCCATCAGTGTCAGGACGTGAATGGTGCTCGCCCAGTGGCCGACCGTACGGAAGACTTGTATGCAAGTCTCGTGGGGAAGGTCTCTAAAGTGCGTCTTCGACATCTCTAGAGGACATCCAATTAGTTCACCTTGCCCCGTGTCGTGATTATAGTTCCATAAGTTTGCTTTTGTCGCTGTAATCACCAACAGGGCAACCTGCATGCGTTCTAACGCGAGGATCTTGTTCAATTCTAGAGCTATGACATCAGGATCTTCGGTATTTAATGGAACGTTGGTCGGTATCCAATCGCTGTCTGGAGTTGAGGTATCATTGTCGAACGGTTGGTTATGAATGGCATTTGACCGGAATCTAAGCAGTTTGCATTTCAGTAATATCGCAATGGCATTAAATACTAAGTACTTGACTTGATCGGGGAAGGCTAAAATACGTTGATTGGTGGCAGCCCAAATCAGTGGGTGCCTCAGTGCATCTTCGAGAGTACCGGTACGTAACACCGTCAGTTTTTCTGCATCAGCCAGAGAGGGACTTATGCCTAGGTTTAGGTCCTCTTCTACAGATCCATTGAGCGGCGGTAGTCGCATTATTAGCAAGCGGCCAAGATACGACATTTTCGGACTCAGTAATAACTACTGAGCTAATTTCAGAACAATGTCTATGATGAGTATGAATACGCCTTGAAGAGATAAGAAATCAGTCAATCAAAAAAGCAGATCTCGGAAGTTTTATATCGCAGGACGCACGAAAAAGATAAACAATATCTCAAAGGAGAAGATAATAAAAAATAAAACTATTGTTCTATCTAGTATTATAACGACCACGCTTCTGCGTAAAGTATGACGCCCGAACAGGAACTCGACGCTCGCCCTTTTTGTGTCTTTTCGGACTTTTTTCTTTCGCTTTCTCTCTCGCCGCCTAACGGAAGAAATCGCTTCTCTTCCTTACAGTCTAGGCCAGCGCAAGACGAGTCTTAGCGCGTAGCTACGCTCCTATCCCAAGTGCTCATTCTCTTAGTCTTTTCTCTCTTTTTCCTCTCTTTATCATTTTCGTTAACAAGTGCTTTATTTTCTGGTTTTAGCGCGAAAGGAGATTTTCGTCCAGAAATTAATTTAAAAACTATTATAATAAAAGTATTTTTTATATTCTCCCGTAAATAATTGTTGCTAATTATATTAAAAGAATAATATAACTTTTAAATACCAACATACATAACAAGATTAAAATTATAATTTTCATATTTCCATACGTGTAAACATCACAAACGTTAAAAACGTAATTTTAGAAAAATATTACATTTATTAAATTTAAACTGCCATACTGTCGAATCGATATTTTAACGATTTTTATTTTTAGTTGCATTAGCATGTTTTTTAATATAGCCTTCGACGCGTATAGAGATTCGGAAATTTTTACCCAATCATAATCGAACAAATTTCAAAATTAAATGTGTATAAAAATTTAATCTTTCTGTGTGTGAACATATTTTTATATTCAATTATTTCAACCACATTAGTATCATCATTACATATTTTTTAAAAAGTACGTTAATAGAAGAAATATTTATTAAAATATTCTAATCAATATTGAAACACAATGAAATTAATTTTTTTTATTTAAGTGTTAAAACTTTCATTTCTTATAAATGATATGATCTCAATCTAAAAAGTAAAATTTTCCTTTTAAAACTCTATCAAAATGACTCCAACTTCATAAACTTTTTACTGTGAAATTTATAAAATCTTAATATTTTCTTAAAATTATGAATATTAAAGACGAACAGTTAAACGATATATTTAACCTAAAATCACTATAGGCTTTATCTTAATGTTAACATTTCTTTTCTTTTTATAAGTCAGGGTCATTTCATGTAAAACGATTTTATTGGTCTAGTCTTTCTCGCATTTTCCAATATTATAGAAAAGAATATTTAAAATACGAAAAGTGAAGTTTATACTATTTTTATAAATTTTAGAAAATTTTAGGGAAGCTTAAACGCTAGTTTAGTGTTTATTAATAGTTAGAAATATTTTTTAGATTTTTAAAAAAACGAAGAATTATTATTTTTATATAAGAATAAAAATGATATACAAAATTAATAGTACCAATTTTAATATAAAAACATTTGTTTAATAAATTCGAATGCACATTTTTCAATTTGTAAATTTTCAAGCATATACAAAAATGTTTTGTAACCTTGAACATTTTATAATTAAATATTCAGGAATATTGAAATTTATATTTTAAATTAAAGCTCATAATTCATTGTTAATATTTTAAATAAATTTTTTTGAATAGTCAAGTTTCAGTAAAATTAATAAAAGAAAACAGATTGTCGTTTAATATTGCAAATAGAGTTGAAATAATTGTTTACAAACTTCAAATATTTATGCGATTAAAATTGTAAAATTTTGCTATAAATTAATTATAAATTCGTAAAATGTTTTCAATGCCGATCCTTTAAATACTAAAATATTATTGAAATTACGTTAACTTTGAATAAGAACGTATGAAAGCTTTAATTTTTTTCTAAAAAAATAGATAGTAATATTTCTTAGATTTTATCTTAAACTTCACTTGACGGCACGTATACTGTTATTATACTATTATCGTAAAATGAAAATTTAAGTCCTAATATAATAAGTTTTTAGTTTATGACCAAGATATTTTAAATGAGATACAAATCATTGTTTATTTATATTTAACATGTGTTATTCAATTATTAACCGTAAAATGATACGAGCAGTTTTGGATTTTTAAAATTCTAAATTTTAATGATAACTCTATCTTTAAAATTATTTTTTATATGTATCTTCTGAAAGTATGTACGTAAGAATATGTCATGGAAATCATTATGCAAATTTTATAAAATAGTAAAGTTACCAAAAGATGCTCGTATCTGTTTGACAAGTAATTAAATCCTTTTTAAAAATTATCTCTGTTTCACGCTGCTGCATTGATATCACGCCATAATCTGGATACAAAAGTAAGTTGGAACTATCTTCTATTAATTCCTCTATTGACTATCTCGATGCCGACGAGACCAAGTACCAACATAATAATGCTTTTTTAACGCCGTCCCCCAGCGACATAACCATGCAGGAAACGATTTCCTGCAATGCACAAACAATAACGACGGTGAATAAACTTTGTGACTCGGTGCTCCAGAAAAATTTGCAAAATAATTATAGTCCAACCTATTCCGATGATCAATCGTCACCGAATAGTATCGTAAATATGTATAATGAACGCGAGAAACTTCTCTGGAGCATGGTATTCGATTCAATAAATTTCGGAGGAGAGTCGTCATCGTCGTTGTTGCATCAGGGCAATTGCATTTTTAACCGTGTAGATAGTCCAATAGAATTACCAAGCAGTGCAAGAGCACGAAATGAACTGTTAGCGTTTGAAGATACCACAGAAAGCGAATTAGCAACTTTGTGTGAGAACACATTTAGCGAAAGAGAAGAAGACGTACTTTCAATTAATTATGAAGATAGCTCTGACTATTTAAACAAATCCTTCGTTGAAAACCATAAATACTGTAAAGAGAATCATCTTTCTGCCAAAGTCAATAGCGAAAATATAAATGCGTTTCAAGAAGATGTAGATATGATTGGTTGTCTCGAAATAGATAACGGCGAAGAGTCAGATACTCAAAAGACTAAGTTCGAAACTAATTTAGAAATCGACGGTAAATATCTAAAATCCTTGGTTAATTCGAAAAAATGTCCAAAGAAGATAGAAATTCCTGAAAGTATAAAATTAAGTAAAGAAGAAGAATCGAAATCGGTTGTGGTTGAGAGTAAATCAGAAATTGAGGTAAAGTCCCTCGACGAAAAAGCAAAAAATGAATCACAAAAAGAGATGAAACTGTTCAATGACATAAGTTACATCAAAAGACTGAGACTAATAATCAATAATAAACCAGCAGAAAGTAGTAAAAACCAGCGGCAGCAGCTGCAGGGGAGCCTTGACTCTATCAATTTAAATGAGGCATCTGTAAGGACTGCTATTGACTCCATGTCAAAGAAATCTAAGAGCTTCGAGTCAATAAAGCGCAACGCAAATATGTCATATAAAATTAGTGAAATCCCCTATTGTGAATCTTCTTCGAAAGTAAAATCCGACTGTACTTCTCAATTGCTTGTAGCTCCTGAATTTCAACACGAAGTCGATGAATACTGTTCGGCATGTTGCTTCGCAACAAACAATGAGCATCTTCGTTCATCAAATTGTAGTTCACCGGCGGATGAAGATTTAACGGAATGTGACATCTGCAGCACATACAACTTACATAATTCAAATGAGGCTTTAGATTGTAAGAATACTGAAATTGCTCAGAGCTTGAGTGAAGCAACAGAAATATGTGAGATTTGTGGTGAACCAGCAACAATAGAAGATGAAAATTTAATTACTAATCCAAAATCAACTGTTATAATCAATACTAGATCCATGCCATTGAGTCTACCAAAAGCCAAATCAACCATAGAGATTAATAGAGGATTGTATAAAATGTCCAGTCTGGATGACGATCGTTTTGAGATTGACAACTGTGGACTACAGGACTGTAAATTACGTGCTTCCCTAGATACTTGCAACAAGCCGGAGCCTCTTTATGTTAATGTGATACCCAAGCATCGGCAGTTCATTTCCGAAACTGATAATAGACAGTATCCCAGACTTAAATCTGAACATGGTCTGTTTTTGAAATCTGACTATTGCAATCGTGATTCTGAATACAGTCAGGAACTGAAATATACTGGACCTAAGGATGAAATTGCAATGTCGAAAACTCTAACTGTAAGCGGAAATAAGCGACTGAATAGAAAAGGCTCTTATCCCAAAAAGAACGCAACTGATAGAATGCAGGAAAAGAGAATGTACTCATCTGTAGATAATCTCCAAAGTAGAATGTTTTATAAATCTGGCGGTGAAAAATTTTCTAAATCAAAGGAAAACAAATTTACGACATCAGCTGAGAGCGTCAGATCCTCTAGAATTACCAGGAGCAAATCTTTAAGAAGATCAACTGATAAAGTTAGAAGATTTGACTCTTCTGGCGATAATTTAGATTTATTAGAGGAGAATGTCGATACAGATGATGATGAGGATATAACAACTACCGATACTAGTAGGTGTACGAAAGTGAATATAAGAGATAATGATACGGTCAAGATGATTCTGACGAAGCACGGTATTAAAATTATCAGTCAAAAAGAAACTGTATTATAGGATGAGAATATGGGCAATAATAGTAAGGAAATTATTTTGTAGGATTCGTTTTACTATTCTCGTATTTTCCGATTATTTAATTAATTTTGTGAAATAACTCGAATATTTAAAATTATTCATAATATGATATATTGCAACTTCAATGGAACCGAACTCGTTAAAGTTATTCTTTCTTTTAGATGTGGAGAATAAATTGCAGCAATTATACATGTAATTTAGTTCTTAAGCGAAACTCAATGTCAGGACAGATTAGATAGTTTAGTTTTATTGTAAAATTAATTAGATTTGCAATTTAAAGAGAAAGAATAAATTTTTACGAAAAGTATCACGGATTCTAATGATAAAGTACATATCTGAGACTTTTAATACTTAATATTTAATGTATTTTAACTTTTTTTACCAAAGATAATAATCTTGCTTAGAATTTATATCTCTAATTCATGTATAGTATTCTTAACACGGTTGCATAATAAGTACAGTTTTTACTAAAGTAATACTTATTAAATATTTCATAGAACTTTCGAGCTTTCATCTTATATGTTCTCCTAAATATAATTGACTGGTGAATAAGATATTTTAGTTATAGCTGCCAAATAATTATACAGTGTCGTACACAATAATATTTTGGTATAATAGAAATAGAAATACATATATTTAGCAAGTTTTATAGTGGTCTTCCTAAAAAATATCTTATTCATACGTTCATTGTGATATAACATATATTATTTTAAGCGATGATTTAATAGACTGTTTATAATTAAGTTATCAGAAATTCTTATTCATAATTAAAAATTTACTGCTTTATGATTTTTCAGCTGCAATTAAATTAGACAAATCCCTATTTTATCCGTAAAATTTTTTAGCGAATTACATTTTATATCTAATCAGTGATTTCACAAAGTTAATTAGTGTCACACCTGAAAATAATATTTATAATAAAGTATAATGAAAAACAACAAATTAAGAATTGCCCATATCGAATTAAAAAGTGTATTCATTTAGTTTAAGCGTGGCAACTAGTACAGACGAGACAGCGATCAATTTTAATGTTTTATATTTTAAAAGTCTATTTTTCAACATTCGACTGCGAAAAAAATTATATTCTATTGTACAGAGAGTATATCGTATAGATGATAGTTTCTATTTTTCTTTACTGGCAGTTACTTGCTGTTATTATTTAAAAGGCTAGTCTTGCAAATACTATATATAACTCAGATTGCTACACTTCTTTCATCTATTTTTTTATATTAGAAATAATTTTTTAAACTTGGAAACTAAGCAGCAATTAATAAAAAAAATTACGTGTAGATTTTATATTATTGCCAATTTAATACGTATAAACTGTTAAGTGAATCAATTAAAACTTTATTTGTTTTTAATAATTTAAATACATGAAGTTGTTGACAAGAATTTTGTAATTCCAACTATAATGTAGCTAAGTTTCTCACGTATTGTTTAATTAAAAATGTTTTTCTAAATTCAGAAAAAAAATTATCGGCCAAAATACAAGTAAAAAATTTTATAAACGTTTTTAATTATTTTATGTTTTCTAAATTCCATTTTAAAAGCTGTTTGAATTATTTACCCAAATGTAGCGAGTTTAATATGTAGTTAACTACAGTTTTTAAAAAAAAATTATAATTAATAAAATTTGTTACATAAAAAAGTGAGGTTAGCGAAAATCATAATCTGTATGCGTATGCTACAAAAAAATTATGGTCTATGAATTTGTGCCAAGCGTCAAACTTGTGCAAACATCCAACGTATTTCTAAAAAAGAAAATAAATTACTGTTAAGATGAATCGGCGAGTTTAAATGACAATCCTGGACATATGTCAATATACAAGTCTTAGATAATGAATATTATAAAAGTTATATATGAAATATACATTATTGATATATAATGAAGTTATTAAATGCGAAAGCGTTTACAAATGTTTTAATTAAGTAAGTTTCTTAATTTGGATAAATTAGAATAATTATTGCACGTTATTAAGGAATGTATATTATGTAGATAATTGTTTCAAATGTTGCTATGTAAGACAAATAGAATAGAAGAAATTTATATATTTTAATGCTATCCAAAATATCAATTACTGGGAGAACAATCATAAAAAAATATTACAAATCAGTACATAAAAATATAAATTCCTTTAATTATTAGCATTAAAACAGGCTTTTCTTTAATTTGTATTTGTTTAAATTAAAATTATATACCGCACTTTCATATCAAATATACTTGGTATTAAAATGAAATTAAACATAGGTGCCAGTATTAATTATAGATTACTATTTTTATTTCGAACATTCTCAAGTTCATTTATCGTGTATTAAGACAATTAGAAACTAGCAAAATTATAACTATATAAATGTAAATTTGTTCTTCCTCTATTGTTGCATGAGAATTGTGATTGACAATGTTTTAATTCTCTAATATGATTACATATAAACTTTAAAAGGTACAACTTAATAGCGATTTTATTACGAATTTATATTCAGCGAAATATTAGCTAATCGACGGCGTTTTTATATGAAATCAGCTTATGAATTCGCGTTAAAAATAACAGATAATTGGTGCTTCTAGGACGGAATTACTTTACTATTTTTTTTAGGCTATTGCAATTATTTTGTGAATGAATTTTTACTAATCATTGCTTGCCATTTTATATGCATTATATTAATCATAAATAGATGTTCGTATTTTCGTGTTTATAGAAAATCATTGGTGTAATAAATAATTAATTTTTTTTACAATGCGATTTCAGTTTTTATATAGATGCATACAAAGAATATTTGTGAAATAAATAAGATGAAATTTATAAAGTGACATTTCAACACAAATGCTCGATAATTATTAGATATGTTGCTTATCAACTTTCTCTCAATATCTATTAAAAACCCTTTTGAGACTTCTTAATACAAGTTCTCATAAAATGTTAATATCATATTGAAATTGATAAATGAAAAAAGTTCTGAACTCGACAAATTTAATATTTCAAATTAGAAGCTAAATAAAAATAAATTAAAAATAAATTGTTAGTTAGATCTCTATATTTTTTTATAACAAATATCCATATTTTACACACACACGCACACACACACACTTATGTACGCGATTACTCCAAGAAAATAGATTGCATAAAATCAAGCTTTATTCTCATTAACGATTAATGAGAATAATTTTTACGATTAATTTATTAAGTACAAACTGATTCTATTTTTCGTATAAATCAATATGTATTTAATTTAAAATTTTCTAATTAATTTTTAAATCATTAATAAATAACTAAAAGATGAAATATTTTCAAAACAGTTTTGCATCAAGAGTGATGGGTATACTGAAATAATAGAATCTTTTAAAATTTTGCTTTTTATTTTTTTTTCTAGCATTCATTAGTACAGGTACGAAAGCTAGTAGTTATTGAAAACTTTATTACAATTTCATATAATATTAAAAAATATTTATAATGAAATGTTTAACAAAACATTGTAATAGTTTTTCATCCTTGCATGCTCAGTTATATTAAAAATTTTTCTCGATTTATGTTTTCACTCAAAACATAAAAATATTTATAATGTGCTGCTTTATTATTAATTTCTTGCAAAAGCCATGTACATTTATAAGTTTTAAGAAACGACACTTAAGTGCAGAATCCTTGAATAGTATTTAATGAACATACATTAATACACGCTCATTTTAAACTAAAAAAGAAACGAAAAATTCGAGACATTATATTTGTTTTCATAACTTAAAATGACTAAACAACGCACGCGTGTGTTGGGTAGTTAAAAATTATCAAAATACTTCTTTAATTTATTTTTATTTATAATGTTCCATAATCATCGTAATATTAAGTTTTGAGAATTTCAGACTTTTGCTTATTTACTTGCTATTTCGTTTGTAAGATCTTGAGACAAAATTCAATATAGAAAAAGAAATGTAAGTGTTCATGTAATATGAGTCATTTTAGCCTAAGTCTACAAGATTCTAAGTAAGGTTTTCTAAAATGTATTTATCTATATTTATATTTAAGAAAGCATGAAAATGTGACACCTTATGCCTTAAGACCTAGAAGACAATTATAAACATTTTTTTCTTACTTTTTGAATGTGAATTTGGTAATTATATTGCTTTTTCCATAAAAAAAACTTCAAAAAAAACTTTTTGGTGTATTTCACATAAAAATGTTAATTTTTAATTAGTTTTTATAACTATATTTGGTCTAAAAATATACCGTTCTTATACCGTTCTTGAGTACATCGAAATCTCTTTATGATTGACACCCACGTTCTCATGAATATTAATAATTATTATAATAACTATTAATAATTTTCTTCGTATTTTCGTAAAGTTCGTAAGTCCTGTAAGGGTTGAATTTAGAATTTTATCGTCATTACTTTATTAACAAATTTTTTTAAACTTGAATATTAAAACGATTCATTTTTAGCATTTAGGTAAAAGGAAAATTCATATAATATAATATTTCTTTTATTAGGTAGGTTTTATTTTACTATAAATAAGCCTTCCGATCATGGGTATTTCTATTGTATTCAGGAAACTTTTCTTAAAATTGTTGTTTCGAAAGGTGTTTTTTTTAAATATTATCAATCAAATTCTGATCTTATAATATAAACTTTAAAATCATAAAAAACGTTATATATGTCTAAATATAATTAAGGCACAAGGTGTTATATATATTTCCTTGTTTTCTACAATGTATCGTAGATAAATATACTTTAGAAAATACTTAATCTAAAATAAGACATTTTGAAAAGTTTCTATTTTCAATAATAGATGTAACATTTGAATTCTTCAAGGTTTGAAAAATGAATTTAGAAATAATTCCACTTAAATTTGTTACAGATGTTTTTAGTAGATAAAAAATTCCTTTCTATTGGTGTTTAAAGTGAGTTTGGTAAATTGAAAAATAAAATCGAGCAGACATATTTTCACTAAAATCCGCATTATTCTTGTCGTTATCGACTATTTATTGTAACACGTTGTTTTTATTATTATTTTATTACAATAAATAAACTGTTCTAGACCATGAATTTGAAACCCATGTTAATCCTGAATGTCAGTTCGAGAAATACTATTTACTTAAATGCGTACTGTAAAGAGTCTCGATAAGAGCCTAATTATTGTTATAACTTCAATCATAATATATATAAATATATAAACAAATTCAAATGCAATATTATATGAAATAGAAAATAGAAATTATTTTAGAAATAAATTCCTCCTTTATAGCATCAACAACAACAAACTCTTTTAAAGTTATTAAAAGTGTTGAGTAAACTTAACAATCGATATTGAATAACTTAAGCAACTGCTGAATGAAATCAGTTGAATCACATGGATTGTAAAAAGTGATTTTTAGAATAATTTTCTATAGCTTTAAAAAAGGCTCCGCAGAGCCAAGGTAATGCGTTTTAAGATTATTCACAATATGTGGTAGCTCTTGAATGTCCTTAATACAAGATTATATTCGGATTGGAACGAAAATATCTTTAAACAAGAGTCCAAACCTTCAGATTTCAAAACGCTTGTAGTATTTCGATTGATAAGAGATAAATTACCGGTTGAAAATTGTCTCCTTCAACCGAAACGAACGATTTAATTTTAAGACGCCTATTTTTCCACGTTCCTTCACTACGAGGAACAAAAAAAAAGGCGCAAAATCGTACCACTGTCTCCGTGACACAAGTCGGGAGAGATGATCAGGTTGACATGTACGCGCAGCGACTTATATCAATCCAACGCGCTGTGTCGCATTGTTTTACAGGGCTCCAAGGAAAAAACAACAATTACCGGGAGATGTTCGAGCGTGTCATCGGATTTAGAGGTGCGCGAAAAGATCGAGCGGACAGCGATGCCTTCGTTAACGATAAGAATGCTGATACGTTGCAGCCCGTCGTTGACAAACGACAACATAAGACGCGGAAAATTAGGTTCACGTCGGGTGACTGCGTCGACTTTACTATTAAGATTCGAATTTGAAGCGATATCACGTTTTATTATGCTTTTTGTGGGCTTTTTATATCTTCCTTTTAGTTGCACGCAGTATCAGATGTAAAAGGGACCAGTAATGGACGCTGCTGTCGAATTTCCAAATACTCTTATGGAGTTATTGGGTTGTTTTACTGCCGCGGTTACTCCCTCATAAGGCAATGCCTATGTTAATAGGAATCAATCGTTAAAGGCTAAGAGAAAGTTGTTTTGCGTTTGTGAAATATGTTCAATATTGCGTGCGTGCAACAAGAAATATTAAAACTTTTGATGAATCAAAGAAAGAATTGCGCTTTCATTGAGTGCTGTTACTTTTTCAAAGCTTTTCCTTGTTTACGAAAAATTCATTCAAAATCAAAGCAAGTCCCTCCTTAGTTTTATGTTTAAATATTGTTTTTATTTTTGTAACAATTCTTTTAATGCACTGTTTCTAAACAAGATTCGTATTTTTCTAATTGAAAAAGCACGTATATTCAGTGAAGAATTAAATTATTGGAATTGAAAAATCACGAAGGTTGTGTACAAAACATTTAAAATCACGTAGTGTAGATGGAAAACAGCTTATGATAATTATGTCATAATGTCATATACACTTTCTAAGGTTACAGTCAGTTCGAGCAATTGTTAAAAATATACACGGTTGAACAATTAATAATACTTGTAGGTATTATTTAAATTTTTGAAGCAACTTGAATATGTATAGAATCCAGGACACTTATTTTATTACTTTAATACAAAAGATATCTTACAAAAAATAATATTTAATAATAATATTTTGTTAACGTTTAATTTTTTACTATAATAAGTTAATCGTGAAATACTTTCATATTCACTTTAAATAAAATCATTAATTTTATTGAATAATAAGTGTCATTTATTTATAATACGTCGATAAATATTACATGACCACCTTTGTAAACTTGACGAATAAGCATTTAGTAATTCTGTATTTCCGTGTGAAAAAAGTGGTGGGATTTTACATTTACGAAACATAATATTAACTCGTAAAATTATGAGTAGTCAGTTGCTTAGATTTATTTCTCACTGAAATTGTCGTGAAAAATATATGATTTCAGGGTAATTTGTACCAAATAAGATAAAAATCTTTAGTTCACGTTCTGTATATTAACTATTAATGTACTGCATTCATCTCAAATCCTAGAGATAAATAAAAGTTCCTGTTTGGTTAAGAAATTCCTATTTAAGTTGAGCCATTTTTATATAGTTATTCAAGTAGATCCACGTTCTAGATAAAGAATTTTCAATTTTTAATGTTCACTATAAAACGAAAATAATTTCTCAGTACTATTTATATTTTATTTCATGTTTAGTATTAAATATGCCTTTAAAAACTTAATGTGTGTAACAAAGGATAAAACAAAAAATTGCAATCACTCTTGGCCCTTTTATTTAATTTTGATGTTAAAACAATTTAATTCAAGTAGTTTTCTACATATCATTTATTAAATGTATTTATTAATGTGCTATTAATGTAATATTAATGTGTGAATATTATTATTATTATTATTATTATTATTATTATTATTATTAAGTAAAGCTATATTAGTATTAATTTGATGTGTTAAACTAGTGTCAAAATGCGATTTTGCCAAAATATTGTAAAAAAGGTCTGTCGATTTTTTAAATGTAATATAAATGTGATTTATTTACTTGTAATAATCTATCACAAAAAGGTTATTAAGAATGTTTCATTGTTATCTCTGATTGGTATTATTAATAAGTCCAAATATTAATATATAATTTAGAAAAATTCGACGTTTTTAGAAAATTTTTAAAGGTATGATTAGTAACGAGTATTCAGTCGTTATTGCGACATCAGTATGATGTAATTTTATTTGTGATTTGTATTATAAAATATATACTCTTTTCACACTTATTAAAGTAAGCATGCACTTAGATTATTCAAGATACCAAATGTGTTATATAAAGAATCGACGTAACATGCTTCTAATTTTTCAATACAATCAAGTATTTTCGATATCACGCCATTGTAGTTTTTATTCTTGCATGAATAAATGTTTATATATATTATTTTTATATATTTATATCCTATAATTATATGAATTTGCGTTGAATAAAACTGAACTAATGACGACTGAGTGAATAAATTAAAACGATTAAAACGATCGATTTTCATCACCTTTCCTATTTTTACCCTATACAAATTAATATCTTTACATAAAAGTTACTAAGTAACGTATCGTTTACTTGTTGTATATGTTTGTACAATAAGAAGTAGGATATAGTGATTAATCCCACGTGTAACAAGATATGTATAATGTTAGAACTCGATGTAAACAGGAAAACGATATCGAATAAAAATAAGAACATTTATAAAACAAAATTATAATTTATTGTTTAAACTTTTATCGTCCTTCCTATCCTATTCAATCGCAATATTTTCGAGTAATTATTATAAATGAGATTTATATTTTATCTACGAGTTTCAAAAGAATTCTTTAATGTAAAGAATTTATTTTCATAATTATTAAATTTCTGTACAATTGAAACTAGGTAATGTTCAATAATCAAAACGTATATTATTATGAAAAAATTGGTTATTCCAAGTGCAAAATAAATATATTACTATCCTTGTGCTGTTATATTTCTAATATACAAAGCATTCTAATGTATTAAAAAAAAAAAAAGTATTATTATTTGTTAGGCTTGCGTTCTTTAATTTCTGACGTATTCAACATTTAAAAACCCGTTCATTTTTAAATTCTTGTTATTGTTCACGTGTATTTGGAAATACCAAAAGTTATTTCTCCGGCACATCTTTTAATGCGTAAAAAATGTGTAACGTACAAAAAGTTGTCAATTTCTTTCACAAAATTACCTGCCCACAACCTCATAAATACGTAATATTGAATTTGTTATTTGAGAATATTTAGCGAAAGATTCGTAATGATAACAATTAAGTCTGCAACTATTGCAAGATGAAAAATTTATTACACTGACAACTTATTATGGAATTTATAAAATATAGAAAAACACTCTGACAAACAATATTTCTTAATAATTTTGATAATTATTTTTTTTGTACATATTTGAGAGCTTAATTCATAAAATCGAGCGAAGTTAACAGCATTACAATTATACAATTACATATTGCACCTAAACGTTTATATCGAATTAAGTATTCTAGTTCTAGTGCTTACTTAAAATAATTCTGTACACGTGTTTGGTTTCAGTGAAAATTATTACGCAATACCACAACTTTAGTGAAGGTTCTATTTCGAAGACTGATAACGATGATTCAGTTGTGATTATTATTTTTGAAATTCAAAATTTAAGCTTAGTGCAGCTTATGCCAGATTATCGAAAAATATATCAAAAATTGGTCATTTGCAGAAATATTTCAAGTCCTCATCTGTGAGATAACTGAGTATCTTCTGATTAACTATGTGAATCGGATCGTTAAACTTAAAGATTTCGCTAAGAACGTTAGCCGCGTACTTGAGCAACTTCTGCTTTTTTACTGCTTTGTAAAAGCGTGTGGCGAGCGAGGCAAAGTATATCGGAAACGCGGCCTTTTCGAGCTCTAAGATCTTGAACGCTGTCACAAGATCGTCATTCCTCGCGTACCCGGATATTACATTCGCAGCCTTTACGAGCACGTCGAAAAGCGAGATCTCGTCGTTCAAACGTTTCTCTTTCATTCTATTCAACTCTTGCACGCACGCTCGATAGTACACCTGGAACCTGTCGCATTCCTGGATCAGACGTCGGTCTCTCTCGTCCAGATTTACGTTCGTGGACTCCAGTTTGGCCACGTGCTGCAGTAGGACGTTGCTCAACCTCTCGGACCCGTTCTCCAGCACCACGTCGAGGATGCTCTGGCCTTTGGTCGTCCTCTCGAATACATTGGCGCCGTGTTCCAGCAAGAACTGGGCGGACTTGAGCTGCTTCATCCTCACGGCCAGATGTAACGCCGTCCTTCCCTCTTTGCATTTAATGTGGACGTTTGCACCGTGCTTCACCAGGATTCGACAGCCCTCCGTATTTCCCGATTCCGCGGCATAGTGCAGGGCGCTAAATCCGTTGCTGTTTTGCAGGTCGATGTCAAAGCCGATTGACAAAATGTACTCGATCACGTCCGTGCAACTATTCTCCGCGACGAAGTGCAGCGACGTCTCGCCCTTGATGTTAACCGCGCCGATCTCCGCCCCGTTGTCCAGGAACAATTGAATAATTTTCGAGTCGTTCTTTTTCAGGGCGAAATGAAAGGGCGTCGTCTTGTCGATATTGGGCGCATCGCAGTCGGCGCCTCGAGCTAAGAGAAACTCCAAAATTTCGTAAGAATCCGGGATATTGCCGAATGCCGCCCAATGTAGAGGCGTGTCGCCCTCGAGGGTTTTTATGGATATGTCGGCGTTGCACTCGACCAGTAGCCGCACTTGATGAATATTACCTTCGTAGACCGCTTCGTGTAGGACGGCAAAACCGTCGGCGTCCTGTTTGTTGACATCGGCGCCTTTCGCGACCATAACGCGCGTTAGTTCGGGTTTACGTAGCCACACGCCAAAGTGTAGAGCCGACGTTCCATCCATATTTACCGCTTTCACGTCGGCACCTGCGTCTAACAGGATCTTCACGATGGATTCGTTTCTCGTTCTGCATGCTAAGCTCAGGATGCTGAAAGTAATCGTCACAAAACGTCGGTATTATGGACGACGAAGGATGGAATTAAGTTTAATTGCTTATTTGTAACGCGTATAGAAATAATTATCGAATAAATGAAGACTTGCACGCTTTTAATTATCGGCAATTCAATATATTGAATTGTGATAATAAAATTCATCAAAATATCTTATCTCTCGATATTTTCTTAATCGCGTAAAATGTACATAAGCACCCCTACATCTTCGTTTAACTAATAATCTTAAGTTAATTTTTGGGGAAAAAATGAAAATAATTACAATGCATATTGATATCTCTCGTTTAAACGTATTTACTTGAATGTTCGATTTAATTTTTTTATTTTTAGGCAAAAAATCCATTTTCAACTTAAAGCAAATGCGTTAAACAACAACGGT
This sequence comes from Wiebesia pumilae, assembly GCA_018907045.1. NCBI lineage: Eukaryota > Metazoa > Arthropoda > Insecta > Hymenoptera > Agaonidae > Wiebesia > Wiebesia pumilae. Next base: position 5,673,675 of record JACCHZ010000022.1, read on the forward strand.
GTCATCAGCGACGTAAAATAAACGCAACCGTTGCAGGACCGAATAGTATTTTATACTAAAATAGTTTAATTAATAAAGTTAGCAATCCAGGTAACATCTCGGTAAGCTCAACGTAGTTACGCAGTTCCTTAAGTACAGCAAAATTTTTCTTACAAATCTAATAAATTACTTCTCGTACTAAAATAAATAGGCGCGACCGTACCTGTAATCGGAATGGACTCGGTTGATTTCGGCGCCTCTTTCAACGAGGATCCGCACGATTTCCGTCAAACCGGCGTCCACCGCGATGTGCAGCGGTGTGTTATCGTTGCGATCGGTGACGTTTGGGTCGGCACCGGCATTCAGAAGCAGTCTCACCGACTCCTCGTTATGCGCCCCAACTGCCATGTGCAAGGGCCTTTGTCCCAGGCAATTGAATGCGTGAACATCGGCACCGGCTTTCAGAAGGCGATCGATAAGTCCGGGCTTGCTGAAGTTCGCACAAGTGAGGGGAGTCTCGTCCCGGTCGTTCCTCACCCCCACGTCGCAGCCCATCTCCAAGAGAACGCGAGTCAGGACCTCGTTACCCATACACGTATGCACGTGTAAAAGACTGCTACCTTGAGAGTCACGCCAGCTCACCATTGCTGATTCCGTGCCAATTCTTATCGGGAACTGTAAAGCCAAGGGATTATTTGCACGGTGAAATTATATTTCTAAACGATGATAAACTATTGCGCTGGAGATTAGCTGAATCACTGATTTGTTTACCGCTGTGTGGCTTTTGCTTTGAAATTTACTTCTAATGGAGAAACATTCGGTGATATCTTTCAAATTCGAGTAGTTTCGTAACTAATTAATATGTATAATAGTACGAATTTATTACTACAACTACCAATATTATAGATACTAATTGATCCTTCGCAATTATCACTGTACTTATAACTGACCTGTGGCTAACCATATTAATTGCACAAAAGAGAAATAAATTATATTGTTTATCCTCAAAAATCTAATTATTAAATTTGAATAGGAGTTTGAGTTCAGATCGACAATTAACGTAAAATTTGAAGTAAGAAATGAATATAAATTAAAAGTATTATATCGTGATATTATTTAATTACTTACCATTGTGGATAGATAGTATAGAATATGCTTAAAACACTAAAGTAATTTTAATATAAACACTGGCAATCCGTCAGATCTCACGACAAGTAAGATTCTTAATGTCCAATTGGTACCCTATTTTAACATTAAGTACATTTATTTGGTACAGTGGAGGGGGTGATAACGACATTGTCAAGCCTTTTAGATAATCCCCTATTCTTCTTAGAATTTGTAGAGTTTGAACAGGTATCCTAATATCTGAAAACGTTCCCTTACATACAATCATTATAACTGCATTATTACAAAGGTATCAGTACATTTCTAAAAATCTGGAAAAGTTAATTTCATGAAAAACGAACATTCTAAATTATGTTACCGAGAATTTTATTTATTTCATATATAAAATGTGTAATATAAAATAATCATAATTTTATAAGGATTGAACTAATATTGGAAAATTCAACATATTCGAACATATTAAATTTATAAGATATTCTTTTTTAAATTACATATTATGTAACATATTGGCCATAAAGTATTATTCTAAAAAAATCTGTTTTAAATACATCTCTGTTTTTCATAAAATTTTTTAAGCTATAAATTCATTTTTTTTTTGAGTATTGGAACAATATTGAATATACGAGATTCACTTTTCCTAAGATTCTATTTGTTTTATGTCTTAAGTTTCTTAAATGAAACCTTTATTAAAACCTAATATTGACTTCAATTACGATAATTAATGTATGAATATAATAGCATTCTATTTAAAAATAATACATTTAACTCGTAAAAATTTCATACTTTTTGCATTTTTAATTGTAATAGTTATATAAATTAATACATCTTTTATATCTCACATAAGAACCCACCTTTTATCGTGAAATTTAATTAAACATCTAACAATTGTCTACATTGCAAATTTACGACGATTTTGGACACGTTTGTTAATTTCTTTTCAAAGAAGAGCGTGATAATAATATTATGTTTCGCGCCTGAAAATCTTTAAGTTGACTGAATTTGTCAACTGTATTAAATTTACGAGTTTCATCGTTAACTAAAGGGAGGTAGTATTTCTTAATCTATATTCAATACGTGTAAGGTGATACTTTTCTTAAAGAATTCGAAAAAAGTGTTAACTACAAAAAATTTCATTTTATTTAAAATTTATGTACACAATTAATAAAAATATAGATTTTGTATTATTTTACAAGTAAATCTGGTATATCGTCTTTGCGCAAGTACCGTACAATTGTTTGAATAACTACATGATTTTTATTTAAAAACGGCAACGCATGACTTAGTAAATTCGCTGCAGCTTCGAGAAATGTAGATCTTGTCAGTCCCTCGTGTATTTTAGTCTTTAAAGCCAGTTTATAAATCGGGAAATCGTTTCCATAATTATTACACATGAATATTTTTGTAATATTATCGTTTCTTGAATAACCAGCTATTACATCCACATTGCTATTAAGTATTTTGAAATAGGATACGTTATTGTAGATCTTATAATTTTTCATTCTCTGCAGCTCAATCGTACACTTTTCATAATGGATTTTCAGCTCTTCATTTTTCTCAATCAGCGAAACATTGTGCTTATTCAATCGGATGCCTTTCGCATTCAAATTCGCCAAATGCTCAACAAGAAGGTGAGTTATTATTCTTGATTTTCTTTGTAATGCTACATAGAGTATCATCTCGCACATTTGATTTCCTTGATTTACATCAGCACCCAGATCCAAGAGAGCTTTAACCGCCATCTTTTCTGCTTTCAAGGCAGCAAAGTAAATCGGAGTCTTCTTATTGACGTCCATCTTGTTAACATTCGCGCCTGTTGCTACCAATACGTAAATTGTGGAAGCTCTGCCGGATCTCGCAGCAACATGTAGAGCTGTAAGACCAAACGCGCATGTTCCATCAATAGGTAAATGTGTTTTACATTGGAGTAGTAATTTTATGACATCGGGGTTCTCGTTCGCTGCTGCCCAGTGCAAAATATTCTCACCAAAGCAGTTTTGCATAATAATACTGGTATTGTACAAGAGAAACATTTGTATATCTTCGATAGTTCCGTTTCTAAGGATGAAATGGAATGGCGTAGAGCCGTCGAAATTTGGCTCATTTATGTCCGCACCTTTAGTGAGGAGAACCTGCATTATACCTCGCGACATTCTTGGAGTTTCGTGTATTATTGCCCAATGTAAGGGTGTATTGCCCTGAAAATAATATCAGTATATCTGTAAAATATCGTATAAAATAATTATGCTTTTGTCTAAAAGCGCCTAAAGTAACTCATTGAGAAATCTGTGAATCCTCACCTCCACAGTTTTGGCCTCTATACTTGCACCATTCTTAAGCAACACGATAATCTGTGGCACGTTCCTGCACGTAACGGCTTCGTGTAATGGAGTGAATCCGTCCACATCCTTGGCATTGACATTTGCACCTCGATTGATAATATCCCGTACGATTTCTTCGTTTTCCATGCACAAGACTTCGTGCAGCATAGTCCTGCCATTGTTGCTGACGTACCTAATATTCCTCGCTCCGGCGTCCAGAAGAAGTCGTACCATTTTCTGGTTGCACTTCTTCACAGCTATGCTCAAAGCCGTATCACTCGAGTCCTTGCATAGATCAATCTTGATGCCGCGCTCGATCAGCAATTGCGTTACTTCTACGTTATCGAAATTCACGGCCATATGCAGAGCCGAGCGTCCGAAATCGTCCAACGCGTTCAGATTCGCACTGGAATCGAGAAGAAGCTGCACAACATTCGGATCACCCTTAAGAGCTGCCAAATGCAAAGCCGTGTATCCGTCCCAGCTAAGGAAAAAGATTGCTTTAGTTTTTTTTTCCTCTTATTACACTGTGCACTCTAAGAATGCGAGTATTTATAAGTAAACGTTATTTTCCAGCTACAGTCGAATCTTTGGTTTACGTTTATCGTCAAATAATTCCAAGCACTCGAAAATTACTGGTATTCGTAGGATGCGATAGAAGTTGGCTAAACGCTTTACGGTCTTAAAATCATCGGCGAGTCAAGAATAATGACGTTGTAATTCTCACGCAATGCCTACCTAAATTTATCAATTTTTCAATAACGAAGACATAGAAAAAACGAATGTTCCACTCGGAACATATCTACAACTATATACGTACATATATTTATAATAGAGAAATACATTAAAAAATGTGAAATTGACTTTTAAACCTTCTTAGATTGACGTCAGCACCAAGCTCGATAAGAGTTTGCACAATCCTAGAGTTCGATAAAGCGGCCACCATAAGCGCACTATCGCCAAAGTAATTTGTATCGTTTATATCCAATCCTGCGTCCACAATCTGTTTGACGGTACTTTCGTCGCAGTTAGTGGATGCGATGAGCAACAGATTATTGTCATTGTGATCACGGTAATCGAGAATAGAAAGGTCTTGCAGTAGTTCCTGAATTGATTGTATTTGCTCGCTCCTTGGAAGATTCTGCAAGTTTTCCCAGTTCGACTGTAGATGACAAAGAAGAAAGTACTTTATTTATGAAATGCAGGAAATCAGTGTGCAAAGCGTAATACTTTCTTATTTCTTGAGAAGTTATAATTATAATAAAATTAACTAGCAGGTAACCAGTACGTACAGATGTTTCAACACTTTGTTACGCAGTAGACATTGAAAGTTTATTTACAAAAATGGATATACTTTTCAATTTATGAGTAAAACTTATTTTACATAATTGTGGCTCTAACTTTATATCATTTAAACGAACGATTATCGAGACACTTGACCGAATATTACAGTTTTTATGTATATTAATAATACTTACCATATTTCTTGCAGCTAATGACGGAGTTTAGTAAGAAAACAGAATATGAACTCCCGAGGAAGAAGATCTTACATAAACTATAACGAGTCAATTACTGATCGTCTATACATAATCCAACCTTTCAAACCAGCCACTGTGCATCGTGCATTATGCAGCGAACATTTTACTCAGGTAAAATTCGTCATCCCTACTCTAAGGTTCGATACATTTTTTGGAAATTTCTTACGAATTCGGGGTATTGATTCTACACTTTGGGTTTCTTGGATTTTTGTGTTTTAGGATTTTATAGGGAATAGTTATTGTACTATTATATCTTTATTTCGTAACTTAAGAAGATTTATGCGTTTATTTTATATTATACTATTGTTTTATCAACTATATTTATATAGTTGATATATTTCCAATGATATCTTATATTATAAGTAAAAATACAACAAGGTTTAAGAAATCTTGTATACATTTATTAAAAAAACAATTTTATTGAAGTTATTATTAATAAATAAATTATATACATATGTTGTGTTTATACAATGCAGAATAATATTCTGTTCCACTATAAATTAGTTTTAATCAACCTATTAAATTAAAAAGATTTAATATATTACAATTTCGTAAAATGATGATTTAGTATTAAAAACAAATGCATGTTGCCCAATTTAAAAAATTAAATGATAATATTATTTCATTTTAGTTTATTTACTTTCTGACTAGAGATGCATTAACAAGAATATGATTTTTTTCTTATTTATAATCTTCTTCTATTATTCGGATGAAATAAAAAATCTAATATAAATACCAATAAAAATTCGCCTTATCAACGGTCTTTACTAATGTAACATATAAATCTTGGTTACTTTTTAACGAGTTTATTAACGCATTGACAAATACTTTTTCAATGCTAAAGATTTTTAAAATAAATTAACGTTTCCGATATTGATAAAATATTGTTCAGGAGGACCGTTAGTAAAGTTAATTTTTATAAAGCTTCAAACCCAAGTTATAGATTGGAAACCATGGAAACAACATTTAAAATAATAAATGTAAATTTAAAATAATAAATGTACAATGATTGTCAAAGATTTATGCACTTTTCTTCATCTTAAAAAATTAAATATAAAATTATTTGTCTAACGAAGTAAGGCCTTAAAAATTAAGTTTCCATCGCCTCTAAAAGGTTAAAAAATCTTATCATATTTTACAACGCAAAAACCCTGTTTAAAAATAGTAATCACCAGTTTTCGAAGATAATTGGCAAGACTAAATTTCGTGTTAAATTATTTCTCTTGTCGAATTGTCAGCCTTTCAAAGATATTCTAAGTTTACAGTTTCGTAGATCGTGAATTTTATAGTTAGTATTTCATGTGTGTCGACTGCAAAAGGCAACGTTCAATCATGCGTAATACTATTATTATATCAGAGGTAGTTTTCCGTAATATGCCCAAAGATAAAATAGGAAGACTTTTATTTGCTAAAGCCGATTGTTAAAAAATGTGATTTTTGAAAAAAAATATTCGACCTACTCGACAAGAAAAGTAGCTTCTTTTTGTTCTTATTACATGGTTATATCTTCGAGTGATGAACTCATGAATAGCCCAAACAATGGTCGTCTTCCTTTAAATTTCTTGAAGTAATAATTCTCCCAAAATAATAATTACCGTCACTTAAATATCAATATAAATTCCATTTCTCTAAAGTTTGTTTTCAAAGTCAACTGCAGTATGATATTGAATAATAAAGAACTTAGTCAGTAGTCGATTTCAAATGAATATATAAATATATATATGCGTTTTCTGGGTGAATTTCTCTCTCATTGGCAAAATCTTCCTTTTGCTCCAATTGTGTAATATCGAGTCCATAGCGGTAAAAAATCCGATGTAAATTCCAGCGACAGTGTTTTCACTCCAAGAAATCGGAAGAGTTCGTAAAAAAGAAAAGCGGCAATTCCATTGCCATAATCGTTTAAAAGCTTCCATATTCGCATCAATACCAGGTTATACAGTCTTGCTTCTAAGGCCGATCAGACAACAAATAACAAAGGCGAGTGTCCAGCCGAATGCGATGAGGAATCCGCTGTAGACCTCGAAATCAGTTATTGGATAACCTTTCGACAGGATACTGCGCAGCGAGATGCTGGGTATCGTTGTTGGCAAGCTGAAGCTCACATAACGAAGGATCGTTGGCATACCCTCCGTTGGCCAAATCATTCCTACGAATTTTACGGGCTTATAAGATTCATTTATACAACGTTGTATGTAATTATATTCTCTAAAGTATCAAAGTAATCATACAAAGTTACAAAAGCATTCTTGTATTTTACGTCGTCTTGAAATTGTCATAGTTTGTTGAATATCGCGAATCGGCACTTCGTTTGCAAAAATAGGAATATTATTCAACGTTACGTAATACAATTTATCACGGTATATCGATTTGTATAATTTGTAATGTGTTTAGTCAGTCGCGGTAAAATAAAATCTGTAAATATTGCATTTACAAAAATTGTATTCTAAGCTTGAAACGTTTATTACTTAGATTCATGTGCAGCTATAGTGTCGGTTAATTAAATTGTCACTTACCGCATAATAAAATAACGGGATAGAAACTCCCGGTTGATATGAAGTTGGCCATTGTGTGATTTGTACACCAAACAGAAATAAGAAAACCTGCAAAGTAACGTAAAGGTTTGCTTTACAGGAAATTAATTTGAAGATTATAAATTCTCTCAAACACTTACCATAGCACATTCCGCATATTCCAGTGAGAAGTACTAAAGTAATCACAGCGATTAACGATCCTTTACATGGTAATTGAAATTGCAAGAAACTTATACATAGAACTACAGTTACTTGAACGATGATCATCAGAAATTGTGTCAAGATGTGGGAGAATAATATTTCTGCCGTCGTGACTCCTGTAAAGAAAGTTTTTTAATCGTTCAATTTTATAAGCTGCATCATTTGAAAAATAACTGAACTCATAAATAAGTATATTAATTGCAACTCGAAATAAAAGGACTTTATCCTCGTTTGTTGTAACATACTTTTCGGAATAAAAATTGAATTTATACTCCAGTTAATCAAGAATTTAATCATATTCAATTTATTTTTTTATTTTTAACAAAGGCAATACTCACATTTATACACTGAATATTTCTTGTGCACTTTGTGTACTTGTATTTCCTTAAAGTACAATTCCACAAACAAAAATATTTCATTTTTTAAGCGAAGCAAAGAGAATCTTTAAAAACTCAGATATTAAAAGAACATAATTCGCTATTGCAAAGTTACAAAAAGTTATTCAAGGACATTAAATCCATTTGAATATGCATAATTTTCAAGAAAATATTTTCCAATAAAAATAAAATTAAAATTAGTTGTTTTCCTAATAATAGCCATTAGAAGTTATGAAAGTAAGTTATAAACATGACAAGTTTTATCGGGTTAAAATTTATTCTTGTTTTCTTATAAATTTATATCGATTAAGTACCATGTTAAAAAAAGACTGAACATGCATAATGATATTGAAATTCCAAGAATGTTCGTTCTTATTACGAAGGCTTAGCAATATTCTAGGAAATGCAGCTTAGCGTACAAGAAACGAAACGTGAACAGGCCTAAACGTCCCATTTCGACCGACCAAATAACGGTAAATTACAGAATCGTTTATTTATACATATTTATATTATATAAACTATAGATTTAAATTTTATTACTCTATGCAGTCATATGATTTTCAATTTGCTTAACGTTTATTAAAGTGTAGAATACATGCGAATAACTGATAAAGATACATAAATACATAAATGTTTGTGTAGAAATTTCGCATTTCCATCCATGATATATCATGAGCTCATCTGCTTCGTATAATTGATTATAATAATTATAATATATACGTATATATAATGTATGTGATATTTATATATGAAAATATTTTTAAAATATTTGTCTGTCTATGTCAGAATAATTTAAATGACGATTCCAGAAGTTTGAGAAACTCCTTAAGTTTATTTAAACGCAGCTGATTGTCAGTAGTTTTAATTTCTTTTCAAAATTATAGGTACTAAGCAAAAATTATGCAAATTCATTTACTACACGAAAGTATTACACGATATTCGTGTATTTACATCTATTTACAATTCATATGCTAACATTTTTACGAGTTACTTTACAAAAATTTAACAAACACTTATTGTGTGTAAAAAATCAGTAATTTAATCCAAATTACAAAATAATAATGTAATTTAAAATTTATATTTATTTACCATTTGTAAATCAATTCTTCCTAAAAGAGATTTCGCAAAACATATTAACATATTTCAAATCTTGTTAAATTTATCAAAGTGCTTAAAAAGAAAATTAAATATTTTTGTTCATAATTTCTGTTATCATTATATTGTAAAAATTGAAATCCTTACGAGTATTTGAATATATGATACTGTTAGACGTATCTTCACTAAATTGTTATTTGTAATGTATTATACTTATTCGGGTGATATTTTCTCTCAGATTATTCAATACCAAAACTAATGCAATAAATGATAATCTCTATTTTTATCTAAAATACAATTAAATTTGCTAAGAATATTTATGATGATTATGAACATATTTCAAACAAATATTATGACTTTACGTGTTTATAATAAATTTATTTTTCCTTAGAAATTCTTGATTAGAAAAACAATGGAATTCATAAATCAGAAACTCAAATGGCAATCGCCAATATAAATTAGAGATATTCAAAGAAAACTGCTGAAGTGCATAGTTTATCGAGAGTCATAAGTATATCGAATAAGGAAGTGGTGAAAGAATTTGTTGTATGCGGTTAAGAATGAGCCGAGCCTCCATGAATCCTCACACGACCCGCATACTAATAACAGATTCTAGTAATTTAGAGACTCATTGTTCTCCATAACAAGTTTTGAACCATTTACTATGACTTTCTAATGTGAAGCAGAAATTTTTTTTTTAACGTTAATAAAAATGTTTTAAGGATGCCTGTCTGTAAATAGACAATATAATATTGCTCGTAAAAGTTTTATGTATCTGTTATACGGATTAAAAATATATTATGCTCCGAATGGATTGTAGTTTAGAAAAATGGTACCTATTACGCGCAATCGTAAATAAAATATATGATTTTATTAAGGATACTAAAATATACCAATTTTCCGATTTCGTTAGTCGTGATAAAAATTAATTGAATCGATGTATTATCAAGATATTCTGTCATGACGGAGTTCAAACGGGAAGAAATACGTTAGAATCCTTAATCAAGATGTGATTAAGTTAAAACGACGCGTTGACACTTTCATTTAATTTTGTTGTGACATTTTTTATTAGATAGCTACAAGAAGAAAACGCATTTACTTATACGATAAAAATTTTTATTAACAGCAGGGTACAAGGTTTAATTTGAAGTAAGCAAAAAATAACATTGACGTCGTAGGCAATTTAATTGAATACTTAGAACTGTGTTAAAATAATAAGTGTTAATGATACTTCTAATATAATATTAAAATATTTCAGTTAAATAATAAGTAATAAAATATGCAGTAAAAGAGGAAAACAAATAAAAATTGTATTACATAGACTATTAAAGTTTATTATTGCGTAATGTTTAATTTACGGTTTATAAGACTAATAATATCACAGATGATATTATATGAATAGAAAATATTTAAGTATCATTTTTTTAAACTTATAAATTCATAAACCGTAACCAATAAAAGAATGAATGTAGAAAATTATATAATTACACGATAAATGAATTTTCTAGCTTATCGAATATTATTATTAGAAAAATTATAATGCATAAATCGAATGAGATTGATATATAAGATGAAATAAAAATGACATGTTAGGTTTTATAGAGAAAATATAATGATAAAATCTCTAAGTAGATTAGAATGAAAATCTAAAGATCATACTGAAATTAATATAAGCTAAGCGGAATATAACCAGAACAGAAAGAAGAGCATAACGGTGTTGATAAAATGGCGAATATTATATGATGCAGTTATAAATTGTACTTAATAATTCAGCTAATATCCATGATATAAACTTCGAATTGAGCGATATTAAAAAATGTTTTTAAACGTTTTTCCAATATAAAGCGACTAAAACTTTAGAAAACTGTAGACGCGTAAGACGTGTTACGCGCGTAACTTTATTTAATAAGAATTTTTAAATGTACTTTATTATTTCTTATAAAATTTAATGTCGACTATACACTACATGTAGGTTTACGTACATATTCTAAAAAATGATTGTTTTTACCTTGTACGAGACTTCGATCCCAAACACCTTCTGCGCGATCAGCAATGATGATAGACGATGAAACGGCTGTCGCCAAGAAGAAAGAGATTCTGTAAATGTCATTTTTATTTTATGATTAGTGTATGTCCCCAAGAGATATTTCATACGATTTTATTCTTGATTCTTTTCTTACGTAATCATAAAGCCGGGCGCTACGAAATCTGTATACGTTTGATCCAATTCCCCAAATATCGGTTCTTCTAACTGGAAATAAATTATTTTTATAATAGCAATAGGAATTTTAAAGCTTCATATATTTATGAGTTAACGATAATGTACGTACAAAAACTGGTAGGTTAGAGAACTTTTTGGATATATTGCACTCGGACACTATATCTCCATGTATTTTCATAAAGCGCTCGAACAAAGCTTTTTCTAAATACAATCCAATTTGTCGATCTGTACATGAAAAGATTTTTTACTTTACGATATATTGTATTGATTATGACATTACAACAGGGTGTTTTGTGTTTTCATAATTTAGAATACGTAACAATGTATATATATATATATATATATATATATATATACATAATATTCTAAGATCATGTTATAAACTAAAGTGTTAATATAAATATTTTTAGAAAAGGTTGTAAGATAGTTAAGATTATAAAGAGTATTGTTATAAGCGTTTTATCGTTGAATTTTCAATGTTTCACGATTCATTAAAATATTGGTCTGATTGCCTAGAAAATCATTTTTAATTTATTGTTCTTCCGTTGGCGTAATTACATCTATTTACGAATTCTTAACTTAAATTTTTTAATAAACTACATTCCGAAAGAAATTTTTACATAAGTTAGTTTAGTTTTGAAAGATAAATTATGTCATTCATAGATAATGTAATTAATTATCATTTTAATAGCTTGGTACTTACAATTAATTAACGAGAAATTTAAAAAATAGTACTCACATGAATAAACATTTTTTACTTCAATAGAAAAAAGTAAATAAGAAAATGATAATTAAAAAAAGATTTCTCTGTTTTGAAAAAAAAAGAATAATATTATAAATATTATAAATATATTTTAATAATAAAAATTTTTTTGCTGGAAGATTTTGTATTTAGTAATGATTTTTATAAGTAAATTACCGATGATTAAATTGTTTTTTTCTTTTTTTCAAAAAGCGGTAATAATTATTTATCCTATTATAATGCACATAGACACATACGTTTTAAAACCTTTTTTTAATTACAGTTTCATTTTCATTAACATTTAGTACATATGTTTTCATTTCTTGTGTCTGGAAAAATGAAACAAGAAGATTTTTTTCATAAACTTTGTCACACGAATGTAATATATACTTTAGGGAAGTAAAGCTATAAACTTACCACCCATATCAAGTGTAATATGAATTTCTCCGGAAACAATTTCCTCTTCCGTTATTGCATTAAAGTTATCACGTCTGTTCTGCAAAGCACGTGAAAAATTTTGTGGATAATACATCATTCCAGCGGCTTTTCCACTTTGTACTGCGAATCGAGCTTCTTCCATTGAATTAAAAAATTCCTGAAAGCAGTGTTTAATTATAATTGTGGGGGAAAAAAGGTGAAACAAGCCGAAGAAAAAATTTGAAATCAAAGTATTTTGAAAAAATACCTTAGTATTCTTTATAATTTCTAGGACGCTACATAATTAAATTTCGTTTAATCGCCGATCATTTAATTAATAATATTTTTATTAAACGGATTATATCGAAACGTTTACAAATAATTTTCAATTGTATATTAGTAAATTACCTTCTGAATAATACTTTCGTTGAAACCATGTAAAAATCGACAGCTAATATCTACGTAATTGCATGTTCCTTCTTTTGAATTATAAATTATGGAACCCAAATTTCTGCCATAATTGCAATGACCAGCTTCGTCGTTTACAACAGCCATTACAACATCTTTGGGATCTAGTCCAATTGAGCAGAAAAATAAAGTCACTTGGACTATTGGAAAGACGAAAGCAAACAAAATGCCCCTGGAAGTATAAAAAATACCAATTAGATTTCCATATTCATGTATTATATTGTATTATATTAGAAGGTAATACTTCACTTAAACAAATTAGTATTTATATTACGTTCGTTATTCTGTCTCGAGTTTATATTCATTTTCTGGATGAAACAAGTGCAATATTAAATTTGAAGTAAGTTTACTTTGATTGAAATATCAGTGCCAACAAATTTATGAAAAATATTCATTTGTTGATCTATTATTAATCTTTTACTATTAATACTCATGAAGAATTTTCAATAAAAATTAGTATATTAATTGTTCTAGTAATATTATGAGCTGTCATTGCTTCCACATACAAGTACAAAACATAATCTGATGGGCAACATCAATAAAGCAACATTATGAATACGATTTCTGCTTAACCACTGTAAATATGTAAAGTTAAAGAATGTATAAATTATTTTATTTACCCTGGATCTCTTATAAATTGAAGGATATTTTTTGTTAAGAGAGCTCTGAATATTTTTCCAGAAATAGGTGAACAGAAACGCGAATGTTTCTTTTCAGAATATTGACTGTCCAGCAGCTGTTTTTCGTTATTTATAACGCACTAGAAACACAGTAAAAATTTACAACTCGATTAGCTAGATTAAAAATAATAATTAAATATTAACATTTAAATTATATATCTAGTTTTGTTACGTATTACGATTTTTAAACGATTTTAAACTGAACGCAAGATTGTATAAAAGTCATTCGTTTGATATGATAATATTTATCGCTATATTTACACGATATTGTCTGTGTTAATTTTATTAGAGTTGCACATCGGCTTAGAAGCGACACAATTTAGATTATAAAAAGAAGTATCTCACGAAGAAGTAATGCAGCAAATTCTATCCAAAGGGGATAGTTTTTTTTTTTTTTTTTAATAAACATATTATATTACTAAATAATAAAACGAATTTAAAAATGAAATAAATTCTAGACCAATCTTTCAAGTAAATGTCGATTAATTTTGAATTTGTAATAATGCAATGGGGGTACGTTTTCTAATTGATTAATTTGCATTAGCTTACGTCAGTACTTGCACGAAGATTGTTTTGCGAGGCAGGTACCGAGTGCGTAGTTACTTCGTTCAAATCTTCCACCGATCCGTTGCCAATTTCCATGTTTGCCTTGTCCCGATTATCCTTCTGGTTTTGACTTAGAATGAGAAAAGCTTCCTCGAGGGTCGAACATTGGAATTTTGTTAGAAGTATGGAGGGAGTCGTTTCTGCCAGTAGTTGACCACATCTCAGGAGGCCGATCTGCGTGATTATTCGCGAGAAAAAGAGTAATGTGAACGCGAAGGTCTTTGGATAAAAAATGTGACACGTTTCATAAATATTCTTAATTAAAATTAGCGTCATTCGGATTTTCTATTAAAAAAGTGATGGTTTATTCTTTTATTTCTTTTATTAAAGTAGTCTTTGCTTTATCGGAGTGAAATTCAGCATCGCTACGATCGCTACGATCGCTACGATTTAAATAAAAGTGCAGAATTATTTTAGCTTTTCAGAGAAGTACAAAATACAAAAAAATAATACCTCTGAACGGAGAAAAGCTTTTTTTAATTTAAATATTTTTTAGAATAGTAAGTTTAGTAGCTTAATGTTAAATGTTGTTACAAATACTCCATCATACGTAAAGAAACATGCCAGTATATTCCTTTTGGAGCCTTAATTTTAATGTAGAATTACAGAATTTGTTATTAAGTTCTAGCTTTTCTTTAAAAATTACGTATATACATCATAAACTTACTCTATTAGCAAGTTTGGCTTCTTCAATATAGTGCGTAGTAATGACAACCGCAGTTCCTTCCTCTTTCGTTATTTTCACTAGAAAATCCCAAATCCTAAAACAGATTTGTTATCTTATTATACATACAAATATTTAAAGTTATAGTTGAATAGGTTAACTTTTAAAGGCACTCATAAAATTTTCTTTATTGAAAAATGACTTCAGTAATAATATAAGTATAAATTAAATTTTGTCAATTTTATAGAAAATGTAGTTTGTAATATGAGGCACGAATGTCCTTAATGGTATACTTCAATCTAATTTTGAGAAGAAATTTATCTTAAATGTGTTATTTGTACCATAAACGGAAAACATAAAAGGATCTGAAAATGTCAAAATAATTAATTTTCTTTTTAAATAAATAGAATAAAATGTGACGCCAGATTCATAAATATTTGTCTCCCAAAAATATGAAAAATTAATTTTTCTTTAAAAGTATAATTTGAAAAACGTAGATTTTATTTTTTAATATAAATATTTAAATCCTTTTAATAAGAATAATGCGTGATATCTTTTTTTAATTATTGTATCAACTAACATCTAAATCGTGTGAAATATATTTTATATCGTATATCAATTGAAATATTTTAATATTAAATTTGTATTTAAAATGTAAATGAATTAGAAATTTATGTAAACCTATTAAGTTTTCATCGAAAGCGCAATTATACGCCAACATGAATAAATTATAAGATTATACAGATTCATTATAATAATTTAAATCTAAAATTTTAACGAGTGAATGTTTCAAAAAGCTTTTTCAACCAAAGCTTCATTCAGCTTAAACCAAATATTTAAAAGGTTTAACATATGGATGGTTTAATATGGAAAAAATATCAATACAAATTGGAGTTTTGAGAATAATTAAAAAATTAAATTCTAAGTTCTCATCGTGAGTTCCATTTGAATGACGACAAATGAATCAACGGGCACTTCTTTATCATCTTGATATATTGGGAAAGAACACATCTAATGATAAGAGGAAAATAATGAAATTGTTTTTACTTCTCCCGTAAAATCGGATCGAGTCCGACTGTAGGTTCATCGAGGATTAGCAGTTCTGGCTTATGAATGAGCGCCGCGGCAAAAGAAACTCGTCTCTGTTGTCCACCACTCAAATGTTTCACTAGTCTGTCCTTTGGTGGCAGATTCAGTAAATCCGAAAAAAGATCAAATCTATCATCTGCAACAAATGTGGTATATTATTTGTCTCGATCGATGCCGTTATTATTATATAATATACGCTTGTCGTTTCGATGATCGACATTTCTTTGTATAAAGAGGATTTCTTAGAATGTATATTTCACTGATAATCTAATTTTGAATTTTAGATTTCTATTAAATTTAGAATAAAGTCAGCGATGTATTTGATAAGAGAGTATTATTTAACAATGCATGAAATTGTCTTACATTTGTATATAACTTACATATAACAAATCTTACCAATAATCTAAACCATGGTATTGAAATTATGGTAGATATGGTAGATGAGCAATGAAATACAATACTTGAAAAACATTACTTGAAGAATTCTCATTATTTAAAATAAAATTGAAAATAATATGTAATATACGTTACGATTAAGTTATTTTAATTAAGTTATTTTTGTTGTATTAGTCTGAGTTTCATTAACGTACAATCGTTCATTAGTCCTTCTTTTTAACAAAGAATTCCGTTGATCCTACAAACAGAAAACTAGACGGACCTATAACACTGTCTTCGAGGCCGTTGATCCTGCCAAAATAGTAGAGCGCACCAATAACTGAAAACTCCTTTACCAATGATATTTCTTGGGGCATATACCCAACTCGCGGCCCTGGAATTCCTGAGTTCGTCTGTCCAGGTTTCCCCCCTAACACCCAGATTTCGCCGTGATCGAGTTTTCGAATGCCTACGACGCAAGAGAGTAGAGTAGTTTTACCACAGCCGCTGGCTCCAAGCAGTCCATAACTGAAATCACATGTCGTTATGTTATCTTATTTATTATTGCCTAACTTTCATGCCTACAAATAATTCTAATACTTATTTTCATTCGAATTTGATTTCAATTTTTAATATTTTTGTTTTTACGAGAATTCTAATGGGTTCACTTTTTCCTGTCAATATTAATAAAAAATTCAAGATATTAAATTTAATATAATACTTAAGAATTATCATAGGATCATTTTTTTGGATAATTCATCTTAAAGGTAAAAGGCAGTAAGGAAGTAACGTAAAAATTCTCCGTCAAATGACTACGTATATACGCAAAATATGACAAAAATAGCATTTCATTATTTTATAAATGAGCATTTTACGTTGCTTTTTAAGTGCATAGGGCACTTGGACAGTCGTCTTGTACAGACTTTATAACAAATGCGAGTAGATCGATTCGAGTGGTGTGCAAACAATAATATGCATATCCTAAATTCAATTCACGATATACATTTTCATTAACTCTCGTACGAAAAATTTCAAATTATTTTGAGCTTACAAAAATAGTCTAGAGTTGTCGGCTGGCTCTTACAGTCGGATGGATATTTATATTTAATATGTTTGTTTAAATTTTAAAATTGATATTGTAACAAAAATAGTCGGTATAAATTTTCTTTGGTTTAATATTGTTATTTTTGAACCTTCTATTTAGTTATTCTGGATAAATATCAATATTTCTGTTATACATTTGTAATCAGTGCCAAAAAGGTAAAAAGATTCAGCCTTTCACGTATCACATGAGATAAAGTATTAAAAATGCTTGTATTTTTATACGAGATTCAAGATAACATTTCAAAATATTCATAGTATTTAGTATATACATTGTATATAGGATTCAAATGCAAGCTTCACGTGCACCGACTTCTTTATTTGATTAATATTCGGTGATTTAAAACTTTCAGGAAAAATATACAAGAGTGATGAGAGGTTTTAATAATAAGAGTAATTCTACTGTAACTTTCTATTCTAATTTGCTGGACATTTATAATCAACTATATATTTCTGTTTTACAATAATAAAAAATTAACTTTTTATAATAAAATATTATATGAAGTTGTAATAACATGTAAATTACACGCTGGTAATGTTTAATAAGATATTTTAAACAATTTTATACACAATTACAGAAACAAAATTTTTTAAACTATTCCATATAAGAAGGTTACGAATAATCAGAATAATCAGAAAATTTAACAGTATCAAATTTATAATCTTAACAAATAAAATTATTATTGTAAATAAAATACGATCTTTTATGATAATCTAATATTTTCATACGTGATTCTGTTGGATGTTTTGATAATTGATTTATTTACCGAGATATTAATGCATTCTTGGAAGTTTATATAAAAGCATTTAGATTGCAGCATGATATTTTTAATACAAAATGCAATAAAATATTATTATTAAGATAATATAACAACATATTATATATTCTATTAAAATGTTTTTTATTTATGTTTATCTCAATTCACGTATACCCTGTGAAAGATTAGTAAATATAACAAAAATATAATAGAAAAAATATAACGTTTCAAAGGGAATTTAACGCGATTTGACGTACTAATTTTTTATAATTAATAATTTAAATTTAAAAATTATAATATTAATATAAAAGACTAAGTAGTAAAGTTGATTCCTATTATAATTTTTCAAATTTTTCAAATTTTTAAACTTTTTAAATGCATGAATAATACAAATTTCGTTTTCAGCGATAATAACAACTTTTTTATTTTTATTCTGGAAAAATTTCGATAAAGACATGGATTTAATTGATTAGTCGTGGAAATTATAGTTTTTTATATTATATCCAATAACTCTGTAATAACATTGTAAGTTTGGCTTTTCTTTGATACTGTCCTTTAATAGTTTGGTGCAAAGGATATAACGCAAACAAAAATATATTCATACCTTTAGTGCGTATCTTTAAAAAAGTTTCACTTATAAATCTTTCAAATTTATCATTCTTATCTTAAAAATGGGCAATTATTGCAAAGTATCTACGCAAGAAAAAAAAGTAATAAAGAGACATCATTTAGGATTAGTTTGCGTATATGTGAGTACATGCTGATACATGTGTATTTAAACGATGGAGTAACGTTGGTATATTTAACAAAGTAACTGTACCTTTGAGCTAATGTGTGCAAGTAACATAAATAGTGTTTGACTAGTACTTAAGGGAGTCCTTTGTATCATTTTTCAAGCGTATAAAGTACTAAAGTTTTATAAATACATAATTTCAACCTAGGAAATGCTCTGCATTCTTGTATCTAAATTCCACATATTATATTTATTTGAAATAATTATAAAAAATGCTATGTATAATTGTATAACTAATATTTTTAATAGTACAAAGTAAAGAAAGATTAGAAATACCATAATTAAATCTGATGCTAACAGTAATTAATAGCGCTAAAAACTGATATTGATCGTTTAATGCATTGCATACTTAAGAATGAAAACTTAAAAGATAAATATAATATATTTATATTTTATGATACTAACGAAAATATAATGAATTAAGGAATTCTATATGAACTAAATCTCAATGGTTGATCTACAGATAGAATATGCAGATTTAATGTGACATTGTTATAAATTGATATACACTATAAACGTAAAAACATTTAGAGAAAAAGGTATTTGATGGTTAAGATACAAGGTGAAGTTTAAGATATATAAAAAAATATGTTTTTGATGTTAATTTCTTGTGTACATTGTATACATTAAGATTTTTATTACTTCTCTTATTCACAATGTTAAAAGGATAAAAAGAAAATGAATAAACAAACAAAAAATTATAAATAATTTTCCAGTTTTTCTCGAGCTTTTCTTCTATATACTAATTTAAATAAGAAAAAATCAAGTAAAAAAATTCATGTGCAAGAAACGAGATACCGTATTGATAATTATAATTTCTAATATATATTTACAACAATAATGTAAGATTGCGCCAATTCTTCGTATATTCTTATGTATTCTTCACGTATTATTTATAACGCTACATATGTTCTATATGTTTATTGAAGATTAACCGTATTCATTATTATTGTAATTTGGTTGATTAAATAAATATTTGTGTAAAAACATAGACTTGCTGACGTGTCCGACAGATTGCCTCGGAACGAAACGTGAATATATTCTCTCTTTCAAATAAGTTCTTACTCTCGCGTACAATCCTGTATTTATATTATTATTATATAAATGTTTAAATCTAAAAGGGTTCAAATGCTTTAATGTTTTACAGATGTGTAGATTTATTTACTAATATTCAAATATTTGCGACTTTAAAAGATAATAATTTACATTTTAATTTATAATTGTTAAAAGAAATTGTCTAACTTATGAATAAAAATATTTAACAATCAATTATGTGGAGCTTCAGTTTCTTATATAATTTAATGAAATAAATGAGAATTCAATTCGGTTAGAAACACGAGTGGCTTTCAGAGATGTGTTTCAATGATTACTACTATTCCCCTTAAAATCAATTCCCCCCGCCCCTTAAATTCCCATTGGACAACATCCTTGCAATTACGTCGCATTTACTTTACTACCAGTGACTCTTTCGTAAACACACACATACTCACGCCCTCTATCTCCCACTAGTCAGCAGCGCAGGCATTATCACATATATTTATATAAATTTATAAAATTTTAGATATTATTCTTTTAACCGAGAGAAAATATTATTAGAATTATGCATAAAATCAGTAGCCTTGAAAAGCATTGTTCATAATAGTATAACAATACTTTAATACTATGATTTGAGTACATTTAACTTGCAACTTTTCCATATAATTGCAAATCTTTATTGATTCAATTTTATGACTTCTAGAAATATTGATTTTGCTCCGTTATACTGTGGATAAATAAATATAGCAAGGCTTTAGATATTTAGATTTAATGATATTATTGTGCTGCATTAAATTTAAAGAACTCGAGAACAAGAAATGTTAAGACCTTGTACATGTAGAGCTATTCATTCGTTTGGAAATATAAATAGTTTTGTTTAATTTTAATTTCACGAATTGACCTTAATTTATTATTGATTGATATTGTCAAGTAATAGAAAGTCGTATTTATACATCGTTATAGAGTAACGTAATGTAGAACCCTTGTTGTATTATCCAAGAGTTATATTCTGCATTGTATCAGATTTTATACACATTTAATACATTAAAAAGTAAATGCTCAAAGGAATCGCTAAAAATCAATAAAAAGAAATATTAAATATCGTATTAAATATTGCTAGCAGGTATTCAGAAGGTTTATTATAAGTAATAACTCACATGCACCCTCGTGGAACGGTCATGTTCAAACCATCTAGGATCGGTGGTTGGCTTTTAGCATAGCGCTTACGTGCGAATCTCACGACTATTGCGTCTTGTGACATTTTATCGGATGTTTTGTCTTCCTCAGCAAGGAGTCGATCTACAACACAATATAATTACACCAACTATGAAATTATATTCTTAAAGTAAATTCAGCTTAATATTTTCTACTTGCTTGTGAAACTATTATCACTTCGTGTTTTATAACTTTACATGTATAAAAATGAACGTTACGGCATGTAAAAAACTTTTTTACATTTACATGTCTATTTAATAACGTATTTGGCATTTTTATTTTTATTTGTCAATAGTTGTTTCATTCGGATTTCTACTTCAGGTTTAATAAAGTTTGAATATTAAAATTTATGTAATTCCGGTGATGATTGAAGCGTTATTTGTAGAACTTTATATCTACATAGAAAATATATAGGTGTGGTAGAGTATGTATAATATACACAATGAAATAAAGCATGAAAAATTCAATCTCAGAATCAAATAAAGTAGTCAGTTTCTTATATGTATGCAGTGAATTAAGTGCATTTAATTGTATTCGATTATACTTTGAAGAGTATCTCGAAATTGATAAAGACAATATCTTATCGATTTAATAGAGAAAAAATTGTGATTTTTAGTTGCACATTTTTGATATTTCTTCTTATAAAAATCATTAAAATGCAACTGATAAGGTGTACTGCGCATAATGTAGTTAAAAACCTTTGTTAAAAATTTTGGCATGAAAAAAATCATGCATTGTCATAATTTGTAAAATATAAGGAAAATAGAATTCTGTTTCAAAAAATTGTTTAGTTTTTTTAAGAGAATGTTCCAGTACAATTTTAATAATATTTCATGAGTAATTTTAAAGGTATTTTGAGATACTGATTTATTTTTTCCTCGAATTTTTTTTAATTTAAATAATTCAATAGCATAATAATTGTTATTTACAAACTGTTGATTAGTGAATTTCTTGATAAAAGTATACCTAAGTTTTTTTAATTACGACGAAAGTATAGAATTATAACTATCTTAAAGTAATACTATTTTTTAAAATAAGGAATATCTTTAAGTCTTTTACTTATGCTTTTATCTTATATATTTGAAGAAGACTATATCGTAATCTATATTGTATTCGTGACCCTCGATTACTAAGGCCATCAAGGAATAAAGGCGTGAACATTTTTACATGGCATAAAATAAATAATCGAGGTATAAAGAGTTTTGTAGCTTTTAGGGTAAATGTAAATTCTTATACATTTAATTCATACCATATTTTAATATTACGTTTAACTTTTTTATTCGATCTCATTATCTTACTTATTATAACGAATACGAACTTCATAATAAATACATCATATTTCAAATTATTTGTCTTAACAGGAAAAATTTAGTTTTATATAAACGTAACTTTTGAATACCATCTTGATAATTAACAGTAATAGACAATTACTGCACATAATATTAACGTGAATGTCAATTTTATCTTATTTCAAAAGAAACGAATAAATAATTATTATTACGTAATAATCATCCTGCACAAGTTAGGATGCTAAAATGTTTAAACGCAGATAAAGCACGTGTGTATACGTTACTTCAAGTAAAAAATTCAAGATTTATATGGCAATATAAATTGAAAATATTTCTCTAAATAAGTTTAAAAAATTTACTTAAAGTTAATGAAATTTAGTTGAAGTTTTAATTAAGAATTTTAAGAGTATAGATAATATCTTCTAAATATAAGAATTTGTCTTAAACGAGGACCTAAAATAATATACGTTAAAATGAACGTGCGCCATTCTCTCAGATGTATATACATATGCGAGTATGCATTTGTACGGTTTTTCGCAAATCTGTATGGTTATGTTTGGAACAATATGTTGGATTATGCATGCGTGAATCTGCGTCTATACTCAGGGCGTGTGCACGAAACTATGTTCACATAACTATGTATAGGTGCAGTTTTATTGTAGTATACCGAGTATAATTGTTAGTTGGATGAGGTTTGAGTAATCAATTTTTCAATTTTTATGTGTGCGCCTTTTAATTCTATTGTGTTCTATGTGATAACTTGTATTTACTGATTAAAAATACTTTTTTGTTTAATGTCTAATTGTTTACTAGGAAATAATTGTTAAAATACTGACGTTTCAAAAATGACGTTTCAATACTGACGTTGTCGCCGAACACTAATTGAAAGAAAATAGCTATTAATCGATTTGTAATTTTACCGTTGTATTAAAGTTTACGATATATTACGTGAATTTTTTTAACGTGAATTACAAATTTAGAAGATATTTATAATAAGTAATTCTTTATACATAATTTTTTAAGAAACTTTATTATTAGATTAGAATCTCATCACTTAACATACATATTTGTATATGAATTTCTTAAATTTATTGCAAATACAGCATAACATTGATTTTTTAAGTAAAATTCAAGAAGCGTGGTTATATTTTAGTAATATATTAGTTTCCAATATGAAATATTTGAATTCACCATATAAAAATATGTTATATTATTATTAAGCTATTTGTTTTAAACACCTTTGTAGGCTTATTAATTGCATAATTAGATTCCATAAAATAAAATTGTACGCATGCATTCATATTTACAGTTCGAATGAATATCAGCAATCGTAAAGTTGAATATTTATGATTGCAAAGAACGATAATTTTTATGAGAACACTAAAGAAAAACATTTTCTCTTTCCATCAGATGCAAATTCCAATTATAACCATCAGCATAATAGTTACATTGTCTTAACTAAATGGATATTTACTGTTTTTACGAACATATAACATATATAACTATGTCATGCATTATAAAAATGACGTAAAAAAAAACATTGGAAATTTGACAGATAATACTAGCATTTCTGATTATAACTAATGTATACTAAGAAAAAATAAAATCATATTATTTTATGGATAGTAAAAATTTTATATTTATTATGAATTTGAAATAGATAGTATTTTAAAAAGTTAATATCTTAAATTAAGGAATTAATTCTTAATAAAAATTTTCTTCTTTGGTACTGAGCATCAAGTTTTAACCTTCATGCTGTAAATATCCTACAGTTTGATCTATTTATACAAAAACCATTAGATGTTTAATTCAATATCTTTATTTTCCTTCCTTTTCCATTTGTCTCTTTAGTTTGTATTCATACAATATTCATGTTTTATAAAATTGAACACTTTTAATGATTTTAATTAATATTTCATATCGTAGTAAATTTTTTGCTGTACGTATTTAATGGGCATTTTTTATCGGAGAATCAACATTAAAAAATTCATATTATGGTTACATCTATTATTGTACTATTGGTTAATTTCACTTAAAAATATCAATCAATCGATTAAACATTTTCTAAGGAAGATTATTGTAAAGATTTGATAATATAGATATACATCATAAATTATAAATCAGGTTTAGATGTATATACGTTTAAATAATTATTTTATATTTTTTCATGTACATACTAAAAAGACTGCATGTTAAAATAAGTGCGTTGGAAATAATAAGCGTATAGTATATTAAAAAATGAAGAAAACCGCTGAAAAATTTTTAATCAAGTTTCTGTTTCTCACTTGAAACTGAACGTCTGTGATTGGCGAGTCCGTGGTAAAAGGATAAAAATATAATCATTAGAATTTGGATTGATCATGCGTAGTTAAAATTGCTGAATTATAAGACGATCATCTAGAAAGTCTTAGAAAAATAGAATAAGTAGGCAGTTTCGGATGAAAAAGTATATTTAAATATGTTAAAAATGCAAGTAAATTTGCTTTTAAAATATTAATACCACTAATATTAGTAGTAGAATATCCATCTAATTATTTCTAATAAAAACAAATTACATTTTATCCGATTATTAATATATCAGTACAATTACTTAAATTTTATGTTCTTTATCTATTTAAAAGTGATCGTAATGCGAAATCAGTGAAAACGAAACCTTTTTACATAAAGAACCTTATGAATGAAAATTCTATATTTAAGTTTGCATGTATAATTTTGGACAAAAATTACAATTTGCAAGCACGGCACGCATTAGTTCTCACTCGCTCAGTGATGTTCAAAAATAGAAATCGTTTGATTAAAAATAAAGGCGCATAAATTTCGCGGTGCTTACAAAAATATTATTATAAATAGATTCATTTATGTTCAAGTGACAGGCTTCGAACGATAATAATTTAATTTGCAATCTTGCACATCACAATGCATCGTTGCATTCATTAAATTAATTTTTCATACTTCAAAGCTGATAGAACTGATGGTTTAATTAAAACTTCGTTTGACAATATTGGATTGGAGCTCGAAATTTTCAATGCAAAATTTTTCTTAGGTAGAAATTTCTATTCAATGATCTATGATTTTATTTGTATCTGTATCGTATAAATACTAGAATAATTTGTTGGAGCTCTGATTTCTACCAAATTAACGATAAATGTCAATATTTAAACTATGCGTGTTTGAAATTCAAGTGTTATTACTCCGTATGACTACGCGATACTTTATAATATAAATATATTTCGTATAAATATTCAACTACATGTTATAAATTCTAGTGAATGAGACCGTTTTATACTTTAGTAGAAGAATGTAACACAAAGAAGTAGAAGATGATGGGAATTTATCGGTTGCAATGGGATCAAGAAGCGATTACCCATTAAATAGTAGTAGAAGATTTACATACTCTATCTCTCCCTCTTGTTCTCCCTATATATATATATATATATTTCTCTTTATATATTTTATTTTCTAATTACCCCAAAGTATGAAACTTACCTTGCTAATGTTGACTAGTTGATCATCGAAAATTATACACTGTACCCCGAAAATTAGATAAATTACGAAAGATGGAAGTAACTGTTCTATAATTTTAATAATATAATACAAAACTATTTGTAAAAATGGAATGAATTCTTAAATTAATGATCAGTTAATGAGAATGTCGAGTTTCCGATAAAATATTTAACATCGCATTTTCTCTTCTCTTGTCGCATTGAGTAGTGACGAATATATGACTTGGTCTGAATAGTGTCTGAAAGAATATAAAGATATTTATATATTCGAATGAGCGGAAAACTGACGCTAGAATAATTAATGAATAAATTTCGATATGAATAAGCATCCAGCTAAGAACAATTTATTATAATAGTTTCATACTACAGAAAATTAAAAAAAATTAGAAACATTTTTGCAAAAATTCTTTAGTAAATTTTTAAACAATAATGATTTAATACTCAAAACGATTTTAGATATATTAGCAAAAATTTGGCTAACAATATTAATGACTCTATTAATATAACAATATTATAACAATGAATCCTTTATCTTTCTTGGCGATTATCAATTATACTGATAGAGAAGCATTTAATTAAACTACACGGTATCAGAGGATTTAGCCTTTACCTCATATAACAGACTTTAAACAAAATTTCGAACTAATGATCGATAAATAATTTTAAAGGACAAAATTTATGGAGTTTTGCATAAATCTTCTTGCTAAAAGATTATTTATTCGAAAGCACAATAAATTCTATTATCCTATCATAAAAATCCCTGCCGATTAATTATAAATTAATTATTAAATGCATTTAAAAATACATATGAAATTAAATAGTACAGCAAAGAAATAATTTTGAAATTTAATTAAAGCATTCAACATAATTAAGAGGTAATATAAATAATTTAATAAAAATAATGTCCTCTACTTGAAGTGTATACAATAACGTAAGGAGTTGAGCATTTAAACAATAATAAAAATATCGCTGACTTTTACGTTCGATTGATTATATATGCTAATGCGCTATTTTTCAATTCAAATTAATGACTTTGTTTAATCAACAGAGAAAGTAAACGATTATAATTAAAGCCACTCTAAAAAAAAATTACAATCATTTCAGTGTTAATATTGATATTTTATTTTTAAAATATTAAATAATTTTTTTGACCCTTAAATAATCGATTGATAAACCGATAACTCTGTATGAAATTAAATTATTATTACGATTATATCAATTGCAACGTACAGTAAAATTAGTTAGATAAAATTATTATTTAAAAAGTTTTCAAACAGAATATTAAAAGTATTGTAATTTTTAAAGAAATTGATAGATAATTTGAAGAGCCTTTTTGATTAGCAATTACATTATGTACTTCTTCGTTATTCAAATTGTTTAATTAATAAATTATTCGATAAAAATGAAAGATTATTTATTAAAACAGAGCTCTTTGCTTCAAGTATTTACAATTCGAATTTTCGTCGTAATTATCTTTGTGCTAATGTATTTTACTTTTTAAATTAAACAGTTTTTCACATTTGGTTCACATTTGAGTTTCAGGCAGAAAAATATAAAGAATACTTTAAGAAAATAATGTTAAATAAGTCAAAACCTTGCCTTCGTACAAAATAAAGTACATTTTAATGTAAAATATTTGCCGTTGCATATCATAATGAAATGCACCCAAGCATTACGGGAATTTTGACATAGTTTCAAGTCGTCATATTTTTCCGAAATAAATATCTTTCGGTTTGAGTAAATAGAGATAGTAGCAGAAAATAAGAGGGAGAGAGAGAGAGAGAGAGAGAGAGAGAGAGAGAGAGAAAGAGGGTCAAGGTCGAGAAACAGCCCAGGATGGTTTCACCTAACTCGGATACGCCGTCTGGATAATTTACCGTTACCGATCCGAGAGAAACACCTATGCGAAGCTTATGTTAGCTGATATTGAGTGATTCATTTGGATACATTCGATATTATGATTAGCTTATTTAAAGTCCATTATAGAGATCATTGATTTTGAATCGTTTTTTATCCAGAAAATTTTTGTTTATTCCGCAAAATAAGCTGCACTAATAAATACGTTTTAACTATTTTATACTATTAATACTATATTATGTAATTATCAATGTGAAAATAATCAAATAATTTTTAAAAAGAATGTCCACTTATAATTGGAAGAACTTTGTATTTTTAAGTAACTTTATTTTTATATCTTTATATAAGTTGGCATTTATTACAATGATCCAATTCACATTTACTTTATTTACTATTGTACTATAATCTCATTTTAAAAATAAAATGATTAGTATAATATATACCAGGAGACATGTATCTATAATTACGTACTAATCATATTTAATAAAAATTTGTTTATTCCAAATTTTTATTATAAACTACTATGATATAGGTGCATTAAATTTAATTTCTGTAAATTATAAAAGCATTCTATCTTAATAAAAAATTTTCCATTTGGCAGCTTTATAAATTTTAAAGAAAAATAAAATTTCCAATATCTCTTACTAGTGAATGTTTTAATAAGAAACTTTTAAAGTACTTACAGTAACTCAACTACTTACGTTTGATTACGTACGTAATGGAAAGAGAAATTTATCGATTGATCTACTTCATTCGAACATTATTACTGACTTCGTGATCTATGCATCTTAAGTAATATCGGTATAAGGGCTTTATTTATTTACATATCTAGAAGTAGCATCGAAATAATTAATTAAGTACGTATCATACGTTCATTCTTCTTTAATTCTAATTGTTACAATTTTTCTGAAAAGGTTTTTATTAACTTATACATAAATTACTTCTTCTTAAAATCTACTCAATTACTTATACTGTATTAGTTTGTAATCTTTAAAGTGAATCAATGACTATAATGTACTTTCAGAATGTACAAAAATTTAACACAATCAAAGTGTTTCTCAAGTTTCTCAAGTTTCTCTAGTTTCTCTAGTTTCTCAAGTTTCTTTTTTCAGAATTATTAATAGAATTTTACAATTCTTACATATTAATTCGAAAATCTAGTTTTAAGAACGATTTTACACGTTATTAATTAGTAATTTGAATTAATAACCTAAATTTTTTTTGAAGGCTTAATATTTAAGTGATGAATATTTTTTACAATTTATTGTATCTTACAATTTATTGGCAGAATTATGCTGAAGGAATACGCTTATCTATGATTATTGAATTATTAATTATTGTAACAGATATGAATTAAAAACATTTATTAAAATATGGATTAAATTTATTTTTTAATAACTTATAAGTACTACAATAAGGAACGAAGAATCTCAAAGTGAACATGTAAAAATAAAAGAATATTGTAGAATTAAATAGCGCGAAAACTTTTAATAGCGCTTATATTGAAGTACTGTTAAATATATGTAAAACGAGTCAAACAGATAATCCTAAAAGCACTTAATTCTGCAGCTAAATTATATTATTCTGCTCTTATTTTTGCTTAAAAATATAAATACATTTATAGTAATATTTTATCCGACTGACTCCAAAATCTTTTGTTAAAATAAATAAAAATGCAACTATGCCCTTTATTTCACTGAGTACTTCTGATTTCATAAGCATATCCATATAGTCGTGTGTGCAAATAGTGGTAACCCACCGGTACGCTTAAAAGACAATGCAAGTTGTCTCAAGAGTGATTTTGAGAGCTCGAACATTACGTCACATTATTGTCAAATGGAGAGAAGCGCTGAATTATGTCATCGAGCATAGAATGCTAAGTGTTCGAGACATCATAAAGATTTTTCTCGTAACACATTCTAAAAACTTTCATTCGGAGCTACTGTCATGAATTTTAAATTATAATCTTGCGTTATTAATCGAATTTCATATTATTTCTTTACGCGAATAAAGAATTTAATGAATTGAATGCGATGAAAGTGCGGTAATTAAGAAATGAAATTTCATCAAGTTTTCTTCGTACGAAGAATATATGATAAAAAACAGACACTAAAATTTAATTTTAGATGAAACTTCTATGAGTAACTTATTTTCATTCATTTTCTACGTATATAATCAAATTACTGCTGGCATCAATAATTTCAAAGCATATCACTTTATTCGAAAGATTTAATTTTGTAATTTAGTGGTAGTTCGTTTAAACTAATTAGAATTTGTATAATGGTTTCTATTATATACGTATAAAATAAATATACGTCTACTTGTAAGCTTGAAAAACACTTATAAACACTTAATTATGTACACATTGTTATTTACGCACTATATATCTGATCAAGTTTTAAAATATTTGCTATTTCAAATTTGAAAATATGCATATATGACTGAATATTTGCTAACAATGATCATATTTTACGTAACAGTTGAAGATTAATTGAGAAAATTTTAAAATAATTGTTCCGCCTGCTGACACGCTGAGTTTCCACATTCGTAATTTCTTTTGTGCATTTTTTCTGGACTTAATTAACTGTTATTTGTATTGAAAATAATAATTCATTATTCTGTATTTATTTAAAGTTTTGAACTTAACAAAGGCTTTTTGTATTAAATACCATCAATTAACTTTAAAACATTTTATTCTTGAAATCGAATATTCAAGAGACAGGGAATAAAAACGTATATTCTTGAAAATTTTGAATTATGGTGCTAATACAGGGAAATTTTATTTTTTAAAGATAAATAGGCTAATTAATAATAGAAAAATGATAAGGACAATTTAGCGCAGTTAAAGTATTGACAACATACTGACACTATATTTATTTTATGTTACAATAAAATTTGATCTTTGATAATAAAGTTAAAATATTATCAAATATTATAAACAAGTTTACACTATTAAATTTATACATTTTTTTACGTATATAGTTGTTTAAGTTATAAATTTACTACCACACTTCATAAACTAGTCCATATACTTTTCATGTGTTAAAAAAATAATTTCTGATATAAATTTCGCATTGATAGAATAAATACTTATGAATAAATTTTTTTTCACAAACATTAAGTTAATAAAATTGTTATCGAATTTTGTAACTTATACTTCTATAGTATAAAAAGAAGATTTAAAGGAAATGACGCGAATTATTTAAGTAATTTTAACTTTTCAAACTATCAAATGAACGTAGCTTTAAGTGTTAGATGTAATGATATTTAGCTAGAAGTCAAGTCTAATATTATAATCTCAGTTAAATACCTTTAAAAATGCATATTATAAATTCTAAAATAAGAAAAATAATTATAACCAATGAATCGTAATATAACAAATTATCATTTAATTAACTGAATATTATTTTGGTACCCCTTCAGCAATAAACTACGTACGTGTGAATTTGTTCGAAATAAACTTTATAACCTGCAATAAAGTTTATATGGGATAGTTAAAATGTAATAACACATTGTATTTGTTTGCAATAAAACATCGAACAACGAATATTAGTTAAAAATGTTATTATTCAAATTTTTTAATAATTAGTGTCATAAATTGTGATTAGCTTTGAATACTAAAATTACTATACTAAAAATACTAATTCTTTATTTTGTAATTCATGTATAGATTATTGCACACTTAATCATAAAGCTTATTAACAAGTTAAATATAATTGGCGTACGCTAGAGATATTATGTTAAAAATAGTGAATACTTACTGTCCATGAAAGAACATTTATTTCAGCATTTAATGAATTAATTAATAACAAATCATAAAAAACTTTTCATAAACATATTCATATAATTTTTAAGAATATCTTACAAAATTTAACAAATCATCTACAGAAAAATTTTGAATAGTATGTCATATAACTAGATTATTTTATTACATATAATAGTACGATTTCATGTCATAACAATATGATGCTTCATCAATAACATAAATGATTAAGGACTTTTTAAATTAATTTTAATCATTAATAGTATAAAATGTAGTAAACTACGAACATATATTAATTAGCATAAAACCAAAAACATCTGTGCGTATAAGTACAAAACTAATACCATAGGCTATAGCGGGATTTATATAAGAATGATTTATACAAATATGTATAAAAGTGAAATACAGATAAAGTAAATCCAATAGTAGAAAGACTTTTTTGAAGCTCAATAACTATAATCAAAATATATTTTTAAATCATAGTATAAATATTAAGACGAATAATTATTTTCTTATTTTACAAAATTCTTTATTGCAGCTTTAGCTTTAATTTATATTAAAAGTTTTGTTTTTTATATTAAAAGTTTAACACGGCATCTCTTCAAACAATCAAAAGGAATGAATCAGTGTTTGTATATTTCAGTACTCTACTACATTATACAAGAATAAAAAATAAAAATAGGTATAAAAATAAAGATGATTATTTTTCGTTTTCTTAGTCACTTAATCGATTTCGTAGTTATTACATAATTAAATAATTTTTAAAACAATTGAATATTTCTTTTATATTTTAAGTATTTACGTATTATAAAGATAAAAATTTTTTAAAGGTGACCGCAAACTATGCAATAATACATAAAAAATATTTTAACTGTTAAGAATTATTCAAATTTTTAAGACAACTTGTTCCGATTATTGTCTTAGAACTTTCATTTAAAAACTTTCATTGGAAAGTTGTAGTGCAGTTAGAATTAAAAGTTTAGAATAATTGCAATTATTACATTATCTTAAATATTCACAATTTCGGGATAACGCGAGATCTTTTGATAGACAGTTGAACGTATTCATAAAAAGTTTGGGTGAAAGAAATAATAATATTGTGAGGAAACAAACTGTAATGGCTGTGTTGATAATAAGTGAGGCGAAATCAGAAAATATTCTTAATATACTTCAAAAATTTTTTTTTACGTTTATGTAGCATTGAAAAGCGCACAGTTTTTCAATGCTTATAATTCAATTTGTTTTAGTTTGGTTAATATTAGTATTATCATTATTATACATTAATTTAGTACTATTTTCATAAAAAGCGATTAAATATGCATGCAAACATGAATTTCATAAATTACAGCTGACACCGATCGATCGTTTACTTTTATTAGTATTTCTAATGTCTCTTAGATATAAGTAAACTGTTGCAATAAGCAAACAAAAATGAAAAACATTAGCTACTGGATGATGTTTTTTAATCGTAGGACAGATGGACTATGAAGTCAAGTACGATTTAATTATGAAAGTTCTTTGCATCTTGAAGTATTTTTCTCCTTACTTTACGAGGCAAGCTGAAGTATCGAGCTCGCCTACTTGCATATCATTATCATTCACGTAGCTGAGGATGAACCAAATAACATTATTTCTCTTCTACGCGCCTTTCTAGCTTTGGCAACTGCGGCCCAGATTGGACTCACGTGCTTTTCCTTTGACGTTGATCTTTTGGAGAGACGTTTTGCTTTGATCTTTGGATAAAATAATGAGAGCGCAAAGATTGTGCGCCATTTCTCGTTGTCAAGTTATTTCAAAATATCTCCAAGGCATTTGTTTTCGATACGAGGGAGATGAATCTTTATCTTCGGTTTGATATTTCACAGAATATTTTATCCGCTGATAATATTAAATAATCAAAGATCCTGTTATTATATTGATGAAATTTATGCCGCACATTATGCTGACATAATTAATTAAATAATTCCTCTCTCTCACCAAGTTGTCTCTTTTTTTGTGAAATAAAAATTGAGAAGTGTAAGTAGGCGTTAGAAAATCGTTAGAAAACGTTTGAAAAATTATTCAAATAGTATGTGTTTTTTACGTCTTTACATAAATGTTATAGGATAGTTTAAAAGTTATCAAAAATTTATTTAAGATTTATTTGATAAGAAAAGAATCTTACTTATTTTTAGAAAAAATTTCCTTGTTTTTATTTTATCATGAATCATATAATTTAATAACTAAACATCTAAAGCATTCGATTTGAAATCCAAGTAATAAATTATCCTATTAAACTGCAAATCAAGGTAAAAAAGGTACAGCAAGTAGTGTTCGCAGTAACACGAATATGATAATTTTTATTTTGACATTTCATATGTATGTTCTCTCATTCTCATTCGGAAAATTAATAAAATAATTATTCTCTTTATTGCTAAAGTAATGTGTGATTTACATAATTGCATTTGGTTTATGTAGGATACATAAACTTCGTAGCTAGATTAAACTACTTTGATCACCAAATACAATCACAAAATATGTTACATTTAGTTTCAAAGACTCTTTCATTGGAGTTATTATTATTTATTCATATAAAAATATTGAAAATGAAGTTAAATAATTTCTAGGTTACAAATAAATCGGTAAATAAAAAAATTAAATATGCAAAAACGTAAACAATTTTTAAGGTAAAATAGATAAAATAGTCCATTATTGAGTATTATTAAAAAAATACGAAAACTTATTGAAAACAATCTATTGCAAATCCTGTATAAAATAAAAGAGAAGAAGGCGTTATGAATTTATTAACAAAAAGCATTAATAAATATAATTTAATTTAGAATATTAAATAATATATCATAATAAAAAAGACAAAAGTTTATTAGAATTACATAGATTAAAAAAAGATTAAAGACTACAGCTTTGTAAATAAATTTTCTCCACTGAATGGTACATTCTGAAATCAAAAATATATTTGCGTAAATTGGTAAGGATTTTTGGAAATATTAATTGGAAATAAAGCATGAATTTTTTTTCAGAAAATTATAAAGTAACAGGTTTTCTTGAGATAAAATGTAGTTTTAAATGATTCTTAAAAATAACAATAATTAAAATAATGAATTTCGTATGAAATATCAAGTACAAAAAAGTGTGTGGCTGATTTACATATAACAATTTTAAAATATATTCAATATGATTACATAAAATTTAATTAAAAAAAATATTAGATACTATTGTTAAAATAACCATGAAGAACTTGAATTTTTTTATTTTTTATCGCAGCTTACATCATTTTACATATAAAAATAATATTGATAAATTTACACAAAATGTCCTTCAAATGAATTAATTATATAACGGTTATAAACTTACGGTGGAACATGTCGTTTCATTTAACAATATGTAACTTTGAAATATCTATATATTATAATATTAACATACATGGATTTTTATTGACAATTTTAAATTCTGAATTCAATATTTTGAGAGTTGAAGTTTTTTGACTGATTATGCGATGTTACTGGAATTAATTGGTCTTGGTTCAAAGATATATTATGTACAGAATTTTGGCAAAATCAATTTCAAGTTTCAACGAATGGAATTAAATTAAATCTGGAAATTAAAATTTATAAAAATTAAATTAAATTTTATAAAAATACTTGTGAAAACTCTTGAAGTGGGGTTTTTGCTCCACGATAAAATAGAAATGTAAGAAAAGTGAACAAAGACATAAAAGGAAATGATGAATCGTTTTAGTCCACAAGTTAAGAAATACATTCAAGTCTGTATTCGTAAGTCGTTAATGTTCTTTTTAAAATAAATCTATTCTACTTGGTATAGAATATAAAAGTATATTGGATATACTTTTAACCAATAAGCCTATTTTATTTCAATATTTCCAAAATTAAATCCGTCCAATTGCGCTTTTAAATATTTCGTAAAAGAGCAATTTTTCATTCTCCGAAATTCGAAGAGTAGGCTGAGAATATAAATTAGCGTTAAAAAAGTTATCGAAAGGAAAAATGCTTTACCGACTGTGTGTCAAGTGCTGCTGGAATCGTCATCAACATCGGCTCCGATGTCTTACTGTCAATATCCAATACGAGAAGAAGTGAAATTTCCGATAGGAACACGACGTCGGCTTCGAAAGCGACGAGCCCGAGATCATAGGTTTTAAGACGCGTTGCGGCTCCTTCCTTTGTTACATAAAACGCGCGAGTGTTGCACTTGAGAAAGTTGATGAATTCACGGATACTTTTCTTTTGCTTTCTGTTTTCGGAAAAAGCATAATCGTGCTGTAATCGAAGGTTGCTCGGATTGCGCAACAGATTATAGCAACGTGGCTTTAACTCTTTTAAGCGATTTGCTTGGAGGAAAATAGATTTACGGACATTTATTTTATGGTAATTCGAGGAAGTGATAATAATTTTTAAAGTAGTTGTAAAAACAAATTTTTGATTCTTAGTTGTCATTCATAAAGGTTTTCTTTTCATGAAGTAAGAAATTAAAAGTAATGTACAAAGCAGTACGTAGTTTTTTTTCTAAATAAACAACGTCCAATTTTATTGCGTTTGCTATTTTTGTACTTATTCTTTACTTATTTGAAAAAATTTAAGAATTTTATAATTGGATGAAATGTAGTGGGATTTGACCAATAATTCCACATAGCGATCGATGAATACTTTTGCAAGTGATTTGCAGAATATCTAAAGGTATCAACTTAAAAAAATTTTAAATTTCGCTTCTGAAATATTTTGCCTCCATGATCAATGTAGTTTAGTGCATTACATTAATGGTATCGTATCATACAATTACAGATGTAATATTATTATCTTTATAAACAACTTGTATAATAAGTCGATTGAACAATTTTATATTGTCAGATACTTTATTACCTTAAAAATGTACTACAAATGTGTCAATACGTGTGTATATATCGATTCATTTAGTATTAAAAGAGCTAGTTAACTTAAACAAATTTATGTATTGCAATGAGAATCATTGATTACGAAAAAAATTTCAATGCAATATTAATACAACATCAATCTTATACGCATTAATTTCTTTAATATAATTTATGATAGTCTTGTTCAGATGACATTTATTATTTTATTCATAATTTTTGCAAATATGTGCAATTATTTAATTATTAATAATAGTATTAATCAGTATTAGGTATTAGTGTATTAATGTATTAATATAAATCTATATATATATGTTTCGAAGGCAAGCATTAAATTAAAAATGCTCAAGAAAATTTTAGTATGCAGTAACAGATTGTGATAAAGAGCTGATATACTGTCTTATTTCAGTTTGAATTATCTGAAACTTGTCATTTTAAACGGTAAATTTGTAAATAATTATAACTTTAAATATAAAATTTCAGAATAAATTGTTATTCAAGTTAAGTATGATAGAATTGAGGGCCCTATGTTACACTCTGTATTACAATCGTTTGG
Source organism: Wiebesia pumilae (assembly GCA_018907045.1). Taxonomy (NCBI): domain Eukaryota; kingdom Metazoa; phylum Arthropoda; class Insecta; order Hymenoptera; family Agaonidae; genus Wiebesia; species Wiebesia pumilae. The sequence goes on from JACCHZ010000022.1 coordinate 5,710,853, forward strand.
CAGGAAGAAAATCTCAGTTAAAATGTGAAGCACACGCTTCAAATCTGTAGATAAAAAATATCTTTCGTTGCGTATGAAAACTGCGTTAAATGAAATGAAGTAAAATGTGCAACAATATTGGGCAATTTTAGTTTAATTTGTCGCGAATTTAGAAAACTTTTTACTTTGGAAGCGGCAACACTTATTGAAAAACTGCATAACGCACTATCATGTATTTAGTCGACTTGTTTTTTCAAATCAACGCAATTGCATCTAGAAACACTAGTAAGCCGCATAATTACTCCTTCGGAAAGAACCGTTAATACATTTCTGCGGAAAGCGGTTATTGCATCGAGCAGAATGTTGTTTATGACTAATAATGTAGTTGGGGTAATGGAGCAAAGGTAGAACGAATAAAATTGGTTTTCGGCTTTTCAAGGAAGTAAGCTTAATAATACATTAATTATCATGCCAAGGTTTTTTATTGCATTCTAATATTCTAACGTGGTATTCCATGCACAATGTAATCTAACGCAGTAAATTTTATATAATTTTAATACTATTATAAATTATGAAAAATATTTTCATAAAAATTCAAAAGATTAATTATATGTCTGAAATACTAATAAGATAAATTTTAAAGTTAAAGTTCGTTAAATAAAATAATATTCGTTAGTTTACTTAAATATTTAAATTTTTTTCGTATTTCACAAACAATTTAATGTTTATCTTTATGATTTTATGTATGCGAGTCATCTTACAAAGTATCTCAAGCATATTTCTGGTGTATACTTTTAGTCAGAATAACGAAATTATGCAGACGCTGCACATTTTGGCCCTCGCTAAATGCTTTTGCATAGATTACATAAGATTTTGTAATCAATATTAAATTATTTAGTTCACATCAGACAATACAACGAAATTTTGCAGTAGTGCAAAAATTTTATTTGCGGTATAAGGATTTTTCTGTTTATGTCGAACGTATTAAAAATATCATTCCATTCACCTGATTAATTTCAATTAAATTTATAAAAAAACTTTGTTTATTAAGCAAAATAATAAAAAAATTACTAATTAGTAATCACCAAGAAAATGTTTCAATGTCAGTTGTATACGTATTTCAAAACAAAAGTGATAAATTAAATTATGTTTGTGAATTTTATTTTAAGATGTAATGCATTTGTAAAAAATAATAATAAACAAAAAAACTAAATTGATTAAATTTGTTTTATTTTTAAATTTATTTAATTTCTTGAAAATAGTATTGATTTTAGTCGTTTATTTTGAACTACACATGTTGAAAAATTACACTATAAATTATTATAATATAAATAAACATGTATAAATTACGAATAATAATTCTCGTTTTATTTAATATTAACATTATTACGTTTAAATTAAATTAGAGAATAAATTTTATTATCACATCTAATTTGAACAAAACTTTTTTTCTTCAATTAGAAATAAATTGGTTTAAATTTAAAAGTATATTTCATTGTTTTTAATCATTATATTATTTTAAGTATGATAAAAATTAGGCTTATTTGACTTAAGTCACTTGGTGTTTTAGAAAGTATATTTTATTTTATTATAAAAATTCTACAACTTCAATGAAATGTTTTCATAAAAATTCAAAAGATTAAATAGATGTATAAAATACTATATAATAAGATACGTAACTTGAATACATTTGTAATTTATTTTTTATCTAAATTTATGTACATTGTAGTTGAAGATATAGTACATCAATCGGTTCGATTAGAAATTTTATCTACCGATTTTCTCCAAATCTATTTTTGAAACTTATTTACGATTGAATTAATCTCCAATAAATTATTTATTAATTGGATGAGAATATAATTTTCATTTTTTAAATAAATTATATATATTCATATTGAGATACACAAGATCGCCATTTTAATATAGAAGACGGAGAAATCTATCAAATTCGTTCATACCAAATCAAATGTTATTTACTCAATCTCAATTGCGACTCCATAAATTGTTTTATACATCTAAACATTTTTATACGAATAGTATCCTTTAATGTTAGTAACACAATCCAAGTTTTCAATTTTGCATAGTACGCATATTTATAATATATTCAAGGTTTTTATTACAGAAATTTAACAATATTAATTTGAAATCAAGAATCAAAATTGTATTCAATGAATAATTCCGACGTTATTTTGTTTATATTTTTAATTAATTCAGTAAATATTTTTGGACATGAACTTATTTTATATTATTAAATTATTCTCAACTATATTTTTATAATTTAATAGCCAAATGTTCAAGTTTATAATTTATTGTTTGCATTTTAGAGAAAATATAACTATTTATTTATGCTATACTTTTTTCTGAAAGTACTTCGTATTTGAGAAAAAGTAGTTTCGTGTAGTTAAAATACATATTAACTGAGATATTTTTCAATAAAAGATATTGCAATCCACGATTTTTCACAATTTGTTATAAACAATGTATATAAATTAAGAATTATCATTTGTTCGTTGATTTAAATCAATTTTATATAGACAATTTATACTATTGTTTGCAGTTATTTATCTTAGATGCACAACATGAATAATAAATATATTATATACAGTAAATGAAATATGTATTAAATAATAATATTGAACCAATGGAAAAGTTTATTAAAAGTATTTGTATCATTAATAAGTACTTAATTTTATGTATTATCCTTTTGCAGTATTTCTAAACTATTAAAGAACTCAATATATTAGATAAAACTGTATCTGAATTTTTGTTCTTCATAAAATGATACATTAAAAATGTTTTAATTACCACAAAACATGACTAATTTGCTTCTTTGATAAATTGAAAATAAGTGGTCAACATTGTTGGCTGCACTACACTACACTACACACATACACACACACACAGGTACGAAGAAGTAGTTTCGCATATTAATAATACAAGAAACCAAAATCTTGCATAAAATTTCGACTTTAAGCTTTGAATATGAATATATTTTGCTACCAATAATATCTATTTTCATATACACTCTTATTTAACAGGGATTTATGAACATTAACATGAAAATTGTAGCAGATATCACATTTTTTAAATAAAAAATCGACAGATGTATAAAACATACCCAAAGAAGCATAACGGGGATGAATGTTATTTGACGTCATTTTAATATTTTCATGTGATATATACTTTCCATAGACGCAAAAGCAACTGGTGTATATTAGTTTAACGAGTATAAACTACGATAATTAGTGTACATTCATAAACCTCTGACTGTACACTATCTATTAATTATTCAAAAAATTTCTACGACGTCGGCGCATTTTCGTCTTTGCTTGTTGAACTGCACTCATTTACGCTATTGCAAGCGACATACTTTCGAGTAAAAGCAGAACTTCATTTTTTTTTCTTCCATTACTTTTACAATGGTTTACATTAGTTTTATAACATTTTGTTTTATTGAAAGTTATTTAAATGATGTGAAAATTTCGTAAGCCTTTAAATATATTTATTTATTGTTTGTTTTTTTGTATACCAACGGTCTTAGCTTGTGTAACTCTGTATTAAATTTAGTACATAATATTTAATTGGTACATAATATTTTGAAATGTGTGTTCAGTATTAATATTTATTTTCAAACACACAATGATAATAAATAACGTATTTTTTATATTAAATATTTTTTATAAATTATGAGATTAATTGTTAGTAAGAACATTAACTGCTAAATTTTTTCAAGAATATTTGTAACGTGATTTAACCCATCAAAATATATGATTCTTTCAATCTGTAAATTATGTATATGTATATTATAGGTATATATTAATAATGATAGTATTTTTGAAACGAATAAAGCAATTATTTGAGAAAATTAATGGTAAATTTTAACGAGTCTCATAAAATTAGTTATCGTGTTTAAATTAAAAAAATCTTCTCAAGTCCGCATTCCATTAGCTATCAATTGTATTTTATAGTGATCTTTTAGATATTATTACTTTTTGAATTAATAGTTTCTTCGGTTGCGATTAATTTTAATAGAATTGTCACAAATATATCGTTTTACCTAAACATAGTATGTCATTAAATTTTTTACCCATAAAGTATGTACATTTATAAAAAAAATTCCTTCCATATTAGAATATTTAAAAGAATGTAATACGTATTTGTTAATTTTTTTACGAAAATATTTTTATTCTAATATAGTTTAATACAAGGCAAATAATTAAACCATCTACGTATTCATTTTTAATAATGTAATGAAATATGCGTTATGACATAAAAAGAATTACATTTTATCAAGCAGATATTTTTTCAAAACTTAATTTGTTCTAATATTTACTATTCTGATTATTTCATTTTAAACATTTAAATAACTTGCAATGCAAACATTGGATATAATTAGTGTAATTTAGCGTAATTTATAAAATTCCAATATTACAGAAAATACTTTATTAACAGTAATTCATCAGTTTCGTCATAATGTCGATTGCATATTTGGCAATAGCGTGTAATAAGAAATAGTAGTGATTTATATAATTATATGTTAAATGTCATTTATTACTCAGTGTCAAGGTGGTTTTAAGAATCTTTCAAACATCCACGTATGCTTAGGCGCAGTTGCAATTGATGAAATTACACGTTGTATACAGTTATTTATATTATATAGTTCTACGTTCCCTAGTAGGTAAAGCAAAACTTGTCCTTGCACTGGATTTTAAAAAATGTCAAAGATTAAATAGAATCGTTCATTATATCGTACTTTTTGCATCTTGCGAATGCGCGATTCCTTTTTTTTCGCAAAACATTCAAACATTCATTTATTGGATTGCTCTTAAAACCTACTACATAAATTGTATGCTGCTATTATTTGTCCTTATTTGTCCTTAAAATAAAAGTGTTGTATTATGATTTTTATTATATTTTCCCGAAAAAGTTTATATATTCGTGTAGTTAATATATTTACATCTCTCATCACAAAAAGATATCTTAGGCTTTTAGAAAAGTATTGGTTTCAATGGAAATAGCTTGTACTGTGAAATTATAAGTGACATTTGTAATTTTAACCAACTTTTAAACTATTACAATCATACTATTCAATATTAACTTAATAAATTGTTAGACTATATTTCTTTATAATAATTTACAGATAATATATATACAACTTCTTTTTCTACTTAAGTAATCTTTTGTTTGAATAGAAAACAACTGTAACTTTCCATTTGAAGATTTTTCTTTTATCATGCATTAGAATTAAAATTGAAATATGACGATGTATTGATTAATATTCTTCTTATTTTTAAGACGATGCTACTCTTTTAGAACATTGAAAACGAATACGTTTAATTTTTCTAAATAGAAAAATTACAATTACTTTATTTGATATTTTATATTTACAAAAGTTTATAACATACTTTGTTTGAAAAGATTAAAAAATCTTTAGTTATTTTAATGAAACAACTTCTTACTGCTATAAAAATTACATAATGCAAATAAAGAATAAACTTACTTTGGTAAAAATATCAGTATGAGGTAAAACATTTCAGACACCAAGGCAATGTTTTCAATAATAAAATGAATAACTGAACTATACTAAGTTAATCAATCCATATTCAAGAAATAATAATTTATCAATTTAATAACAAAATTTGGGTTAGTTAATTTCTTCATAATCTTAACTTTAATTCGTAGGACACACAGAAAATAATGTTTGTTTTCGCGAAAAGCTCAATCGACTAACTAAACTGTTCAGTCTCGTAATCATATAAACATTTCAGATATCACATGATACTCATTTCGATATTTATAATGTAATCATCGAAAGTATCTTTTCTAGCTTGAAAAAGTTAAATCAATAGGCAAGGTTACGTATGTAAGCCATTTTTGTAATGCACAATCTGGAAAATATCTAAATCTTATTATTTTTCGGAAAGAAATATTAATTGTTTATATTTATGTTTGATGATTTTTTCCTTTAATGTTTTATTTAGTAATCAGCTATTGGTTACTGAAAAGAAAGTTTTTTTTTATTATTTCACTTTTACTGCACAGTTTAATTCATATTTATAAATTTCAAAATAAATAATTTCATACGATGCAAATATATCATTGACTTTAAAAGGTAGATGTAATTACATAAATGTATTACACCATAATTATATATTGTAAATGTAATAATCCATTGTGCTCAAGTTGTTAAAATATTACAAGAAATCTGTTTTTTCATGTTGTTTTCTTTTAGAAATTTGACCTCGTAGCTTTGTGAATGTTAGTATACTGCGAACAAAATGATGAATAATTAATATTATTCTGCAATATCGCGTGCTAAATTTAGCCTATCTGTTTAATTTTTTTTTATAAATATAAATATTAATTTCTCTGTTTGACCTAAATAAGTACTAAGCAATGTCTCATGTCTTTTTATTTACGTATAAGTTTATTGACTCAATACTTATATATATAGCATTAGGACTTACAAATATTCAAACGATTTTCCATTATCATATTAACAACTTCATCTAATATTTTTCAAAAGTCTACGCGTTAACTGGGTTAGCATACAGGTGCAAATTTTTTAATCCTGTCAATACACTGAAATTTTTATTCGCTGGTCTACCATCTTAAATTCATTATCGCATCATTTTATTCTCGTTTAATAAACAAATGAAATTTCTGCCAACCACATGAATGATAGCATAAGATATATATATATACATATATACATATATTCATTTTATAAAAGGTAATTAATTTCCAATTATGATAATATCATTATTGAGAAGGTGGTAGGATCGGGAAGAAAGAAAGGGAAAGAAACATAGTAGCCGCAATACTTTTCACGAAATTCCATTTCTTATATACGTAATATCGCAATTTTTGTTTCTACTTTTCATGCGTAGTAGAAAAGTAGTCACACGATGACTTACGCTTGTTTCTTTTTTCTTCTTAATTTTATTTTTGACCATCTGACGACATGGTTATCCAACTGGATTGCAATTATGCGAACGCGATGAAAGTCGGTAAGTTTCGTTGCTTTTTGTTTATTTTTTTAAGCCAAGCTTTTTCAAGCGATCCGTAAATATTTTATGAGGAAAGTTGGTGAGTTTTATTACTTCTGTTCTTGTCTTTTTTTTTTCATTTCGTAAATAATTCGCGGTTTGCGTGAATTCAGTGGTTTACTTTATTGCACATTAATGTTAGGAGATGATGGTTTCGGTGTATTACTTTGAATACTACGTATATTCTCATCATTAATACGAAAAAGCCAAAAATCTCAAGTTAAACGTTTCTCGAGAATCAATGTAACCAAAGGATTTTATTATTAATAATAAATATTTGCATTTTGTATTACAGAACACTATGTAATTTTATTAAGCTAATTGTGTTTTTATTCTTTAATAATTTAATTTCATGTAACTCTATTCGAATAATCGTTTGAATGCTCATTAATTTAATACAATTTCAATTATATTATTCATTAATCATTAATATAATTTCAAAAGAGTATCATAAATTAATTTTTCTCTCTGCCTAAAATAAACGAAATTACGCATAAAAATATTTTTTAATATTAATCATATTTGAAATACTATTTCATTACCTGGCTAAAACCTGTTTATTTATAAAATATCTTCCACTCATTTTGTTAATTAATATTATAAAAGAAAACTCTATTTACATATTTTTTTATTCACAATGAAAAGCAATTTGTATTCATAATTATAAAAATTTAAATAATTCTTTTAAGTTTTTAGAATGATATTGATACATTTTTAAATTCCAAGGTACTTTAGTTTAAGTGTGGAAATTAAAAATAATAAATATCTAAGATACTTAATATTAATAAATTGTATAAAATGACCGTATCAATATTGATGTATCGATGCTATTTCTTTGGTTTTTGAATAAAAATTTATTGTAAATTCATGTATTTTATGCCACAATAAAATTGAAAACATTAAAAATATTTTACATGTTCAGTAGCTCAAATTTTAGAAATAATTTATAAATGTTTGTCTATGCTCTTAATTACGTTTCAACTAAACTAAAGATACAACTATTCTTCAATGGTTTAGCATTGAATGGTCATGCACCTGTAATATAATTAATATTTAATTCATAAAAGAATTTGATATCTTAATTTCACCAAGTAATATAGATATATTAATATTTGGATTTTTAAATTTCAAGTACATTTATCGGAGGATTCGAAGTAAAATTACACGATATAAGTTAATTCGAAAATGAGAATCTCGACTTAGTTTGCTATTTTTTATAATGATACATTCTAAACGTACGTAAATACTTTGATCAAAAAGTAAGGTTTCTTATGTGAATATACTTGCAATAAATAGATAAATGCACGAAGTATGTAATTTGCAACGAAAAGAATTAAAATAAAATCGTAGGTTATATCTATTTCAATTAAATAACACCCTTATATTATTACAAATATTTTTCTGATGAATTATTTATAATTTATATTGTCTTAAGCTTATAATTATAAACAAGAAAATTTATTTAACAAATACAAATAGTACTTGCAGTACATAATAATGTCACTTTATAAAACGGTAGGATATTATACTTTTATAGAATTTTATATTTCAAAGCAATACTTAATACTAAACTTAGACTTTAATTCGTACCGAATGTCGTTGAATTTTTTTTAACGTTGTTATAATTCTATTTGTCTGTTGCAAAATGATATAGTGCATATTATTTTACTACGTACTAAATTTTAAAATAATAATAAATGTTGCGTAATTTTGGAATGATCCAGTGAAATATATTTTTTAATATTTATATAATGAAACTATTTAGTTTCATCTATCTAACCGGTGATTAAATATATTGAACAGGTGAATAGCTATTAAAATATCATATAAGTAAGTATAAATCATTGAACTAGTAGCAAATTAATGCAAATTGGCTATTTATTATAATTATTTATTGATAAATTAGTATTCATTTCATTTCGATGCATTTTGATTAAAATATAAAATTATCGTTTAAAAAAAGAAAGAGGACAAAGCACGAAGTCAGTAAGAAAAGAAATATCATGTAAGTACTTGTATAAGACTTTAATTGAAAAAATTTTAATTTCTAGAACATAATTTTACAATAATGTGATGTCTATAAATCAATATTTTAGGTATTCAATTTTTAATGTTATGGGCATGTCAATTAAATTCACGTAAAATAATGTACGAGACGTAGTCCGTTATTATTGAGCTTTTTATTTATTTCAGTAATCTAATATTCGAAAAAAACATATTTTCCAAGTAATCAAAAACATTCATAATTTTCGATGTACCTTTTACTGCGGTTAATTCTTGTTATCATATTCTTGTGGTATCAAGTTTTAGATCAAAATTTAAAAAAATGTTTCCTAGACATAATTAGAGAATAGTTGAACACACAAACTAATCCTTTCGTTGGCAAAAACATTTGCCCGCATCTATGCCAAAAATTCTTATAATGCATCAACGAGCTTATCTCAACTTTTTAATTAGCGAATCAGAAAAAAAGAAAAGAAGTAAAGACAAAGAAAGCACCTTTAGCTTCCCCTTGTCCTTTTAGGATTAAAGCTTATATAATTATCAGACATCGCACCTACAATTAGCGTACGATTACCTTGCTCTACTTCCTTGTCCCCGCCTTATCACCGTATCGTATCCGAACACCAATTTCGCCTTTCCTTCTCTCTCCTCTTCTCTTTTCCACCTTTGCTCCTTCGAGGCTCTTCTTACTTTCTCTCTGTTCCGGTGCACACGCGTGATCTGACAGCACAATCGAAATCGAGCGCCCGCGCCGTCCTAAAGTGCCCAACGTGCACTTTTCGCCGGGGTTTTAATTTTTTTTTTCTTCAAAATGAGCCTGAGGACGAATCGATGCACTTGCTCGCGGATGAAATCGAAAGAAAGCGAGGAGGAAGTCAGAGAGAGATGTTACAATGCAACCTTAACAATGTCGTAGTTCTTTTGGGGGTTCGCTGCGTTCGCCCATCGCACATTGCCGAGCAAGACGTTCTTGCGGCTGGCTAAATCAACTGACATCGAATTACTGAGCAAGTGAGATTCTCGAGGTGTATGGTCGTGGACAGGTGGGGGGTAGAGAAAGAAAAGAGAGAGGGGAGAAGACGGACCTCCTTTCACGTGCGACGGATCTTCTACCGTAACGGACCCAATTCCTAATCAGTCAAGGGCTGACATTGGTTTCTTTTAGATCTTTTGATGAAAATAAACGACAAATAAATATAGGTACTTCCTTCCTTATTTTTATATGCTTCCTATTTAATAAACCACCTGGGCATTATTGTCGCATATTATTATTAAAATAGAAAGTGATGTTCGCGTGGAGAAATGTGGAGGAAGTCGTTTCTGATCGCGAAGCTTATGCCCGAACTCATGATCAAAATATGACCCAATTTCTAATTAGATTTCTCGAGTGAAATATTATTCAGTGAAAGATTAGATTCGTGAAAGAATTGTCGATGGTATTACTTTTTAATTATAAAGTAATATTGTTTTTAAACGATAATAATATTATAAATATTTTAAGTTAAAATTAAAAATGTTTAAGGTACGTGTACCATCTATTTGGTTTGGTTTTTATAAATTTGATCATAAGAATTGAGTATTTAAAATTAGGGCTTTTTTAAACGTCAGCTTTAAACATTAAACAATGCATTTAATTATATACAAGTAAACAAATCATTGTTAAATCATTGTTAGTAACAAACTGATAATTAAAAAAAATTATTTTGAATATTTAGATCAGTATGGAAAGCCGGTAGATATGTAATAAATTAATAAAATGTTCAAAATTTATGTATACATATTATATAAATTATACGACGGAAAATTGTGCAGAAAATTTTTGTGCCGAAGTAGACTTACAAATAAGCCTTTGCGTGTACATGTCGAAGAAGATGATATCGGTTTTGTTGAACAACAATCGGTTAATGCATTCGCGATTAGATTTTCTCCAGTGATTGGAATATTTACTATTTCTACGGGAATAAGAGCATCGATTAGTAGTAATTACTTTAATTGCATTTTAAAATAAGAAAATATCTTTTAATGATTTTAACATTAATATGCCAACGTCAACGTTTGAAACAGTTTTATTCGAAAATTTTCAATTTAAAATTAAGGGCATTTATTATTGTTTTCAAAGATTTTATATTATTCTTAATTATATTAAGAATAAATTAGAATAGAGAAGAACTATTAAGCAGTAGCAAGAAATAATTTTGCATATACTTTCAAAAATTAAATTTTAAATAAGTATTATTTTTAATAGTTAAAAACATAATATTCAACATTTTTTTCAGATTTTCGAGAAAAGCTTCTGCAAATAAAATACCGAAGGATTTTCTTGAAATTTATGTGAATAATTGTTGTTTTATACACTATTATGTAATGAACTTTTTATTTGAAAATATTGTATATAAAATGACTAAACAAAAACTAACAAAAGTTTGTTAATCAATTCTGAGTTCGATTGAGAAAAAAGTATTTAAAAAAATTAAAAAAATGGTTCGGGTAAGATTCAGTAAAGTTTAATAATCTTCGCATGTACGTTAAAAAGTAATTATTATATTTAATACGTATACCTTATTATCGTATGTTATCAATGTATTTCATTATACAAAATTTGATTTTGTTAACTTTAGATCATACAATGTCTATGAATTGAATTTTGAATAATTACCTTAAACTATCTAATAATTTTATATTTTATAACATTTTGATATAATTTCTTTAAATTATAGCAAGGATTCGCAGTTTAATTTATTATTGCCTATAAGAATTGAAATAGCAAATAATTTTTTGAAATAAAATATCCTTACGCAAATATAAGTTTTTTTTAATTGTATACGTGTACTATATTTTTTATTAAAATACAATGTAATGTTTTGCAGGCGATACGTACTTAAATTTTTTTATTTTCAATCGAATAACTTGCATAAATATTGAATATATTTATTTCTTTCATTACATAAAAATGTAAAGTGTAACTTTACTATTTGAATTAAAAGATTTCCTATTAATTCCCTATGTAAGTAATATTTAATCACTGTAAATAGAAGTAAATATTTAGAGAAACATTTCAGCATGTTTTATGCGAGTATCTAATATAATAATTCCAATAATAATTCCATGATATTGAATCAAATAAAAATTTTTTTTATTATAATAAGAAATGACAATGTATGCTGAGTCAAAGTTCAGTCAAAGTTACGATGTCGTAAACGAAAAATCTATTAAAGTTCAAATATATCTACCTTAAAGTGAAATACGTAAACATAAAAAATTCTAAGTATAATAAATTTATTAATTAAATAATAATTGATTGTCATGAAAAATGATTACATCACATTTAATTATATAATTGTAAGTTAATAATTTTTTATTTTATTGAAATATTAAAATGTTTATCAGACTAAAAGAACGTAAGTGGAAAAAGAATTAAATGAAAAATAACTAATAGATTAGAAATAGATTGTACGTTTGATAACTAATAATTATTAAAAGTTACGATAAGGTAGATAAAGAGAAATTTTTGATACAATAATAAAAAATTCAAATCAAAGAAAAAATTAAAAAAGGCATGATTCATGAATGGCGACTTTTACGAGCATAAACAATTAATTTCTCTTATTTTAAAGGAATTAAAAATTAAATGTTATTAAACAATAATTTAATTCTTTTACAATTTATGAAGAAAATAAATTTATGGCGTAAGAAATAAGGACCTAAAAAACATTTTAGATACAACGGTATAAAGATGTTGGCGTATATTGAGAATTCTTACAAAATGTAAGAAAACTATAGTTTATCAAAAAATGCTACTTATTTAAAATACATAAAATAACTAGTAGTAGTATTGTACATGATCGGTGTGACGAGATTATTATTAGCACTGTACCTCGGTTTAAATATTATATTTAAAAATATCTGTAAAACTATTAAAATGTTATCAGATATATTGATCGAAATTCTGTCGTGTATTACACCATTCAGTGCTATTTAAACTGATTTGAGTAAATGAGTTAAGGGTAAAGAAATTATAGAAAAGATTATTAACTAGAAAAATTAACAATTGTCTACTAATGTGAATTTTTCATTTTTTTAAACTAAGTTTGAATCTACTCCGTTGTTTTATTGCATTTAAATTATTTGCTCCATTAAGATAAAATAATTTTTTTAAAAGAACATTTGTAATTAAATAATGCAACAAATAAAGGTACTATAATTTAAGATAAGTTTCAAAATTTTTTATAATTGTAATTCTATCAGAAATATAGTTGCGTTATCGATATTAAATCATTGGATAAATGCAAAAAGCATAATACATATTAAAAGCTTTAATAGTTTTTTTCATATCGATATGAATCTAAAAATGAATACTTCCAAAGTCATGTATAGTGAACAAAAAATTAATGTTTAAAATTTTTTCTTAATTTTAATTACAAATGTTTTTGTTTCTTTGTATGCAAAAATTGCCTTTTTATAAAAAAATATTGTAATTTATTAACCAAACCTGTGCGAAAACATAAAATTTTACTAGTAACTTTTACTCAAAAAGAACAAAATATAAGACGTGTAAGAACTTTTGTAAAACTTTTTCGGAATTGTACAAATTGTGAAATTTTTACGTTTTAATGTAAAAATTTTTTAATGTAAGCGATAGTTGAAGTTATACTTAAATTGAGAGAAACAAATTTTTTAAAATAAATTTTCGAAACTCCGAATATAAAAAATTGATTTTATTATTTATGCCATATTATACAATGCGTAAATTTAAAATTTGTAATATACATAAAAATGATCTAGATATTTAAGAATGAAACCCGATGAATGAATAATTTTCCACGTTCATAATACAAACGTCTTTTTAAAAAGCTTCATTAAGTATAACTGCATGAACAATAATTAAGTATTATTTTCATTTTAAATCCATGTAAAATCCATACCAAAACTCTAAAACAAAATAATGAAATTAAGGCATATTAACTGATATCCAAACGTATTTTATGGTAAAAAGTAAAAAGAGACTATCGATAAAAAGGAAAATGAATTTTCAGTTACTTTGAACTGATAAATAAGATGACGATGGGTAAATGCTGAAATTAGTACTTGGTGAATTCAAAAACAAGTCAATAGATGGCGCATTAACACGGAAAATTAAAATGATTGAACATCTCAAGTTGTAATTAAAATTTTTGTTTATAATGAATGGTTTATTATATTCTCATGACTTTAGCTAAAGTTTCCTGGTATTTTATATGTGAGTAATTTTATACAAATTAGTTCAATATTTAAAACATTGTATCTAAACATTGTAATTGGTAATTAAAAAAAATTCTTTATCAAGTTGAAAAAATATATAGAATATTTATACAATGAATATCATTGTCAAAATTGTTTGATAGCCTTCACTGTTGAATTTTTAAATCTTATATTTCTTTATTAGTTCGTAAATATCTATATGGATTTGCCATTAATACATAAATTATAGATATAATTCGATAAGGTATTACAATAAATATATATGATCATTTACTTTTTCTTTTATGACGTTAAAAAAATGAAACCTACGTATTACCTATAGGTAACATAATTAATTAAACCGTAAAACGTATTTTATTTAAGAAAAAAAAAACTTCAGTAATAACGATAATGCTTTCTGAATAACAATAACAAAAATATTTAATATCATCGTAAAAAAATATTTTTTCTTAACGCATTTTTTTATGATTACCGTTGATCCAGAAAAGATTTTAATTATTCGCGTTAAATATTTAATATCAATATTCTACAAAAAAATCGACATTTGCAGTGAAATAGAAGACGTTACAAGCGCTAGCAACCCATAAATTTTAAGAGGATAAAAATTTACACGTAATATTTTTTTAAAATCTTATCACATGAAACTTTCCGCTTATACGCACTCAAAATTCCGCTCTTTAAAATATTTTAAGAAAGATCCGTTAGTGTTATTCGTTTGTAATTCAGGTAAATTATTGGCATCATTTCAATTATTCATTAAACCTCCGCCACGTATATAAAGTTTGCGTGAAACAGGAAAACCAGTTACGCACGGGTTCTCTGTATAATAATTCTCTCTCGCACACTTTCTTCTCTTTATGCCTATAACCATTTCTTTCTCATTCCTCATTTTTTTTTGGAATGCACGTGCACTTGATTGTACATTATGGGGTAAATTCATAATTATCTATTTAGTTTCTAGAAAATTGACGCAAAATATCATTTTACGATAGGTAGTATATTGTACATATATATTACAATGCGTTATTTCAGATTTTTTCATATCTTCTTTTGTTCTATCTTGGAAACACAGTTACCTTATTGATCTCATTAATTTATAAATTAATTTGAAATTTCTTGCCTATATTGAATTTTAAAAGTTGAAAATGTAAAAAAGATTCAATTAATGAATTTTCTAGATGTTGTTTTCGTTGAAAAATATTTTTCTTGAATAATGTACATAATACGTAAAAGTTATTTATGTATTCAAGTTGTAAATGTCACTGAAGCTCTCATACTTTTTACTAGATACAAATTACACTAGTATTATGTACAAATTTACAATGTATAGTTAAATTACGTATAGATTGATTAATATTTATTATATACGATTATAACAGAATCACAAGCGTGTGTATAACGTACGTTTTTATATAAAGTTGTAAAATCATATTTTTCTATTGTACAATAAACTTTTGAAATATTTCTTAGATTATTGATTTCCTTAGAAATGTATAAAATGATTGGAAAATATAAAATAAATTTAATTTATTTACAGGATATTAAAGATTTTGAAACGAAATACAATTAAATAATACGTCAATGTCAAACGAAACACATTCATGAAATGTATAATAATATAATATCAATAGAGTTATTGATATCAACTCTGAATTTATAATTATAAGAATAGAAAATTTTTTTATTAATAACAGATTTAGGGTAATAAAGATGAATATGCATGGTAAGGTATAGATTTATAGATTTATGATTTTATATAAACAAGTATTTTGTAGACCAAAATAAAAATTCAAATATTTACTAATACCAATAATTTTCAGATGAACGTGTTAATCTGTAAATCTCGATATTTTAATAATAATTCTTAATTCTATTACGTATTGAAAAATATATTACTACGAATCCTTACATAATATTATATATATGTATGCAGATTTCAGGTAATTTTTTAATGTATTTTTCAATCTTTAGCACAAGAATATTAAAAAACTTTTACTACATAAGAATACATTTAAATCATAAGCCATAAAAAATGTTATACAAAATGTAATAGCACGATAAAATGGATTTTTCTTTCATTGTCGAGAAATTGTCGAACTATCCTTGATCATTGATCAGTGGTTAATCCGCACAATACCGATCATGTCGAGAAAAGAGTTAATAGTGGGTAAGTAGTCTCCAGTGATCTTGTGGATGATCATTTGATTTTATTGCACTGTGATTAAAAACGTGTCAATGCCGTTACGGCGAAGCATTCGAGCCTCGATACTCAATAAGTGTATCCATGCAACAGATGTAAATTATAGGTGCAACATTAGCATGCAAAAAGGGAAGGTGGGAGGCAATCGAGTGCTCCTTTGCTATATCCACGTTGTAATTTATAAAATTGAGGGTGAAATTTTACTGCTAATACGGTGAACCTTTAATTCTTGTAAGCTAGATTAAATTGTCTAACACTGTGTCAGCGATCAATTTTTATAAATTTATTTTTAAGGTAATAGTGTGAAATTATATGCAGCGCATACTTTTGTGAAGTTTTCGATTATGTTTTCCTAAAAATATTTAAGTAATCTTTCTCATTCAATCTCGTTATGATGAAGTGAAGATACGTTTTGTAAATTTTTCCATTAATGTAAGTAACTCATAAAAGATCGTATTAGTTCAGTTCTCAACTACTTTTATTGAGTTAATATTAGTGAAAAGCAAGAAAAATGATATATCTAAATGCCATTGAAATCGAGAGAAATTATCTCAAAATTGAGAGATATTGTTTAACTGTTTGAAATGTAAATTGGAATTAAAAGTAGTTACTTCTTACTTTCAGGAATTTATTTTAAAATGCATTTTTATTTTTTAATTCAGGTCACTGGTTTTAGTGTGTTATTACATGTCAAATTAATAGTTGTGACATGCGTAATAAATGTAAACTGCTAAACGTTTTTACGTTTTCTACTGTAGAGAAAAAACAAGTTTATTCTAATTTCAAGATTAAATGAGCCATAAATTTTATAGAAAATTTATAAAAAATTTACTAAAAATAATGAGATATAGAACATATCGATGCTAATAAATTGCTTTAATATCAGTATCATTGGCTAGTTAAACGATTACATCATTACATTTGAGTAAGCATTAAAATAATTATAGTACATTAGCTCATAAATTTTTATATAATTATAAATAATATATAATTGTTAACATTACAATTCTTTAAGTATATTTATATTTTAAATAAATCTGTGCTAACAATATTGCATTAAATCATAAAAACCATGTTCATTCATTATGTTCAATAAAAAATGATTATAAATCTTCATCAATAAAAACAAATTGTTGAAGATGAGTTTTTTTTAATACAAATCAGAGAAATAAGAAAATTTTATAACTTGTTAAGAGTTTTTAATGTATATATATATATATATATATATATATATATATATATATATATTAAATTTTAAATTTTAAAAATACAATTAATGTTTATATACCAAGCATTTTGATTTCATCCTAATATATGAATTATAATTTATATAAATTAGAATTTACATATAATGACATTATATTTTTGTAATCGGGAAATTTCTAAATTCTATGCTTTTTATTTTATCAACTTTATTTACAGCAAAAGAATGTTAAAAAATGTTATTGTACATAATTAGAATTACAAGGAGACCAATACTGACTTCTCTTAACCAATCAAATTTTTTAAACCTCATTATACAATATTTTCACGTAAACACTACTTTATTTCGGGAACTTGAGATAAAGCTAGTATTACTTATACCAAAATGAAACGCTTACTTAATACGATAATATCATTAAAAACTCATCTGTTAGATAATCAAATATAATATAACAAAAAAATTTAATTTTATGCATGTTTTTTTACGATCATATTTAAATGTTTAATTACGGTCTATTTTGATTTGAACGTTGTTTGCCTTAAAGTATGATGGAATTTTATATTCGAGAAAAATTATCATATCTAGTCGATTTTGTTTCTATTGAAGATATTAACATTTTTTGGATGACTTGTTATTTTTTTTGTAGAATTTGAAAAAATTATTTATTTGTATTCGTTAAAAAATACGGAATATAGGAATTGAAATATAAATTATTTATTATACTTAAATAAGATTATTGGCAGGTATATTTTACTACTTAGTAGAAATATAGATAACCTACATTATCAGTTTATGTATTTATGTACTTAATAAAACATAAAAAAGAAAATTCTTATTTGAAATGCGAAATTTAAATGTATAAATGTCATGTAATTTTAAATGGTATTAAAAAATATTAATTCGGATCTTGTTTTATAAAATTTAAAAACATAAACATCAAAATCATATAAGCAACGGACAATTAAGTATTTAAACGTTTAATGCATATTTATCTGCATAGAAAATAGGAAATTTTAGATAATACGTGTTGGTTATTTATATACATTTAATAAATAATATTTAATGAATAATTTTGATATTCTACATGTACATATGACTTTAATTATTAATTCTTTTTGTGTCAATAAAAGTAATTAAGTCTATTATAAAATCGTAGATAAAAAATATATATTTAGAAAATTTCTTAAGAAAATGAGCTTTAATGTTTTTTATTATTTCTTGAAGTATGTTATAAAACTATATTAGCGAAATTGAAAAACTATATAAAATTTCTAAAAGTAAAATATTTGATTTTTTATGCTAAAGTATTTCAATTTTTTAAATAACTTTTTAGAAAGTTTAAAATTTCATAAGCATTAAGTAGAAATTTAGCAAATATTCATATATTTATTTATTACAGATAAAATCATCTCTGTATACCTTAATAAAAAAGCTTTTAAAAAAAGCTTTTCCTTCAAAACAAATAAATAATATAAGTATCAATGTTAATCGATTATTCGATATTGAATATTTCAAAACATATATAACTTATATTATCGCTGTCGGATAATATAAGATATATAATTGATTCTCTTAGAATTAAACACGGTATGACTAAGTAAAATATAAAATTTCAATAATTATTATCTAATAATTTGCTTTTCAGATGTACTACTTTTTCAGAAATAAGTACATGGACATAATGAATTTCATATAAATAAACAATTTTTAGTTGATATTTAATTAATTTCTTATAAGTTTACAGTATAATTTATAAGCTTGAGGTTTCACATCTAACTATAGATAGAATAATTATAAATAAAAAAAGTAATTCTTTATAATTCTCAGGCAAGTGTAATGTAAGGAAATCAATTAACTTGAGAATAGAATCTTAATCTAAAAATACTCAAAATCTGGTTCATTGTACGAATGTTCATTAAACTGTGAACTCATTACTTCCGAAAATTGCATCGCGCATTTGTTTTGACTCTTTAAAATAAGACGAAATAAAAAGCAAAAAATTCACATTTCTTGCTTGTTGAAGTATGAAAAATAATGTTCCGAAATAAGTGTGATGAAACTCTCGCAAGTTCATATTTTTAATTTAATTTTTTCAATGTTATTGCGGATACACGATATTTATAGTATATATCACGATTCATAATGATTTCTGCTCTTTATAAATTGTATTCAAGAATTCGAAATTTCTAAAGCGTTAGTACTCAGAAAATTGATTATATTTATGAGGATAGTCACATCGTGAGGTAAAAAATATTCTATAAAAAGCGTTTGACTGTTATACATTTTTAAATATCTATTATTTTTAAATTACATATACATCAACAGCAAGAAATGGCACTTCTATATGTATCTATTAATTATTATATTTCATTGTGTATGTACGAATACAGTATATTCATAAGCCATTGCACATAGTTATACGTCTCATTTATATATATTATTATATATGGCAATATTATTATATCTGGCTATACATATTTTTCTCCAGGTTAAATCTAAAATTTTTAGAACTTTGGTTGAAATGCAATTATTTTATACATGTATTTTAATTATAAATCATAATATATTTTAATCTGTATATCGAGCTTTTCATTCTATTACACAACAAATTGAAAATGGTAAAATATTAATTATATATTAAAAGAATTAAAAAGCGTGTAGTTTTTTCTCACCCTTTATTTTGAGTCTGTTGTCGCTTCTTTCAAAAGGTATATTTATTATGCACGATTTTTTGTTTTTTTTTTTTACAAAATGAAAAATATATAAGTGGCACATATTATTGGTACGTATTGGTTTCACCAATGCTACTATTTACACGGAATAATGCCGTAAGCTATACTTAAAAGAAAAAGTAAAATTAATTTTATTATGAGCATAGAAAACTATAATTAAATTATATTATGCCTGAAAGTATTCTGACTAAAACAAAAATCAAGTAACACAGTCAAGAAAAAAGAAAGAAAGGCAGAGAGGACAAATAGGAAGAGAGAGAGAGAGAGAGAAAATACAAAATCAGTAAAAAAGAGTCAGATTCTGAATTTATTATCATAATAATTCTCGATTATTAACATTTGCACAATTACAGCAATTACGGTTGTTAATTTTTTTTTAACTAAATAATATGCAAAATCAAACTAAAACCGCAACTTTAATTAATTTATTAATATTTTCGTTCTGATCTCTTATTTTCTTTTTCTCTTTCTCTAATTTTGAAATAATAATTATATTAAAAATTAGATCAAGAACTTAAAATAAGTAAATCTTGAGATAAACTTGAAAAATGTTTTTAGTATTATTTAAAATTTATGATAATGTGTAACATGAAAATGTTTTCATGCAGTATTATATAAAAATTATTTGTATGAAATTTGTATGAAATTTGTATGAAATTTGTATGAAAGCGGTATTGAATTTTTAAATAATTCTATACATTTAGGTACTTCTCGTACACTAAAAACATATTAAAAATGTATTAAAAGAAAGATTCTTTATATTTTGACATCTTTTTAAAATTAACAATAAATAATACTACAAAATGCTATAAATACAATCAATATATAATATGTTAGAAATTATAAGTGAACATTTTTTTTATAAAAAGAAGTATCAAGTATGCACATGAATCACGTATATTTTTTGTGTCGCAACTTTAACAAACGTTTACGACACTTTTTTCTTATCCAAGGCAAAATATAGTATCGAATGACAAGGATTTGTCCATACTTTTGTTTTTGTAATTTATAAGCTTATACTAAGTATGTCAGAAAAAAGTAAAGAAGGACTTAAAAACTAGAAATTATATCGGTAAGGAAAATTAAATTGTAAATGGGATAAATGATATTTTGTCATGAATTGCAAAAGGAAAACATTTGTAATTATAATTATTGATTTCAATTTTTATGCAAATATTTTTTTATTAAAGTGTGTTTTGTTTTGTAGATTTTCAAATTTAAGTTAAAAATCAGTTGGAAATTAAGTTTGTATTTATAGACTAGAAATTATTGGATAAAATAAATTGTTTTAGTACGTTTCTTATATTTCTTATCTCGCGTATAATAAACGATCGATATAAATGTAGGAGAATGTTTTAATTGTATCTCTGTAAAAATATCTTTAAATTTAAATTCAAAGTATTGAAATAAAAAATTTCATATGAGTCGAATCATAAAATTTATAGGTCTCTTCCAGTGTTATATGCTCCTTTAATTTGATGAATTGTATTCAAGATAAGATAAATGAAAATGAAAATTACACTTTTTTAAATTCTTGGTCACAAATCATACGCAGAAGAATACAG
Organism: Wiebesia pumilae; assembly: GCA_018907045.1. Classification (NCBI taxonomy): domain Eukaryota; kingdom Metazoa; phylum Arthropoda; class Insecta; order Hymenoptera; family Agaonidae; genus Wiebesia; species Wiebesia pumilae. The sequence goes on from JACCHZ010000022.1 coordinate 5,732,824, forward strand.
TACTTCTCAAGCACATTAGAAGTAAGCTTCGACTTTGTCTGACTTTCTTTTTTTGCACTTGAGCTAATGCATTTTTTTAATTCTCACGTATAAGCAAATGCATGGGTGTATACTATACAGTATTATGGTTAGATGTTACGCTTGTACTCGAGTAAAGCAATTACAATAATAAATTGTGCTCTTGTCAGGGGAATTATAGAGTCTTCTTTTTTACTTTTATTTATATTTAAAATTAAAATAATTCAAGATATGTTATTAATGATTTTTTTATGCTAAAAAGCATAAAACTAATCCATTTTATAAATTTTATATCAGGCTTGTTTTTTTATTTCTTTTTAATTCATATTAAAAGTTTTGAATCAATATTCCAATCAATCCGTTAAATAATGTTGATTATTGAAACATTTATATTATATTCGGTACATAATCATAATCTACTTGAGTATATGAGAACGTTTGAAAAAGTCAGTAGATTTTAATGTTACACAAACGATTTGTTCTTAATTGTACATGTTTATTGATTATGTCAATACGGTAAATGATGTCATGAAAGTAAGTATTGCACATATTTTAAACTAAATTTTTCAACATCATCTTCAGAAGCAATGTCAAGATTTTGTCTAATAAAATTCAAATCACAGCATAATTTGATTTCATGTTCATTATATATTTTTTTAATTTGTAGTTTTAAAAATATCCTTGAAATACTTAGTAGTACAAGTAAACAGAAGTAATACTACAAGCTAAAACGCAATTCTAATATTTGTTTAATGAAGTTTCATTTTTTTCCAATATTTTTTAGAACCAGTGCGCTAATAGTAAAATCTAACAATCATAAAAGAAATAAATAGTTTAATCGACAATAACAGAACAATTTAATAGAAAATAAAAATTTATTTTACTGTAGAGAAATTCGAGAGAATTATTCACTAACCATTGAGTTTTTACACAAAAATTATAGAAATATTAAATTTGAGCGTAACGCAAAACCATTGCTATAATAGTAGAGTATTGATCACTTTAATATGTTACCTAATTATTTAAAATTTAAATATAGTGAATCATTTGATAATTAGATATTAAAATTATAAATTCGTATTAGGTAGGTATTGAATTAAGATCTCAATAGATACTTTCTTTACGTTGGCAATCGTCGGCATTTAACATTGAAATAAAGAAAATGAATAAATTCAATAAATAGTTAATAGATGTAAATTATTATTATTTCTCTTTGATTAATTAAATTTTATAGGTAATTGAATCAATTATCGACCATGTAAATAATTACGTGTAAAGCTGAATACTATTGCATTGATTAATTATTTATTTATGCATCATGTACACGAAAAAATTATGTTTTATTAGTTATGGTTTTAACAGTGGTAATGTAATTATTACAAATATTTATTAACATAAAGCATATTCTTTTTTAGTTAATGTACACTTGATGAAATAATTACGTTTTTTATCACGAGTTTGACGAAATAATGATTTTTAATAGATTTTTTACAACAAATGGGCAAGTTTCAATAAAGCCATATAATTAATTTAAGTAATTGTTAATAAGTTATTATAGTTTAAAATCTAGCAGAATAATTTAAACGCTTTATTCATTTGCAATTCATTAAAGTGAATAAATTGACTAAAATGAAAAATTTCCAATGTATTTGGAACATGTATATATATATATATATAATAAATATGTAACCAAATATATAAAATGTATTAAATTAGCAAATAAAAATGTCTTCATGTAAAAATAGATATAAATCAGCGATTGTATGGTCTCGTTGGATAGCAGAAGCCTCATCGTCTAAACGTTCAAAATAACATTTTTTGCCCTTTTCCCTACAAAAAAGATCTTGTACGATACTACAAACGATTTAAGCACCAGTGATTTGCAGAGATGCTTTTCTCATAACTTGCAAATTGTGAAATAGCGTAATTTGTTGTTTGATCTACTCATCGTTCGCGGTCACTTTTTAGGATCGTTGTTATTATCGGTTTCGTACAAGGATAAACTGATATTTAAATGTAGAGAAATAAGAATATTTCACGCACGAAGTAAATGATGATCAAGACAACGCTTTTGCAATTATTTACGACCACCTGAGAAGTATTTACGGCTATGTAAGTTGAAGGCGATGAGAAATCTTTGAACATTCATGAAAAAGTTTTTATAATTATCGTGAGTCCTTTTTTATATTAACCTTAACTGTAATGTGATTTCTTTTTATTTAAATTTCAATTCTAAAAGCATTGAACAAAAAGAACAGTACGAATTGAAGCTACATTACATTTTGTAGAATTCTTTGCTTCTTATCAAGAAATATTTTGCAATTTAGTAAATTGCAATAAAATTTCTTATTTAGTGAAGAAATAGGAATCAAGTATAAGATATTTACGTTTCTTATTACTTTCCGTATCTGCAAGCAAAAAATATTAAATACCAATTATTTAGTGGTTGAATTGGAGTAAATCATGTAGCTGCTCTATAAATAATAGATTTTCATTCGTTTTAGGATCAACTGATAACTATTATTTTACTAACTCAATTTAACGCTATTTTATGTGTCTTACCTGATTTTTTTTTTTTTTTTTTTTTTTTTTTTTTTTTTTTATAAAATTATTAATTTGTAGCGTATGTAAGCGTAAAGTTAAATCAATGTGTTCATTTATTATTTTTATGTATTATATTTCTGTGTAAGATATTTCTGTTTATTAAAATTTATATTTATTTTGTACCAAATATAATAAAATTATTTTATAAGATTTTAAATATGATTCAAACAAACATGCTAACGAAATTATTTAACTTACATTTCTAAGTAATATCTTAATATACGTAATATACTCAATATCAGGTGCAATCAAGTTACAATCTAGGTATAACTTCACATTTTTTTATAATGATATACACAAGCAGCTCAATGAACTTTGTTTCAGCTCTTCTATTTCAAACAGCTTCATATAGCAAAAGAAATATATTTAAGATAAATACATTATCAATTATTATCTATTTTTTATTTATTTCAAGAGATCATATTATTGAAATATAATAAATATGTAACTGAAATGATTTTGCCTATTGAGTGAAAAATAATTCTTTCAAAGAATAAAAATCATTTAATAGAGAGAGGAAAAGGGAAAGAATATTTATAAACTTTAAATGTTTTGTTACTTTGATTTGCAATACTAAAATTCGCTTTTAGGAAATAAGCTTTTTGTTCTCAATTCGCTTAAGACTTCATTCATTTTCCTATTTAAATATATATTTATTTACGTCTTTAAAAAAGGACACTAGAATATATAACAAAAATGAATTAAAACTGATTCCAATGAATGTGGATTTTAATTATTTATTAAAAGGTTTTTTTCTACTTCCAGCAAGCAAAAGAATTTATGGATGTAATTCTTTGAATCAGTAAGTGCACATACATTTGATGAAATTGCAATATATCCTTATAAGTAACTTCACAAAATATAAGAACAAGGTAAACTTACATAATTTTTCGCAGTCAGGATTGATTTCTCGTAGTCTATGTGCTTTATATTTTTTTAAAAGGGCAATATTTTTCACGATCATTTTTATGAAAAGTAACTAATTAAAATAAACGTTTGAATAAGAGTTGGATTCGCGACTAAGTGTCTTTTCTCTTTAATATTCACAATTATAGGATGTCGAACTTTGCCATGCAAACTCCAATGAATTTCAGCCGAGTTCGCGATTTTTGTGCCCATTCAGCTTGCTTGAAAATTTTCACTGATGATCGCGCATTACAAAGTTCTTTTCATCAAACAAGTTACAATAGAATACAAACGTGTCATAAAAAGTAAAAATTTTATATTTCATATAAACTATTATACTTTCATAAATAAATAAGATAAAATAATTTAAGATTAATATAAATCATGCCTCGAAATAATTTATTCCATTGATCATGAGAATTGTTTAATAACCGACATTAATATTTATGGTTGTAATATTTTTTCTTTGTTCTGAAGTAGCTTCTTTATAAATTTTTCTGTGAAATCTAGAGAAGCTGAATTCATAGCCTCATCATGATTGTTAGCGTTTGGAATTAGAAAGTGGTTGGTAGGTTAATTATTTTGATTGCGTAGTTAATTTATGTATATTAGAAATAAGTCAGTTTAAGGTTACAATATTAAATCCGATATAATGAGTAAAAATAGCAATAATAGTTATAAATTTACATGTTAAAGTAAGAATTAAAATGTTCCCCTTATTACATTTTTAATCAATAATAGCATGATTAATTATTAGAATTGGAAATAAATTAAAACTATGTTTAGTTTTTATTTTACAACCTACAATATTAATTGTTGTAAATTTTATTTGTATACATACGCTTAAAGAGATTTTTCACATCTACGTTTATTCAAACATTGGAGATATTTACATTTTATGGTACAATGTCTTTGAAAATATCTGAATTTATTAAAATATTAAAGTCGGAAACGATGATACTTTAATACTTTCACCTTATGAAACAAACATTATATCTATTGAACATTATTTTAATTCTATAACTTAAGTAAAATACAAATTTAATTATTATTAACGCTATTATACAGTTATTAAGAGGCAACGTATTGTTTGTAAATTCAGTTTTGTTATTGTTTACCTCGTGTATCAGATTACATTCAATGACAATATAAGTAAAATTTTAACAAATTCATGCAGAGAAAAAAATGAACATTGATAAAAAGGTATTTTACTCTATCAAATTAATATCATATAATAATTAAATTAAATGTATCAAACAATGAAAATGTTAATCAATTTATTAATGATTTTGGAGTAAAACTGTCAAACTTTTGAGGAAAGCTTCATAATGATAATGGTGTAATTTCTTCTTTAAATGATTAGAAAGATTCGAAGAGTTTTAATATTACCTAAAATAAACAATTTGTTATTAATTACTTCATTTTTGAACGTGTTTCTCTGTATTATGTATATTGTGAATATATTATTTTTTAAACGATAAGAGAGATATTTTTGCTTCAATTGCAAAAAATTTCTTTCAATTTTACCATGGTTTAACATTTTAGGAAAATTATTAATCATTAGCGCATTGGCAATTAATAAAGTAACGATTTAATAAAATTATATGCATGATTTCGGACTTCAGTATTCATAAAAGTTTGTCTAGGTTTTAGAATAAAGGTAATGTAGACTTTTCTTAAAAAAATCAGTAATATAAAGAAATTATATTTAAATTTGAGTAAGATTAAAAACTGAAAACTTAATTTGTTGTACGACACAAGTTGGTTTTAAGTATAAAACCAACACTATACTAAATCTTTTTAAAATCCTTAATGCATTCCTTAATTGTATTAGAATCTTCTTAATAATAACTAGTTTTCAACTGTTAATAAGAAGAAAGATAAAAGCAAAATAAAAATCTCAACATTATAAAACTACACATGACATACTACCGTTTTCTTTCCATTTACTTAAAAAACAGCAAAATCAAGAAACAGATAGAAAAAAATAACCAGCTTAAAGAATTACAAATTTATAGTGATCGGTCTTTTTCAACAAAGGAGTATCATAACGTTTGGTAAGTGAAAGTGATTTAGAAAAAGCGAAGGTTTTTCCATACATCGTTAGATGATAATAATGATAATAATGATGTTTTTGTGAAAACAAAAGAGAGCTGTAGCAAAGTTTGAGCAATTAGTACGTGTTAATTGGTCTCGAATACTTCTTAAGGAGAATTGTGTATTTTAAGTGGTGAACAATTGAATCTCCTTTCAAGTTAAGTAAAGATTGCGCTTGTAAATCTTGCGCATAATGAGTTTATAAACTGTGTAAAATAATAAATATGTTTTTAATGATGTAAAAAATGGATATCGTTTAAAAATAAAGTATTATTATTTTTATAATAAATATATGTATATACGAACAATAAATCTACTTTGTAGAATATTTAATACAAATTTTTCAGACAAGTATAGGTACATTTATACTACAAAAAACATTTTCATATGTATTCTAAGTTTCATAATCTACAGATCTACATATATATTTTTAAAGCTTCAGAAATATTATATTGTAAAAATGTTTATAAAATAGTTTGATAATTATGTCACTATAAGTAGGTGTATAGATCTTTTTAGTTGCCTTATATTATAATTATAATTTTTATAAATTATAATTTGTCAGTTAATTTAAGAGTCAAGAATTATAGTTACTTAATAATAATGAAAATAAGACAGAAATTATAAAATTTACTGAAAAGTATTTATACACAGTATTTCTTGGAATATAGCGTTGATTTATACGAAATGATAGTAAGAACTATACATGGTATCGTAGTAATTTCTACTTTAACGAGTAATAATAACATTCAAGTCGATCGTTTCTAATATTAATTACGCAGTATTTAATAGTTATAACAATTTGTTAAAATTTTATATATAATAATAGTTTATATATAATTGTATAGTATATAAATTTTAGAAAATGTAATATGTATGTATTATGTAATATTGACAAAGAAAAATTAAATGGTAGTACTGCGAATTTATAGCTAATTTGTATTAGATAAGCTTTAAAATACGCAAGTTATTTAATAATAAATACTTTTAAAAGTAATTATATAATAAATTATATAATTACAGAAATTTTGAGCAGTGAAACGGAAATGACTAAGTTATAACATTTGAATAAATTATGATAAATTAAAAAAGAATAATAATACATTCGTAACTTATAAAAAACAATTATTGTATCTTTTGTATTTTAAATGAAAGTTTTATTATATTTATGATTTAGAGCATTGTAAATCTCTTAAACATGTTTTAAAATATTATTCGTCATTATAATTAGTTATGTAAAATAAGTATTTAAAGATAAAATTTTATATAATAAAGATAAAATATTTGCTTAAAGATTGTATTATTATACATGAAAATGTTAAAGTTAGGATTTGGTGTAATAACATTAAAATTAAATCAGAGTGTAAAATCTATATGATTCAGTTGCAAAAAGTAGAATAATTAAAGTAATTAAGAAAATATTTAAAAACCTTACTAAAAAATTACTAAAAACCTTACTAAAAATTACTAAAAAACCTTACTAAAAAATCCAGCTAAAATAAAAATATATTTTTTATATATAAATTATTTTACGTATTAAATATTAATTATTTGAAGAAAAAAGTTGTTGAGGTATACATTAATTTATCTCTAAAATTGAAGGAAAAACTTGACTGAATACCGAAATTGAAATAAAATTATCTTAAACATAATGTATTAATTTATACTGCGAATAACATTTCGAGTGTTACTCATGCGTGTACGTATAATATATCAAAATCATTTTCATTATTTAAAAGTTATTTTTTAATTAATTTCAATATTATAATTATGTGTTAGGATTTAGCACAACAGTAATAATTTTTTAAATGTAAGCATAATATTTACATCAATTACCGGTACGTGTAACTGGTTTTCAAGTATTCAAGTCTGGTATTCAAGTCTCCGGTAACTGTAGTACATGCTGTACATGTCGGTTACTGTTAAATACTTAAAATGAATTCACGAAAATTGATCTTCTTAAGTCGGTTAGAAAAAATATCACTACACCACAATAATTCCTTGTTATTAGCGAGTATTATCAAAATATCTGGTCAAATGAGAATCTATGTTACTCTATATAAGTTTATAAAAAAAATATATCCTCTTTAAATGTTAAGCTAATTTTTACCAAATAACTTTTACTTAATAAATAACTATAAAGTGTAAAATTATTCTAGGACGATGCGAAGCAGAAATACCTGAATTTTGTTTATAAAAGTAATTTGAATTTTAATGTCACCCATATGTATGATTGTAGTTATTATTGTAGTTATTAATACAGATATTTGTAAGAGTTCAAAATATGCACATAAATTTATAAACTATATTTTTCGATATTCGAAATGGACATTATTATCAAGTTAAAAACATTCGTTTAAAAATTTAAGACATAAAGTTTTATCGATGTTACTAATTCCCATGAAAAATAATGCAGTATAATTTTCTTATTATCAAATAAAAAACTATTTTTTTATAATGTTAATTACTTATACTGATTGAACTTCATTGAAATAATTGTGATTCAAACCTGTATTTTATATTTAAAATGTAAAGCTAATTTACAATTTAAAAGATACTTATAGAGATACCCTCTTCATCCTGATAATTAAAAACTAATCTATTTTCACGGATTTCGCCTCTACTTAAAAATAAATTTTTATCATTAAGCAAATTTATTCAGCATCAAATATCGAATTAATGTTTGTTAAATTACTAATCTATTATTAGCTTTTTATTTCAAAGGAAATTATTAATTTAGTTTGGTTACGCGAAAAATTTCAAGGCATTTATGTGAAATTGATGAATTGTATATGATATACTTACCGTGTACATCTTTTCACAAATTTCAATTAATATTATTAGAAAAAGCATTTCTCGATGAATATATATATATATATATATATATATATATATATATATATATATATATATATAAGGATCAAAGAATTTCAGTCCAGATTACTTATGGTTCAGAAATTTATAGAACCCTCTCAATGAGTAGAGACAGTCTATTTGCAATATCAATAAAATGATATATATATATATATTTTGAAGCTAATTATTTGATTCGTGAAGAGAAAGGCAACATCATTAATAACTAAAAGTTGTTTAAATATATTTCAGTTATGTACTTTTAAAGTCGATGATTTTTTGCATATTATGAATTATTTAAATATTTGAAAAGCGAAATATCATAATAATGTACATTTGATTCACTACTGATTAATAGCATGATATCGAATCGTTCATTTATTTCCGATAATTAACGAATTAGACCAAATGAATAATTTGTTTTAGAATCCTTTTTCTTTACACGCATACAATTAATATTGCACGATGAAGATTTCTCATTTTATTTTAAAGAATGTAATATACCTATTATAAAATTATTTACAAAAGAATATTCAAGATTATACCAATAAAGTAGTGAACGTGTAATAATTCAAATTTTACTTTTTAAAAGAAGATTGTAAAGTAGGCGGATCAAATTTCAAGATTTCATTTGTGCGTAAAAATATCAAAATTAAAAAAAAATTCAATTAATAAAAATATATTACAGTTAGCGACATAAACTCTTGAAGATTTAAAGCAGTTTATGTTTTCTGAATAATTTATAAAGAATCTTTAAATATATTTAAATAAGTGATGCTTTTAAATTCTCAATTTTTAAATTCTATCTCGAGAGCGACAGGCGTACTTTTGTTGCTGCTCATAAAGCGTGATATCATTTTCACGGATTGAGACATTCCTAGATAATGTCGCGGTTTGAATTTGACGTTTCATTAGCTCGTAATATAGAGAGGTATTCAGAATTTATTAAAAAGTGATATAAACTAAAGAATGAACATAATACTTTTTAATCTACTCCAGCCTACGTCAATATAGGTATTTCTGATTTCATGAAACGTGCAAACGTATTATTTATATTTTCAAATGCAGAACACAGGAATAATTGAAGGGAGAATTGGATCGTTCGTGAAAAGCCGAGAGAATAATTGAAAGGAATTGGATATTGAATTTTTGTACTATTAAAAGTAAGGGTTAAATGAAAGCAGTGATCGATGGCAATTCTTGTAAATAGTCATGGAGTTATAAACTAATTTATTGTTTTGGATAAAAGTTTATAAAAAAAGCCTTTGGTGGTTATCACTCCTACTATTTTGTATCTATGAATATAATGTTTTAATTCTCCATATATTAAATCATTGTAGTAGAATGTGGAAGAACACGAAATTGAGAAGGAATTAATATATTTGAAAGTAAAGTAGTTTCAATATAATTACAGGAAACTTTTAAAGTTTTCTTAATAGTTTCTTAACAAGCTTCTTTCAAGTGGTATTACATTTGTAAAACTATGACCTTGCATGTATTAAACATAAATCGGTGAAAAATGAATTTTTTTACAACAAACCTTAAGCAATAATTAATTCATTTTAAATTTTATTTGTAGTCGGTATTAGATTATTCGGCTACTTGAATTAAGCGTCGTTAAATTAATTATCGTCCAGCTCGGTAAAATGTGTAATATTTTTCTTATCAAACCCCTTATGAGTATTTTATTAAATAAGCTGAATTATGATAGTATTGAGCATTACCCAGTTGTACCCTCCACATATAAACAATCGAATTCTAATAAGAAGTGTAATACGTTCGATCAGCTTGCCGCTGAAATCGGTATTATTTCAGATATTTGCATAAAATTAGCTGCTGTCGTCATATACAACTTGTTTACGCGTTTTATTAATAAATATACGACGACCAAACATCCTTGAATGCTCAGGTCATAAGCTCCTCATGAAGATAACCGATGCCATGAAAGCGTCATTGGTGCGCACAATAACGAGGATATTTAAGGTGTTAACAGGTTAATTTTGTTTTTGAGTTCCTTTTGCATTGACAGAAGAACAGAACAATAGAAAAAAGTTACTACTTTTACTGACACGAAAATGTTAAAAACAATTTACTTAATTAAAATGCAATCAGTAATTTTCATTAGATGAGATAATGAAAATTAGCATGTTGTGAATCTTATTTACTTTTATTAAACATGAACACATTGTCGTAAAAATGAATGAAACTATATATTTCGTATTCAAATGCATAGATTTTGTTTTGACGATATATCATCGAATAATAGTTTTGCAATTAAAACAGTAACACAAGAATTCATCAAGATTTAATAAGATATGAAACTCCTGCCTTCCTTCATTTATTAATCAACTAGTATCATTCATTACGTGATCACGAGAAAGTCATTGTCACAAACAAATTTATTACGCGAGCTGTCATAAATTAATGTCATTTATTAGTATGCATCTGTTAGAACAAGAAATATTTAGTTAATTTTGTATTCCCGATCTACTAGTATTTCTTTTAAATATAAGTATAATTTTTGTGTACTTTTTGACGTTAATATTCTGCTAAATTAGTGCTTTAATGTACTTTGCATCATACTTTGCACATTCTTTGTACATTCTTTCAAATCGTTCGATTAATAGATGGACAAAATATACCTTTAATTATATACGGGTATAAGCATATTTCTTATTTTGGTGTTGGGCTTGATTTTTCCACCATATTTTTAAAAGACGTAGTTCTGTATACGTAAGTTATATTTAAAATGTCTGCTATAAATACAAGGTTCATTATATATTAAAAATGCTGCTACTTCTTTTAAAACATAATTTCAATGAGCTAAATATTAACTACTTGCTAGTACATACTTGTATAAGAAAACAAACAGCAGTTCAAACTCATATAAAAGTATCTGTTATATGTCTTTTTAACAAAAGCTTGAAAAATAAAAATAAAATTAAGAGAAGTCTTTTGCGCATTGTTAATACGACAAATAAGTTAGAAAAGGCGACATGCGTACAATGGATTTAGTCAATGAGTAAAATAAAGAATTACAAGGATTGACGTTTCTCAGTTTCTCTTACTTGGAAATGAATTTAAGCATTAAAAGCGTGAGCGACTGGCAACTGCGGAAAAAAGATATCAAGAAATAAACTCTGGGATTCTCATATGGCCTTGGCAAAAGGATCTTGAACTCGGAGGAAACTTTTGTGACATGGAGGTACCCTCGGAATCTCGATTGAAAATATCACATTGTTGTTTTATGCAATAAAACATATTTTAGATGTGCTTAAGGATATCGGAAATTTTTATTTTACGATAGGAAAAAGAAGTTCTTAAGCACGTCCTTCTTACATTTGACAGTAATATATTGCTCGATTAATTAATTTGCCTGCACAATTATTTTTAAGACAATTTAAAACAATAAAGGCATTGTTGCGTGAAATATTTATCGATGTTTACCGAATACTAAATGCATACGGTAAGATAAACTGAAATTTTGGAAATGTATTCATACGTGACTCGCACATTTTTATACGTAAATACCGATTAAAAATTTACTTACGAGTTTACGCAGTTTAAAAGGAATAGATGTAAACTTTATTGAATTAATCACAAAAAGTACAACGGTGTGAGTATCTTTCTTTAATTAATTAACGTAACATTCAGGCGATGAAAAAAGTAAGGATGTCACTTTTTTGAATGAAAAGAGGATAGAGAACAGGCATTTCCTATAGTAAAAGTAGGATAAAAATATGCGTGGGTGTATTAATTTGATCGTTCGCAGTGTCTTCCCGAAACTCGAATGACTTCCCGAAACGTTAAGGTGCCGAACTCGCAATCGGACATCTGCTCTCCTTATCTCCCGAGCGCCGTGAATTTTCGCCTCGAGGATTCGTGACAAGTTCGGACGTCGTCGAGCGCTTCGTGCCCCCGCCATCGGTCCGTTCCTCCTCTTTAGCACGAGGCCCGTGTCCAGCGAGAGGAAGGCTGCGGCCAGTTCTCCAGTTCTCGGTGGCTGCGCGCGCGAGCCACACGCACGCACGCACGCACGCACGCACGCACGCACGCACGCACGCACGCCCTCGACCGCGCGGGCGGCCGTTAATCTCAAACTCGACGAGTGTCTCAGGTCGAGGACACTTCGTCTCAACACTTCGACCGTCGATCGCAGCTGTGAAACAAGGTTTGTGAGTTTGGGGAAGTGTGCATTGATAGGGTTAGTTTACGTTGTACGTGCCGGAAGGGAGGGTGTTAGGGAAAACGCGGTTTTTCCTTTCAACTAAAAGAGAGGGAGAGAGGGAGAAGAACTAAAAGGAGGCGAAGACTGGTGATTTAAGGAATTTCGGTTGCTGAGTTTGGTTTTATTTCCGAAAGAATCGTTCAGAATCATCAATTCGTCATAAATTCCGAGACTTTCGGATTTGTTAATTTGTTAATTTGCCGTTTTTAAAGAGCAGTAACATGAGATTGAATTCGTTCGCTTAGTAGCAGTACATTTCCTTTATTTTTATTTTGTTTGTGTTTCATTCCAACAGTATTTGGATTACATATACAGTGACAAGTTATATTACCTACTAAATTTTATACATTACGCATAATTACGTATTTCCGAATAAGTATACGCTAGTCTGAATTTTGGCGAATACTTCATTCGACCGTAAGTGTGCATGCACTTTTACTTGCACTTTTACGTAATCGCATAATGTCTTATAACTGTAGCATTGTAACGCGCACATTGAATTGCTTACGATCAATACTTTTACATTCCCTCGTACTTATACTATTTATAAGTCGAAAAGAATTAAATTTCCATACACTTGGAGAGAATCTTCAGTCCTATAATTTAAAGTACGTAACTTTGACGAAATTAAGAATTGTCTCGCAATGTAAGATTTCAAATAAATCTTAATAAGTGTTTAAACTCGTGTAATGTAGGCTGTAGTATAAATATTCACTGCATTAAGGGCAATTTAATTGAAGCTTTAAATTATAGCATTCTTGATGATCACTTTTTGGTTGGAATTTGTTTCCGAAAGATTTAGGAAAAATGATTTAAACGTTATTTTATTTAACGTTGAACGTCTTAACGTAAAATAGACAAATTTTGATATTAAAATTTGTAACTACTAATTTTTAAATTACAGTTTTGAAGAAGGTTTAACATTTTCAGGAATTGACTTTTCTATAGATTGGAGCTTTCTACGAAAAACTAGTAGTTATGGTGTAGATAAATCACATCTTTCTTACGATTAATCTAAAATGGAAAAGCCAATAGATCGAAGTACAAATACGACGTTAATTCATTGGTAATATTTAAAAATTTCTTAAAAATATGTTTACTATACGTTTTCGAAATGAAAATCTCACTAAGCTTTATAAGCAGATTTTTCCTCTTTCTATTATCGGTTGTTACTAAGATCATTCTCTCTTACCAATAAATTATTTTTACAGAAATATTTTACAAGTAGTTAACAAAAATCTAACAAAATCTAGCATTAATTGTTCATCAATCACGAAAAGAAAAATACTTTAAATTCAAATATTTTTTCTTTATGTTCAATTATTACGTACAAAAGTATTAACCGTAAGAATAAGGTAATATATAGTTTGTTTATTTTAATAAGCATGTACTCCTCGACAATAATTGAACATATAATTTAAATCGTTCTTTTATTAAAAGGCCAAAAATTTTATAATTTTATAATTTTGCTATTGTTTTTCCTGTTTCAATTAATAACATACTTTTAATGGGTTTGAAAATATTACTCTTATTAATAATAAATATGTCGCTGTATTTATAAGCAATTAAACACCAATACACGCAAAACTTTCAAATGCAAATATACATAATTCCAATTCTCCAAATCAAATATTTTTCATCGGATCGAACAGTGTTTTGTTTTAGTAAAGAAAACTTTTACGGCTTTTGTTAATTATATGGAAATTATTTTCTACTTAGCGGAAAATTAATGAACCCAATGAAAATACGATCTTGAATTTTATATGGCAATTAAATTAGCTTGTATGACGTAACAGCTATCAGGAAATATATATTCAAGGATTTTCCCGATTCATTTGGATATTGTTCATTCAAACATACCTGTACCTTGTCATTTACTCATTGTGAAAAATGACTAAGAATTAAATGTATTTACCAAAAATTATTTAAATGCGCATTAGTACTGTTGATAATAACAGTGTCGATAACATTAGAATCAAAATTAATATAATGGTGATGATAACATTCACGATAGAATGTTTCTTATTCGTTACAAAATATTATGTACTAGGATTTTTTTTTTAAATTATAATTTATACAATGATTCAATAATTATAGTTTTTCGACAAATAATAATAAGAATTTTCGTACAAAGTGATCGCAATCTATTTTCTAGAACACAAACTTTCTTCGTAATAATAGCTTCATCTATTGTCGCTTGTAAAAGCGAAATGTACTGTTTGAAAGTAGACTCAAATTTATAAAACAATTTAAAAATGTACATTTAAATCAGCAAAAACTTTGTATTCCAACTTAATTTATAATAACTAATTCAGTCGGTTAGCTTACGAAGCTTGTTATTTTTCATTACCTTATTACAAAATCGTAAATTTCACGTTTTCAAATGCCAGCATAACTAGGAACACCGAACGAAAGTAATAATATTAACATACGTAAAAACTCGTCATAACGACAAGCCGCTGAAAAAACGTCTGGTTTTAATATGCAAATTCGGCACTGCAATTCAGTAAACCATTTGATGGCTCAGAAATCGAAATCGAAACATGCGTATGTAACGAGTTTACTTACAATGAGAATTTGATTACATAAGAACGGCCTTTCCGCAAAAATTAATTGGAAAAAGAAGGAGAAATCCATAAATCTTGAGCAATCAGTTGCTGTCGATAGCGTGTCGTACATTATCATGCCTGTTCACGTGTCTTCTACTTGCATTTCTTTCGTAAAAATTGAGGTTGGTTCATTTCATTCCATGATTTGTGTTTAATAGCTTCGGTTTTGTCGAAACAGGCCGATTTGTGTTAAAA